>SJYO01038709.1:20770660-21456698 GCA_006410555.1 Capra ibex
ATCTTTCACTAGATCAAAGTAAGAAAATGTTCACCAACTGGTCAAAAGGGTCGTGGTGAACAATTTCTCTAACAGAAATGAGGTAACATATAAGAACGGAGGAAACAGTTTCTATTCCACAGGTATACACACACCTAAATAGAGACCCGAAAGATAAAACAAGGTAACTAGATATACAGACAGAAACACGGTCATGGTATGACAGAACTACTGACACAGTCTACATAAGAACTTACTGAATCCGTCCACACACGATTCGGAAATTTGATACCGTTTAACCGTCTGTATCTCGTCCTCCTCTTCTTTCGAGGACCATTTAAGGATCTATCTGACTCTCTTCTGGAAGCGTCTAAGTGCCTCTAATTAGGGTTTTCACTTCTCCCTTTTCACTAGAATTTTCTATCTAAAGAGTGAGTCAGCCGAGGTCTATAGACGGTATCGATAATTTTGTCCGTATACCTGGTTTAGTCAGATCTATGAGACAATGTTGACCGAGTCTGTCAGATAATACCATCCCTTATACTCCTTTTCTTTCTTTCCGTCTTTTTCTGTTTCCTTGACCGGTTTCGGGAACATTACCGACAGTCTTGGTAAGAATTTGTCGGACTCTTTTCACAGGTGTCCCTGGGTCCACTTTTCCCTACCCGAACGATAATGACACCTTTCCTCCCCGTGGAGTTCGCCTTAACAGGAGTCCGTAGATTCAGCGGGGATCGAGGTACAGGCCACACGTTTCCTGGTGTGACCTTCTCTCTGACGGGGGTCTCCGCATCCAAAGTCCCCAGTCTTAGAGTTCTGTTAGTCCTGACTTCCACGGGCCCCCAGGGGTGTGTTCGAGGGACGATTAATGTGGACTCCTTGGGACCCATTATTAACACCCCCCGGTTAGATAGTTAAAGGAAAGTCTATGACCCCGTTGAATGAGGTGCGAATGACTTCGGGGACCGGGTGAAAGAAGGACTAGGTGAAGGCATTACCCTGATAGACCTACTCGGTTTTCCATAATGAAGTTAAGAAGACATTCAACTGAAACACGATAAAAGTGTGTTCAAAGACTAGCACGGTCTCAAAGTGAGTGGGGAAAACCCTTCCCTATATGACTCGTTCCAGGTACGGACAAAAGTACTTATACCTCGGGAGAGAAAGAGATCGAAATTAACTTGTTTTACATTTAGGATCTCTTACCCGACTACCTTTTAGACACCCAACTCGTATTTTACGATAAGGACATCAACAGTTCGAGTTTCTGGGTGTGAATATTCTTCGTCATAGGTGACTTTGGACTCAAATGACAATGACGACGACGATTCAGTGAAGTCATCACAGGCTGAGACACGTTGGGGTATCTGCCGTCGGGTGGTCCGAGGGAGCAGGGACCCTAAGAAGTCCGTTCTTGTGACCTCACCCGACGGTAAAGGAAGAGGTTACGTACTTTCACTTTTCACTTTCACTTGAGCGAGTCAGTACAGGCTGAGAATCGCTGGGGTACCTGACGTCGGATGGTCCGAGGAGGTAGGTACCCTAAACGGTCCGTTCTCAAGACCTCATCCCACGGTGACGGAAGCCCAATCTTGGGTAATAACTTTTAAATTTCCTCGTCCCTGATAATTAAGGGACATTGTCAGGTACGTTGTGAGGATAAAACCCATATTTTTTTAGTTTACCATTTACCTCTGATCAAGTTCTAAATACTTATTGTTTACTCCGACATCAAGGAAATGTTGGGTACCACGGATTAGGAATGTGAGATGACAGACTTTAAGGACTTACTCTGTTTATAAAGAGTCATTAACTAAATTTTCTACAGAACATAAGTCACGGAAACCGCCTCCTTTCAGTTAAAGATAAACGGGATGCGTTGGTCGAAGAGTCAATTGGACCTGTCAAATCGGGGTCCCTAAAGAACTGTCAGGAGTGAATAAACCTTTTTCAAACAGTGTCCTAGATGTTTTAAAATATCGAGGCTTCACCACCACAATGTTATACATCTACTATAAAACGAGACACGACTCTGTCCTTCGAACGAGTGTTCGGAGTCTTCTAAAGAATTTGAAAGACCGTCCGACACCAATGTTCCGTAGTTCTCTTTTCCGAGTCGAAACAGTTGTTAGACAATCTATAAACCCGAATTAGTATAGTCTTCCCTGATCCCGGTATCAGGGGCTCTCTTAATTTGGATATGATTTAGTAGGGGATGGATACTGAAATTCTGTTAACTCTCCCAAAACCCCTTAGTGTCCAATGACAGCGTCAACCTTAGGCCCAATACCCCTTCAACGGGTCGGAAATATATTTGAATATCGACTTTGAGTCGTCCGGGTTTAGCTGTTTGACCAAACCAGAGGTCGATGAGGTTTCCGAAAATTCCAAGAAGTCTGACTAGAGGACCTTGAGGGTGAGATTCGAACGGGTGTCCCAGTCTTAAATTAAACAAACAGTTACTTTCTTTTCCATACCGGAACCCTCAAAACTGTGTTGGGACTCCCGGAGTGGTCGTTGGATAACGAATAGATTCGTCTCTTAATCTACATTAAAGTGCACCCACCGGGGTGACGGATTCTCGTTAACCCCGTCGTCGAAATAACCGTGGACTTCGAATTACCTACTTTGGAATGACATGACTGAAGAGTACTACACTCACCTTAGAATTTATTCCAATTATAAACGTACTGTCTGTCATCCGAAGAATTTATAGTCAATAACAATAATCTTCCTGGTCATTGATTCGAATTTCAAACACCTTTAAATTTAGGACGGTGAAAGGAAGGACTCTTCCTTTTACTTTGTGGACTAGTGCTAACAAGGGTTAAGGTATGTGTTACCTCATAATGAGTCGGCAATTTTTCTTAAGTAAACTTAGTCAAGACTACTCTACCTACTTTGACCTCGGCTAATATGTCTCACTTCATTCGGTCTTTCTTTTTGTGGTTATGTCATATGATTGTGTATATATACCTTAAATCCTTCTACCGTTACTGCTGGGACATACGTTCTGTCCCTTTCTCTGTGTCTACACATATTACCTGAAAACCTGAGTCTCCCTCTCCCTCTCCCACCCTACTAAACCCTCTTACTGTAAGATTGTACATATGATAGTAAATTCTTAACTTAGCGGTCAGATACAGACTACGTCCTATGTCGTACGAACCTCGACCACGTACCCCTACTGGGTCTCTCTACAATACCCCTCCCTCCACCCTCCCCCCAAGTACAAACCCTTGCGTACATTCTTAATTTCTAAAATTTTAATTTTTTTTTTTTGTTTTTGCTAACAAGGGTTAAGGTTTGGAATTTGATACGTCGAGCCGTTCTAGATTACCTATGGGGTAATCTGTTAGGACTGTACCTTTATAAATCTACCGTCAAGAAAACAAGCCCTACCTTTCGCATTTCGTCCAATATGACACCACTGCCGACTTGTCCAAAATCTTCGTTTTAGAGAGGGGATCCCTTGGTCACGAGTCAATCGCCTTGAACACCGAGACTAGACTCGAGATCTCAATTCGTTTCCCGTCGTCCATTTATAGATGTGACTAAGGTTCATACGAATAAACTGAAATGTACGAGTACGACGTTATACCCTTCTTTGTATCAAAATTTTGTCGTTATTCTCTTGGATAATTTGTAAAGTCTCTCTAGCTCTCTGAAAATTGACGATGTATAACAGGATTTCTTCATACAATACGTAACGTGACCTGTGTTGTCCCTACCCTCATTTCATCGACTTCCATTAGTCGACCGACTAACAGTTCGGTCTTCTCACCGTGAAATCCTTTGGGGAAGTGATGTCTGCGGAAACTAGACCTGTCCAGGACACCTTATCCTTTTTGGTGTTAGATAACTCTCTTTAAATCTTTCTATACTCTTTTCTCCTCATTTCTAATGACTATTTCCTACCAATGTCAGACTCGTACCTGCTAATTATTAAGGACTTTTACGAGTTACCTTTTAAGAATTCCCAAATGTGGTCTCAAAAGTAAACCCACGTGTCTTATGAATGGTCTAGCCAAGAGCAAACAAACTTCCGTTTTTACATTACTTTTACAATTTCTTATACTAGTTTTCCACACTCCAAACAGTCTTTTTATTGGGTTTCTGACTTTTCGATCGTTTTAGACCTAATGTTACTTCACCTTTCATAGGACCTCTCCTGACCCTTTAACTAAAATGAGTATACGGTTTTCGATTACCCATAAGAACGAATGTACAACCCACCTATGAAAATGACCTTCCTAACTCCGAAAAGGGACAGTATCACTTGTCCGATTCCTCCAATATTTCTAAAATTAGGTACTTTAATGGGGTTCCAAACCCGACGGTGCCTCGGAAGTCTCACTGTTACCGAGGCGGAAATTTCGACGACATTGAGTCCCCTACAGATTTCGAGATCCTTATCTTATAGTGAATGTGACAAGGACCTCTGGGGTTAGGAGTCCTTTCCAACTTTTTCGATTACTGTAATAGTTTTCTGTAGACGCGTTTAATTGAGTTCTCTACGTCCTCTTAACCTAATTTCAGGATAGGTATCGAAATTACTCCCGAGCTTGACGGGAGTTTTTCCTCTCTGACAGGGGGAAACTTACATAAATACCTTCCGGAAAGAATACGTGTCTGTAACAATATCTGGGACTTCGGAACCTGAATTGATCAATACATTGAGTCGAGAGTCAGAGAGTTGTCCGTAATTGTCTTGAGGTCCTCTGCTGAGGACTGGGTCGAAGACTCAGTTCGTTCGGAGATAAACTCGGTCCTTGGCTCCAGGAGTATCTTTGTAACCCCAGACCCCCGGGTAGGGAACTCGGGGAGACCCTTCCGGGAATGGTCCAATAAGAAAGAAGAGGGTGTCGACAGTTTCACGGTCCTTAACTAAGCACCCATGTAGTGTGAGCTCAATTCTCCACCGTGGGACTGGTCCTAATTCACTGAAGTAATATACAGAAATAAAAGATACGAGACTGAAACATGAAAAATCTACCCGGACGATTAGATACACTCGGATGAAGACGACTGAGGTTTTCAGGACTCACACGACAAACTAGGAGTTCTGTTACGGAAGGACAGGACCCCAGTAAGGATGTCGAACCTCTTAAAATTCGTAGTGAAATGATCGTACACTCTACTCACGTTAACACACCACCAAACTCGTAAGAAACCGTAACGGAAAGAAACTCTAACATTACTTTTGACTGGAAGAGGTCAGGACACCGGTGACGACTCAAAAGGTTTAAACAACCGTATAACTCACGTCGTCAAAGTGTCGTAGTAGAAAGTCCTAAACTTTATCGAGTTGACCTTAAGGTAGTGGAAGTGATCGAAACAAGTATCGCTACGAAAGATTCTGGGTGAACTGAAGTATAAGGTCCTACAGACCAGAAATGTAGGAGGTCTGTAAGAAAACTAAGTAACCTCTCATATATTGAGGTAACGATTGTGATCGTTCACCCATGAGAAAGACGGGGGAAGACGACGGATACGGTCTTCGAAAGAGATAGAGGAAATATGAAATTATTCTGAGATAATGTGTTTACGAGACTCGCTAGTTCGGAGCAGAGACCGGGACCTAACTTAAGGAGAGGAGGCCTCCGGTTCTTAGGACCGCAGAAAAGTACCAAGTCGTTCTTGGAAAGTGTGTAATGTCCGCCTAAGAAATGGTCGACTCGGTGTTCCCTTCGGGTTCTTATGACCTCACCCATCGGATAAGGAAGAGGTGGCCTAGAAGGGCTGGGTCCTTAGTTTGTCCTCAGAGGACGTAACGTCCGTCTAAGAAATGGTTGACTCGATATAAATTTCACGTGTAGTTTGGTTAATGAGTAAAACGACGAATTCGTTGATCGGGGGATCTTTCCTATCTACTGAACTGTTCCAATGGATCAATTAGACATCGTCTTGGTTCTAATCTTGTTTTCAGAGGACTACGGTCCATATTTTGAAGGAAGTGACCTATAAGACCCCATTTATTGCCTTTTGTTCTCTTATTGTTATTATAGTATTAAGGGGTCGTGGGATGACGATGGTGCGATCAAAGGATCGATGGGAAGAGGTTATAATGACAAAGGAAAAGAAACGAGGGAACCAAAGGGACGGATCTTATGGTGTGACGGAGAGAAAAGGTTACAAGGTTTATGAAATGTATCCGGAGGGAGAATGTACTGAAGAAAGGAGAATTGAGAATATCGTGACTCTGTCAACTGTGGTAGTTCCTTCATTGAGTTGTTATAGTAGTGGACGGTTCAACATTCTGGTGTCTAAGGAAGAATGAGAGTACACATAGGAGGTGTCAGGATTGGTTGTGAATCTTTCCTGTATCTCGACCCCGACTGTCTTGTCGTTTCTTTCCGGATGTGTCCAACATTTTTCCCTTTCGTCGGGACCGTTTATTATCCCGTGATAGTAGACTCATAAAACTGAAGTTGTTATCTGCATGGTCACAGTGACCCTTTGCAGACGGACCTGACGTCCAATAAATCTATAGTTCATCGTTTCATTATAACCCATAGGGTGAGGTCATGAGAACGGACCTTTTAGGGTACTTGTCTCCTCGGACCATCCGACGCCAGGTACCCCAGCGCTTCTCAGCCTGTGCTGATTCACTGAAGGGAAAGTGAAAAGTGAAAGTACGTGACCTCTTCCTTTACCGTTGGGTGAGGTCACAAGAACGGACCTCTTAGGGTCCCTACCCCCTCGGACCACCCGACGGTACATACCCCAGTGTGTCTCAGCCTGTGATGACTTCACTGAATCGTCGTTATAACCCATAGTTGACTCATGGATGATACATGGTCCGTGACAAGGGTCATGTGGAGTACAGATAATTGGAAGGTTATTGTAGTACTACGTAATAATAGAGGGAAAATGTCTACTGTCTTATTATTCCGAGTCTCCAACTTCTTGAACTGGTTTCAGTGTATCGATTTTTTACTTCGATCGGTTATACGTGTACTTTTCTACAAGTTGTAGTAATCAATAATCTCTTTACGGTTAGTTTTTTGGAGTTACTCTTTGGTTAATTCTGTATGATTGTACCGATATTAAAAATTTTACATTTTATTGTTCTCACACCTCTTTGACCTTAGGAGGTATGTAACAACCATCTTCACATTTTACCACGTCAGTGAAACCTTTTGTCAGACCCTCAAGGAGTCTACCGATTGTACCCCAATAATGTGCTAGGTTATTAAGATGAGTATCTACATGTATATGTTCTCTTAATTTTTGTATGCAAGTGTATTTTTGAACATGTACTCACAAACATCGTCTTAATAAGTGTTTTCAGTTTTTACCTTTGTTGGGTTTACAGGTAGTTGATTATTTGTCTATGTATTTTCTCTTATAATTATTTTCCCTTACAATAAGTTGGTGTTTTTCCTTACTTTACGATTAAGTACGATGTTGTACTTACGTAGAACTTTTTTAATATTTCACTTTCGTCGGTTTATGTATAAAATTTTTAAAAATAAACCAACGAGGTCCAGAATCAATACCGTGAACCCTAGAAATCAACACCATATACCCTAGATGAAGGGACTGACCCATAACTTAGGACCGGGGGATGAAAAAGTCACATCGTCGAATCGGTGACCTGGTGGTCCCTCCATGGGGTTTATCTGAAAATATATTTAACAGGTCATATCCCTTTATGTGTCTCTACCTTTCTATCACCAACGGTCCCTGACCTCTTTCTTCTTAACCTCTTGACGATCGTCTATGACACAAAGGAAAACCCCTACTATTTTTCAGGACCTTAAACTATCACCATTATCAACATGTTGAGACACTTCTTTGATTTACTGTGACTTAGTATATGAAATTTTACCACTCAAAATACCACACATTTAACATAGAGTCAAAAAATTTTCACCTCCATCCTAATTTTAAATCGAGACGGGTGTTTAGGATTCGAGTGATTGAGTGAAATTTTCGAAAACTAATACCTTTTAACGTTTTATCTTTCCATTCCTCTGATCGTATTACTTGGAAGTACTGTGGTAATAGCTCAAAGTACATAGTTACAAGTCAGTAAGAAGAAAGTAGATGAAAGAAAACAGACCGTAAAAAATTTATATTCAAAAATGATACTCTTCTTTTTAGTGTGTTGTATTTTAAACGGTAGAATTGGTAAAAAACTTCACATATCAAGTCACAATTTATATGAGTGGAACTCTGTCTCGAGATCTTCGAAAAGTAGAATGTTTAGACTTTGAAATATGGGTAATTTGTTGAGGGTAAGGGGGACGGAGTCGGGGGCCGTTAGTGGAAAGATCAAAGACAAAGATACTTAAAATGATGAAAACCCCCCTGAGTATGTCATAAACGGGAAAACACTAACCGAATAAAGTTGAATTACGAAAGTTCCAAGTAGGTACAACATGGTACATCATTCTAAAACGAGGAAAATTCCTACTTGTTATAAGGTAACATACATATATGTAAAAAAAAGAAATAGATAGTTACCTGTAAATCCAACGAAGGTAAAGAACCGATAACACTTATCACGACGATACTTGTACCCACACGTTTATAGGGAAACTCTAAGACGAAAGTGAAGAAGACCTATTTATGGATCTTCACCTTAACGACCTAGTATATCGTTAAGATAAAAATTAAAGATTTCCTTTGGGATATAACAAAAAGTATCACCAACGTGACAAAATGTACGGACAGTTGTCATGTGTTTCCAAGGTCAAAGAGATGTTGCAGTGGTTATGAATAAAAGGAAAAATTTTATCATCAATAGAATGACTCATACTTCATTATCGAGTGACACCAAAACTAAATGTGAAAAGGTTACTAACCACTATAACTAGTGACCAGTAAAAACCATGTGAACTTTCGTTCAAAGTCTATAGTTTGGTGGAGATTTATGAAGTAATACATAGACATTGTCTCTGAATTTTTACTGTTTGTGTCATGATAATAAAGTGACTTATTTTAATTGTTCTCAAAGAATTATTATGGGACAGAGTTCCTCAAGAGACCACCGGATCACCAATTCTAAGGTCCGAAAGTGACGGTACCGGGTATAAGTTAGGGACCAGTCCCTTGACTCAAGGGTTTTCGTCGTACCATACCGGTTGTTTGTTTGTTTTATAGGTCAGGAATAAGATCAAAGGTACTGACGGTGTTTTTATAGAAATTTATCAACCAAACAAGTTTAGTCTTAGGTTTATCCCAGGTGTACGACGTAGACCAACTATACCGAGGGTCAATAATTAAATATTGTCGACGGTAAGAGAAATAAATTTACGTTAAATAAATGACTTTGTTTTATGTGACAGTAAAAAATTTAATGTTTCCATTATATCTAATAAGTTGTTTACCACAACTCTATTGACCTATAAATGAACTCTTTCTATTCCACCTAGGTAAGAAGTGTGTAATTGAACCTATTGGTATGTTTATTATCTTCTGTAGTATCCCCTTAAATTCTTTTTATTAAAGTCACCCATTTCAAATTCATATTCTCTTTTGAGTCATACATTGTCGTTTCTCTTTCTAGTTAGGAGAACTCATATATTTTGTTTTGTAAAGACGAACCCTTTTCGGTTACATTTATTTGAGTTCTCTATTTCCTGTTTAACATTTTATTAAACTTTCGTACCACGTCTCCTGATTGAAGAGATTGTCTTCCTATTTTTTCAGATTATTGGGTCTTGTAAAGTAAATTTTTCCTTCGTATTTATCTAGAATCCCTCTAATCGAGTTCTACCACCTCGTTTTCCTGTACCTGAGTGGGGAAGAACTCTCTCCTCACCTTAGTGTTGGTTGACGACTCGGTGGTACCTGTGTTTTTGTGACTTTGGGTGGTTTTTTCTATGGGATGTGGTTTCTGTTTCCTTTTTGGTGTCTGTCTGTCATCCTTCCCGTGTTGACACTGTCTTGGTTTAGGGTATGGACGGTCCACCCTATGGGTGCTTGACCTTTTATTAAGATGATGTCTTCAAGAGGGTGGCCTCACTTCCAAGATTCGGGGTTCGACCCGGAGGGTCGGACTCCTTAACCGTTGTCCTCCTCAAGGATCTCTTATGTCGAAAATACCGGTCGACCTAAACTGACGTCCTGAAGGGGGTGTCCTGACCTCCTTTGTCTTTGAAGTGAGAACCTCCCGTGTGTGTTTCATAACATACGTAGTCCTGGGTCTCCTTTTTTTCGTCACTGGGGTATTTTCTGACTCGGTCTGGATGGACGATCTCAACCTTCCGGAGGACATCTCCACCCCACCCCCGCCACGACACCAAGTGACGTCCCTGTTTCTGTGACCACCGACGTCAAGAACCTTCATGAGTAACCACACTCGGGAGACTTTAGAAGCTAATAGGGTTAGTTTGTCGGACATCCGAGGTCACGATCCAACGGAGTCGGTTTGTTGGTTGTCCCTCCTTTGTACGGGTGGTCTCTCTATTCTGGGTCGAGATGGGTGGTGGTCAGAGAGGGTAGTCCTTCGAACGTGTTGGGAGAGTCTATCGGAGTGGTTGGTCTCCCGTCCATCGTCTTCGTTCTTTATGTTAGGACGTTGGGCGTCTTTCTTTGGATAGTGTCTTTTAATCTGTTTTAATTTGTCGTTTCCTATTACAGGGTCTACTTCCTTGTTCTATTTTTAGGGTCTTTTTGTTGACACAATTCATCTCTATCCGTTGAAAGACCTTTTTCTCCAGTCTTATTACTATCACTTCTACTAAGTCGTAGAACCTTTTTCTTACCTTCGTTCCCAGTTCTTTTACGTTCTACACAAGTTGTTTCTGGATCTTCTTTGTTTCTTGTCCCTACTTATTAAGTTATTGACTTTACTTTTAATGTGATCTATCTTCTTTAGTTATCGTCCTATTGACTCCGTCTTCTTATCTACCTATTCACTGAACTTTCTGGCTTACCACCTTTAGTGACGATGTTTTGTCTTATTTCTTTTTTCTTACTTTTCTTTACTTCTGTCAAATTCTCTGGAGACCCTGTTGTAATTTCGTGGTTATGAGTGTAATATCCACAGAGTCTTCCTCTTCTCGCTCTCTCTCTTTCCTAGACTCCTTTATAAATTTCTCTGTGATCGACTTTTGAAGAGATTGTACCCTTTGTCAGTGGGTTCAGGTCCTTCGTGTCTCTGAAGGTCCGTCCTATTTGGGTTCCTCCTTGTGTGACTCTGTGTATCTTTAGTTTGACTTTTTTAAATTTCTGTTTCTTTTTTATAATTTCGTTGTTCCCCTTTTGTTCTTTATTGTATGTTCCCTTGAGGGTATTCCGATAGTCGACTAAAGAGTCGTCTTTAAGACGTCCGGTCTTCCCTCCCCTTGTTATATAAATTTCACTACTTCTTTCCCTTCGTTTTCGATTCTCTTAAGTCGTGGTGGTCTAGTCGAAACGTTGTTTACGATTCCTTGAGGAGATCTTTCCCTTCTCTGGTCTTTTTTTGTTACAACATGTATATATCCAACGTGTAGATAGATAACATAGATATAGTTTTGGAGTACCCTTGTCGTTTGGGTTTTTGATGTTATCTATTTTTATGTTTTATTCTTTTTCGTTGGACTTGTGTTGTGATTTCTACCAGTAGTTTGGTATTCTCTCCTCTTGTTCTCACTTTATCTTCTTTTTCTGGATGTTTTTGTTTGGGGTTTGTCAAATCTTTTATCGTTGACCTGGTATATATGACTGTTAATGGAATTTACATTTACCTAATTTGTGAGGTTGGTTTTCTGTGTCTGACCGACTTACCTATGTTTTCATTCTAGGTTTATATACAACGGATGTTCTCTTGGTCAAACCTGACTCCCTGTGTGTCTTACTTTCAATCCCCTATCGTATTCCATAAGGTGCATTTACATTTAGTTTTCTTTCGACCTCATCGTTTTACATATACTCTATTTTATCTGAGATTTTATTTCTGACAATATTCTCTGTTATATATTACTAGTTCCCTAGTTAGGTTCTTGGGTGTTTTTAATAATTATATATACATGGGTTGTATCCTCGTGGAGTTGTATATTCCTTTTATGATTGTCGGTACATGTACATGTTCTCGTGTTGTCATCACCCATCATTGTCATCATTGTGTGGTACGAGTAGTCACCTGTGTAGTAGGTCTGTCTTTCACTTATTCCTTTGTGTCCGGAATTTTCTGTGTCATCTAGTCTACCTGAATTCACTATAAATATCTCGTAAGGTAGATTTCCATCGTGTTATGTGTAAGAAGATTTCATGTGTACTTTATAAGAGGTCCTGACTGGTGTACGACATTTTTAACTTTAGTATAGTTCGTAGAAAGGGTTGGTACTACGATACTCTAATCTTTATTTGATGTCCCTTTCTTGATATTTTGTGTGTTTGTGTACCTCCGATTTATTAAGATAATTCATTGGTTACCCAGTGACTTCTTTACTTGTTCCTTGAGTTTTCCCTTCATGTTACTAGGTTTTTGGTACGTTATGCCATTTACGTCAAGATTTTTCCCTTCAAATTTCGTTATTTTAGAATTGAGTCCTTTGTTCTTTTTAGAGTTTATTTGTTGGATTTGAATGTGGATTTCGTTGATCTTATTCTTGTTTGTTTTAGATTTCTATCATCTTCCTTTCTTTAGTATTTCTAGTCCCCTCTTTATTTACTTTATCTCTGTTTTCTTTTGTTACTGTTTCTAGTTACTTTGGTTTTCGACCAAGAAACTTTTGTATTTGTTTTGACTGTTTGGAAATCGATCCAAGTCGTTCTTTTTTTCCCTCTCCTGACTTTAGTTATTTTCATCTTTACTTTTCCCTCTTCAATGTTGACTGTGGTGTTTTTATGTTTTATAGTATTCTCTGATGATGTTCGTTGATATACGGTTATTTTACCTATTGGACCTTCTTTACCTGTTTAAGAATCTTTCCAAGTTATATGGTTCGGACTTGTCCTTCTTTATCTTTTGTGCTTGTCTGGTTAGTGTCCACGACTTTAACTTTGATACTAATTTTTTGAGGGTTCTCAGATTCTGGACTACCTGAGTCTCCATTTAAGATACTTTGTAAATCTCTTCTCGATTGTGGATAGGAGGACTTTGACAAGGTTTTTTTGACAAATCCTTCCTTTTGAGGGTTTGGGTAAGATACTCCGATGGTAATGGGACTATAATTTTGGTCTCTTTATGTAGTGTGTGTTTTTTCTTTTGATGTCCGGTCATTATTGACTACTTGTATCTACATTTTTAGGAGTTGTTTTATGATCGTTAAGTTTATATAATTTTTCTAATATATGGTACTAGTCCAACCCTAAAAGATACGTTCCTAAGAAGTTATAACCGTTTAGTAAGTAACACTGTGGGGTATAGTTGTTTAACTTCTTAATTTTTGGTATGCAGTAGAGTTATCCACGTCTTTTTCGAAAATTGTTTTAAGTCGTGGGTGATTACTATTTTTGAGAGGTCTTTCACCCGGATCTCCCCTTGGAGAGAGTTACATTATTTCCGGTATATACTCCTTGAATGTCGATTATAGTATGAGTTACCACTTTTCAACTTTTGTAAAAAAGATTCTAGTCCTTGTTCTGTTCCTACAGGTGAGAACGGTAAAAATAAATTGTGTCAAAACCTACAAGATCGATGTCGTTAGTCTCTTCTTTTTCTTTATTTTCCTTAGGTTTAACCTTTTCTCATTCAATCTGACAGTAACAGACGTCTACCGTACTAGGATATGTATCTTTTAGGATTTCTACGATGTTCTTATCAATAATCTATAGTAGTCACTTAGTCCATTTCAACATCTTTCCAATATTTTAATTATATGTCTTACGATATATGATTGTCACTTTCTAGTCTTTCTCTTAAAGTTCTTTGTTGGGGTATATGGTAACGTAGTTTTTCTTATTTTATGTGTTCTCATTTGGATGACTTGTTCTGTTTTCTGGACATGAGGGTTTTGATATTCCAGGATTAATTTCTTTAACTTCTCCTGTGTTTCTCTATCTTCTATATGATGCAAGAACCGAACCTTCTTAGTTGTGACAGTTTTAATGATATGATATGTTCCGTTAGATGTCTAACTTAATTTAGGGATAGTTTAGTAGTTACCGTAAAAAGTATCTTTATCTCTTTTTTCGAATTTTAGACATACCTCTACTTCTGCTGGGGTTTATGGGTTTCATCAGAACTTTTTCTTTTTACCTCCACTTCCTTAGTCCAAGGGGGTCTAGTCCGATATGATGTTTCCATATGAGTAGTTTTGTCATACCGTGACCGTGTTTTTGTCTGTAATCTAGTTACCTTCTTCTGACTTTCGGGTCTTTATTTGAGATCGTGTGTACCAGTCCATTAGATACTTTTTCCTTCGGTCTGACGTGTTACCCTTTCTGTTAAAGAAGTTGTTTACCACGCCCCTTTTGCCCTGTCGACGTACATTTTTCCTTTACTCTTGTGAAATTGTGTTATGTGTTTCTATTTGAGTTTCTGGATTTGCACTCTCGTATGTGATATTTTGATAATCTCCTTTTGTCTCCGTCTTGTAAGATACTGTATTTAACGTCGTTCTAAAAAAGTTGGGTAGAGGGTCTCTTTACTTTTATTTTGGTTTTTATTTGTTTACGTTGGATTAATTTATCTTTTCGAAACGTGTCGTTTCCTTTTGTATTTGTTTTACTCTTGTGTTGTGTATCTGACTCTCTTTTATAAGCATTTACTCCACTGGTTGTCCCCTAAGTCAAGTCAAGTCAATGAGTCAACACAGGATGAGAAACACTGGGGTACCTGACGTCGTGCGGTCCGGAGGGACAGGTAACGGTTGAGGGTCTCAAGTGAGTTTGAGTACAGGTGACTCAGTCACTACGGTAGGTTGGTACAGTAGGAGACAGCAGGAGAAGAGGACGGGAGTTAGAAAGGGTCCTAGTCCCAGAAAAGTTTACTCAGTCGAGAAGTGTAGTCCACCGGTTTCATGACCTCAAAGTCGAAGTTGTAGTCAGGAACGTTACTTGTAAGTCCTGACTAAAGGAAATCCTACCTGACGAACCTAGAGGAACGTCAGGTTCCCTAAGAGTTGTCAGAAGAGGTTGTGGTGTCAAGTTTTCGTAGTATATCAGGTTGACAGTGTAGGTATGTACTGGTGACCTTTTTGGTATCGGAGCTGATCTACCTAGAAACAACCGTTTCATTACAGAGACGAAAACTTATACAACAGATCCAACCAGTATTGAAAAAAAAGGTTCTTTATTCACAGAAAATTAAAGTACCAACGTCAATGGTAGACGTCACTAAAACCTCGGGGGGGGTGTATGTGTTTTATTTCAGATGGTGACAAAGGTGACAAAGGGGTAGATAAACGGAACTTCACTACCCTGGTCTACCGTACTAGAAGCAAAAGACTTACAACTCGAAATTCGGTTGAAAAAGTGAGAGGAGAAAGTGAAAGAAATTCTCCGAGAAATCAGGAAGAAGTGAAAGACGGTATTCCCACCACAGTAGACGTATAGACTCCAATAACTATAAAGAGGGTCGTTAGAACTAAGGCCGAACACGAAGTAGATCGGGTCGCAAAGAGTACTACATGAGATGTTTATTCAATTTATTCGTCCCACTGTTATATGTAGGAACTACATGAGGAAAAGGATAAACCTTGATCAGACAACAAGGTACAGGTCAAGATTGACAACGAAGGACTGGACGTATGTCTGAAGAGTTCTCCGTCCAGTCCACCAGACCATAAGGGTACAGAAAGTCTTAAAAGGTGTCAAATAACACTAGGTGTGTTTCCGAAACCGTATCAGTTATTTCGTCTTGATCAACAAAAAGACCTTGAGAGAACGAAAAGGGTACTAGGTCGTCTACAAGCGTTAAACTAGAGACCAAGGAGACGGAAAAGATTTTGGTCGAACTTGTAAACCTTCAAGAGCCAAGTGCATAACGACTTCGGACCTAACCTCTTAAAACTTACAATGAAACCATCGTACACTCTACTCACGTTAACACACCAACAAACTCGTAAGTAACCGTAACGGAAAGAATCCCTAACCTTACTTTTAACTAGAAAAGGTCAGGACACCGGTGACGACTCAAAAGGTTTAAACGACCGTATAACTTACGTCGTGAAAGTGTCGTAGTAGAAAGTCCTAAACTTTATCGAGTTGACCTTAAAGTAGTGGAGGTGATCGAAACAAACATCACTACGAAGGATTCCGGGTGAACGGAAGTGTAAGGTCCTACATACCGAGATCCACTCACTCGTTTGGTAACACTAATAGACCCAGTAATTCTAGAAAAGACATATCAAGAAAACACATAAGAACGGTGGAGAAGAATTATAGAAAACGAAGACAATCCAGGTATTGGTAAAGACAGGAAATAACTCGGGTGGAAACGTACCGTACAAGGGAACCATAGAGATTAAAAGAACTTCGCTAGAGATCAGAAAGGGTAAGATAACAAAAGGAGATAGAGAAGTGACTCCTTCCGAAAGAATAAAGAGGAACGATAAGAAACCTTACGACGTAAGTTTACCCTTATAGAAAGGAAAAGATGAAAAATTCCCTCCCCTAATCAGAGGTTTTAAATATTTGTTGAGTACGTCGAATTACATTGTTGTTTGTTGGGTTGGTTTTTTACTCGTCTTCTGGGTTTCTCGGTAAAGACGTTTCCTCTGTTTGTCTACCGGTTCTCCGTACACTTTTCTACAAGTTGTACCGATTAATGATCTCTTTACGTTTAGTTTTGATGTTACTCTGTAGTAGAGTGTGGTCGGTTTTATCGATAGTAGTTTCTTAGGTGTTTGTCATTTACGATCTCTCCCACACCTCTCTTCCCTTCGGAGGATGTGACAACCATCCCTACATTTAACCATGTCGGTAATACCTCTTGTTATACATCCAAGGAATTTTTTATCTCGACGGCATACTGTCACATTAGGTGAGGACCCGGATATAGGTCTCTTTTCGTACCAGATTTACCTAGGTACGTGGGGTCACAAGTAACGTCGTGACAAATGTTAGCGGTACTGTACGTTCGTTGGATTTACAGGTAGTCGTCTATTTACTTCTTTCTACTACTGACGATGGGAGACTTCGTGTTACTCAAGGATCAGATTTCACCCGGTCAATTGGAATGTTAAAAGGTCCTCTGATTTTAATAAATCCACTCTAATTTGTTGTTATATACGTTTGTTGATAGTCTTTTCCTCGTGTAAATTCGACATTTCTTTCATCCTCAACTCTAAGGCTTGTTGATAGATGTCGAAAATTAACGACCGAATGACAAGTCAGATTGTTTGTATTTAACTCCCTGATGTTTACGGTTCTACGTCTATCGTGTCTCATTCAGTGAATTTTTCTTGTGTTTTTCGATATTCGTGCCATGGTGACCTTGTGTCTCCTTTCTGTGTATTGGTCAGTCACTCCATTACGAAAGATCTTCTTCGTATGGATAAATATTTTGAGTTCCCTTTTGTCGAGGGACTCTTTTCAAATTACGGAGTAAAAGGTTACATCTGTACATCACATGTCGACATGATACGAATCAACGAGTCAGTACAAGTTGAGAAACGATAGGGTGCCTCACATCGAGCGGTCCGAGAAGACAAGTACCACAAAGAGGTCCGTTCTTATGACCTCACCAGACGGTACGGGAGGAGGTTCCCAGAAGGGTTGGGTCCCTAGTTGGGTCCAGAGGGCACAACGTCCGTCTAAGAAAATGGCAAACCGGGTGGTCCCTTCGGGTTCTTATGACCTCACCCATCGGATAGGGAAGAGGTCCCGTTGAAGGACTGGATCCTTAACTTGGCCCCAGAAGACGTAACGTCCACCTAAGAAATCGTCGACTCGATGGGTCCTTCGGGGATGAGATGTCGACGACGACGACGATTCAGTGAAGTCAGTACAGGTTGAGACACACTGGGGTATCTGACGTTGGGTGGTCCGAGAGGGTAGGGACCCTAAGAGGTCCGTTCCTGTGACCTCACCCAACGGTAAAGGAAGAGGTTACGTACCTTCACTTTTCACTTTCACTTCAGCGAGTCAGTACAGTCTGAGAATCACTGGGGTACCTGACGTCGGATGGTCCGAGGAGACAGGTACCCTAAAAGGTCCGTTCTCATGACCTCACCCCACGGTAACGGAAGAGGTATGAGATGTCGTCACCGAAAGTTTAACACGAAGGGTTTGGTCCTAAACTCGTCTACCTCTTCATCTGGTTTATTGGTCCGTCCCGTTCACGAGGATAAAAGAGAAGTTAGACTCGAGTAAAAGAGGTAGAATAGATAAAATATAAAACCGAGAAAGTTTTTTATAAAATGACTTGTTGTAAAAGATGAATTTTTGTTTACATTCATAAATAGTGATCTTACGTACGAGGACTTTCGGTCCTAAAGAACCAGACAAAACAAATGACCATATGGAGGTCACCTATCTTGTATCTCTTAGTTACTTGGTAAATCCGGAAGTTGGTTATAAATGACTCGGTTCGTGACTTTGTACAGTCCGTGACTGGATCCACAATTCTATGTTATCACTTGTTCTCGGGGTTTAAGGACAGAAGTACCTCGACTGTAAGATCACTAATTATAAAGTGTCACCGCCCCCCCCCCCCGTCAATCGAGTCAAGTAATCTCGTACCACGATTATAAAGTGTTATCCGTGTCCCGGTATCTCTTATAGATCTAACATTGGGACAATCAACAATTAACAAATCAGTGATTCAGCACAGACAGAGAAAATATTAGGGTACCTGACATCGGACGGTCCCTAAGTCAAGTACCCTAAAAGGTCCGTCTTTATGACCTCACCCAGTGGTTAAGGATGAGGTCCCCTAGAAGGGTGGGTACCTAACTTGGGGACGGAGGACGTAACCGTCCGTCTAATAAATGGTGACTCGGTGGTCCCTTCAGGTTCGAACGATCAATGTTACTAATATAATATGGATAGATGTTAGAACGGACTGGTATCCTTCAAATTGGGTCTCCATTATGACGAAAGACTGGAGACGTTGTGCTGAAAGAGGTCAATAGGGTATAAGACGACCCTATGATCGGTGTAAAGGGATAGTACAATTTATGTACTTTGACCACAGTCTGAGTCTGTCCCGAGACACCAGGTGGACAAGAGTTAAGGTTTCGTTTTTCTTTAGTCTCTACTGTTTCTTCGTGGTGAAATATTCTTTTCATTTCCAGTCCCTACCTAATACACATTCACACGAAATAGCCATCTTTATACCTACCGAATATGAAGTTGACGTTCCAGATACACGGAACTTCAGATTAATGGAATTTTAATGTCTGATTTTGATGACAACCACGTTTAAACACGGTGATGTATGACACCTCAAGTTGTTGGTAATTCTTTGATTTGACTATTAGTGTTTCGATTCTTATTACAGTTTAATTTTTCATCCTTATCCCGAAGGGACCTCAGGTCACCAATTCTTAGGTGAACGGTTATGTCTCCTGTGACGAAGTTAGGGATGAGACCCTGATAGGGTGTACGATACCCCGTTGTTTCGGAGACACGATGTTGATGACTCGGGTTCGAGATCTCGGACACTCGGTGTTGATGACTCGGGTGTACGATGTTGATGACTTCGGATACGTGGGAGGTCGGGTAGAGACGTTGTTCTCTTCGGTGGAGTTACTCTTCGGACCCATGACGTTGTTTCTCATCGGGGGTGAGTGACGTTGATCTCTTTCAAACATACGTCGTTACTTCTGGGTCACTTCGGTTTATAGTTAGTTAGTTAGAAAAAATTTATTCATTCTGATCATCGTTAGTTTTAGTATCGGTTAAGTTCCGTTGTAAGTGTTTCACCAGAAGGGAGAGTTGACATCCTTATAGTAGATGTGTGTGTGAGACCATCTCAGAAACGGTAATTTATCACGTCAGTTCGATCTCCACCATTTATGACTAGGTCTCAATGGTTTCCGATAATTTTTACCAGTAAAATTAAACACTTATGAGTTAAAATCATGGGAATTTAACGAGAATCCGACGGTTGTCGGTCGAGTAAAGGCATCCACTTTGACGGATAGTGTATATTCTTGTTTTTGAATCTAAATAAATTAAACAACACCGAGTAGACCCCCGACCTCTAATAAAACTCGTATTGACATCATTAGTCGTCTTTGTCGTCCTTGAAGTCGTAAGTTACCTGGATACGAGTTTAACTTCACCACCCCGTTTAGTATCCGTTCAGTAAATTGAAGAAGTAGATATTTCGTCTCTAAGACAATATAAGGATGGATTAAGATTCTGAAACTTTAATAAAAATATTTTACAGATTGTGTGTCCGAGATTTTTGAGTAATACTTTATTTCGGGTTAGACAAATAAAATGTTTCTACTTAAGATACCATGTATAATGAGAGACGTCCAGGAGTCTTTATAAACTTTGTTCATCTAAGGTCTTATCCGTGAACAAGATGGGTTTCGTTGTAGAAATCCTAACTTTTTAGTCTTCCGGACTACTTCCATTAGAATCTTTATTCTCCTCTTGTCCCTAAAGAGACCACCATGTCACCACCATGTCAGACGGACGGTGACGTCCCCTGTACCCAAACTAAGGACCAGGTCATCTGAGATGTACATCACTTCGTTGTTTCGGACACGAGGCATTGATGACTCGGACATGTGGTGCTGATGTCTTCCGTTGTACGAGATCTTGGACGTACTGGGTTGATAACTCGGACACACGGATCTGGGACACGAGACGTTGTTCTCTTGATGACGTTACTCTTCGGACAGGTGGTGTTGTTTCTCATCGGGGACGAGTGGTGTTGATTTCTTTCGGACGGGTTTCGTTGTTTCTAGGTCACGTCGGTTTTTCTTATTTTTTACAAAAAATAAAAAATTTTTTCTTTATTCTCTTCTTGTTGTCAGGTTCCGTCGAAAATCCAATGGAATCGTTCCTCCTGTCCTTGACCTCTCCACTGTTACTACCACTCTTTAATCTCAGGAACTTGATCCCCGACGTCGATTGTATTTACTTCTACCAATTCTTTTAGTTGGTGGTCTTTTTTTAAAAGGGATTTGATGTGACACCCACAATTGTTATACTTGTTGATTTTATAACCTCAAATATTTAAGTTTTAATTTTTGTTTTCAATTTGTATCTTTTTAAATTGGTAATGTAAAAACGTAGACGAGGAAACTGAACCTTGTTCTTTAGACTACGGAAAGATTACATGGTTCTCCAGTTACAATCCAGAATATGAAAACACAATGTACCCATGATTTCTTAAATCGGAACTTAGGAAAATGACCCTTACTAATTAAAATAGGATAAAGTATTACCTTTTGTCGACGAAACTTTACATCCGTAAAGGTTTGTATCTATAGAACGTATCACAAAAAATATAAATCCTAATGATGAGGAGTCTATAAACATCTTAAAACCGTAAACTTACTGTAGTACGAAGTTAAAGTCATGGTATCGTGTCATTTAGTCATAGAGGTGACAGTGACTTATAAGTAACCGTCCTGACTTCGATTTCGAGGTTATGAAACCGGTGGACTACGTTTCACGGTTGATTAACCTTTTCTGGGACTACGACCCTTTCTGACTCCCGTCCTCCCTTTCTAAACTCCCGTCCTCTTCTCCCGTTGCCTCCTACTTTACCAACCTACCGTAGTGCCTGAGTAGGTAGTGACCTACCTGTACTCTCTGTCACTTCCTGTCCCTTCGGACCGTACAACGTTAGATATACCAACGTTTCTCATTCTGGGTTGACTCGTTGACTGGTTTTTGTTGACATCGATAAGAAAGTGTGTTGTTTGTAGTTAACCTTTTCCAATAAAAGTATCTTATATTCCAGTCTCTTTAAAAAAGACCTTAAGTCATCTGTTGAGGTGTTAAACCCCTTACATTACGTCCGGTAGTACAAGTAAATAACTTTTGGATAAAGTCGTTTCACTCGGTCAGATAGAGGACGGTTTACTCACCAGGATTCCGTATTAAAACGACGACGACGACGACGATTCAGCGAAGTCAACACAGGCTTAGACATACTGAGGTATCTGTCGTCGGGTCGTCCGAGGGGACAGGGACCCTAAGAGGTCCGTTCTTGTGATCTCACCCAACGGTAAAGGAAGAGGTCACGGACTTTCACTTTTCACTTTCACTTCGGCGAATCAGCACAGACTGAGAAGCGCTGACGTACCTGACGTCGGATGTTCCGAGGAGGCGGGTACCCTAAAAGGTCCGTTCTCATGACCTCACCCAACGGTAACGGAACCGGTTATTAAAACGACCCTTACTCGTTTGTGTTGGTCTGTAAACCTTGTATAAAGACTTGTTGGAACGAAAATAAGTTTGACTTGACATTACAGTTGGTTTATAATAAAATCAGAAACGACAACACGACTTACGGAAAACCTCCGGTTCATTCAACAAAAAGAGGTCATAGAAGTCATGGTATGGAGTTGATCCAGTTAATTAGAGGTATTATCCCGTCTAAAGGCACTGTACTTAGATTATTAAGTGGTTCGTTTCATAAGTTGATACAAACCACGTTTGGTGTTACAATTAATGGTCATTGACTGTACTAAGTAAAACTTGTAAAAACGTATTTTTTACCTTAGGATTCCTTACTATGTTACTTGTCGGAATTCAGAAACATTTTACAAAGACTTTTTCTTAACTTCGAAAGATTCCGAAAGACTTCAGTATAAGTAATTAAAACTGGTTAGATATGATTTTTAAAGTTCTGAAAAGAGTCGTATGTTTTAGGTCTATAAAGATCTACTTGTGTAGTGTTCGTTGAGGTTCTCAATCTGACGTAGTTTTAATAATTGTATATTTAATATATAGATCCACGTCAAGAGTCTGAAATATCTCACATAGTCTTAGTCAACCTCCCGAATACTTTTGTTTAACTGTTCGAAGTAAAGGTCATCCAGATCCCATTCCGGACTATTACAGATAAATATTGTTCAAGGGTTCACCATGTCACGACAACTATTCCCTGGTATGAAACTCTTGATGACCGATCTGTGTATCAATAAAAATTTACATGTCACAAATATAGACAACATTGGTTGACATTAGATTTTGAAATATTAAATTTGAAGAACTGTGTTAAACAGTGTTTTTACAAGTCGGTGGTTAGAATTTGTAGGACTTGTTGTCACAGATGATGAAAACGTTTACAAACAAGTACTACATTTTAAGACGACATAACTTGTGAGAAAAGAATTTAGTGATGGATGTTTTCCGAAAGTTGGGGACCGTTAAAAAAGTACATTATATATTAGGCCTCTTCCGTTATCGTCGGATGAGGTCATGAGAACGGACCTTTTAGGGTACCTAACTCCTCGGACCATCGGACGTCAGGTACCCCAGCGATTCTCAGTCTGTGCTGACTCACTGAAGTGAAAATGAAAGTACCTTCATAATAAATTAAGACAGACATAATATTTTTGTTGGATGACTTTAAGGTTAGGGAAAAATTTTAAGAAAAAGTAAGTCGTGAGTAGTAAGAACATATGACCAGTATAAAGAATGTTACCAAATAAAAATTTACCACAGAATTCAATGTCAGAAAGTTGTTTGTGTGACACAAATCTATGTAGTAGTGAAGGTGATCTTCTATCCGAGGGAAATTAAAAGGAAATTCATAGACAGGAAGACATCCAAAAGAGGTGAAAAGTCTATACCCATGTTCTTTATAAAGTATAAGAAGTTTTGATGATAATTTTTTTCCTTTTTGTTTTTTGTTTTGTTTTGTTTCGTTATCATGTTGTTAGTTACCACAAAATCAAAAGATAAAAACATATTGTTTAATGGGGGGTTTGAATCATCGAATTTCTCGTAAATAAAAGAGTATCACAGACACTTACACCGAATTGACCCAAGAAACCGAGTCCCAGAGAGTGTCTGACGTTAGTTCCACAATCTATTCCGACGTCAGTAGAGTTCCAAACTGACCCTTTCCTAGACGAATGTTCGAGTGAGTTCACCGACGACCGTCCTAAGTCAAGGACACCCGACAACGTGACTCCTGGAGTCAAGGAGTGACCAACGACCAGCCTCCGACGGGAGTCAATGAACATTACACTCGGAGAAATATCATGTCGGGTGTTGTACCATCAAACGAAGTGGTCTCACTAGTTCGTTTTTTAAGGTTCCCCCTCTCACGTTTGTTCTACCTTCAACATCAGAAAATATTGGATTAGAACCTTCACTGTAGAGTAGTAAAAACAATATAAGACAAGTAATTTTCGTTCAGTGTCAGGTCGGGTGTGTGTCCTCAACCTCCATCTAATTTGTTTTCACACTTATGGTCCTCCACCCTTAATGATCCTCGGTACAGTCAAGTCAGAAACGTTGGGGTACTTGACGTCACACGGTCCGGAGGGACAGGTAGTGGTTGAGGACCTCAGGTGGGTTTGGGTACAGGTAACACAGTCACTACGGTAGGTTGGTAGAGTAGGACAGCAGGGGAAGAGGAGGATGGGAGTTAGAAAGGGTCGTAGTCCCAGAAAAGTTTACTCAGTCGAGAGACGTAGTCCATCGCTTTCATAACCTCAAAGTCGAAGTTGTAGTCAGGGAGGTTACTTGTGGGTCCTGACTAGAGGAAATCCTACCTGACCAACCTAGCGGAACGTTAGGTTCCCTGAGCGTTCTCAGAAGAGGTTGTGGTGTCAAGTTTTCGTAGTTAAGAAACCACGAGTCGAAAGAAATATCAGGTTGAGAGTGTAGGTATGTACTGATGACCTTTTTGGTATCGGAACTGATCTGTCTGGAAACAACCGTTTCATTACAGAGACGAAAAATTATACGACAGACGACGACGACGACGATTCAATGAAGTCAACACAGCCTGAGACACACTGGGGTCTCTGCCGTCGGGTGTCCGAGGGGGTAGGGACCCTAAGAGGTCCGTTCTTGTGACCTCACCCAACGGTAAAGGAAGAAGTTACGTACTTTCACTTTTCACTTTCACTTCAGCGAGTCAGCACAGGTTTACAAGTGCTCGGGTACCTGACGTCGGATGGTCCGAGGGGACAGGTACCCTAAAGGGTCCGTTCTCATGACCTCACCCCACGGTAGCGGAAGAGGCTTATACGACAGATCCAACCAGTATTGAAAGGAAGGTTCCTCGTTGACAGAAAATTAAAGTACCGACGTTAGTGGTAGACGTCACTAAAACCTCGGGTCTTTTTATTTCCGTCGGTGACGAAGGTGACAAAAGGGTGGATGGACGGTACTTCACTACCCTGACCCTCGGTACATCTTCTACCGATAGTACTTTCCGTTCACCGTGAACCAGTCTGTGGTACCTCGTCATGTCTGAGGTTATTTACTTCTGGTACACCGGACTATTTTCCCTTTTCAGTCACAACGTGTTCCTACTATAAAGTTCTCGTCGATCTTACAATCTCAAGAACCATTATAAAGTGTTAAAAAATTTACAACCGTTGTTTAGGTATGAATAATTTTTTCTTTACTCAAACATTTTACGTTCAATTTACTATCTTCCTTTACTTTTTGGTAAGTTGATCTACTACGGAATTATAAGTTAGGTTTGCGTGTTACACTGAAATCTAGCACTACTTGTAATGACTAGTTACTTTTAGTTACCTTAAGAAAAATTTTTACACACCTCGCTACCCGACGGTCAAACGGTAGGAACGGTATTAGGAACACTAAAAGAAACACCATATCTACTTTTCCGTTTTCAAAACCATAGACTTTACGTTTAACACCAGGACGGCGAAAGTGATACAGGAACCCGGATACTGTTCCCAGTCTCTTTTCTAGGAGTCCCGATAATGACAATGATAAAAGAATGAACAGAAAGGATGATCTGATACTCGAGGACCTCCTAATCTCATGGTGAGGTGGGCTGACGTCACAAGGGAATAGAGTGAAAGGATCAAGTAAAAAAGTATGTCGTGAATGATATGATAGATTTTATGATATGTGAAACAAAAAAATAGACCAAATAACAAACAGGAAGGATGGTCTTATATTTTAAGTACTCAATTCTTTGGACAAAACCAACGACGAAATAGGAGAGTTATAATTTGACACGGATCACGTGTCGTCTTCGGGTAATTTGTAAATAAATTCCTTATTTAAGGTAACAAGTATCACGTCTCGTGTCCCAGAGTGTGTCTTATCCACAAGTGTTTTACGATTTTTCGTAAGTAACAAGACTATTCTTTTTACCCCAATTTACTCCGGTCTCTTACCATCCGTTTAGTTCTTCATGGGACGTACAGTACAGTTCGAATTCCGTACTCTCACTTTACAGTTACAGGTTGAATGAACCGTATGTTATATAAAACTAGTTTCATTAACTTCGACAGTAAATATGCCGTAAATGATACAACGTATATTACAAGATTCGTGACATGAATTAAATTATGAGTGTTATTTCAGACATTTATTCTAATTTATTGTATTACTTAGATACATTCGATGAATCGGGTCCACCATCGATAGTAATGATTCTGGTTCCCCTTTAAATAAGATATTTACGTAACGATTTGTCGATGTTTCGAATGAAAAGGAATTGTTTGACACCGTTAATGTAAACTTTAACTTATTCAAAGTACCTTACTTGGATATTTTAATCTTTTGTGACCGAGATTTAAGAAGGAATAGACGGAAAGTTTCGAAAGATATCATTTACTCAAATAGTTGAATGGAGAAAGATAAAGTTATTGGTAATAATAAGTGTTACGTAGTTCGGGACGTCGTTTTAGAGACGGGAGAAACTCCTGTTAATTTTCTATAGTCCCGGTGGGTTATACCTACCCAGTATCACCTTTCAAGACTGTTTTACACCAGGTAACCTCTTTCATTACTGTTTTTGTGAAGTCATAAGAACGGCACTCTTGGGGTACTTGTCGTACTTTTCCGTTTTTCTGTACTGTGACTTTCTACTTGATGGGTCCAGTCATCCACGGGTCATACTATGACCTCTTCTCATCTCTTTATTGATGTCTTTCTTATTTTTCGGTTTCGTTTTTGTTACGGGTCAAGACCTACACTGACCATTACCTTCAGTTCAGACTACGACATTTCTTGTTATTACGTATCCTTGGACCTTACAATCCAGGTACTTCGTTCCTTTTAACCTTCACCAGTTTGTTCTTTACCGTTCTCACTTGTAAAATTCTTAGTCATTTGAGTTTACCTGTCCTTACCCGTTTTAATTAAGTCTACTGTTAACATAGATGATAACCCTGTTCTTAGGGAATCTTCTTTGCCTCATCGGGAGTATCAGTTGTTTTCTCAGGCTTTACGTCATGAACCCACGTCAGAGTTTTTACTGTCTTACTAGAGACAAGTAAAGGTTCCGTTTGGTAAGTTATAGTGTCATTAGGTTCAGATACGGGGTTAGTCATTACGTCTTCTTCGACTTCGACTTACCAAGATACTGATGGATGTTCTGAAAGATCTTGATTGTATGTATTTTGCAAGAAAAGTAGTATCCCCTCACCTTACGTTTTCATCCTTCAGTTCTCTAGGGACCTCATTATCCATTCAAACCGGAACCTCATGTTTTGCTTCGTCCCGTTTCAAAACGCTTTTCTTACGTGACCAGTATCGTTTTTGGGAGAGGGTTATTATATGCTCTACTGAAATGTGTACCTGTAGTGGTCTACCAGTGATGACTTTAGTCTGACTAATGTGAGAAACGTCGACTTCTACCTCTGCGAGATATGTCATTCGTGTTTGTTCTGGTCCTCGACTAGAAACGAGTTTAGTACTTGTTGAGTCTGGTACTTCTTGAATAACGGTTTAAGTCTGTATTTAACTTCTTTCATCCCTTTTGGTGATCTGGTAAGTCCATACTGGATTTAGTTTAGGGAATACTAATATGTCACCTTCACTGTTTATCTAAGTTCCCTAATCTAAACTATCTCACGGACTTCTTTATACCTGCCTCCAAGTACTGTAGCATGTCCTCCGTCACTAATTCCGGTATGGGTTCTTTTTCTTTACGTTTTTCCGTTTTACCGACAGACTCCTCCGGAATGTTTATACACTCTTTTCTCTTCGATTTTCGTTACCTCTTTTCCTTTCTATATGGGTAGGCTTACGTCTCAAGGTTTCTAATCGTTCCTTTCTATTCTTTCGGAAGGAGTCACTTGTTACGTTCCTTTATCTCCACTTTCTGATCTCTAGAGAAGTTCTTTTAATCTCTAGGTTCCCTTGTAAAGTAAACTTCTACCCGTGTTATTTCCTGTATTTACCATACCTGGAGTGTCTTCGTCTTCTATAATTCTTGTCCACCGTTCTTGTGTTTCTTGATGTGTTTTTTCTAGAAGTACCGGGTCTACTGGTATTACCACACTAGTGAGTGGATGTCGGTCTGTAGGATTCGTACTTCAGTTCACCCGGAAACCTTCGTAGTGATACTTGTTTCGATCACAAGTCAAGTCAGTGAGTCAGTGCAGGTGGAGAGACTCTGGGGTAGTTGACGTCGTGCGGTCCGGAGGGACAGGTAGTGGTCGAGGGTCTCAAGTGGGTTTGAGTGCAGGTAGCTCAACCACTACGGTAGGTCGGTAGAGTAAAAGAGAGCAGGGGAAGAGGAGGACGGGGGTTAGGGAGGGTCGTAGTCTCAGAAAAGGTTACCCAATTGTGAAGCGTACTCCACCGGTTTCATAACCTCATAGTCGAAATCGTAGTAAGGAAGGTTTCTTGTGGCTCCTGACTAGAGGAAATCTTACCTGACCAATCTAGAGGAACGTCAGGTTCCCTGAGAGTTCTCAGAAGAGGTTGTCGTGTCAAGTTTTGGTAGTTAAGAAACCGTGAGTCGAAAAAAGTGTCAAGTTGAGAATGTAGGTATGTACTGATGACCTTTTTGGTATCGGAACTGATCTGCCTGGAACAATCTTTTCATTATAGAGACGAAAAGTTATACGATAGATCCAACCAGTATTGAAAGGAAGGTTCCTCATTCACAGAAAATTAAAGTACCGACGTCACTAAAACCTCGGGGGGTTTTATTTCAGACTGTGACAAACGTGACAAAGGGGTAGATAAAGGGTACTTCACTACTCTGGTCTACGGTACTAGAAGCAAAAGACTTACAACTCGAAATTCGGTTGAAAAAGTGAGAGGAGAAAGTGAAAGTAGTTCTCCGAAAACTCAAGGAGAAGTGAAAGACGGTATTCCCACCACAGTAGACGTATAGACTCCAATAACTATAAAGAGGGCCGTTAGACCTAAGGTCGAACACGAAGTAGATCGGGTCGCAAAGAGTACTACATGAGACGTATATTCAATTTATTCGTCCCACTGTTATATGTCGGAACTACATGAGGAAAAGGATAAACCTTGGTCAGACGACAAGGTACAGGTCAAAATTGACAACGAAGGACTGGACGTATACCCAAAGAGTTCTCCGTCCAGTCCACCAGACCATAAGGGTAGAGAAAGTCTTAAAAGGTGTCAAATAACACTGGGTGTGTCAGTTTCCGAAACCGTATCAGTCATTTCGTCTTTATCTACAAAAAGACCTTGAGAGAACGAAAAAGTTACTAGGTCGCCTACAACCCTTAACCTAGAGACCATCCACTACCTTAAGGTCAATTCGATAAAGTTTAGGACCTTCTACTACGACACTTTCACAACATGAGTTATACGGTCGTTTAACCCTTTTGAGCCGTCACCGGTTTCCCAACCTTTTGCACAAAAGTAAAGTTAGGGTTTCTTTTCGTTATGGTTTCTTACAAGTGTTGACATATGTTGACACGAGTAGAGTGGACGATCGGTTCATTACGAGTTTTAAGAGGTTCACTCCGAAGTTGTTATACTCTTAGTTCTTCAAGGTGCACAAATTCGACCTAAATCTTTTACGTCTCCTTGGTCTCTAGTTTAACGGTTGTAGACATCCTAGTGTCTTCCTTCTCTTAAGGTCTTTCTGTAGATAAAGACGAAATAACTGATATGGTTTCGGAAACTGTCACAACTAGTGTTGTTTGAACCTTTTAAGAAGTTCTCTACGCTTATGGTCTTGTGGAATGGACGGAGGAGTCTTTAAACATACATTCAGTAGTTCTTGGTTGTCAATCTTGGTCTGTACCTTGTTGTCTGACCAAGGTTTAACCCTTTCCTCATGGATTACCGACATATAACAGTGGGACGAATAAATTGAATATACGTCTCATACAGTACGTTTTACGACCCGACCTACTTCGTGTTCGACCTTAGTTCTAACGGTCCTTTTTATAGTCATTGGAGTCTGTACGTCTACTATGGTGGGAATCCCGTCTTTCGCTTCTCCTTGATTTCTCGGAGAACTACTTTCACTTTCTCCTCTCACTTTTTCGACCAAATTTTGAGTTGTAAGTCTTTTGATTCTAGTACCGTAGGTCCCTTTATCTACCCCTTGTTACCTTTGTCACTGACTGAAATAAATGAACCCGAGGTTTTAGTGGTGACTACTACTGACGTCGGTGCTTTAATTTTCTGTGAACGATGAACCTTCTTTTCGATACTGGTTGGATCTGTTGTATAATTTATCATCTCTGTAATGAAACGGTTGTTTGTAGGTAGATCAGTTTCAATACCGAAAAGGTCATCAGTACATACCTGCACTCTCAACCTGGTATTTGTTTCGACTCTGACTTCTTAACTACGAAAACTTCACACCACAACGTCTTCGGACAACTCTCAAGGAACGTGACCTTCCTCCAGTTTGGTCACTTAGGATTTCTTTAGTCAGGACTTATAAGTAACCTTCCCAACTACGACTTTGAATTCGAGGTTGTGAAACCCGTGGATTACGTTTTTTGACTGAGTAACCTTTTCTGGGACTACGACCCTTTCTGACTTCTCCCTTCCTCTTCCCCTACTATCTCCTACTCTACCAACCTACCGTAGTGGTTGAGTTACCTCTACTCAAACTCGTTCGAGACCCTCGACCACTACCTGTCCCTTCGGACCACACGAGGTCAGGTGCCCTGACGTTTCTCAGTTTGCGTTGACTCGTTGACTTGACTCACTGTATGTTTAAAGGTCAGTATTCCATTCATTCAAGATCCCTATGTTACGTGTACCGTACCCTCTTTTTTTTTCTCTTACACTATACTTTTATGATACTCTTTTGTTTTACTCTTAAAAAAAATTTTGGTGAGACTATCGTATTCCCTTCCGTAGCAAGTGGAGCCGACCCTTTCTAAAGTATCACTGTTGTAAAATCGTTCTTATTCATCCTTAGACGATGTGTTTCTCACTCTCAATTTATTCTTTTCGTGATATACTCTTCTGTATCACACAGATCTTACAATTTTTTTTCTTTCAAGTCTTACCAACCCTGGAAGGTTACAAACCTTGTCCATACCCGTTTCCATTCGTGGTTCATTCGACCTCTCTCAAACCCTAGTCTGACACACTTACCGTGACAGACGATACGAGTGTTCAGACTCAAATCATTCCGATCCGTTTTTCAGTAACCCATAGAAACCCGTATCCTTTTACAGTCGAAGAAGGCTATCGTTACATATTATACCTGATACCGTGTTTCTCACTCCGTCAAAAGTGTCAAGTCTATTCTTTACTGCCGTCGAACTTGATGTCGTTACCCCCACCTTCATCGACCTAAATCCTCTGTATAAACTCCATCTCCACTGTTCTAGACCACTGGTTCACCTATTCTCTTCACTGTCCTTCTGACTTCTTAACTCTTCTAGAGGTACCAAAGACCGAACTTTACCTACTTTCTACTGTAAGTATCTTTTTCTCTTGTGGTATTCATCTTGTTCAAAACCACCTTTTTTTACTTGAGGTAGAACCCATAAAAAATTATATTCACTGGATATCCTGTAGAACCAAAAAAAAAATTTACATTCACTGTATGTTCTGTAGCTTTTCTACACAACTTTGGAATACTCTCTGCGACCCGATCTCTTTTTGTCGATATCCTTGTTAGTATTATGTCAATCGTGAATTTCGGTATTATTGTCTACTCTAACGAGTCTTATACATACATCTTCTTATACCGATCCCGTCTTCAGTACTCTCGTGGTTACGAATTCCTTCGTCATTCTCCTCCTCTTTGTTGATCTCTGAATATACCTTCTTAGTCGTTATTCGACGTAATACCTTAGGTTCTTTCCTTTAAGTTTCTTTCCTATAGAGTATCTCGTAATTATTTCCCATTCTTACCTTTACCAAAACCATCGAAGTCTTACCACTGTAGTGTATAGTTCACAATTATCCGATCCCTTACCCTTAATTATTTTAGAAGATAGAAGTTCTTACTACCGATTTTCCCTTCTTCTCCCTAATTCCCTTAATGTTTTGTTTCCCCTTCAAAAATAAGAAATTTCCAATAAACATATACGTATACATGAATATTTACTTTCTTTGGTCTTTCCCTCTCTGAATTTTACATCCTTTTTTTCTCTGACGATGAAAACTTAAGGATATTTTAGTAATATACTCAGTGAGTAAACCGTGACTCGAATGTGTAAATGAACATGACCGTCATGACAGGTAAATCGTTTACTTTTATTCACGAGTTATTTAGAAGTTTTAAAATAACGTAGATACGTATGATAGACCGATTTTTCACATGTTAAACTGTGTTCTTACATGTTTTTCCTTTGGTACACCACTTTGACACCTTTGTCTGAAATTCGTTATGTTTAGGTCGTGTCTTAAAATATGTGATAAATGACATGTAAAACAACAACAAGTCAGTGGACCAGCACAGGTTGAGAAACGTTGGGATACCTGACGTCGTATGGTCCTAAGGGATAGTAAGTGATAGAGAGTTCTTAAACGAGTTTAAGTACAGGTAACTCAACGACTACAGTAGGTTGGTACAGTAAGAGACAGCTGAGGAAGAGGAGGACGGGAGGTAGAAAGGGTCGTAGCCCCGGAGAAGGTCACACACCCGAGTAACGTAGTCCACCGGTTTCTTAACCTCGAAGTCGAAGTCGTAGTGAGGAAGGTTCTTTATAAGTCCAAACTAAAGGAAATACTAACTAACCAAACTAGAGGAACGTCAGGTTCCTTAAGAGTTATCGGAAAAGATCGTGGTGTCAAGCTTTCTTAGTTAAGAAGCCGTGGGACGGAAGGAATACCAGGTTAAGCGTGTAGAGATTTGCTGATGACCTTTTTGGTATCGAAACTGATCTACATACAAACGACTGTTTCACTATTGAGACGAAAAATTATACGGAGGGTCCAAACATGACTTGACTTGACTGATTACAAACGATTGTTTCACTATAGAGACGAAAAATTATGCGGAGGGTCCAAATAATATCGAAAAGAAGATTCCTCGTTCACAGAAAATTAAAGTACCGATGTATGTGGTAGACGTCACTAAAACCTCGGGTTCTTTTATTTTATATAATGACAAAGTTAACAACAAGGTAGATAAACGGTACTTCACTACCCTGACCTACGGTACTAGAAGTAAAAAACTTACGACTTATAATACGGTCGAAAAAGTGAGAGGAGAAAGTATAAGAAGTTCTTCGAGAAATCAAGGAGAAGAGAAAGACACCACAGTAGACGTATAGACTCCAATAACTATAAAGAGGACCGTTAGAACTAAGGTAGAACGCGAAGTAGGTCGGACCGTAAAGTGCACTATATGCGACGTACATGCATGTATTACATGTAACGTATATCCACTTTACTCGTACCACTGTTGTATGTCGGAACTGTATGAGGAAAGGGTTAAAACTTGGTCAGGTAACTAAGTACAGACCAAGATTGACAACGAAGAACTGGACGTATGTCCTAAGAGTCCTCCATCCATTCCATCAGACCATAAGGGTAGAGAACTTCTTAAAAGGTGTCAAGTAACACTGGGTGTGTCAGTTTCCGAATCGTATAAGTTACTTCGTCTACAAAACATCCTTAAGAGAACGAAAAAGATACTAGTTACCTACAACCGTTAAACTAGAGACCAAGGAGAAGGAAAAGATTTAGGTCGCACGTGTAGACCTTCAAAAGTCAAGTGTATGACAACTTCGGATAGAACTTCCTAAAACTCGTAATGAAACGATCGTACACTTTACTCACGTTAACACACCATCAAACTTGTAAGAAACTGTAACGGGAAGAAAATCTAACCTTACTTTTGACTGGAAAAGGTCAGGACACCGGTGACGAGTCAAAAGGTTTAAATGACCATATGACTCACGTCGTGAAAGTGTCGTAGTAGAAAATCCTAAACTTTATCGAGTCGACCTTAAGGTAGTGAAGATGATCGAAACAATTATCGCTACGAAGGAGTCCGGTGAACTGAAGTGTAAGATCCTACAGACCGAGATCTACTCACTGGTGTGGTAACCCCAATGGATCCATTAATTATCGACAAAACATATCAAGAAGACACATAAGAACGGTGGAGGAGAATTAGAGAAGACAATCCAGGAAAAGTTAAGACAGAAAATGACACGGGTAGAAATGTACTTCGCAAGGGAACTATAGAAGTTAAAAGAACTTCTCTAGACATCAGAAAGGGTCAGATGACAAAAGGAGATAAACAAAAGAAACAAGGGAAGTCTTCCGAAAGAATAGAGAGAAACGATAAGAAACGTTGAGACGTAAGTCTACCATATAGAAAGGGAAAGAGGAAACGGAAAGTGAACTTGAGGTACTTTTCATGATTACAGATCTGGTTTCTTTTTAGTAAAGTGAAGAAGCGTAGACAATAAGTTGACAATTTACCCGTCTTTTCATGTGTAAAACACTCGAATACACCTAATTTGTTCTATACATTTTTCGTGAACGATATGTTGGACCACGAGTTCTTGTCTTAATGATAATACCATTAAAAAGGATGGTGACCACGTAGATCTTCTCAGTGATTGTAAAGTCCTACACAGTTACTAACTCCTATTAATTTATTAGTCCTCCGTTCTTCTGCCGTCTCCTTATTCTGTCCCTTTAACGGTCGGAGTGGTGATTATGTAGTTTTTGAGTAGTTCTATTTCTCGTTGTGGATGTTTCGTTGGAGATCCGCTATCGTCTTCTGAGGTCCGGAGGTCCTCCTATCCAATTCGAGGAACCTTACTCCATCCTCTCTCTTGCCCTCTGTATTTTTCCCTTTTCTGTCTCTTGAAGACCTACCCTCGAACACGGGCTCCCTCGCTCCCTTAGGACTTCGTCTTTCTCAAGGACACGCGACCCTTGAAGGGAGTGTCCGTCCGGGTTCCCCCTCTACGTCTTAGACCCTTTTGACCGTTTCGTCCCCGAATTTCCCGTCTTTTGTTTTTTTCGGCGTGAGGAGTCGGGTATTTGTTGAGTACCTGACACCGGGACTCGTCTATCACCCGAGTCCCTTGACTTTCTTCGGGTGTCTTCGGGGGAGGGGGGGTCACGTCTCCCACCCGGGTCCCACTGCTCACTCCGCGTCGTATGTTTAGAGAGGTCGCGTGTGTTGGGAGTGTCGAGTCTCCCGTCCGGACCTCTCGGCTCTGTTCACGTGTGTTCTGGACGTTGTATCTCCCGACCGACTACTCTGTTTTGTTCACGTGTGTTCGGGGTTCTGGGTCTGCCGCCCAGGTCCCTCGGTTCTGTTCACATGTATTCGGGGTCCTACGTCTCCCATCAGGGCCCATCGACTTTGTTCACTTGTGTTCGGGACTCTGTATCTCCCGTCCGGACCACTCGACTCTTCACTTGTCTTCCTCACGTTACGTCTCACACCTGAGTCCCTCGGTTCTGTTCACATGTATTCGGTGTGTTTCGTCTCCCACTGGAGTCCCCGGACTCCCTTCGGGTGTGTCCAGAGACGTTTCGTCTCACGTGTCAAACCCTCGACTCTTTTCTAGGTGTATTCTGAGGTAGATCGTTCGAAACAGAACGTCACGTCACGTCCCGTCCTGACCCCTTGTCTTCGTGGTCGTTTCTTAGGTCTCTGTTCATCCCCCGACCGACGTCAATCCCCCGACCGACGTCACTTCTGTACGACTTTCCCGAAACTGTGTCGACACCTTTACCTACACACATTGTGACGATTTTGATCTTCCTGACGGGTTTTTGTCTTCCTGACGGGTTTCTGTATAACTGTGGGGTTTTGAATGATCACCTTTGACTTAATGGGAAGTCTCTCTACTCTATGTCTATGTAGTTACTCTTGTGTCCATGTTCGAGAGGGTTGGTCCTTTCGTAGTGTTATGTGATTAGGTTGGGGGTAAGTGACTCCCTCTTACGTGTTGGTTCTTCTTGATGCTGGAACTTTTGAAAAAAGAAAAAGAATATTTAGTGTGACAAATAAGGTGGATGTATAAAGATGGAAGTGTAATCGGAAAACACCACCACACCTCAAAAGGAGACAAAAAGGACATTTGTTTTTTGAGTAAAATTCGAAATAAAAAGGAAAAAGTGGGGAAAAAACCCTCTAAAGAACCTAAAACAAAAACTATATAAGTTGACGAAAAGAATATCAAGGAATGATCAACATCGATGAGGACTTATACATATTTAGAAAGTGTATACAGAGAAATAGAAACGAAAAGATAAAAAGAAAAGAGAACAAAAATGGGAGAAAAGGTGGGGAAGGAAAAGAGAATAAAAAAAGAAAAGGGACAAAAGGAAGTGAAATAAAAAAAGTGGTTCATGCAATTTAAGAACTCGAGGAAAACGATATAAGGGGTCAACCGTGAGACGAGTCCGAGTCAAAAAGTCTAACTCGTAATCGATCGAGACCAAAATTAACCAACTATAGTAAAAAGCAAAGGGAAGAAGTGTTTCAGTCAGAGGACATGAGAAAAGAAATCTTATGAAACGAATATTGAGATACACACCTTCACACACATATACAGGGTCATAAAGACATTAATAGACGAACTAGTCGAACCAGAGGAGACTGATCTTGTGTCCGTCTGTAGTGGGGATTTTTCTTCAGTTGTGTTTGGTAAGTTGGTTGGAAAGGGAGGTTCCCGTTTTGGTTCTCCTTCTTCCTTATGTTGAGATTTCGGACCCTTTTCCTCTGGAGTTCACCTCGTTCAATCCTTTTATTAATTTTCTGTCTCTTTATGTCGTGTTTACTTTCTTGTTCCATCTTTGAATGTTTTGGTTTGTGTGTCTCCTTTATTCGTTAGATGGACTTTGTCTTAAGTGTTATTACTGTCATTTCTACGAGGTTTCTGAATTTTTATCTTACCTCTTTTACGTTCTTTGTTAATTGTGTCAATTATGTTAGTGGTCCTGTATTTTCTTTATTCATTATTCGTTTGTCTCTACTTTTTGTGTTAATGACTTTAATTTTTATGAGATCTTTCTTAGTTATCTTTTTATTGACTCCGTCTGACCTATCCACTCGACATTCTGTCTTTCCACCTTTATTGACGACTTCTAGTCTTATTTCTTTTGTCTTACTTTTCTTAACTCCTATCGGAATCTCTGTAAACCCTGTTATAATTTGTGTGGTTGTAAACTCAATATCCCCAGGGTCTCCTTCTTTTTGTTTTTCTTTCCGTGACTCTTTTAAAGACTTCTTTAATATGAACTTTTGAAGGGGTTGTGTCTGATCCTTTATCAGTTAGTTCAGGTTCTTCGCGTCTCTTAGGGAATGTCCTATTTGGGTTCCTCTTTTTGTAGCTCTGTGTATAATTAGTACAATTGTCTCTAATTCGTGTTTCTTTCTTATGATTTTCGTAGTTCCCTTTTCGTTGTTCAATTGTATGTTCCCTTTAGGTTATACTGATTGTCACCTAGAAAGTCCTCTTTACACCGTCCGGTTTTCCCTTACCGTTCTATATAAATTTCATGACTTTCTTTTTTAGATGTTGATTCTAATACTATGGGTCGTTTCTAGAGTAAGTTTTAACTACCTCTTTAGTTTTCGAAATGTCTGTTTGTTTTCAAGTCTCTTAAATCGTGGTGGTTTGGTCGGAATGTTGTTTATGATTTCTCTTAATGTATCGGTCACTTTTGTTCTCTTTCCTTTCTGGATGTTTTTGTTTGGGTTTTGTTAATTCTTTTACAGTTATGTAAGAGAATTACATAACTGTATGAAATTCCTTGTATGTTTAGTGATTAATGGAATTTACATTTGCATAATTTACGTGGTTGGTTTTCTATGTCTGACTGCCTTACCTATGTTTTTGTTCTAGGTATATATACAACGGATGTTCTCTGTGTGAAGTCTGGATCTCTGTATATGTCTGGCTTTCATTTTCCTATCTTTTTCTATAACGTACACTTACCTTTGGTTTTCTTTCGGTCTCACCGTTAGGAATAAAGTCTGTTTTATCTGAAGTTTTATTTCTTATAATATTCTCTGTTTCTTCCTGTGATGTATTACTAGTTTACCAACTAGGTTCTTCTGTATTGTCAACGTTTATAAATACGTAGGTTGTATCCTCTTGGAGTTACGTATTCCGTTTGTAATTGTGTGTGAAGTTATGTGGTAAAATGGTTACCTGTCTAGTAGTTTTGACTCTTAGTTATTTCTTTGTTTGGAATTTACTTTGTAATCTGATTTACCTGGATCAACCATAGAAGTCCTGAAAGGTACGTTTCCGTCTCCTTATGTTAAAGAAGAGTTCACGTGTGCCTTGTAAGAGGTCTTATCTGGTGTAGAACCCAGTGTTCAGTTCGGAGTTCTTTAAATCCTTTTGACTTTAACATAGTTTATAGAAAGAGACTGGTGTTGCCATACTCTTATCAATAGTTGATGTCCCCTTTTTGACGGGTCTTGTGTTTTAGTACCTCTAATTTATTATGTGATGATTTATTACTTCTCCAATGACTTCTTTGTTCCGTTTAGTTTTCTAAAGATCTTTGTATACTGTTGTTTTTATACTACTGAGTTTTGGATACCCTAAGTCGTTTTCATCAAGTTTCTTTCTTCAAATACCGTTATGTTAAGATGGAGTTCTTGGTTCTTTTCGTGACTTATCTGGTGGATTGATGTTGATTTCGTCAACCTTTTTCTTCTTGTTTTTCAGGGGTTTCAGTCGTCTTCCTTTCTTTAGTATTTATAGTCTCGTCTTTATTTACTTTTTCTTTACTTTCTTTGTTATCGTTTCTAATTATTTTAATTTCGATCAAGAAACTCTACTATTTTGACTGTTTGGTGATCGGTATAAGTAGCTCTTTTTTTAGTTTAATTGTTTTAATCTCTACTTTTTCCTCTCCAATGTTGTCTGTTCTGTCTTTATGTTTCCTAGTATTGTCTTATAATACTTGTTCATATACGATTGTTTTACCTGTTGGGTCTCCTTTACCTGTCTAAGAATCTTTTCAAATTGAGGGGTTCTGACTTGGTCCTTCTTTATCTTTAATACTTGTCCGGTCAATGTTTGTTACTTTAGTTTTGACACTAGTTTTTAGAGGGTTTTTTGTTTTCTGGTCCCGGTCTACCGAAGTGTCCCCTTAAGATAGTTCGTAAATTTCTTTTCGATTACTTACAAAAAGACTTTGAGAAGGTTTTTTGACTTCTCTTTCCTTGTGAAGGTTTGAGTAAGATGTTCCGGTGTTAGTGGGACTATGGTTCTTGTCCGTTTCTGTTGTGTTTTTTTCGTTTGATGTCCGTTTATAGTGACTACTTGTATCTACGTTTTTAGGAGTTGTTTTAAGATCGTTTGTCTTAAGTTGTTATGTAATTTTCCGAGTTTGTGGTGCTAGTTCGGTCCAAATAATGTCCCTACGTTCCTAAGAAGTTATATGCGTTTAGTAAGCTACACTACGTGGTATAATTGTTTGACTTTCTATTTTTTACATACTAGTAGAGTTATCTACGTCTTTTTCGGAGACTGTTTCAAGTCGTGGGTAAATACTATTTTTGCGAAGTTTTTTAACCGTATCTGCCTTGGACGGAGTTGTATCTTTTCCGGTATATACTATTCGGGTGTCCTTTGTGAAGAGTTACTATATTTTTATTTCCGTAAAGGAAATTGTAGTCCTTGTTCTGTTTCCACAGGTGAGAGTGGTGATCATAAGTTGTGTCAAAACTCTCCAGGATCAATACCGTTAATCTATTTTCTTTATTTTCCTTAGGTCTAGCCTTTTCTTCATTTTGAGAGTGACAAACGTCTACTGTTACATGATATGTAATCAAGTCATCGAGTCAGCACAGGCTGAGAAACGCTAGGATGCTTGACGTCGTGCGGTCCGGAGGGACAGGTAGTGGTTGAGGACCTCAGGTGGGTTTGGGTACAGGTAACTCAGTCACTACGGTAGGTTGGTAGAGTAGGAGACAGCAAGGGAAGAGGAGGACGGGAGTTAGAAAGGGTCGTAGTCCCAGAAAAGTTTACTCAGTCGAGAAACGTACTCCACCGGTTTCATGACCTCAAAGTCGAAGTTGTAGTCAGAAAGGTTACTTGTGGGTCCTGATAGAGGAAATCCTACCTGACCATGATATTTATTTTTGGGATTTCTATGATAGTCTTTTAGTGATCTCGGTTAGTCCCTTAAATCGTTTCAGTTATGTGTCTTTAGTAGAAGTAAGGATATATGATTGTTACTTTTTAGTCTTTCTCTTTAATTCCTTAGTTAGGGTAAGTGGTAACGTTATTGTTCTTGTTTTTTATAGATCCTTATTTGGATGGATTCCTTTGTTTTCTTGACATATGTCTTTTAATACTCTGCGACTACGTTAGATGTCTAAGTTACATTAGGGATAGTTTAATGGTTACCGTAAAAAAGTGTCTTGATCTTGTTTTTAAAAGTGTTAAGTATGACATTGTCTTTTCTGGGACTTATCGGCTTCGTCAGAACTATTTCTTCTTACCTCGACCCCCTTAGTTGGCAGGACTGATGTCTAATATAATGTTTCGATGTCAGTAGTTCTGTCATACCGTGACCGTGTTTTTGTCTTTATCTCTGGTTACGTTGTTCTATCTCTCAGGTCTCTATTTTCGTCCGTGGATACCCATGGAATAAAAACTGTTTCCTTCGTTCTTATTTCTTACCCCCTTTCTGTCGGAGAAGCCATACACCACGATCCTTTGGACCTATCGATGTACGTTTTTTTTACTTTAATCTTGTGAAGGATTGTGGTATGTGTTTTTATTTGAGTTTTACCTAATTTGTGGATTTACATTCTGGTCTTTGATATTTTGAGAATCTCCTTTTGTCCGTTTTGTGAACTACTGTATTTAGTTTCGTTCTAGGAGATACTGGGTGGAGAATCTCATTACCTTTATTTTGTTTTTATTTGTTCACCCTGGATTAATTTGAACTTTCGAAAACGTGTCGTTTCCTTTGATGTTTGTTCGACTCCACTTTTGTATTGAGAGTCTTACCCTCTTTTATTATCGTTTCCTTTGTTGACTGTTTTCTTAATTAAAGGTTTTATATGTTCGTCGAGTATGTTGAGTTACCGTCTTCTTGTTTGTTGGGTTGGTTTTTCACCCCTTTTTCTGAATTTGTCTGTAAAAGGGTTTCTTCTGTATGTCTACCGATTATTTGTGTACTTTTCTACGAGTTGTGACGAGTAATAATCTCTGTACGTTTAGTTTTGATATTACTCTATGGTGGAGTGTGGTCAGTCTTACCGGTAGTTTTTCAGATGTTTGTTATTTACGACCTCTCCCTCACCTCTTTTGACTTGGGAGAACGTAACGACCACCCTTACATTTAACTATGTCGGTGATACCTTCTACCATACCTCTGAGGAATTTGATCCTTATTTTGGAGGTATACTGGGTCGTTAGAGTCAGGATCCGTATATGGGACTTTTGGGTGTGACGTTTTCTGTGGACATGGGGTAACAAGTAAGGTCGTGATAAATGTTATATATCTTGTACCTTCGTTAGATCTATAGTTAACTGTCTACTTACCTGCTCCTTCGACACCATGTATATATGTTACCTTATAATGAGTCGGAATTTTCCTTACGTAAACTCAGTCAACATTACTTCACCTGTTTGGATCTCGGATAATATGTCTCATCATTTAGTCATTTTCCTTTATATATATGGTATATGACTGAGTATATATACCTCAGATCTTTCTACCATGAATACTTAAATAAAAGTACCGTCGTCACCTTTTTGTCTGTATCTCTTGTCTGGAACCTGTACCCCTTTCCCCTTCTTCACTCTACATACCTCTCTTATTTTACCTTTGCATGTTATGGTATATATTTTATCTGTCGGTTACCCTTAAAAGACATACTGAGTCCCTTGAGTTTGTGTCTGAGTTTGACACTGTTAGATCTTCCCGCCCTACCCCTTCCTCTACCTTCCCTCCCCTGTGCCCACATGGATACCGACTAAGAACGACTACAAAATGTCTTTTGTTGTTTTAAGACATTTCGTTAATAGGAAGTTAATTTTTATTTCACCGTTTCTTTTATTATTAGTCCTCGGTGTCGTCGGTGACGATATGACATAAGATCTCTTGTTTTCGTGTTTTACCACATACGAGAACCAGTCTAAAGAGTTTGAAATGAATAAGTAAATGATAGTTGTACTAAAGACGTTGTAGGTTCATGATAACAAATCAGCGTTTCAGTACAGAGTGAGAAAACGTTGAGGTACCTGATGTCGGGTGGTCCGAGGAGACAGGTACCCTACACGGTCCGTTCTTATGACCTCACCGATCCGTAAAAGAAGAGGTCCCCTAGAAGGACTGGGTATATCTCGTTTCGGTGTAGAGGACGTAATCGTCCGTCTAAGAAATGGTAATTCGGTGGTCCCTTCGGGGAGGTTCATGATATAGGTTCACGACATGGAATTGTGAAAAGAAATTTAGTTGAATGAAAAATTTTTAACTGAAGGGACCACCGAGTCTGCCACTTCGCAGACAGATGTCACGTCCTCTGGACCCAAGTTAGGAACCCAACCCTTCTAAGAGATCTCTTCCTTTACCGTTGGGAAAGGTCATGAGAACGGATCTTTTAGGGTACCTGCCTCCTCGGACCACAGGTACCCCCAGTGTTTCTCAGTCTGTACTGACTCACTGAAGTGAAGTGAAAATTTTCAACCGGAGTAAGATTTCTCAATATGGATACTTTGATGTCCAAAGCACACAAGATAAACACCTTTGTCACAGTCTGAAATAGAAAAACCCGAGATTTTAGTGACGTCTACCATTGACGTCGGTACTTTAATTTTCTACGAATGAGGAACCTTCTTTTCAATACTGGTTGGATCTATCGTATAACTTTTCGTCTCTGTAATGAAAAGGTTGTTTCCAGGTAAATCAGTTCCGATACCGAAAAGATCATCAGTACATACCTACACTCTCAACCTGACACTTCTTTCGACTCGCGGCTTGTTAACTACGAAAACTTGACACCACAACCTCTTCTGAGAACTCTCAGGTAACCTGACGTTCCTCTAGGTTGGTCAGGTAAGATTTCCTCTAGTCGGGACCCACAAGAAACCTTCCTTACTACGATTTCGACTTTGAGGTCATGAAACCGGTGGAGAACGTTTCTCGACTGAGTAACCTTTTCTGAGACTACGACCCTCCCTAACCCCCGTCCTCCTTTTCCCCTGCTGTCTCCTACTCTACCGAACTACCGTAGTGGTTGAACTACCTGCACTCAAACTCACTTGAGACCCTCTACCACTACCTGTCCCTCCGGACTGTACGACACTAAGTACCCCAACGTTCTCAGCCTGTACTGACTTGACTGACTGACTTGGTAATTTTGTTTCATAAACATAGTAATTGGTTGGGTGTAGTAGAAACTTTGGTGTAAGATTTTGACGAAATACCAACGAGACTCTGGGAACCCTTCTCTAATCCATTTTCTCTAATCCAAAATCAATTAAAAACACGATGACCGTTACTAGTGAATGTTTCCAAACGTCTTGTATGTTTACTTTGGTTGGTTTCTTGCTTTAAGTAGGGTCAATTTATATTGTGACTTATAAAAGTTCCCTTCAGGATTTAACAAATTTGGGTTTGTCTGTTGGGCCGTTAAATAGAAAATAAATTAGGGAGATAAAAGAGATAGTATTTGCTTTCAGTCTAACCCTTATTTCCGACTTGAACACTGGATCTGAGTTCTTGTCTTGGTTCCCTTCCTCTTTATGTGATCACCCAAAACCTGACTTAGTGATCGTAAAGTCAGTTTTCTTTGGTTCACTTTTTGACAACAGAAGTTGTTGGGGGACTTTTACGTTTGGTGTTAGTCAATACTTGCTTATGGAAAGTTCAGACACAATCTTTGGTTCTTCAAGAGGTAGTGAGGTTGTTGTTGGTGGTGACTGGTCTCGTTCCTCTCTTTTGAAGTCAGTGACTAATGTAGATGTCTATGAAATTTGTACGTCAAACCTCGGTCAGAATTTAGGTGGTATAATTCTCGTCGTGATGTGTAAAAATTTTTCAGTAAGGATGTTACGTAAGATAATTCTAGTGATTAGAGAAGTAAAGTAGAGTCTATACGTCTACTATGGTGGGATTTCTCGGAGAACTACTTTCACTTTCTCCTCTCACTTTTTCAACCGAATTTCGAGTTGTAAGTCTTTTGTTTCTAGTACCGTAGACCAGGGTAGTGAAGTACCCTTTATCTACCCCTTTGTCACCTTCGTCACAGTCTGAAATAAAACCCCCGGAGGTTTTAGTGACGTCTACCACTGACGTCGGTACTTTAATTTTCTACGAATGAGGAACCTTCCTTTCAATACTGGTTGGATCTATCGTATAATTTTTCGTCTCTGTAATGAAACAGTTGTTTCCAGGCAGATCAGTTCCGATACCAAAAAGGACACCGGTACATACCTACATTCTCAACCTGACACTTCTTTCGACTCACCACTTCTTAACTACGAAAACTTGACACCACAACCTCTTCTGAGAACTCTCAGGGAACCTGACGTTCCTCTAGGTTGGTCAGGTAGGATTTCTTCTAGTCAGGACCCTTCGACTTTGAGGTTATGAAACCGGTGGAGTACGCTTCTCAACTGAGTGACCTTTTCTGGGACTACGACCCTCCCTGACCCCTGTCCTCCTCTTCCCCTGTTGTCTCCTACTCTACCGACCTACCGTAGTGGCTGAGCTACCTGTACTCAAACCCATTTGAGGCCCTCAACCACTACCTGTCCCTCCGGACCACACGACGTCAAGTACCCCAGCGTTTCTCAGTCTGTGCTGACTCACTGACTTGACTTGGAGAAGTGACTTCCTTTTTTTCTATAGGACGTGGATTTTATTTGTTCAATAATACCTCTGATACTTTGCTAGTTTCTCAACAAATATGGATCGTACCCTTTGTTCTGTATAAAACGTTTGTCATCACGAATACTGATGACTCTTTGAAAAGGGGGTTGTAAAACAATGTTTTTTGAAATTTGTATGTCGTTTAAACTTTGTTAAAGTATCACTTGTAATTTGATTAGTGTTACCTCTGAGATGGTACAAATGATGTAAACGAAATGGTGGATAGTTAGGTAGACAGGTTAGGTTTTATATATAAAAATACTTGACGACCCTAAAATTTTCACTCGGATACACATTACTTCTTAGAATCATGCAGTAAAATCCTAACGGAGAGTTTTTACAAACGACTACTACACGTACTTGTTTTTTCAACCTTTTGGTGTTTGGGTATCACAAGTTGATGGGGTAGTTGGAGATTAGTTTTAGATAAGTCTCGAGTTTCCGGTAAAATACAGAGGTGCAGACGCAGGTGAGAGACTTGGTAGGAAAGGTCTGTAGAAGTTCCGAGTCATGGTTAGACACTTTGGATGGAGTTAAAAGTGTGAGAGTTGGTATTAATTGGTTGTGAGGGATGTCCCTGGTATAAAAAGTTGTTACTCGTTAATCGAGTGTCATAGACGTTGGGACAAAAGTCGAACAGAGTAAATGATTTTAGACTGGAAGAATTCCTATCACTAGGGGAATGAAGTGAGACTTAGGAGTCGTTAGTTGTGTAATGGATCGGATGTCCATGAGTTGCTTATTATTGTTTGTCGGGGTTTGGAGAGAAATGGGTCTTCGGTATAAATCAGGTTATACCTTTACGAAATTAGACTGACCGTGAAATCTTCCGAAGTAGAATGTCGTGACTCGTACTCGATTCACGATTCTCGTACTCGAAACCTCGGTCTAGTGGACCCGTACATAGGATCGAACGGTAAATAACGGTCCACTGAGACCCGTTCCAAGATTTGGAGGACACGGAGTCAAGGGATCAAACTTTTTGCCTATTATGACAAAGTGTCCAATAACACTCCGAGTTTACTCTATTAAAAGTAAACTATTTCGTGGGTCTAATCGTCGACCGTGTGTCACTCGTGACAACTGTCGTTGGTTCAATTATAACTGTTAGTCCATTTTTCAAGAATTTTTACCTCATCATCGTCACTTTTGTTTGACCTTTCTTACCGGTACTTACCTATTTGATGACTTTTTTACGGGTCAGTCCTTCCGTTCGTTTACCTCAGACTATATATATAAAGAGGGTGAAACATAACTCTATCGAGTACTAACTTAAAAAAATTTTTTTAATAATTTTTGTCGATATTAGATTGGTCGGATCCGTGTATAATCTACGACTCGTGTTCTTCAGATCGTACTGACCTGAGATCGGTGTTCGACATACTGGTGACGTTTAAAGAAATACACCCAGAAAGTCAGAGAGTCGACTCTAAAAGGGGAGGAGTAATGAGGTGGGTCGTGGTAAAGGAATCAAATACTAAGGTCAAGGTACAGTAAAAGTCTGACACACGTGTAGGGATTCTCGGAACCAACCCCTTGTCCAAACACCAAGACAGGATGAGTTGGGACATGATGAAAAAAAAAAGGACGGGTGGAGGAAATTAAGAGTTCGGAACGATAAGGGATGTGCATCCTTGAACTTTGAATTCTCATACCCTTTCGTTGTTTCGTTGTCGTCAACACGGTTCTTGACCCCCACGACGGTTCGACAAGAGGTCCGGGGTATACGTCTCTAATCTGACCGGGGGTACTCCGGAGTGTACGAACTATAAGGGTAAACGAAGACGAGTGAAAAGAGAGGAAATTTCGGAGAAGGGTTCGGACGTTCATTAAGTTTAGGTTAAGTAAGAATTTCTGGGTCCACTCCAGGTTGAAGTTCTTTCGGAGGAGACTCGTAAAATCGGGTCTATAACGGGGGTTGTGTGTATGTGGTTTGTTCATGATATGAATGTTAGAAATGGTATTTCGCATTAGTGTATTGTGTAAATATAGTGACTTATTTACAAAGTACACATATAAAGCTAAAAGGTTCCCGTCCTTGGTACAGAGTGTACAGAAAATTTGGGGAATGAGAAAAATCACCCAATTATGAACAACTTTTCACTTGGTCAACCAAACTAACAAACAAATCCGATTCCTTCCTACTCTATCTTTGTCCAACTTTACTTTTACCAACTTACTTGTCTACCCACGTTTTCTTCGTTACCAAGTTTTAAGCCCCTTTTCAACATCTTCTTTCCACAAGTTAATTGTACAAATTGACTAGACGACGTCCCAACCTTTCTCTTTGTCTTTCTACAATTGACCTTTTAAACTTTTCCCGTAAAGTCGAACTCCGTCTTTTGTCGTCCTCTTTCTACCTCGATGTTTTCTTTAAGACGATTTTGGGTCTCTATCCGGTTGACCCATTTCCCCCAATGACCCTACTGTACCCGTCTCTCTACACCAATACTTCCACTCGTTTAGTCATCCCCCACCATACTTCCCAACCCATCTACCTATTTTACTAGTTCCCATAAATCCGTTCACCCAATCGACTGACCCGCCACTCACCCATCTACCCTCTTTCCATTCACCCACCCACCAATCCACAAATCAACCCTCCCTTATCCACACCCCGCTCAATAAATTCTAGGCCGGGGAGGGAGTGGAACTGGGCCTTCGCCTACTCACGATCGGAGTGCGTCACCGAGTCCGTCCGGCCACCGTCCTTGGTCCGGGCTCCTCCTCCCCACGGGAACAACGGGTGCACAGGGTGCTAGTCAACGCGACAGACGGCGAGCCGGACCGTGGCTGCCGGGGTAAGCCGGTCGGCCAGGAATGGGTCCGGGGGCCCCTTGTACTGGTGGTCGAGGTCCGGCAGCGGCGGCCCTATCCGTGTTCGGACTGTCTCGCGACTGTTCATCGGGTCGTACCGCAAGGTAACCGGCGGTGTGTGGGTTAGGCAGACCATCGGCGGTATTTCGGCGCCGTCGCGACTCGGGCGCAGGTGTTCGTGGGCCCGGGGCCCGTCGCCTCCCCCCCCGCCGCCGCCGCCACCGCCGCCCACGTCCGGCCCCACGCGGACCGGCACTACCACCTTCACCACTCGCCCCACTACCACAGCTCATCCGGGGCGCGGGGGCCTCATCCGTGGGTTCCGCCGCCCGCCCTTACCGCCAACGACTCCGCGCCTCGGGGACCGCCGCGCACCTCGGGGCCCGCGATCCCGACGGCATCCGCCGTCGACCGCTACGACCACGACGACGACGACCGCGCTCTGGCACGCGCGCTCAAACTCCTCCAGGTGCCCGTGGTGCCGGGGCCCTGTCGCGAAGAGGTCCTTGAGAACCTTCGGGACCTGCGGGTACGAAGCAGCCACCCGTCTACTCTGCCGCCGACGCGCTCGTTCGATCCGCCGCTAGACCCGCGCTTCGACCCCCGCCCGCGCACGCGTGAGGCGCCCCCCGCTCCCCCGCCCCTTTCCTAAGGGCTCCCCTCCCACTCGATCTCTCCCTTGCTCCCGCCCCACTCCTCCTCTGTCGACTCACCTAAACCCTCCTTTCTTCCCCACTCCGGCTGGCCTGAGTCCTCTTCGACCCTCGTATTTTGGCTACTGTCCGAGATCAGTGAAGAAAAAATAGGGAGAGGACCGCGACAAGTGGCGAAGTTTTCCCCATTTCGGAAAAGGACGGTGGAGGCCCTCGGTATAACGGAGAAGAGACACCATGTGCGAAAGATCGGCCTCCGCCCCCACCCCCTCATCGCCCCCGCCCCGTCCCTACGCCCCGTAGGACCCTCAACATAAGAGAAGATTCCGAAGCCCTATTTCTCAACCTTGATTTAATGGTGGGAGCAGATGGGAACATAAGTGATCCATAGTTCCCCGCCCCGCACTATTCGCAAATCCTAAACGTGAGGTTGAGATGTAGGTGGCTCAACGAAGTTCGACAAATAGCGGAAAGGGTCCTTTTCCTCAAACCCCCATCACTACGTAGTACCCTTTCCTTCATTTCACCTAATAAAATTAAGTCGAATTCATAATATTCTTAGGGTTCTTCCTTCTTAAAAGGAAACCCCCCTCCCTTATTGCACCCATCGTGTAATAACTTTTCCTGTGTATACTTTGCATTTTTACTAGTGGTGGTTGTAAAGACTCTGGAACTACGACCCTTTCTAACTTCCGTCCTCTTCCCCTCCTGTCTCCTACTCTACCAACCTACCGTAGTGGCTGAAGTTACCTGTACTTAAACTCGTTTGAGACCCCTTATCATTTTCCCTTCGGACCGCACGATGTCAGGTACCCCAACGTTTCTAAACCTGTACTGACTCGGTGACCTATTGTTATTGTTATATTAGAATCCAACATTTTATTGGAATCAAGACATTATTCGGTGTATGAAAAATCGATTCCATTAAGAAACTCCTTCTCAAAAAACCGGGGTCAAATACTTATCACTCTAAATGTAATAAATAAACGGGTTCCATTAAGTCTCTGTTTCACTTTACCCTATAGGTTACATGAGCCCTAGAGAAACAAATCCCTCTATTCGTAGTCGTGTTTAATTTGTTCAACATGGAAAGACCATGAGAAACTCGATGTTACAGTATATCAATCCTGTAAATAGACGTTGGTGATACTTAATTAAACAACCCCTCGAGAACTCTTTTATCGTCATTCCCGAGGTTAAGGTCTGTATTATTCCTTCCTTCCCCCTGGGGAAGGTCCCAGACTCTCACCTGAGAACAAATTGTGAACCTTTACTTAACAGACTCCTCTGTACACGACTGTCTCGTTCTCCGAAATAGTCCTTTCCCGTGGGTTCGTCTCCTGTCATCCCATTCCCTTGGGTCCTCTTCACGAGACGGTACATCGAACGTGAGAACCTCAAATATCACTACCCCAATCAAAGGTCAAACAGAGACCGGTTAGTAAGACTGAGACCCGAGAATGACCACCACACACTTAACAAGTCGGTTCTATCTCACGTTACTCCTAAGACCCTCCAACCATCCTGTATACCTGACCGTAGAAGAGAAAAACTAGAAAGGACTTAAGAAGACCAACCACCATCGAACAATCAAAGTTACAGGAATGGTCCTTAGAGGACAACAATTCTATTGAGTGCGTTCACCGATGATAGAACGGACCGGTCCCATCCACCAAAGTCAAAAAAGGGATTGTCGTGTCTTAGTAGAAAACATTTTAGATAAAAATCGTAAGAGGAACCAACTAATACTATAACACGGTCAGAAGACCGACTGACCGAAAATCTCGGGTGACAAAGTTATCCTCCTCCCATCGTTTCTTCTAAGTAAGACAAGACACTCATTATCTAGACAGAACCTTGAATTATCTTCCGTCCTCTATTTTCGTCCGATTTATTCTTGTGTTTTCACGTCTTGGGTTCTCATCAGGTCCACTTTACTTCAGACTCTTATCACACGCACGTACGATGCAACGAAGTCCACGAACTGAGAAACACTGGGATACCTGACATCGGACGGTCCGAGGAGACAGGTACCCCAAGAGGTCCGTTCTTATGACCTCACCCAAGGACACGAGTGGAGGTCCTCTAGAAGGCCTGGGTCCCTACCTTGAGAATGCAAAGGACGGTAACCTTCCACCCAAGAAATGGTGATCACGATGGACCCTTCGGGTTTTTTTCACACTTTCACAATTAGTGAGTCAGCACAGACTGAGAAACGTCGGGGCACCTGTTCATCGGGTAACTCTTTTCACATACCCCTACGTTTTCGACTTTTTCGTAGTTTGAGGTATTTCTTTAATTAGTATTTTCTGATCACCTCTGTCTTGTTCGGTCTAACCGTTTCTTATTCATCTATAATTTCGTTACGTGTGTTTATTGAGAATTCTTTTGTTTGTCACTTTCTCTCTTATCACCGAACTTTCCTACCGCCTACCTTTCTTATCTCCAAAAAAATTTATATTACCTATGGATTTACTAACAGATGAGTCGGGAAGAAAGGATTCTTAATTGGGAGAGGGGTAAATGTCAATATTGTTTTTGACAGTACAATTGGTATTGGTATCGACCGACCCAGTTTCCGTCTATTACTTAAGTCCGACCCAGCTAGTCTTAGAGTAAGGGATCTTTAAACTTTGACCTGGTCTCTCTGGTCAAAAAGAACTTTAAATTTAGAACCTTCGATAGTCGTCAGTTAAAAGGGTAGTCTACTTGTTTTCATTTTCTACGACCAGACTTCCTTCCCTTCTTTTTACGTCTGAGTTTTTTCTCTACCCTTTATCCTTCCGAAGTAGTACAAATTCAGGGTCCAAAATCTAGTAAGAAATCTATAAGAACAGGAACCAAAGAGACTTCGTTAGAGTATGGGAATGATAAAAATTCTATCTTAACTTAGTCTTTGATGAGTACTGGTATTTTATAATTAAGTTCTTGACCATGGTCTTTACCCCACACAGTTTAATGTTTGGGATTTGACATCCTGACCGTCTCTAACCTCTAGAGAGCATAGTAATTAACCTTCAAACGTAAGACAATAAACCGTTACTTTATCAACGAATAACGAGAACTCTGAGTTTTTGTCGTAGGGAAGACGTATATAGTTCTCAAACCGTTGAACTGCCAGTCTATAAGTACCCGAAACGGCTGAATATCATCATCTTGAGACAGAGTGAAGTTTATCAAGTGATTAATCCTTTGACCGTAGGTCCGTCAACCTTATTGCAATAGATATATTCGTCTAAGAAATGGTAGATTCGGTGGTTCCTTCGGTAGATATATTCGGTTTCGGGGGTTTACACTTCTAGAGCAGGAGAAATGTACGTAAGTCGACTTTATGTTCTCTCTCACCCATTCACATTGTAAGGGTCTCGTCTAGTTTTTTCTCTTCGAAGTGCAGGAAATTTAGTCGGATGACAAAAGATAGACACGAGACTTGACCTGTGGAACTTGTCTTACGGTCCCTCTTCCTCCGTTCAGGAATCCATGTCTCGATTCTTTATCTCGACGTTGTATTACTCAGTCCAATGAGACAAATCGTTTAGATTTCTAAGTTTCACGTGTTCAACTAATCTAAGAACCGTGAATGATCGTAACACTTAGGGGAGTTTACTTTAGTTGTCCGTCAGTATACTCCAAAACTCCTTCTTTTAGTATAGATCACTTACCGCTGGTACTCGGTCGTCACTAAGAGTTTCATATCATGTACCTGATCGTGTAGACGTGGATCCTAGACAATCTATACATCCAAGAACCCGAAGTAAGATCTGGAGGACTTAGACTTTGAGAACTCCCACTCCGGTCATTAGACACCAAACACAGACACACGAGTCAGTAAACTCGACACAGGACTGAGAAACGTTGGGGTACCTGACATCAGGCGGTCCAAGAAGGCAGGTACCGTAAAAGGACCGTTCTTATGACCTCACCCAACGGTACGGGAGGAGGTCCCCTAGAAGGGTTGTGTCCCTAGTTAGACGACACCGGACAAAACGTCCACCTAAGAAATGGACGACTCGGTGACCCCTTCCGGTTAGATACTAAATTCACCACAGTTTCTATTTGTTTCCGACTGTAATCAATTTCGTCACTCTTGTCTAAAATAAGTCAATGATTGTCATCCCCTTTCTCGTCTCCAGGTAAGGTAAACACGTCTCCACTGTCGTAAAATTTCCCTCCTCCCTCCTCCTCACTCCGCCCCGAGTTCATCTCCGTCCTTTCCCTTTTTAATGTTTCCCGACCGGTCACATTTACGTTAATCCGATCGACACAGACGAGTAACCGTTAATGACTTCAGTCATAATATAGGAGGGTGTCAAGGACTCTCTGTCTCCGGGATCGGAAGTATTACTAATGTAAAGTTTCCTAACCAGGAACTCTGTGTGTGTGTACCCTTCTTAAGTATTAACATTCGGGAAAAACCATTTGTCAGAATTCTTTCTCTCCAGTCCTCAGATAACAGTCTACAGTCGATCTTGTTCGATACGTAAGAAAAATGTCGGGGTACGAAAAGGTCTGCTTTTGACCCAGTAGGGTCTCTGAGACTGTACAATTATATAATCTTGTACAATCTTAGTCTGTACCCTGTTGTCTGACCAAGGTTTAACCCTTTCCTCATACAGTTCCGACATATAACAGTGGTACGAATAAATTGGATATACGTCTCGGGTAGTACACCTTATGGTCCGACCTACTTCGTGTTCGATCTGAGTTCTAACGGCCCTCTTTATAGTTATTGGAGTCTATACGTCTACTATGGTGCGAATACCGTCTTTCACTTCTTCTTGACTTCTCGGAGAACTACTTTCACTTTCTCTTCCCACTTTTTCAACCGAATTTTGAGTTGTAAGTTTTTTGATTCTAGTACCGTAGACCAGGGTAGTGAAGTACCGTTTATCTACCCCTTTGTTACCTTTGTCACTGTCTGAAATAAAAAACCCGACGTTTTAGAGACGTCTACCACTGACATCGGTACTTTACTTTTCTACGAACGAGGAACTTTCTTTTCGATACTGGTTGGGTCTGTCGTATAATTTTTCGTCACTGTAATGAAACGGTTGTTTCCAGACAGATCAGTTCCGATACCAAAAAGGTCATCAGTACATATCTACACTCTCAACCTGGTATTTCGACTCGTGACTTCTTAACTACGAAAACTTGACACCACAACCTCTTCTGAGAACTCTCAGGGAACCTGACGTTCCTCTAGTTTGTTCAGTTAGGACTTCCTTTAGTCAGGACTTATAAGTAACCATCCTGACTCCAACTTCGACTTTGAGGTCATGAAACCGGTGGACTACACTTCTTGACTAAGTAACCTTTTCTGGGAGTACTACCCGTTCTAACTTCCGTCCTCCTCCCCTACTGTCTCCTACCCTACCAACCTACCGTAGTGGTTGAGTTACCTGCACTCAGACTGGGTTCGAGACCCTAAACCACTACCTGTCCCTTCGGACCACACGACGTCAGGTATTCCAGTGTTTCTCAACTTGTACTGATTCACTGACTTGACTTGACTCTCTGAACCTATCTTCGGTTCAAACCAGATCAGAGAAATCACGTCCACAAACTTACCTCACAAACACAACTCACAAAAACGTCCAACCTGATCAAGAGGTCTACTAAGAATACATGAGAATTAAAACTCTTAGTGACGAGAAGATATCGTTAGGGTTCCGGGTTCATGTCTGACCATTTTGTTCTTCCTCGTAGTTATATTGATTGAGAGTATTCAAAAAGATGTGGACGTTAAATAAAGGAAGGAAGGAAGGATAGGTCCACCTTTACCATATATGAGTCTGGTCACTGACCTATTTCCACACGGGGAAACGAAAGGATTTTCCTTTGAATCACCAATTAGATTTATAAAGAGATAATAACGTACAATCTAGATAGCCACCGTCAGTTCAATATTTCTCCAGCGTCCTAGGTGTAAATCTAACGTGACTTGATCTACTCCTTCCCCGCACAGGTACGGTACAACAACGAGACCTACGTCAACGACGTACACTGACCGTCAACAGGTATCTAACAATCCACACCCGTAAAACCTTAACATCTATACCCCCTTTACCGTATACATAAATATCCCGTCAGTTTTCCTGACATACATTTGTAGATAAGACAGATGAGATATGGGGAAACGATGGGAAAAGAGATGGAATGAGAGAACCAACGTAGTCCTCGGTAAGAAATACATGGAAGGGTCTCTTAAACCCTAACTCGACCTCCTCCTTTCTACTTTTTAGGACCGACGTAAAGTCGTGGATTAAACAAGGATTCCCGGTAGACGTAATAGGAACACAAAACACTCTATGGTGGTTGTTGAAATATTATTTAAGGAGAAAACAAATTCGAACAAGTTTAACCCAAAGACAATGAATTTTTGTGTTTTGTATATACCGTGTTCTCTTTGACATACGATTTGTATCCGGTATCTCTCCCATGTCATTTCTCCGGTTTCGGGACTTTCATCTTTCCCTGTCACTTACAGTGTCTTATCACCAATTTCACACACGAAACCTCGACTCTAGATCCGAGGTTTTGGACAAGTTGAGGAATGAACGATATATTGTTCAATAAATTGGAGAACTCGGGAATTACATAGACACTTTGTATCTGAATAATTCAAAAGTTGTCTAAATAAACCGTGGATGATACACGGTCCTTATTGTGTAGTCAATTCAATCACAATCAACGAGTCAGTACAGACTGACAAACACTGGGGACCTGAAATCGGGTGGTCCGGGAGGACAGGTACCTTAAGAGGTCCGTTCTTATGACTTCAGTCAACGATAAAGGAAGAGGTCCCCTGGAAGGACTGGGTCCCTAACTTGGACCCAGAGGGTGTGACATCCGTCTAAGAAATGGTAGACTCGGTACTCCCTTCGGGTGATACCCGGTCCTTATTGTGATCCGACCCTCATTTCTCAAGACTTCTGTCAGTTCCTCGAATCTTCCCTCTACAATTACTATGAATGGAGTCTTCGAACACTTCTAATTTACTATACTATTTCACAAACCGTGTCATTCGTGGATTGTTTAAAATTAGCAATTTCACTTTCCATCTCTCTTCGTATTTCTCCAACGTACCTCTCCAGTGTAACCTAATTTAGAATAATAAAAGGTGGATTTATCAATTGATCGACAAATCAAAGACATTCCCGGGGTGAATCGAAAGAAATAACGGGTTTAGAAACCCCGACAAACTCTCCGACATTCGAATATTACCATTATCCTTTATTAAGTAATCTTTCAGATTACTCCGACGATATAACGAAGACAAAGAATTTGGTCGTTATTATCCCTCCAGTAAACTAATCGTTTCTTTTGTTACTGACACCAAGAGTTGGGATCAATCCAATTATACTATGATTATATAATAGATCCCTCGAAAAATTTTGTTATGAATAATCTCCCTACCCCGGGTCTGTGATAAAAAAAAAATGTGACACCATTTTATGTATGTTGTGTTTTAAATGGTAGAATTGGTAAAAAAATTTCATTAATTAAATAAAGAGAATTAACCTCGGATTAATGAAGTGTCATAACATCACCAAAAACGGTATGTCAAGTCATCACAATTCATATAAGTGAAACAACACGTTGGTTCCGTGATTAAAAATTTTTATGGAGGGACCCACTAAAATTATACGTTTGTCCCTACTCTTGGAGACTCGACCTTACCTCTTTAGAATGTTTATGACCAATTTAAGGACTCAGATAAAGGAGTAAACATTGTACGTACACTCGATCAGAAAAGGTTAAGAAGTAGATAAATAGGGTTTCAGGAGAAGGATAAGTCTGATAGTAGATACGACATGAAGTAAAGAGAGAACTCGAGGAGAGAATTCTGAGTGGAAGACTTAAAGGAGTTGAGGATGATGAATTAATACAGTAGAGTAAGAAAATATATTACGAGTAATTACTACCGTGTAAAATTTAACCAAAATACCACAAAATAGGAGGTTGAATTTATAAAAGTAGAGACTTGGAGTGAAATGTAGTAGACAGTAACGTCGGTTATGAGTTAGAAAGGGGTCGTCTGAAGCACAACTGAACGTGTAACCCAAGTCGAAACAATGTAGAGATACTGACAAAGGAGAAGAAAAATCACTATACATTCCAGGGAAGTCCTCAACAATGACAATATACTCGTTTGGATGATACACGGTCCGTGTCACGATTCGGGAAAAACAAAAAAAAACGAATCAGAGTTTTATGGTGGTGACTCCATAAAAATGTCTATTCCTTTAACTTCGATTATTCATTAAAAGGATTCAAGTGTTTCGATCTTATGTTTAGGTCCAGACGACCTGAGATTTTCCGTAGACATAATTGATATTAGGCTTGGTCCCGGGTAAAGATTTGGTCGGACTAAAGGGTTCACATTCAAACAACACTTCCAGTGATCTCTACAGTTATTCGTGTGAATCGTTTAAACCCTGTATAGAGTAAATTATCAGTTTTGGAGTAAAATGTTTACTCTTTTGTCTCCAAACTCTCCAGACATCTAGTTTTTTGGACACGAACAAGGCAACACATAGGAGGGAAACAACAACAAATCAACGATACAACATAGACTGAGAAAACACTGGGATCCCTGACACCGGACGGTACGAGGACAGGTACCCTAAAGGGTCCGTTCTTATGGCCTCACCCAACGGTAAAGGAAAGAGGTCTAGAAGGGAAATCCCTAGTGGATTCTCTCTTATGGAACCTCAGTGACTTAGTAATTTAGTTCCATTATCTGAAAAATTTTGTAAAATTCTTAGGAGTAGATTAGAACTTATAAAGACTATCTTGGGAATAAGACGGAGGTCCCGATAAACGTATTTTTATAAGTACTCAGAAGATGGATTTAATAGTTTACTTGTTCCCTAGACTGGAGTAAACTGTCAAAGGGTTCAGTGACATCACACCATTTACTTTCTACACGTTCCCTCTAAAGGTTTACGTGAAAAAAAGGACTTCCACCTGGTATTTGTGATAGTTATGCTTACCTTTATGGGGTGGTATTCAAACACGTTTCTCGTGTAAAACTTAGTAACGAACATAGTATTTGTATATACAGATTAGGATTTTAATATTTTGTTCGTGACCTATATTGGAGTTCATTCTATATACTTCCTGAAAGGACCACCACGTCACCTATTCTTAGGAGGACGGTTATGTCCCCTGTGTCCAAGTTAGGGACCAGGTCCTTCTAAGGTGTACAGTGTCTCGTTGCTTCGGGCACATGGTGTCGATATCTCATCGGGGGTGTGTGGTGTCGATCTCTTTCGGGCTTGTGTCGTTACTTCTAGATCGTGTCGGTTTTAATTTTATTTAATTTTTGTTCTTTCTATATACTTTTATATATGATTAGTATTACTAGTCAACTTTTCAATCAGATTTACATAAAACTGACAATAATAATGTCATATAGACTCTCAGTCATACTTTTAGTTTCATAATCAGTGAGTAAGTACAGACTGAGAAAGTACCTGACATCGGGTGGTCCGAGGAGCCAGGTACCTTAAGAGGTCCGTTCTTATGACCTCACCCATGGGTAAGGGAAGTGGTCTCTTAGGAGGGTTGGGTCCCTAACTTGGACCCAGAGGACGTACCGGACTCCAAAAAGGGTACTTGAAACCTCAGTCTGGACCCAAACCTAGGTCTGAAGTAGTAAATGATCGATAGCACGGAGCCATTTGATAAATTAGAGAGACTGGGAGTTTAAAAGAGACAACTCTATCATTGTCTAGAGCGAATGTCCTAACAAAACACTTAATTTTTATAGTGTTCGGATTGATTGTGTCATCCATAAGTCATTTAGTATCACTGACAATGTTAATACCGAGTAACTGTTTAGTCCCCTTCTCCAGGTTGAGGTTTTAAACAACCTCGAGATTTAGTTCTCCATTGTATGTCCAACCAATCAAACAGGTAGGTTGTATTGATGTCCTAATTTCAAAAATTTAGACAATTCAATCTAAACCATTTACTTCTTGGTCGCATTCGGTCCACTAACGTCACTGATACTGTCGTAAAATTATTCTATTATATGAGTAAAATTGTGTCGGAAATAAAAGACAAAGTTTTGTTTTAAAGGTCCTTTGTTTTATGAATTGTTACCAACCCATGTTTACTTTATTTTTAGTGTCAAAGTTTCTTGGTTTTAGTCTGTTGACGAATTTCCGTCTAGCGAATCCAAATAATTTTTTTTATTATTATTTTCAATTACAGTTCTTCCTAATTTTAATCCAAATTGTTGTAAGGTATATTACGATGTAAGGGGTTAATTCTTTCCTCTCAACTGTATATGTTGATTTCCAATTCACATCTCTTCACCGATTTTAAGACGTATAAAATATCATTTAATACGTACTTTCAAATAATTAACGTATTTGAAGGACTCACCGAGGGTACGACGTGATCCAGATGTACGAATTATAAGTATAGTTTGTTTAATGTCGAAATTCACTAACTCGTACTGTCTGGAACTTGTTGACGTGAAAGGTTAGTTAGTGATAAAGACGACTCCCATACAAAACCTGGTGTCTGAAGTTAGACTTTAGAATGTCACCTCTTCTTTACGTTGAATTTTTTGTTGTTGTTGTTGTTTTTCCCCTTCCTACTGTTCGTACCTAAATCCTTAAAATAAAAAGTTACCGTGACTAAAGAAAGAGTTCTTGGGTCAAAGAGAGAAGGGAAGAACGAACTGAAAATCCGAAAAACGAACTCCAAAAAATTTAATTTTCTTTTAGAAGGTCTTACCCTCGACAACCAAATATATTAGAAGGTCGATAGAGTCAACTTTTATGGAAGTCACATTGGATCAATGATAGGGTCCGGGTACGGATACAACCGACAGTTCCAAAGACTGGTTACAAACACAAGTAGGAAGTGTATGTTTCTGATAAGGGTCCCACTGGACTTTCGTAAAGTCTTTTTAAGGTATGATTAAAGTGAAGTTTCCTAAAATGGTTCAAAGTCACAGTGGTAAAATATCAGACTTGATGACCCAAAAAATAAAGTTAGAGTCTTTAATGTGAATTGGTTTAGTTACTGGAATAGATACGAGGGAAGGGACTAACCCAGTAGAAAATTTATTTTCCACTTTTTTGTTCAGAGGTCCTTTGATGAAAGTAGTTTGAAAGTAGGTCCTACTTTTTACTTGTTAGATAAGATCTTTATTACCGAACGTGTTGTGGAGTTTATAGAGTTATAAGAAGATTTGGTTTGTCTTCTAATTTATTGACTTAGGGTTTGACTACCGTTCCTATGAAATCCTTACATGAACATCTACTTCGGTCTTTGTGTTATAATTATGATTGTAATTTATGTGAAATCACAATGTGTCATTTGTTCCCTTTGTTGTACACCAAATGTTTGTAAACGAGTCAAAAGACCCCCTTTTTTCCTTACGTAGCAAAAGTAGTGAGTCTCTTCTGTCGTTTCTCCTTTCAGTTACGGAGACTATTTACGATCTCTAACCTACTTGTCAATGTTGATTGATGTTAAGTTGATTTTCGTATGTCGGTAAAATTCCATTATTTTATAGTGATGTTTATGAATCGACATACGATCATACGACTTACTGTCCGGTGACGATATTCTAAATAGTTTATAAAGTAACACTATCAATTTCGTTAAAGTTGGGTATCGGGAAATCCGTGTGTCTGTTCTTTACGTAGAGATTATTTTCTACGCTTCAATGTCCGTGACCTGACAGATTAAATCCATGAAAGAATGGTAAACAAACAAATGTTGATTGAAGATGGTGATTCAGGATATAACGGTGGTCGACCTAAATAAAGAGACAAGAGGTAGGGATGTAGGGGTTTCGAATAAAGTCTTCGTACACCGAGAGTAGTGAATTTTGTATCTAACCACCGTCTCACTACCAGGGAGAGTAAAGTTTGAGTGTCGTGACCCTGTTCTTCCGTCCGGTCTAAATATTGGACTTTCTTATGACTCTTAGTTCCGTTTTTTTGTTCAAAGTGTCCGTCACAAAAGTACACATGGGGTTTTGTCGAAACTTTCTCCATCTATTTTTTAACATTAACCTAACCCTAATTTATACCCCAAGATTTTACTATATCGGGTAGCATAATATGTATTGTGAGGTGAGTTAGGTTTTTAACGTCGTCTTTTCACGGAAAATTTGAAAGTGTCTATTAAAACGACAGTTTGGTAACCTTAAGTACGACCTATATTTTGACCGTTCTTTTCTACTTTTTGGTTCACCTATAAACAATTGATGTCGTTTAACGGAATTTATCTCTAAGTTCTGACCATATTTATGTATCCCAATAAAAGTAATCTAAATGTGGTAATGACCAAAGTATAAGAATACTACAATGTGGGTTGAAGTGTTTGTATCGTCGTCCATGAAGTACTACTTTACGAGTGTAACGGTGTATACCTCTATGTCATGATAAGTAGTCTGAACGTGAAACTCTTCATTTGTACTACCAACCTGTATGACTGATGGGAGTTTTTTCGAAATGTTCGTCCTGACAAATCACATTGGAAAAAAGAAGATGTTCTTCCTTTTACCTTTCCTGTCCAAAACCACACACAACCTTTACTCTTCTTCCGGGAAGAAATATCATCCGAGAAACAATTCATTCTTCCTTAAAGACTTGAAATGAGTTCTCAATCAATAAAGACCCCCCCTTTTCATGGAGTCGTTCCTACTTTTGTCGTGATAGTACTAAATAGTTTTAATACTTTATTACGTTTTGGGAATCTATCTTTTGATCGATTATAAATGTCAGTTTCACTGATATTAGACTCAGTTTGTAAATTCATTACCCTTTTTTATTGAATTTTTGGGTGTCACTACACTTATTGTGACAAAAGAAGTAAAGACGTGTTTGAGTGAAAAAAGACATAAAAATTTGAATATGTACAATGTATATGTATGACATATGCATTGTATATACAATTGGGTTGATGACGTCAGTCGTACCTGTGTCGTCATGTGATGAGTGGTAGAAGTTTGAAATCTTCTGATGAAAAGAAAGGTCGTTTTTTAGACTTTTCTAAGATTTATAATGTTCCGTGACGTTCTCAGACGTCCGTTTTCTTACTACTTAACATGTATTTTGTCTCCACCACCGTTTTACACCCTGTATACTGTATCTCGTTGGTAATTATTTACAGTAGGTACCTCGAAAAAAGTAGGACCCCATGTGATAAATTTTCCTAACATTGAGATTTTTCCTAGTATTTTGGACGTCATAAAAGTCGAATATTTAACATTCAGAGTTACATTAGTGTGTTTCGACTAAGATGATTACTTTGTGTTCGTCAAACTTTCTTAGTGTCTAAAATCCGTGTAACAAAAAATATGTGTACCTTTTGACGTTACGCTCTTAGACGTAATGTGATTACAGGATTTTGGTAAAGTTGAGCGTTTAAAGACATCTTCTTTAGACTTCTTAGACATGTATTCTAAATCTTTCTGAGTAGGTTTGGTCTCATACAAAATATTTTTCTTCGACACTGAGAATAGTTGTCGTCAAGAGTTTTACGATAGGACCTACGGGGTTTACTATCACTGTCTTAGAAATACTACGACTCACACTAGGATTCCATTCGTTGTCTTCTGAAACAAAAAAAAAAAAACTTTTTCCCACGACTTACAGTGTTTGATCTCACACGTTTTTTTTTCTTCATGTGGGTAATTCAAAAGGAATAATGGACCGTTCTAGTACCCCATTTTAAAAACCTTCTTATACCTCCTTTTAGACAGTTGTCTTTACAACCCACTAGTAGACCTTACAACTGGTTATCTTGAGGAATAATCCATTTACACAGGATCTACTGAAACTTTAGAAGTCTCACTTTTCATAAAGTTTGTACAAATATACACCATCAACTATCTATGGTAAAATTTTAAGTTATAAACCCAAAGTGTCTAACTAGTTCGTAATCCATTGAGACACTGGTCTGAAGATTCTTATAATCAATTGAAAGAACTTTTGGTTTTCGGATATAAGACTGTAACGGAGGGGAGGAGACTTTTGACCTATTTTGGGTCATTTCACGTTGAACTGTCACTAGAGAGAGTCTAAGATTTCTCCGACTGTTTTAATAGATTCTAGATTTTAGTAGATTCTATGATGTCTATATTTGTTCTTTTGATATTGTTGATTTTTTTTTCCATTAGGAGAGGGGGTTTTATTCGATTCCTGTTGAATTTATCATAGAAAACTCCCAGATGATAGATGACGTCCTGTCACATATGGGGAGTAGAGAAGTCAAGTCAAGTCAAGTCAGCGAGTCAGCACAGGCTGAGAAACGCTGGGGTACTTAACGTCGTGCGGTCCGGAGGGACAGGTAGTGGTTGAGGGCCTCAAGTGGGTTTGGGTACAGGTAACTCAGCCACTACGGTAGGTCGGTAGAGTAGGAGACAACAGGGGAAGAGGAGGACGGGAGTTAGGGAGGGTCGTAGTCTCAGAAAAGGTTACTCAGTTGAGAAGAGTACTCCACCGGTTTCATGACCTCAAAGTCGAAATCGTAGTAAGGAAGGTTTCTTGTGGGTCCCGACTAGAGGAAATCTTACCTGACCAACCTAGAGGAACGTCAGGTTCCCTGAGAGCTCTCAGAAGAGGTTGTCGTGTCAAGTTTTGGTAGTTAAGAAGCCACGAGTCGAAAGAAGTGTCAGGTTGTGAGTGTGGGTATATACTGGTGACCTTTTTGGTATTGGAACTGATCTGCCTGGAAACAACCGTTTCATTATAGAGACGAAAAGTTATACGATAGATCCAACCAGTATTGAAATAAAGGTTCCTCAATCACAGAAAATTAAAGTACCGACGTCAGTGGTAGACGTCACTAAAACCTCGGGGTTTTTTATTTCAGACTGTCACAAACGTGACAAAGGGGTAGATAAAGGGTACTTCACTACCCTGGTCTACGGTACTAGAAGCAAAAGACTTACAACTCGAAATTCGGTTGAAAAAGTGAGGGGAGAAAGTGAAAGTAGTTCTCGGAAAAATCAAGGAGAAGTGAAAGACGGTAGTAGACGTATAGACTCCAATAACTATGAAGAGGACCGTTAGGACTAAGGTCGAACACGAAGAAGGTCGGGTCGCAAAGAGTACTACATGAGACGTATATTCAATTTATTCGTCCCACTGTTATATGTCGGAACTGAATGAGGAAAAGGACAAACCTTGGTCAGACAACAAGTCACAGGTCAAGATTGACAAGGAAGGACTGGAAGTAATCCCAAGAGTTCTCCGTCCAGTCCCCCAGACCATAAGGGTAGAGAAAGTCTTAAAAGGTGTCAAATAACACTAGGTGTGTCAGTTTCCGAAACCGTATCAGTTATTTCGTCTTTATCTACAAAAAGACCTTGAGAGTAAAAAGGTACTAGGTCGCCTACAACCGTTAAACTAGAGACCAAGGAGACGGAAAAGATTTTGGTCGAACTTGTAGACCTTCAAGTACCAAGTACATAACGACTTCGGACCGAAACTCTTAAACCTCGAAATCATCGTACACTCTACTCACGTTAACACGTCATCAAACTCGTAAGAAACCGTAACGGAAAGAAACCCTAACCTTACTTTTGACTGGAAAAGGTCAGGACACCGGTACCGACTCAAAAGGTTTAAACGACCGTATAACTCATGTCGTGAAAGTGTCGTAGTAGAAAGTCCTAAACTTTATTGAGGTGACCTTAAGGTAGTGGAGGTGATCGAAACAAGCATCACTACGAAAGATTCCGGGTGAACTGAAGTGTAAGGTCCTACAGACTGAAATCCACTCACTAGTGTGGTAGCACTAATAGACCCAGCAATTCTAGAAAAAACATGTCAAGAAGACACATAAGAACGGTGGAGAAGGATTATAGAAGACGAAGACAATCCAGGCATGGTAAAGACAGGAAATAGCTCGGGTAGAAACGTACTTTACAAGGGAACCATAGAGATTAAAAGAACTTCTCTAGAGATCAGTAAGGGTAAGACAGCAAAAGGAGATAAAGAAACGTAATTAGTAACTCGTTCCGAAAGAAGAGAGAGGAACGATAAGAAACCTTGAGACGTAAGTCTACGAATATAGAAAAGAAAAGAGGAAACGAAAGTGAAGAGAAGAAAAGTGTCGATAAACATTCGTGAAGAGAAGAAAAGTGTCGATAAACATTCCGGAGGGGTCTGTCGGGAAAACGAAAAAACGTAAAGAAAAGGTACCCCTACCAGAACTAGGGAAAGAGGACATGTTACAGTGTTTGTACGCAGGTATCAAGGAGTCCGTGAGATAGTCTAGATCATGGAATTTAGATAAAGAGTGAAGGTGACATATTAGTATTCCCTAAACTAAATCCAGTATGGACTTACCAGATCACCAAAAGGGGTGAAAGAAGTTAAATTCAGACTTAAACCGTTATTCCTCAAGTACTAGACTCAGTGTCAGTCGAGGGCCAGAACAAAAACGACTGACATATCTCGAAGAGATAGAAACCGACGTCTCTTATATTAGTTAGACTAAAGACACAACTGGTAGACCACTACAGGTACACATCTCAGAAGAGAACACAACAACCTTCTCCCACAAACGATATTGGTCACGTAAGAGAACCGTTTTGAGATAATCGGAAACGGGACGAAGTAAGACGTAAGGTTCCGGTTTAAACGGACAATGAGGTCTACAAAGAACTGGAGGATGAAAACGTAAGGTCAGGGGATATTACTTTTCCTGTAGAAAAAACCCACAATCAAGGTTTTCCAGAACATCCAGAAGTATCTTGGCAAGTTGAAGTCGAAGAAGTCGCAATGACCAACCCCGTATCTGAACCTAATGACACTATAACTTACCAAACGGAACCTCTACTTGTCTCTAGTAAGACAGCAAAAACTCTAACGTAGGTTCATGACGTAAAACCTGAGAAAAAAACTGGTACTACCGATGAGGTAAAGAAGATTCCCTAAGGACGTATATCATCATCTATGTTACCAGTAGACTCAATTTAAGTGGGTAAGGTCAGGTAAAATCAAACGACTAAGGATCTTACAACTGTGAGTGAGAACGGTAGAGGACAATTTGATGAAGGTTAAACGGAACTAAGTACTTGGATTGTAAGGTCCAAGGATACGTTATAACGAGAAATGTTGTAGCCTGGAACGAAGATAGTGGTCAGTGTAGGTGTTGACCCATAACAAAAACGAAACCGAGGTAGGGAAGTAAGAAAGACCTAAATAAAGAGGTGACTAGAAGTCATCGTATGACTCGTGGATGACTGGACCCCTCAAGAAGAAAGACATAGAATAGTAAAACGGAAAAGTATGACAAGTAGAGAATTTGGAACATTTCGGTCACAAAGTACACATTCAGAGTTTTGGATGACATAGTTCATTTAAAGAGAAGTCTTCTTACCTAATTATCTCCACATTGAACTTAGCAGAAACAATCCTTATGTTTCTAAGGGGGGTTTACCCTAAGTATAGTCGACGTCATATAGGGAACGTTTTCTTACGTTCGGTTTGGTTACGGAGAGTACGAGTTTATGTTACATCACACGTGTACTCTTTGTTTCTCTATCGACGAAACTTAATGATACCTTTAGGATTGCGTCGATGTAATAGACGTCTTAGTTCCTTGACAATGTCAAGACAAAAAAGGAAGGAGAGGCGGAGTGGATTTTGTTCCGAAGTGAGGATGACGACACTGCTGCCCTTCTTTTAGTGTAATTTTTCCCGAGTACAAGATACAACCAACTGTTTCAATAAGATTAAAATATATGGTTTTGTAAATGATGTCGTTCAATGGGACGGAAGACACTTTCCATTTGGATTCTATTTGTTGTACTTCTTAGAGTATTCTGGGACGACCTCTCAGAGTGAAACAGATACAAACCCCTTATATTTAAATTTATCAAGAATATGGAAAATTTCTTTTCATAGTAGATCGACGTCTCTTACGTTAAATTTTTTTTTACCCCCGAAGAGTCGTTGCACACCTTTCACAGGACCTTTACTATTACGAGTTCGACTCGCATAAATTCGTAAGATTTGCCGTAAAAAAATTTTTTAGTTCATAGTTTCTCCTATCCTAAACTTCACTTTTTTGTAAAGATACACGTCACAAGATACATGTTTGACGTGTCAAGATGTCCACTACTCGATATAGTTTATGATGTAACCTTGTTTTTTATTCTCACCTTTCATTTGAGTCTTACTCCCTTTTATACCGTCTTGGGTTCTTCTTTCAAATTATGGAATCCATAGGACTTTTATTAATACTTTTTTTGAGGGAAAAGAAGTAATAGATGAGACTAAATGAACCCTGGTCCTCCCTAGCACCTGCCTAAGACGTGACTACTTCGACCTTTGCGGACGTTTAAGTAGGGACCAACCTTGCCAGGGGGTCCAACCAATCCTTAATGATCTCTGACAACACCACAAGGACTTTAAGGATGGGTGACATGACCTATGGGACCGGGGTGGTGTCGTAATATGACTGTTTGTACCCCATAAGGTATACTACTATTACCGGGTCCTTTACTTCCCTCACTGTCAGGAACACCGTTCCTCCAACCCTGTCGAGGTGCCTAAACCCTGTCTCTTCTTTAGGTACAACCACACATCGGGTATCATCTACCTCATAAGATTGTTTTTGTTTTTATTTTTGTTTTTGTTTTCTAGTCAAATAAACTATCTACGAAAATGAGATATAAGGAAGGATAAGAAAAAACAGAGTGATGATGAGAGAGTAATAATAAGACTCACAGATGGTAAACCCCTCATTGAAAGACACACGAGTATCAATATATGGAATAAAGTAAAGTAGAAGTATTGACGGGACGTTCTGTTCGTAAAAATCTACTCCTTTGTCTTCGAGTTTTAATTATTACGGGTAGTGGTGAATCGTTTAATTATCATTCCATTTCTAAACTTGTGTCAAGGTCTATTGAGGTTCTGGGGACCATTTAAAGACAAGTGTCAAGGAAAGGAGTACGATCGTGATGAGAAGATAAAAATGAAGGAAGACGGTCAGGGTCCGTAAGAAAGTAAGTCCCGGTGTCTGTTATTATCAAGTAGAATGATGTATTAAAAGACTTCTGTATCCTAGTATTAAATCACACCGTATCCCTTTTGACGGACCGTATATCATTCACGAGTCATTTACAGTGGAGGGATGGAGGAAGATGATGAGTGATAAACTTCAGACTATAAAGACAATATAAAACCCTTCAAATTTGAGTTCTGTTAATACAAAAACTGTCAAGAGTCTTTTATATAAGGACGAACTAAGAATAGTATAACACTAATACACATACATTTCTTTAATGATTTTAGTTGATTCGTGCGTGTTTCTCTAATGACTTTAGTATACGTGTACCCTTATTATACAGATTTACTTTCATTTATTAAGAAGGAATTCCCTCTCGAACCATAGTCAGGGTTTAAGAATCAAGAAAATTTACCTACCAGTTCAATTTTGGGAAAGTTGATTTCAAAGTTCAAATTCAATCCTATTTCCAAAAGAACGAACTGAGTTCTTATTTACTGTTCTAGAGAACTCCCCTTTTTTCTTGAAAATAAATTTCAGGTCGTTAGGTTAAAAGTATAGTCATAAAAACAACAATTTCATTTTAATTTATGAAGACCAAAATTTTATTGTGTATATTATACTAGTGTACAAAGATACATATAAGGATACATAGGTGTATATCTATATGTTTCTATAGACTTTACTACAAATAGATTTCAATCACTGTTAGTAAAGACCCACCACCCTAAACTTCCACCATAAAATATTAAAACATGAAAAGACGTAACTAATTGAAGATATCGTGTGTAATAATAAAATGTTTGTTATGGTTACACTAAAAATAAAAATTGTTTCTGTTAACCTCTACTGAACAATATGAATTAAAAGAGAATCTATAAATTTTCCGTAGAGTCTAAGTTTATTGGTTTTAGTTCACATACTAAAAAGATGATGTTTTTGTGTGACGGACGAGTGCAAGGGGAAAAACTACTAACCATGTGACCTTACTATCGGTCAATATGGTCGGTCTTTGGATCGGAACTGTGGAGGTAGACCAGGTAAAATAGAGAATTTGTAAAAAACCTTAGACAAGTAAAAAGAAATACAGTCGAAGAGAGAGAGAGAGAGAAAAGAATTTTATCAAATTTTCAAGTTGAAGAGAAATAGTCCGGATGACACTGATTAAGAACTAACCAGATGGTTCGAATAACAGTTATTAGAAAGAAGAACGAAGTTCAGTCTCACTAGAAAAGTTTTTCGTTTAGACTAGTACAGTTGGGATCCCGAAGTTACCGATAGATAGAAAGAATTTTATTTCTGTTTCTAGGAATAGTAGTGGTGAAAATTCTGGCATGTCTGGAGGAATCTAAGTGACACGTGGTTGAGGAGAGACGACAGAAGTGAAGTCGGTTTACCCAGACGAAAGTCAGGAAAGTCAGAGACAAAGGGGTATGTCCCGAAACGTATACGACCAGAAGGACGAATCTTAGTATAAGGGAGGACAAAAGTGGATCAATTATAAATGGGAAGTCTAGAGACGAATTAGTAGTGAAAGAGTCCTTTCGAAAGTAACTGAAGGGAAATGATCCAGTTTAAAGGGAATGACATACTATAGAAAATAGAGAGTAAACATCAGGAATAATGTCGACGTTAAAATATAAAAAATATGTTCAGACAAGTATAGATTGAAAGGGTGGTCGTATATTCAGGGTACTCTTATCCCTTGTATGTGAACAAGAATGATTAGTTTGGGTCACGGATCGTCTCTCGAACCGTGTCTCATTTCCTCGACTGTGTATTGACACTCAAAAGATTCTGATGTGTTGTCATTGTACGTTCTAGTAATCTATCACTCTGTCCGAGAGGTGTATTTGTATATTAGTTGACTTGAATTTTTATGTTTTTATCAATGGTGTATGTCCTATGATGACACACGATCCATGAAATATCTACAATTAGGAGTGTTGTTAGGACGTCTGGTCTTTCATAATAGGGACAAAATTTCCGTACCTTTGACTCCGTGTTTACTGAACAGATTTCAGTGTATTGATCATTTACTGACTGGACTGGACCTTGGTTCAGACATAATTCTTGCAAATGGTGAAAATAAGTATGAGGTAAAGGATACGTGAGAAGGAGGTTCATAGGGAGTAATATTGACGTTATTTGGTGAGAAGTTGAGTCGTTGTTTCCGAAGGTAAGTGTATTACGAGTCTCGTAGAAAGTGACCGTCGTGTTTGTGTAAATACAGAACTTTAGACGGAGATTACCGAAGGTTGAAAATGTTACCACTATGAAAGACACATATTTAGGCACGGTCCTTATTATATTTATGTCTCTCGGGAGTTCGTCTATGTAACAAATGATCAAACCTTTTAGATCCGAAAACTTTTAAAAATAAGTTACAATTGAGATTTACATAAAAGTCTGAGAAATGGTTTGATGTACGTCACTGATATATGTGTGTGTATACAGATGTGTTTGTATTGTCTGTGTCTGTAGAGAAAGTTACTATACCCAACTCTAAGATTCGGGACTAAGTGTAAAATTATCTAAATGAGTAAAACCTTTTTTTTTTTTCTATGAAATTTTTAAGTGTGTGTCTCTTGTTGTTTCATTTTAATCTAGGTTTAAGGTGGTAGGTCCTATAAAATTCCCGAAAAGGATAAATATACGTATATATCCGATCCGAGCCTCTTCCGTTACCGTGGGGTGAGGTCATGAGAACGGACCCTTTAGGGTACCTGTCTCCTCGGACCATCCGATGTCAGGTACCCTAGCGTTTCTCAGCCTGTACTGACTCGCTGAAGTGAAAGTGAAAAGTGAAAATACGTAACCTCTTCCTTTACCGTTGGGTGAGGTCACAAGAACGGACCTCTTAGGGTCTCTGCCACCTCGGACCACCCGACGGCAGATATCCCAGCGTGTCTCAGCTTGTACTGACTACGTTGAATCGTCGTCGTCGTATCCGATCCGATCCGATCCGATTCAGCGAAGTCAGCACAGACTGAGACACTGCGATACCTGACGTCGGGTGGTCCGTACGGACAGGTACCCCAAGAGGTCCGTTCTTGTGACCTCACCCAACAGTACGGGAGGAGGTCCCCGAGAAGGGTTGGGTCCCTAACTTGGGTGTAGAGAATGCAGAGGACATAACCGTCCACCCAAGAAATGGTGATCACGGTGGACCCTTCAGGTATACGTATATATGTACATAGATTATATATATTAAAATGGATTTATGGTATATATGATAAGACACTAGGATAGAAGAAAGATGAGGTCTTACGTAAAACCTGTAGAAAGATGTGAAACTAACGGTACATGTGGATTCTGGTCTACGTTAATTGGTCTGTAGAGTAGGTATTTGAATTCTTTAAACAATATTCTAGAAATTTTAAGAAAAAGTATAACTTATGTATTTTATCAAATAACCGAGACTCTTGTGACTAGATGGTGATTGTATTCTATCGAAAAGGAATTTTAGGTTTGAAGAACATGGTGTTTTGACTTAATTGGGAATGAGGTCTACGAAAGACTATGAACTACAAAAAAAAGAAGGTCGATATTATCGGATTTTGTTCCCAGTCGTTAGATGTCGGACGGTTGAGAAAAACGTTTAGTTCAAAATTACCTTGTTTCGGTACGGATGAACAAATATATGACAGATACCGACAAAAACGTCGTAACTCATCGATGTTGGGGTACCGAACTTTTATAAATGATTGACCGAGGAAGGGTCTTTTTCAAACGTCCGGAGAAGGGATTTTCTATTAAACGAACTTCTGTATTACTTAGATCTGTTCCTATTCACGGAGATATGACAGTTCAGTGTGGTGAGAGAATACCATTAATATTGGTATCAAGATACAATTGGTTAAAAATACCAAAATCAAGAGTATTTATTTCAGTCCATATTTGATGAATGAAGTATACGAAACAAGGTCAACAGACAAAGATCAAAGACAACTGAGACAAATTCAACCAAATTTGAACCGAATTATTCGCTTAAAGGATGACAAAGGAAACAGGTCAGTAGGTGGTTAAACACATTCAGTAGACACTTGTAAGGAAAAAATGATTGACTTCTAACGACCTTACTACGACGTGATGAAAGGTGTGTGTCACCTAGACATTCTTCTTTTTGTCTCTTTGGTACTTCTACTTAATTTTGTATTTGTTTATGAGAAAACACCGACTATTACGTCTTGATGGATAACCCATATCTATTCCATTGGTCCATAAGATCAAATAGACCCTGTCAAGACCAAATTTCGACAACAGGACCACAATAATGATTGTCATACGGGAAGTGAGAGTTTTCAAAGGAGAACAAACCTACCGTTTAATATACCAGTGGAATCCATATTCAGTTTATATTATTTGTAATAGAGTTTTTGTAGTCATAGTTGAGGTATTAGAAAAGTAGTCAAAGGAGTCTATCTATGAATCTTCTCAATTTTTTGTTAGTCTTACAATTTTTCATCTTTCTTAGAATCTTAAGATTAGGTTTGGTGGTAAACAAAATATTACCCCTTTACACCGGATCTTTTTTATTTAACTGTACGGACTCTCGAACGTTAATCAATGGTCGTCTTAGTCCGGACCTTGCGATTTCAGATTTACTCTTGAGAGAGAAAAATTGTATGGTATGACTGAAAGTTTAAAAAGTCTTTTGATCTTAGAGTAAATAAAAAAATTTGGTTATAAAGACAAATATAGATCTTATCGTCTTTGGTCCTCCGTCTACCAAACAATCAGAGTACTCAAGATCTCGTGTTCTACATGTTTATCTACTTTCTTTAGTTTATATCTACAGAGGTAGTTACTTTTCAGAGGATTAGACTTGTAGTATCATTCAGAAATTAAATCATGAGAATGTGTTCGATTGATTTAGTAAGAGTATCTTTTCTAAGTATTTCAAGGAGACTGACTAAATGTTCAGTTTTGAATATCTCACCCAGATTTGACTTAAAATCCTTTACGTCAACACTTTAAATTCGTGTCATTGTGAAGGTCCCTAAATTAATTTATGTATTCACTGTTTTAGAACATGTTTACAATACAATGAAAAAAATTAACACTTTTTGATAAATTTTACATTTTCTATTCTTTTCTTGGAGCTGTAATTGTGTAAGTTTCATGAAAATGGAAGAAACTTTGAACATTATCCCGGTACTATATCCAAGTAGTTTAATGGTAAGATAAAACCCCTACCCTTCTGATCTTAGGTCTCCCATTTGTCGACTCCAATATACGACTCCAATCTTGGTTCATAAGACTGACAAAAGAGTTACACGAAAGGTAATATGGTACGGTTGGGGTATGGAAAAGGGTACCCTTTTCCTATTCTTTTAAGGAATTATTTCTCCTTGTATTATTAGAGTTACTAACGAATATGTATCAGACAGTAAGAGATACTGAGGACTCGATGACTTCCGAATCTAAGTTCCTATAATTTTTAATTTACCTGTGTCCCTTGATATAAGTTATAGGTCACTGTTTGGAATTACCTTTTCTTGTACTTTTTGAGAGAGATATATATACATACATACATACATATATATCGACTCAGTGAAACGACATCTCTTCTTTAATTATGTTGTACCATTTAGTTTAGTTGATGTGAACTCATTTTAAATTTTCGCTTGTTTGTTTTTTCGTTACGTCAGACTCCTGTCTGGTTCTCCTCGAATCTCTGTACTGTTCATTTATAGTCCACCATAAGACCTACCCTAGGATCTTGTCTTTTTATTAAATACATTTTTGATTCCTTTAATTTCATACCTGAAAACAATTATTTTTTAATTTACTTTTGTATAATCACTTTTAACGAATTTTTCTCAAATTACTTTATTCACCTTGTATAAGAGTATATGCTTTGTCAAAGTGTTTTAATTAAAAATGATTAAAACCCGTTGTTACGACATGATTTTGCTACATGGTTAGAACAACCTTAAGGATGAAAAGATTCAAAATCTTGGGTTCTTGTATGTTCAGTCGGATGTTATTTTCATAGTAAAAAAGGACAAAAGGGACGCGTGTAAGTAGACTAAGAGACGGTTGAGGTTACCCGTTTGTTTATCGTGTTGTTACAACCCCTTCTGAAACCTCGACTTCAGAAAATATCTAACATAAGAATGGGACCTTTTTACAATCGTCCATCCTTACTTTTCCTTTGTTATGGGTCTTTGTGTATGTATAATAGTAAGATAAGTATAGTATTATCAGATATGTATATATAAGAAATGTACATAGTATTAGAAGATATGTATATTAGTTCACGGTCGTAAAGACGGGTGTGTCGATTACACCTCCTCATAAAGACACGAGTAAGGGGAAATCAAAGATAATTTTTTTGCAGAATGTTTCTCGATTCAAACCTACAGTAAGTAAATGCTTGTAAAGACATGATTACCTTTTAGGTCACAGTCCTAACAAGAACACATATTTAGACCACCTTGTTCACTTGAACTCGTGAGTTGACCACAGTCACTATCGACGATGTGATTACCGTGTTAACGGTTGTTCATCTCCTACATAAATAAATAAAAATAACTCCTTTGTAACTAGATGTTGTAATATACAAAGTGTACATGTTGTGACATAAAGATGAAGACATATGGAATGACTTACAACAAGTCACGGGTTCATACAATATGTGTACCTTCCTTGTAAATAACTAACTAAAGTAAGTTTTCAATAAGTATAGTATAATTTCAAGTGTTTGGTCTTTAATGGGTTGGTTACGTGTAATTTTCTTTACGTGAAGTAAGAAAATATTCACCAACTGGTCAAAAGGGTCGTGGTGAACAATTTCTCTAACAGAAAAGAGGTAACATATAAGAACGGAGGAAACAGTTTCTATTCCCCAGGTATCCACACACCTAAATAGAGACCCGAAAGATAAAACAAGGTGACTAGATATAAAGACAGAAACACGGTCATGGTGTGACAGAGCTATTGACACCGAAGCATCATCTCGGACTTCAGTCCGTCCAACTAAGGAGATCAAGGTAAGGAGAAAGAGTTCTAACGAAACCGATAAACTCCAAAAAACATAAAGGTATGTTTAACACTTTAATAAACAAGATCGAGACACTTTTTATGGCGACCATCGAACTATCCCTAATGTGACTTAGACATCTAACGAAACCCATCATATGAGTAAAAGTGATGTAACTAAGAAGACTAGGTACTTGTACCATATAAAGAGGTAGATAATCACAGGAGAAACTAAAGAAAGTAGTCACAAAACATCAAAAGATATATATCCAGAAAGTAAAGAAATCCATCCATATAAGGATTCATAAAATAAGAAAAGTAACGTTACCACTTACCTTAACAAAGGAAATAATCACATATCCTTATGTTCCCTAAAGAGACACAACTAAAATATCGGACGTTGAAATGATATAACTAACTAATCGAGATCATTAAAAGACCACCTCAGAATATCCCAAAAGATACATCTCCTAGTACAGTAAACGTTGATCTTGTGAAAGATTGTGGTTTATGTTTTTATTTGAGTTTGACCTAATTTCTAGATTTACATTCTGGTCTTTGATATTTTAAGGATCTCCTCTTGTATCCGTTTTGTGAGAGGCTGTATTTAGTATCGTCCTAGGAGATACTGGATGGAGGGTCTTATAGCCTTTATTTTCGTTTTTATTTGTTTACCCTGGATTAATTTTAATTGTCGAAGACGTGTTGTTTCCGTCTCTTCCGTTACCGTGGGTTGCTGTCTCCTCGGACCTTCCGACGTCAGGTACCCCAGCGACTCCCAGCCTGTTCTGACTCACTGAAGTGAAAGTGAAAAGTGAAAGTACGTAACCTCTTCCTTTATCGTTGGGTGAGGTCACAAGAACGGACCTTTTAGGGTCCCTGCCTCCTAGGACCATCCGACGGCAGATACCCCAGTGTGTCTCAGTCTGTGCTGACTTCACTGAATCGTCGTCGTCGTGTTGTTTCCTTTGATATTCATTCCACTTTTCTGTCGGAAGTCTTACCCTCTTTTATTATCGTTTACTTCGTTGACTGTTTGTTGATTAGAGTTTTTATATGTTCGTTGAGGACGTCGTGTTAAGGTCTTTTTATTTACTGGGTTAGTTTCTTACCCGGTTTCTTGATTTGTCTGTAAAGAGGTTTCTTCTGTATGTGTACCGATTGTTTGTGTACTTTTCTACGAGTTGTAGTGAGTAATAGTCTCTTTACGTTTAGTTTTGGTGTTACTCCATGGTAAAGTGAGGTCAGTCTTACCGACGCTAGGTTTTCAGATATTCGTTATTTACGACCTCTCCCAACCTCTTTTCCCTTGGGAGAATGTGACAACCATCCTTACGTTTGATCATGTCGGTGACACCTCTTGTCAAACCTCTAAGGAATTTTTTGACCTTTATCTTGACGGAATACTGGGTCGTCAGGGTTACGACCCGTATATGTGGCTCCTTGGGTCTTGACTTTCTCTGTGCACATGGGGTTACAAGTAACGTCGTGACAAATATTATCGGTCCTGTGCCTTCGTTGGATCTATAGGTAGTCGTCTGTTTACCTATTCTTTCGACACCATGTATATGTGTTACTTCATAATGAGTCGGTAATTTTTCTTATGTAAACTTAGTCAAGATTACTCCACCTACTTTGACCTCGAATAACATGTCTCACTTCGTTCGGTCTTTCTTTTTGTGGTTATGTCATATGATTGCGTATATATACCTTAAATCTTTCTACCATTACTATTGGGACATACGCTCTGTCGTTTTCTCTGTGTCTACGTCAGAAAACGTGAGACACCCTCTCCCGTTCCCACCCTACTAAACCCTCTTACCGTAACTTTGTACATATTATAGTATATACTTTACTTATCAGTCAGGTCTAAGTTACGTACTATGACCTACGAACCCCGACCACGTGACTCTGTTGGGTCTCCCTACCATACCCCTCCCTCCTCCCTCCCCCCAAGTCCTACCCATTGTACACATATGGACACCGTCTAAGTACAACTACATACCGTTTTGGTTATGTTATAACATTTCATTAATCGGAGGTTAATTTTATTTATGTAAATATAAAAATTTTTCAAATTTTTAAATATGTAAGATTTTTTTTTTTTTGTGGAACTCATTCTCCGTTTAAACCGGAACCTTACGTCTTACTTCATCCCGTTTCCGATTATCTCAAAAAGGTTCTCTTGCGTGACCAGTAACGTTTGTGGGAGAAGGATGTTGTGTTCTCTTCTGAGATGTGTACCTGTAGTGGTCTACCGGTTGTGTCTTTAGTCTAACTAATATAAGAAACGTCGGTTTCTACCTCTTTGATATGTCAGTCGTTTTTCTTCTTACCCTCGACTGACACCGAGTCTAGTACTTAAGGAATACCGGTTTAAGTCTGAATTTAACTTCTTTCACCCCTTTTGGTGATCTGGTAAGTCCATACTGGATTTAGTTTAGGGAATACTAATATGTCACCTTCACTCTTTATCTAAATTCCCTGATCTAGACTATCTGTCTCACGTACTACTTGATACCTACCTCCAAGTACTGTAACATCTCCTCTGTCCCTCGTTCTGGTAGGGGTTCTTTTTCTTTACGTTTTTCGTATTACCGACAGACTCCTCCGGAATGTTTATCGACACTTTTCTCCTGTTCACTTTTCGTTTCCTCTTTTCCTTTCTATATGGATAAACTTACGTCTCAAGGTTTCTTATCGTTCCCCTCTATTCTTTCGGAAGGAGTCACTAGTCACGTTTCTTTATCTCCTTTTGTTATCTTACCTTTTCTGATCTCTAGAGAAGTTCTTGTAATCTCTATGGTTCCCTTGTAAGTACGTTTCTACCCAAGTTTCCTGTCTTTACCATACCTGGATTGTCTGCGTTTTCTATAATTGTTCTCCTCCGTTCTTATGTGTCTTCTTTATATCTTTTGTCTAGAAGTACTGTGTCTGTTAGTGTTACCACACTAGTGAGTGGATCTCGGTCTGTAGGACCTTACACTTCAGTTCACCCGGAATCCTTCGTAGTAATGCTTGTTTCGATCACTTCCACTACTTTAAGGTCACCTCGATAGACTTTAGGACTTTCTACTACAACACTTTCACGACGTGAGTTATACGGTCGTTTAAACCTTTTGAGTCGTCACCAGTGTCCCGACCTTTTCCAGTCAAAAGTAAGGTTAGGGTTTCTTTCCGTTACGGTTTCTTATGAGTTTGATGGTGTGATAACGTGAGTAGAGTGTACGATCGTTACATTACGAATTTTAAGAGATTCGAACCAAAGTTGTTATGTACTTGGTACTTGAAGGTCTACAAGTTCGACCAAAATCTTTTCCGTCTCCTTGGTCTCTATTTTAACGGTGGTAGGTGACCTAGTAACTTTTTCGTTGTCTCAAGGACTTTTTGTAGATAAAGACCAAATAACTGATACGGTTTCGGAAACTGACACACCTAGTGTTATTTGACACCTTTTAAGACTTTCTCTACCCTTATGGTCTGGGGGACTGGACGGAGAACTCTTTGGATATACGTCCAGTCCTTCGTTGTCAATCTTGACCTGTACCTTGTTGTCTGACCAAGGTGTATCCTTTTCCTCATGCAGTTCCGACATATAACAGTGGCACGAATATATTGAATATACGTCTCATGTAGTACTCTTTACGACCCGACCTACTTCGTGTTCCACCTTAGTTCTAATGGTCCTCTTTATAGTTATTGGAGTCTATACGTCTACTGTGGTGGGAATACCGTCTTTTACTTCTTGTTAATTTTTCGGACAACTACTCTTACTTTCTCTCACTTTTTCAACCGAATTTCGAGTTGTAAATCTTTTGATTCTAGTACCGTAGAACAGGGTAGTAAAGTACCGTTTATCCCTTTGTCACCTTTGTCACAGTCTGAAATAAAACCCCCTGAGGTTTTAGTGACGTCTACCACTGACATCGGTACTTTAATTTTCTGCGAATGAGAAACCTTCCTTTCAATACTCGTTGGATCAAGTCAAGTCAAGTCAAGTCAGCGAGTCAGTACAGCCTGAGAAACACTGGGGTACTTGGCACCATGTGGTCCGGAGGGACAGGTAGTGGTTGAGGACCTCAGGTGGGTATGGGTACAGGTAACTCAGTCATTACGAATAGGAGACAGCAGGGGAAGAAGGACAGGAGTTAGAGAGGGTCGTAGTCCCAGAAGAGTTTACTCAGTCGAGAAACGTAGTCCACCGGTTTCATGACCTCAAAGTCGAAGTTGTAGTCAGGAAGGTTACTTGTGGGTCCTGACTAGAGGAAATCCCATCTGACCGACCTAGAGGAACGTCAGGTTCCCTGAGAGTTCTCAGAAGAGGTTGTGGTGTCAAGTTTTCGTAGTTAAGAAGTCGTGAGTCGAAAGAAATGTCAGGTTAAGAGTGTAGGTATGTACTGGTGACCTTTTTGGTTTCGGATCTGTCGTATAATTTTTCGTTTCTGTAATGAAAAGGTTGTTTCCAGTAGATCAGTTCCGATAGCACAACCTTAACAGACTATTTATGAGATTTCGTCGATAATATTTTTACGAGTTTATCCATTAGTGTTTTGATGACTTGGCTTACTCTTTTCACCTTTAGAATTGTTTCTTTATCTTGTATGTACTTTAAAATCTTGGTTTTTTATATGTTTTTGTCATTGTTGTTTTTTGTGAGTGGTTTTTTAGAGGAACCTACTTGAGTCATTGTCTTCCCTCTACTATTTTCTTTTAAGTTAAAAAGGGTCAAAATAACTCTATCGCGACGTATTCAAATTCCATATGTCGTATTACTAAACCTGATCTTATGTAATACTTTACTAATGGTGTTATTGAAATCACTTGTAGATGGTAGAGTATATGTATTGTTTCATTTTCTTTTTCTAAGAAAAAGAACACCATTCTTGTGTCTAAATGGGACAATTGTTGAAAGTATTTTGTATGTCGTCACAATTAACACAATTAGTACAATATGTAATGTAGGGACGATGAATAAATAGAATATTGACCTTTAAACATAGAAAACGAGTAGAAACAGTGGTGTTTTTCTATCACGTAAAAATAACTGATATAAAAAGTATGATATATAAAGTAGGGGCACTGAACAAATTAACATTGACCTTCAAATATGAAGAATTAAAGGGAGTGGATTAAGTGAGTAAGGTGAGTGAGATGTTTTTTAAGTTAAATTTGTTGTCTGTTTATTATGACTTTGAGTTTGTACGTGTCTTTGATTCCCTGGATGCCCTGTTCTAATTTGCCAGATTTTAAACACAGTAGTCTCAGAATCTTCCTCTCTTTTTTTTCTCGTACTATTCTTTTTTTATAGACTTCTTTATAAACGACTATTTAACGATTTAAACCGTTTACTACATTTAGGTGTATAAGTTCTTCGAGTCACTTGAGTCTTGTCTTTATTTGTGTTTCTTGGAGTACGGTTCTATGTATTCTTAACGACTTTGTCTTTATTAAAAGTCTTTTTAATAACTTTTAATTTCTCTTCTTTTTAAGACTTCCGTTGGTCTCTTTTTGTTACATCCTTAAAATATGTCCTTTTGTTACTAAGCTTAAAGATACCTAAAGAGTAATGTTTAGTACCTGTGATCTTTCTTCACCGTATTATAAAAATTTTACGAATTTCTATACACAGTTGGGGTTTAAGACATATGTCGTTTTTATAGGAAGTCCTTAGTTTCACACTCTTTTCTGCAAGCGTCTACTTTTTTTCAATTTTCTTAAACAGTGGTCATCTATACAAGATTTTCTCATTGTGATTTCCTTCCCGAAAGGTCCAACCCGTCACTATTTCTTAGACGAACGTTTGCATCTTCTACGTTCCCTATGTCCAAGTTAGGGACCCACCCATTCTAAGGGAGTTCTTCCTTTACCGTTGGGTGAGGTCATAAGAATGGACCTTTTAAGGTACCTGTCTCCTCGGACCGTCCGATGTTACGTACCTCAGAGTCTCAACCTGCAATGACTCGTGCACGCACGTGCGTGTGTATGTGTGTGTGTCCTTCTTGTGATTTCCTTCCCTTGTAGTTTATCGTACTTTACTTCCGTCTGTTTGTCTTTACCATATAGTCTATGGACTTTGGGTTCACTTTGGGTTCACTTTTACTTTTAATATTACGTCACACTATGTCGAAAGGTATATACATCTACCTTATTTATTCTATTAATATTTCTTATTTCTTTGGATATACTTACATTCCAAAGATGTAAGGGGAACTTTATCATTTTCTAACTAAAATCCATCTGACGTTTCGATATTAGGGATCTTGTTGGTGAATTTTACATTTTTCTTTACTTCTCTTTTGTATTATCTATTTGACTTTACCTTATAATTTTCATGTAAACTTATTTGGTTTACTTCCATCTTTTCCCCTTCCTTACTTTTTATACTTGTCTTTTGTCTAAATTTTATACTGTCTGGTTTTAAGTTTGTATAACTAGTAATGTCAGTGATATTCACCGAATTTTTTTACTTTTTGTTCCTGATGGTCTTACCTAAGAAAAAGTACACTGGCTTTCAATAGACATTCTTTGAGTGAAGTTTACATTATTATATCTGTCTAATTTTGATTTTCCTACTTTTTGTATGTGGTACGCTTGTGATTGGTTTTCTTTCTACCTTACCCATAAATTAAAGTCTGTTTCCTCTGTACTTTCGTTCGTTTTTATGGATTCTTATTTCTTCTTATGTATTATGATTTTCTTAATTGGTTCTTCTATTTTGTTACGACACAGACATTGACGTCGGAGTTTATGTACTCCGTTTTTGACTATCTTGACTTTCCTCTTTCTCTGTTTAGATGTTAATGTCAACCTCAGAAGATGTGAGAAGAGAGTCAGTTGTTATCTTCATCATTACACCAAACCCCTCTCCCGTCCACCCTACTTACTCCTCTAACACTGACCGTATATATGTAGAGATGTATATTTTGTCTATCGATTACTCTTGGATGACATATCGTGGCCATAGAGATGAGTTACCGGAGACCACTGGATTTAACCTTCCTTTAGGTCTTTTCTCTCCTATATACATATGTATCTCGACTAAGTGACACGACGTATCGTCTGACTATGTTGTAACATTTCGTTGATATAAAGTTATTTCTAAAATTTTTTGTTATCTTCATCACGTATCATTTACTCGTTCCTATGTATTATTAACTTGTTATGGTAAGTTTGTAGATCTAGATTGGTTGTAAATATCTTTTGAGATGATTTGTTGTTGTCCCAAATGTAATAAAAGTTCACGTGTACTTTGTAAGTGGATTTATTTGGTATAGAACCCAGTATTTTGTTTAGACTTGTTTAACTTTCATTAGTTTTGGTGACTTTTATATAAGAGACTAGTTTTACTTTGACTTCATGTTTAATCATTGTCTCTATTATTCTTTTTAGAGTTTTGTACACCTTTAATTTGTTGTATTGGTTTATTTGTACCTTCTTTCTTCTTCAGGGTTCTCTTCATTCTTTTTTAAACCTTGACTTTTTCGGGGATTTTATGTCGTATAGTTTTGTATTTCCGAGATCTCTTATTTCTTATTTTGAATCACACACCTTTTTAAAATTTAGTGAATCCTCCAGTATTCTAGGGTCCTGTCCTACGTAAACAGTTTTTTATATCTTGAAATGTCGTTCTTCTAGTTTGGTCAGTTAGTGTTTCCTTTAGTCAGGACTTATATGTAACCTTCCTGACTACGACTTTAACTTCGAAGTTATGAAACCGGTGGACTACCTTTCTTGACTGAGTAACCTTTTGTGGGACTACGACCCTTTCTAAGTTCCACCCTCCTCTTCCCCTGTTGTGTCCTACTCTACCAACGTTTCTCGACCTGCACTGACTCGTTGATTTGACTGACTACCTTGAATGTCGTCTCTCTCGGTTGTTTTATATCCTTACTTTACATATTTTTAAAATTTTTTAGTAAATCCTCCAACCCTTAGGGTTCTACCTTAGGGTCTTACATTGTTTTCTTGGATTAGTATAATTCAAGTCAAGTCAAGTCAGTGAGTCAACACAGACTTAGAAACACTGGGGTACCTGACGTCGTACGGTCCGGAGGGACAGGTACTGGTTGAGGGTCTCAAATGAATTTGAGTACAGGTAACTCAACCACTACGGTAGGTTGGTAAAGTAGGAGACAACAGGGGAAGAGGAGGGTGTAAGTTAGAAAGGGTCGTAGTTCCAGAAAAGTTTACTCAGTCAAGAAGTGTAGTCAACCGGTTTCATAACATCAAAGTCGAAGTCGTAGTCAGGAAGATTACTTATAAGTCCTGACTACAGAAAATCCTACCTGACCAACCTAGAGGATGTTTACATATTATCTTAGAGTGTATTTCCTCATCTCCTTGTTCACGACTGGATGCATTGAAACCTTTACTCACCGTGGTAATTATAATTTCCGTTTTCTTTGATATGTATTCGTGACGTAAGATCAACTATTTTCATAAAGGGTAACCCAATGTTTAATTGTTTAAACTTTGGTGATATACAATATGACTTTAACTTGTTAATTTATTTCCCTTTCTCCTACCACTCTCGGAGAGTGACAACCTGACCCTTCAATACCTATTTGTTCTCTTCCGATATATTAGGTATACCATTACCTAATCTCAACCTCTATCATTATAGTTACACATAAATTATATCTATGTCTACCAATGTATATCTTTATAAGTATCTGTACCTATATATACTCAATCATACGTATAAGAAATAGACAGTCGATTTTCTTAGATCTTCGTTACTGTAGGGTCTTCGTTCCTCATGTGGTTCGTGGGTCTAGAACCAAAGATTAGACAAAAGGTTATTTTACTAAATACCAAGAAACACCTTTGTTACCGAAGATCCTCGTCCTTTATATGTTCTACTCGAACCTCTCAGAAGACCACAGAAACACTTTCACAACGAGTCAGCACAGGTTGAGAAACGGTGAGGTACCTGACGTCGGACGGTTCGAGGAGGCAGGTACCTTAACAGGTCCGTTCTTATGACCTCACACCTACTTTGACCTCGGATAAAATGTCTCACTTCATTCGGTCTTTCTTTTTGTGGTTATGTCATATGATTGCGTATATATACCTTAAATCTTTCTACCAATTGCTATTGGGATATACGTTCTGTCGTTTTCTCTGTGTCTACATATCTTGTCAGAAAACCTGAGACACCCTCTTCCGCTCCCACCCTACTAAACTCTCTTATTGTAACTTTGTACATATAATAATATACACTTTACCTAGTGGTCAGGTCCAAGATACGTAATCTGTCCCACGAGCCCTGACCACGTGACCCTACTGGGTCTCCCTACCCTACCCCTCCCTCCACCGTCCCCCCGAGTACTACCCCTTGTGTACATGTGGGTACCGACTAAGTACAGTTACATACCGTTTTGGTGATGTTATAATATTTCATTAATCGGAGGTTAATTTTATTTATTTAATTTTGTTTGTTGTTGTTTTTGGGTTCTATTTAGGTGAAGTATGGACAGTTTTTTTTTTTTTTTTTCGTATGATCTCACCCATCGGTAAGGGAAGATCTTTCCTAGAAGGACTAGGTCCCTAGTTTAGGACGAGAGGACGTAATGTCCGTCTAAGAAATGGTAGACCCGGTGATCCCTTTGGGTACCTGACATCGAGAAAGGATGAGGTCCCCTAGAAAGACTGAGTCCCTAACTCGGGAACAGAGGACGTAGAGGATGTAAACGTCCGTCTAAGAAATGGTGACACGGTGTACCCCATTTAGATCCGTCCCGATTTCTAGTCTCAGGTAAGACACAGAGTAAAAGAGACGTACCGGGTCATTTATAAACAAAAAGGTAGAAGTACCCTTTACGCAATGAGGGGAAACTCCAAGGGGGTTGTAGAAGAAAACAGCAATCTATTTCTACCATAAAATCCACTCCCGAAGTCAGTAAAACCACTCAAAAGGACCCAAAGAGGATATTAATCCAGAGAGAGGATTATTTTAATATGTACAATAATTTGAAAACAAACTAAAAAAGGATAATTAAACAAAAGACAATTAAATTAAGAATCTGGTCAGTCTTCTTGAATCTTCCTTTCTCTTTTTAAAGAAAGAGGGGTTGTTACCATTCATTTCTTCACAAGTTCTTACTTTAAGAAGTTTTATTGACTGATCATGAGGAGTTTTAACAGTCCAGTAATTTTTGTTCCTTTCAGACTCTTTGACAATTCGGTTTTCCTCGGATCCTATGTACTGACGATTTATATTACACCACAGGATCTACTCTAGGACCCTGCCTTTGTCCTATATTTCATTTTTGATTCCTTTAGTTACATTTTATACCTGAAGTCAACTGTTAGTATATAATTCTGACTAAGTAATAAACACTATTTACATGGTATGATTACATATTCTACGATTATTAACCCCTTTGACCCACACTTTACATACCTTTGAAAGACATGATAGAATTTTTAAAAAAGTATTTAGATTTTGATAGGGTGGTTTTATTTCGAATTAAAATTTTTTAGAATCATCTACGTTGTTTCATCACGAATATTCCTTTTAAATATCGTAGTTTATGAACATAAAAAATCGTACTTTACGAACATAATATTTTTCTTTCCAGAGTGTAATTTTTAGATTCGGAGGTAAAATTCTTTGGTCTTTATCTTACTTTATTTTTGTTCCGTACATATTCCTTCCTTTATTATTTCTATTCTCGTCTTTAGTTACTTTAAATTTTAACCTTTTGTTGTCTCTTTTATTTATTTTCGTTTCGATCTAGAAACTTTTCTAATTGTTTTAACTATTTGGAGATAGGTCTGATTGTTTCTTTTTTTTTTCTTCTGTGTTTAATGTTTATAGTCCTTACTTTCCTCACTATAGTGATGTCTATAGGTTCTATAATGTTTCTATTATTATTTGTTGAGATTTGTTTTTATAAGTCGTTGTATCTACTTTACCTAGTTCAAGAGTTTTTGGTGTTTGATAGTTTTGAGTGGGTTATCCTTTAAATAGTGATGACGTATTAGGATATTGATGATAAGTTCTTAAACGTATTAGGATACTGATGATAAGTTCTTAAACTTGAACGTCAATATTTGGAGGTTTTTTATTCAGAAGACCCGGGTGTACCAAAGTGGACTTTTAAAAAGCTCTGTAAATTTCTTCTTTACTATTAAGTTGTGTTTGAAAAAGTCTTTTATCTTCTTCTCCCTCCTCTTCCGGAAGATTTTGACGTCTCATTCCTAGATCGATTTGAATGAAAATTCTGTTACTTTTATACCCGTTTTGTTGATTTCGGTTGGTAAAGTCTTGAGACTCTTAATAGGTTTCTTGTTTTATTTTGAGTAAATGGGTCCTGTTTGATGACTCCAGACACTGCAAAATTTGACACCGTCAAGTGTAGGGGCGAAAGAGGAGTCGAGTCACAGCGTCATCGGTTTTGGGTCGTGACGCTGTTACCTCTTTCTTGAGAAAACTCGAGAGAAGATTCGTTGACACCACGAGCTCTTCTGAACTCTCAGGTGACCTGACGTTCCCCTAGTTTGGTCAGTCAGGATCTCCTTTAGTTGGGACTTATAAGTAACCTTCCTGACTACGACTTCGACGTTATGAAACCGGTGGACTACGTTTCTCGACTGAGTGACCCTTTCTGGAATTACGACCCTCCTGACTTCCGTTTTCCTCTTCCCCCGTTGTCTCCTACTCTACCAATCTATCGTAGTGACTAAGTTACCTGTACTCAAACTCGTTTGAGGTCTTCTATCACCTCATGTCTCTTTGGACCGTACGACGTCAGGTACCCCAGTGTTTCTCAGCCTGTTCTGAATCGCTGACTTGTTGTTATTGTTGTTTTCGTGGTAGGGATCTCGTTTTAGTTATAAAACAGGTTATCAGACCCCTTTAGAGATAAGAATCACTCCATCTACAAACTAAAGTCTCAAGTCAAGTCGGGACGGTCCGTATCCATACTCCCCCACCCCTCTCCATCCCTCGATGGAGGTCCTGTAACGACTTTGTTTTCCTTTCACGAACCGTTGTTGAGTCTACGAATTCTGATACTAAAGTCAACCCCGTTTATTCTCGGACTAGATGTTGAATTTTTCTTACAATCTATCAAGTCAACGATTTCTTAGACGGACGTTACGTCCTCTGAGACCAAACTCAGGACACAACTCTTCTAGGGTACTTCTTTCCTTTCTGATGGGTGAGATCATTAAAACCCGAAAGATCGACCATTTCTTAGACGGACGTAACGTCCTCGGGATCCAAGTTAGGGACCCAACCCTCTTCCCTTTGCGATGGGTGAGGTCATAAGACCGGATCTCTTAAGGTACCTGACATATCAGGTACCCCAAGGTTTCTCAACCTGTGATGACTGAAAGTGAAAAGTCCTGTTGATCTACTGGTATCCTTTGAAACTTTTGGAGACAGTATAGGGGTCCTTACATTTGTAGACGGTCCTGTCCTTTCTGGACTTTGTCCTTTTCCCTGCTCAGTGAAATTAAGACTGACTTACACTCAATTACCCGTTCGTCTTCATTTGACGTTTATACGGAACGTTTGACTTCGGACTTCCACACGGAAGAGTGTCTTTAAAGGAACCGTTGTTGTTGGTCTGTTCCGTAAATTATTTTAGAAACGGACGTTACGTCCTCTGGACTTAAATTAGGGACCAACCCCTTCTAGGGGACCTCTTCCCTTACCGATGGGTGAGGTCATAAGAACGGACGTCTTAAGGTACCCATCTCCTCTGACCACCCGATGTCAGGTACCCCAGTTTCTCAGTCCGTACTAAACTCACTGATTGTGAAAGTGAAAGAAAGACTGGTTAATGAACGAGTGGTGATTTACATGACCGGCTCCACACTTGGGGTCTTATGGTCCGAAATTTTTAAAAAATCTTTAAAAGATCGATTGTTTATTGAGTTCCTTATGTCTTAATCCCTTCATTTTAGTGATTTGTTTATGTGTCGTTATTCTTTTATTTTGGTCTTATTGTTTGTTTGTTTTTTGTCGTTGTTGTTGTTTGAGACCACTCCTTTCCCCACCTTCTTAGACGATATCCTCGATAATGTTAGATGTTGTAGGTCAAAAGTAGTGTTTTAATTGTTTTTACGATTCTTTATCCTTACACATAGTGTATGTGACTCTTCCTTTTTTTTCTCACTTTTTTTTAGGACTTTCTCCGGATGTAAAACCTACATCATCTGTTTCGGAAATTTTAGTCGATAATATCTACATAAGTTTAAATTCCTTTGACGTATTTTTTAATTTCATACTATTGTCATAGAGTGTGGTTTATCTCTTATATTTATTTCTCTGTCTTTAATCAAAAAAAAAAATTTCTCTTTAAGACCTCAACTTTTCATATTTTTGACCTTATGTAAGTGACGACGACGACGACGACGATTCAGTGAAGTCAGTACAGGCTGAGGCACGTTGGGGTATCTGCCGTCGGGTGGTTCGAGGGGACAGGGACCCTAAGAGGTCCGTTCTTATGACCTCACCCGACGGTAAAGGAAGAGGTTACGTACTGTCACTTTTCACTTTCACTTCAGCGAGTCAGCACAGGCTGAGAATCGCTGGTGTACGTGACGTCGGATGGTCCGAGGAAGTAGGTACCCTAAAAGGTCCGTTCTCATAACCTCACCCCACGGTAACGGAAGAGGTTTTACCCTGTATATAAGTGATCTCCCCGAGTTATCGTCTAAACTCACTCGTTTTCTTTCTTAGTCGGTATTCTTCTATTGTATTATCCCTTTAGGTGAGACTCTTTGTCTTTCTTTCTTACTTTGTTTTACTTCTTTTGGAACTTCTGGACACCTTATGGTAGTTCGTAATGTTTTATACGTATTACCTTCAAGGTTTTCCACTTGTCTTTCCCCGTCTTTTTTATAGTTACTCTAAGTATGGATACGTATAGTATTAAGTTGACTATTTTCAGTCACAATAGATCATACCTAGAGTAACTCAAATAAGATCTTTTTGGAAAATTTTCTTCTCATTTGATCTCGGACATCTTTCTTCCTTTATTATTTCTAATCTTACCTTTATTTCTTTTCTTTTTGATATTTCTTTCAGTCACTTTGCTTTTCAACCAAAAAAATTTATAGTTGTTTTAACTGTTAGGAAAATGATCTGACTGGTTCCTTTTGGTTTTCTCTCTTTTCTAAGTTTCATGATTTTATTTTTATTTATTTTCTCCCCTGTAGTGATATTTAGAATCTCTTTATTTTTTCTAAAATTCTCTTAAGATACTTTTTAGTATACCGTTGTTTAAACCATTAAACTTACTTTCCCGGTTCAAAGATATTTTAGTGTTTGTAACTGAGTACCTTTCTCTTTTTAGAATTGTCTTGATATTGTTCCTTCCTCTGACTTGACTATAGAGATTATATGTTTTGGTTCCAGGTATACCGAAATAACAAATTAAGATGGTATGTTAATTCCTTTTTAATTGTGATTAAGAAATATTTAGGAAGATTTTTTTGTCCTATGTTTTTTTCCGTTTTCAGACTTTATCCGTGATTTGGTTTCTCCTATATACCTATCGTTTATTCGTATTCCCTGTTTTACAGATTATAGTGTTTAGTAGTCCCTTTACTTTTAATTTTGGTGGTACATTATGATGGTGTGTGGATAATCTAAACAATTTGAATTCTTATGGTCATTATACTATATGACTCTCGTAGGTCTCTTTGGTCTTCAAAGTGTGTAATGACTACCTTTACCTTTTACTACGTCGACGAATCCTTTTGTCAAAACTTTAAACAATTTTTAAATTTTACATGTATTTATACTGACTCGTTAAAATAAAGACTCATAAAATAGGTTCACTTGACCTTTCGACGTGTACTTATAAATGTCGTCGAAATAAACATTTTGACTTGTGACTTTGTTAGGATTACAGAAAGTTTTCCTTTTATCTATTTGTTCGACACCATGTAGTACGGTACAGTACGGTACCTTATAATGTGTCTTTTTTTTTCCTTGTTCGATAATTTTGTGTTTTATTGAATTTCTTATCGTTTCTGTTACAAGACTCAGTTTTTTCCGTTAGAGGTTTCCGTACAAAAGAATGGTACTCTAGGGTACCAACTAATCTTTGTACACCACATCACATTCACGGACTGTTAAACAAACTAACATTATATTCATTCACGGACCGTAATTCGAAAAAAAAAGTACCCACATGTACACAAGGGGTAGGACTTGGGGGGAGGGTGTAGGGAGGGGTAGGGTAGGGAGACCCAGTAGGGTCACGTGGTCGGGGTTCCTGGGACATAGTACGTAGCTTGGACCTGACCTCTATCCAAAGTGTATACTATTATATGTACAAAGTTACGGTAAGAGGGTTTAGTAGGGTGGGAACGGGAGAGGGTGTCTCAGGTTTTTTGACAAGATATGTAGACACAGAGAAAACGACAGTACGTATGTCCCAATAGTAATGGTAGAAAGATTTAAGGTATATATACGTAATCATATGACATTACCACAAAGTGAAAGACCGAATGAAGTGAGACATATTAGTCGAGGTCCAAGTAGGTGGAGTAATCTTGACTAAGTTTACATAAGAAAAATTACCGACTCATTATGAGGTAACACATATACATGGTGTCGAAAGAATAGGTAAGCAGACGACTACCTGTAGATCCAACGAAGGTACAGGACCGATAATATTTGTCACTACGCTACTTGTGACCCCATGTGCCCAGAGAAAGTCAAGACCAAAGGAGCCACACATATGGATCGTCACCCTAACGACCCAGCATACCGTCAAGATAAAGGTCGAAAAATTCCTTAGAGGCATGACAAGAGGTATCACCGACATGATCAAACGTAAGGGTGGTTGTCACCTTCTCTCGATGAAAAAAAGGTGTGGGAGAGGTCGTAAATAACGAACATCTGCACAACTATCGTCGGTAAGACTGGTCGCACTCCACCATGGAGTAACACAAAACTAAACGTAAAGAGACTATTACTCACTGCAACTCGTAGAAAAGTACACAAACAATCGGTAGACATACAGAAGAAACCACTTTACAGACAAATCAGAAACCGGGTAAAAAACTAACCAAGTAAATAAAAAGACCTTAACTCGACGTACTCGACGAAGATATAAAAACTCTAATTAAGTTACAGTCAACGAAGTGAACCATAATAAAAGAGGGTAAGACTTCCGACAGAAAAGTGGAACGAATATCAAAGGAAGCAACACATTTTCGAAAATTCAAGTTAGTCCAGGGTAAACAAATGAAAACGAAAATAAAGGTAATGAGACCCTCCACCCAGTATCTGCTAGGACGACACTAAATACAACCTCTCACAAAAAAGGGACAAAAGGAGATCCTCAAAATATCAGAGACCAGAATGCAAATCTAGAAATTAGGTAACAATTAAATGAAGACACATACCACAATCTTTCACAAGATCAAAGAAAGAAAATGTTCACCAACTGGTCAAAAGGGTCGTAGTGAACAATTTCTCTAACAGAAAAGAGGTAATATATAAGAACGGAGGAAACAGTTTCTATTCCACAGGTATCTACGTACCTAAGTAGAGACTCAAAAGATAAAACAAGGTGACTAGATATAAAGACAGAAACACGTTCATGGTATGACAGAACTACTGACACCGAAACATCATCTCGGACTTCAATCCGTCCAACTAAGGAGGTCAAGGTAAGAAGAAAGAGTTCTAACGAAACCCATAAGCTTCAAAAACATACAGGTATGTTTAACACTTTAATAAACAAGATCAATAGACTTTTTATGACAACCATGGAACTATCCCTAACGTAACTTAGATTTCTAACGAAACCCATCATATGAGTAAAAGTGATATAACTAAGAAGACTAGGTACTTGCACCATATAAAGAGGTAGATAAACACAGGAGAAACTAAAGAAAGTGGTCACAAAATATCAAAAGATATATATTCAGAAATCAAAGAAATCCATCTATATAAGGATTCATAAAATAAGAAAAGTAACTTTACCACTTACCTTAACAAAGGAATTAAAGAGAAACAAAAGAGTAACAATCACATATCCTTAGGTTCCCTAAAGACACACAACTAAAATATAGGACGTTGAAATGATATAAGTAACTAATCGAGATCATTAAAAGACCACCTTAGAAATCCCGAAAGATACATCACCTAGTACAGTAGACGTTTGTCACTCAAAATGAAGAAGAAAAGGTTAAACCTAAGGAAAATAAAGAAAAAGACGAGACTGACGACACCGGTTTTGAAGGTTTTGATACAACTTATCATCACCACTTTCACCCGTGGGAACAGAATAAGGACTAAAATCCCCTTTACGAAAGTTAAAAAGTGGTAACTCCTATTACAAACGACACCCAAACAGTCTATATCGAAAATAATACAACTGCATACAAGGAAGATAAGGACGAAAGGCCTTCTAAAAACAGTATTTACCTACAACTTAAAACAGTTTCCGAAAGAGACGTAGATAACTCTATTAGTATACCAAAAATAAAAAGATAATCAATTACACCACATAATGACACTAAAAGCCCATAATTTCTTAGGAACGTAGGGACCCTATTTCGGGTGAACCAGTACCACATACTGGAAAAATTATACAACAATCTAAGACAAACGATCTTAATACAATTCCTAAAAACGTAGATACAAGTAGTCACTATAACCGGACATAAAAAGAACAAAACATCGTAGAGACAGTCCAAAACCATAATCCAACTACCATCGGAGTATCTTACTCAAACCTTCAAATGAAAGGAGACGTTAAAAGACCTTCTCAGACTCTTCCTATCCACAATCGAGTAGAGATTTAAAAACCATCTTAAGTCGACACTTCGACAGACCAGGACCCGAAAACAAACGAACTTCTAAAGACTAATGTCAAAGTTAAAGGCACGAACACTACCCAGACAATTCTAAAAGATAAAGAAGGACCAAGTCAAAACCTTTCAACATGAAAAATTCTTAAACAGGTAAAGAAGGTTCAACAGGTAAATATCATCAAAGAATACTAGGAAACATAAAGACGCAACAGACAACACTAGAGAGGTAAAAGTAAAGATTAAAATAATTAAACTAAAAAGAGGGAAACAAAGAACTACACATATCGATTACCAAAGAGTTAAAATAAATAGAAGAGTTTTTTGGTCGAAAACCGAAACAACTAAAAACGATACTAGAGAACAAAGAAAACGTAAATAAAGACAGGATTAAAAATTCTAAAGAAAGGAAGATGATTGGGACCCCAAGAAGTAAAGAAGGAAAAGATCAACGAAATCCACATCTCAATCCAACCGTAATGCGAAAACTAACGACTCCATACATAAAGTTTCACCGAGTCACCATTTCTTAGACGGACGGTCACGTCTTCTGTATTTTCTAAGGACCTAACCCTTCTAAGGGACCTCTTCCTATACCGTTGGGTGACGTCATAAGAACGGACCCTTTAGAGTACCTGTTTCCTCGGACCGTCCGATGTCGGGTACCCAAGAGTTTTCTCACCCTGTACTGGATTGTTGTTTTGTTATGTAAAGTTTTTTTAGATAGAGTTTATTTGTGTGACGGTCGATATGTTGATCTATTTCTAGGTCCGTTGGGGTGGGTACTTCGACGGGAAAATCTTTCAGGACCGACTGGATCTATTGACTAGTAAACTCACTAGGACGAAAAGGGAGGCACACGAAATTAAGGACGAGAGAAAAATTTAAGCTCTAGTTTAACGGTTGTGGACGACCTAGTACCTTTTTCGTTCTTTCAAGGTCTTTTTGTAGATAAAGACGAAATAATTGATACGGTTTCGGAAACTGACACACCTAGTGTTATTTGACACCTTTTAAGACTTTCTCTACCCTTATGGTCTGGTGGACTGGACGGACAACTATTTAGACATATGTCCAGTCCTTCGTTGTCAATCTTGACCTGTACCTTTTTGTCTGACCAAAGTTTAGCCTTTTCCTCATACAGTTCCGACATATGACAGTGGGACGAATAAATTGAATATACGTCTCATGTAGTACTCTTTGTGACCTGACCTTCTTTGTGTTCCACCTTAGTTCTGACGACCCTCTTTATAGTTATTGGAGTCTATACGTCTACTATGGTGGCAATACCGTCTTTCACTTCTCCTTGAGTTTTCGGAGCACTACTTTCACTTTCATCTCTCACTTTTCAACCGGATTTCGAGTTGTAAGTCTTTTGCTTCTAGTACCGTAGACCAGGGTAGTGAAGTACCCTTTATCTACCCCTTTGACACCTTTGTCACAGTCTGAAATAAAAAACCCGAGGTTTTAGTGACGTCTACCACTGACGTCGGTACTTTAATTTTGTGAATGAGGAACCTTCTTTTCAATACTGGTTGGATCTATCGTATAAGTTTTCGTCTCTGTAATGAAATGGCTGATTGCAGACAGATCAATTCCGATACCAAAAAGGTCACCAGTACATAACTCTCAACCTGACACTTCTTCCGACTCGTGGTTTCTTAACTACGAAAAGTTGACACCACAACCTCTTCTGAGAACTCTCAGGGAACCTGACGTTCCTCTAGGTTTCTCAGGTAAGACTTCCTCTAGTCGGGACCCTAAAGAAACCTTCCTTACTACGATTTCGACTTTGAGGTCATGAAACCGGTGGAGTACGTTTCTCAACTGAGTAACCTTTTCTGAGACTACGACCCTTTCTGATCCCCGTCCTCCTCTTCCCCTGCTGTCTCCTACTCTACCGACCTACCGTAGTGACTGACCTACCTGCACTCAGACTCACTTGAGGTCCTCAACCACTACCTGTCCCTCCGGACCGCACGAAGCTAAGTACACCAGCGTTTCTCAGCCTGTGTTGACTCGCTGACTTGACTTAACTTGACTATTCCTCACTTGAACGTTTTGGGATCCATGGGGTGGGAATTGGGTTTATTTGTTTCTTGGAGTCCAGACAATTACAAACGAGAACGAGAGATCACACACGAGGACAAAGAATATAGGGTTGGTTTGGAGAGTAATACACCGGGGTGTCTTACACGTGGGGTGTATTGGACACTTATTAATTGGAACAAAAAAGTTTCAAGGGGTCGGAAAAGATCGAAGATTCCCGACGGACATAAGGAACCAAACACTGGGAAAAGACGGTGGAAGTTTCGGTCATTACGACGTAAGAGAGACTGTGACGAAGGAAAAAGTGTAGAAAAGACACTGGGAAAGAAGACGGAGAACATGAAGTCTCCTTGTAACACTAATGTGGCCCGGGTGAGTCTATTAGGTCCTATAGACAAAATTTTACAACTAATGGTAGAAATTAAGGTAGATGTTGGAGTTAATGGGAAACGGTATGTTGACTTGTATTAGTATCCGACGTTCTTAAACATGTACCTGTAGAAATCCCCCCTTAGTAGTAAGACAGATGGTGTTTAAGACAACTCTAGAGTATGTATGGGAATATCAAGTGGGAGTTGGGAGAAGAACTGATACGTCTACCTTGGTTCCTTCAGACTACACTAATTGAACAAATAATCAATTCATCTCTAACTAGTAGAGAAAAATGTTTAAGTTTCTGTATGTAAAAAAGATTATAAGAGTATTATTTATTTCTAGAGAATGTAGTCTATCTTGTACTGAAATGAAAGTTCTAATAGAAACAATCGTTGTTTAAGGAGTTGTTTGAGGTTTACGATCTGGTCACCAAGTGTGACTGATGGTTGTAAAGTTTTTGACAAAACCCCTAACTTTAACCCGAAGGTCCATAAACAAAAGGTTTACTTTTGTTGTGAGTAGACGAGAGGTTTTAGATAGTGGATAAGAATAGTAATAAAGTAACTGCTTGTAAGTCGTGGTTTTTCTTTTCTTACAGTCTTTTTACACATGAAGAAATTTATTAGAATCCAATTATTTTTTATTCAAATAATCACAAGGAAAAGATTAAAACGACTAGAAACTGGGCCGAAAATTTTAGTGAATATTCTGAATAAATGGACATCGTTGACACGGTGACAGGTGTGCACAGTTTCTGACCCCTGCCGAAGCTTCAAACGAAAAATTTCTAGAACCAGATGCACCACTACGTCCACTATGTCCTCGAAGACTACTAACATGAAACGATAGAAATTAGCGAGCTTCCGCAAGTATCTCTAGGACATCGAGGAATAAGACGACCCAAACTTCTAAATGGTGGAGGACTTATACAGACTTCCTTTTAGTACGTCTTTCGTGAAATTACCGTGTCCTCGGTATATCTACTCGGTTCCTTGAGATGGTCATGTTCATTTCAAATTGCTCGTTAAATCTAATTCTTACACCTTTATGTCTTATAAAAGTGTTTTGATTCTACTAGTCACGGAAGGAATTCACGTTGTAATTTGATTAGTCTGTATTTCTTTTTCGAGTTATTTAACTGTTCTTGTTTAAATATTTTGGAGTTATATCATTTTCTATTAAATTTTTTAATTTCAAGGTATCATGACTATTATAATCGTACTAATATACAACGTTCATATTTGTCCTTTTTTTAAAAGTTGTATCATTTTCCAATTATAAGTCTTGTATTTATAGACGGTTTTTAGTTACTGAAATATCTTTTCCCCCCCTTATTATTCTTTTTCATTGAGATTTCCTTTCCTTTATGTTCATCGATTATTTATACTCTACTACATGTTGGAATCATAATTAATCTTGTGTTTAAAATTTTTATTAAAAATAAGTACTCACCTTATTTTAATTTTCTTAGTTATTGTGGGTCAGATTACAACACTTCCTCACCCTTTTGTCCGTGAACATGTTTGGAGATTAGGTCGTTAAGGTGAAAATCCATAGATAGGAAGATTATATTCATGTGTTTGTATTTTCCTACAAGTGAAGTTGTAAAAAATATATTCGTTTTATACTCTATTTTGACTTTAAGAGTAATTCCTCCCTAATTTATTTGAAACCCCGAAAGGTCCACCACGTCACCACTTCTTAGGTGGACGGTTACGTCCTATACTCCCCAATTAGGGACCCATCCTTTCTACGGGAACTCTTCCTCTATCGTTGGGTGAGGTCATAAGAACGGACCTTTTAAAGTACCTGTCTCCTTGGACCGTCCGATGTCAAGTACCCCAACGTTTCTCAATCTACGTTGACACGTGTGTATGTGTGTTTATTTGAAATTTACCGATATACGATAGGGTTACGTACCTTATTTCTAATAAACACGTTTGTACTTCTCCTCTGTTACAATTCGGTTTTTTACGTCTTATTGTACATATAATACTAGGATGAAAATATTTGCATTTTTGATATAAACATTTACGTATTTTTTACTGTCTGTTCAATATATGGTCACCAACGGATACTCTTTACTCCAATGTCGTACTCTTTGTCTGACAAAACACGCGTAAAAATGACAACACTATAATACTAAATATTAATTTTTTTCTACAATAAACTAGAACCAGGGATAAGGACCGTGTGACAAGGATTTTGGGAACATTAAAAGATTTATTATTCTCACTAGTCTCTTAGAAAACAATGTTACAAACCAGAAAACAGGAGTTTATCGAGGTCAAGGACTTTATAAAGGTCTCACTATTTCCTTACAGAGTAATAAGTTTTGTTCGGGGAAATTTAGTGTTTCACTGAAAACCTATCGGGGATTCCTACCCATGGAGATTCCTCCCTTTTCTCCGACCTCCAACTTAATTAATGGTTACCGGTTACTAAATGAGTTAGTACGGATGTATTACTTCAAAGGTATTTTTAGACACTTAATGTCCCTAAGACTCTCGAAGGTCAAACTACTTCCGTACCTCCACGACCCTATCACCGTGAGGAGTCTCCGGTACTTCAAGGAACGGGGAAGATATGGAACGGTAGACCGACAAGAACTCAACGTAGGAAAATATTATTTGGTTATTAGATCATTCTTTTGACAAAAGGACTCAAGATATTCGGTAAGATCGTTCAATTAGTTTGGACTCCTCTCCAAACACCTTTGGACACCATTGTCCAACCAGTCTTCGTATCCATTGTGATGAACCTGAACACTACCCGTGGACTTCCCCCGTCAGAACACCCTGACTCGGGAATCGGAGACCCTAGACTACGATAGAAACATCAAAAGTTAGTATTTAAAAAAACTTAGTAATTTTACAGTGGTCCCGAAGAGACCATCGAGTCGACCATTTCTTAGGTGGACGTTACGTTCTCTGGGACCAAGTTAAGGACCCAGCCCTTCTAGGGGACCTCTTCCCTATCTGATGGGTGAGGTCCGAAGGGACCACCGAGTCTACCATTTCTTAGACGGACGTTACGTCCTCTGGACCCAAGTTAGGGATCCAACCCTTCTAGGGGACCTCCTCCCGTAACGTTGGGTGAGGTCATAAGAACGGACCTGTTAGGGGTATCTGTCTCCTCGGACCACCCGATGTCAGGTACCCCAGAGTTTCTCATCCTGTGTTGACTCACTGATTAGTGTATCGTGTTTTACAGTGGTTAGAGTTAATCGATGGTCAGTTTATGAATCAAGATATTTTGGGTTTCGTTAGTCTAAACAATGTTTTCTCTTTGTCAAGAATGAAAAGAGCATTAGAAACTTCGAGGTGGAAATTCAGGAGTAGGAGATAAAGACTGAGTAGTAGTGACGAGTAACCCCTTCTACCACTTATTTTCACACTCGAGACACAAACTTGTGTCCGAAAAAGAAGTGTCTCACCATTCACGAAAAGAGAGAGACATGGTCAGAAACGGTGACTAAAGGGAGACAGTCCTTCTCGCCGACTTTTAAGTGATAATCTCGATCCGACAAAGGATCGTCATTCATAGAGAGAGAGAAATTCATCAAGTCTAGGTCTGACGTACGATGAAGGACACCGACTTAAAAGAAGGTTAAGGAAAAGACATCAGTAGTTTCTATATAGTCAAAGTGTTCGATATGATTTTCTACTTTTCAACAGTCAAACAAACCTTTAAGAACCTAGAAGAAACTTCCAAAGCACTTCTCGAACATTGAAGACTCTTCTTTCACTTCAAACACCTAACACACACTGTCCAAGGTAAAGATGTTTAACTCCGAAACGACACAGTCATTTCCGATTTCAAAGAAGTGATCTGACTGAACAGTAAAATAACTTACAACTATACACAAGATAAGGTTTTCTACAGTGAAGGTGACTGAGGACGACCCCTTGACATTAGTGGACTTTATGTTTTTCCGTCTCCACCGACCGAGACGGATTGGTTTCTCATTTGGGTGTTTCTTTAAGTTATATAATATACCATATCTGTTAACCTACCAGAAGACACTACATGTGTGTAACTATTATGGTTTTGAAATTTTATGAAAGTGACGTCCCCGGTATCTAAACTGGGGATCAGTCCCTTCAAGACGTACAGTGTACCTCGTCGGTTTCCTTTTTTTTTCAAATTTTTTTAGGGTAAATAAGAACGGTATAAGTTTCCAAAAGCCAACCCGGGAAACATTTAAGTCAACCGATGTATAACGAGTTTATGTTAAGACGTTAATTTTGTAAGGTATCTACGTGTATGTTGATTGTAGTAAAATATTTGGTATATATGAAGTTATTTTTTAAATTTTATAAAATTAACGGTTCTAAGATTTCCTGTACTTTAATCTAAATATTTTTTCTACTGGGTTGGTGGGTGGTTTTTTGTTACTGTGTCTAGATACAAGACAAGGTCAATGATTTTAGGAGTAAAGAAATCTGAGTGGAAATCACCTACCGATGTCTTCCACTCTTCTACGTATATTCCCCCTTTTTAATTTATACTATTATTAGATGTAAATTTTATTAATGGTAGATGTCTGGATCTAGAAGTTACGACAGTGGAAAGTATTACGGGGATATCTTTTACTAAGATGGTTTCTGTGTTTGGACTTTGGCTGGGGCGACTTTACTAGGTGAGTAACGAAATGTAAATGAGTTTCTGGATCATAGTCAACACCTGAGAGGACAGTCTACTTACCCCAGTCCTTGTTGTCGACTAGAGCATAGAAGACAAAGGTGACGTTCAAAACGGTTTAACATTCGTCTTTCCTCTTTTAACAAACAATTATAATGTAAACAAATGTAATGGTCTTTACTTCTTTTCATCTTTTTCGAATTGAGGACGATCTGTTAATTTTTTCACAATTACATTATTCGTTGTGACATCTTCGGGGATGGAGATTTAGTCTGTAAAGTTCTAAATAGGACTCTGAATCACAGGTATACTTTACTTATGAAATTTTGACTTAATCAATGTTTTCCTTTTTATTTTACCTTTACTGTAATTACCCTACACAATGTATGTACCCGATATACCTTTTCCACCGTTCTAAACACATACTTATTGTTGTCTTTCTTTGTCTTCATTTACTTTTTACTACAATGGATCAGATACAGGGACTGACATTCGTGTGATGGAACTGCCTGAAAACTAGAGAACTTTTTCGACCAACTGACGGCATCGGACATACGGGTCGAAAAATTAAACGCTCAGGTCCTAAAGAACGATTATCCTAAAAACTCTGATCCTGTTCATTTCGAATCCGGTTTTATAGGTGGAGGACAGACGTCTACTTACCGAGGTGGTGAACTGTGTCGTCGTCCTATCCGGAGACCTAGAGGGCCTTCACTTCGTAGACCCCTGTAGAGGATTACCTCTGTTTTTCTCCTTTCGGTTTTACCATTATTAAATGCACTCCGTCTCGTCAATAAATATGGTAACCTCAAAGAACATACCTGGTTAGTCGTTAGTTTTTGTTTTACGATACATATAAAGATAATTATCATGATACAGTCTGATTTGGACTTCATAACTTGAATGTCCTTAATTCGGAAGAAAAAGAAATTTTTATAATAAATCTGAAGTCTATTTATTTTAGTGTCTTATAATTTAAAGATGGGATCTTATAAAAAATAGTATCGTTGAAACTTTTGACTTTTAATTTTAGACTTCATTTCTTGGAAGTAATGTGGTTAAACGATTTTTTTTTTTTTCCAATCAATTTAGAATACTAGAATTTTACCTTTAAAAGTAGATACGAATATAATGAATTCTGTCAATTTCTACGGACTGTGTGTACTATTTGTATCTTTTAGTTCTATAGATCCGTAAATCTAAATGTCTTTATATAATGGTTTAGTTTAAATAATGTAATACATTAGTGTGTCTTTAAATTAAATTTTACCTAGAGTTTTAATAAACTTTAAGTTTGAGATTTTTAACAATTGTAGTCCGGTGTCGACTGATATTTTAGTGTGAAGGGAGAAGAACATAAGGGTAAAAGGGGGGCTTTTTATTCTAAATTGACGACAAACTCATGAAATTTTTATTTAAGGAATATTATTGAGTATATTTTTTAATTATATGTGTCGGTGTTTATGAAACCCTTTGGACTCTTACCGGGGATGTTTAAATCTTTTAATTTTTCATGACTTTTCGAGTTTCTTATCCTAAATCGTAAACAGACTTCCTTCTAGCGGACTTCACTTCACTTCAGCGAGTCAGCACGGGCTGAGAAAGTCTGGCGTACCTGACATGGGACGGTCCGAGGAGGTAGGTACCCTAAAAGGTCCGTTCTTATGACCCCACCCAACGGTAAAGGAAGAGGTTTTGTCGGATTTTCTTCGTGATTCAAACCCTATTCGTGAAAATTATGAATCTCAGTTGTCAGTAATTTTCATTTTAAGACTTGTTGATCAAAAATAAAAGGTTTCAGGATAAAACCTGATTTTATGATGAAAGTATTTTTCTTTTTTTTTGAGAGTTATTGTAACCAGGGTGACTTTAATGTCTTTTCTAAAAATAATTCATTATTGACCTAGTTCTACTATTTAATTTATGTTCAAGATCGAAGAGAATAGTTGGGTTTCGATATTCACGTTGTCCTTTTTGTCTACATTTGTGTCCGTATATTCTAATTTTCTCCTTTTTCATCGGAGGAAATTAGACGTATTACTGTATACGTTCTTGACAAAGTTTTACGTCATTTGAGTCCACCCTCTATACCCGTCGTCCTCTCTCGTGGGACTTGTTGGTTTTCCTACTCATCGACCTGTCTTACGAACGTTTCGATGTGTGTTAAACAGAGGATAGACAGTGAAATTGTAGTAGAACATTGTGGAATGATGAATGACCGGAAGAAAACGAAGGATTTTGTCCAGAGATGGACACTTATAGTGGTAGTGTTTGTTTAGGAAGACACTGATGGGATAGATTTCATTAAGGAATCAGTAGGATAGCATCGGGAAAATTAAACAAATCCTAAATGAAAGGGGGTGATCTCACACTCAAGGTGTTTTTTATCTCTAGAACTGAATAAGTGACGAGTCATCTATAGGTGACTTACCTTCTCACTTGACCAATCCCATGGTTTCTTCCTTGTCGGTCCGTCAAGACGTGGAAGGATGGGGTGGAGGTATTGTTTCTTTTCTGTAGTCTCCGTAGACGAGGGTTTATTCTCACCGTTCTCCTTTTACAAACACCGGTTCTTTTTATAGTCGTTATATCCCTCCTCTATTCTAGATCCTCATTCCCCTTCGGGACGATGAAAACTTCTGATCGATAATCTGGAGGGAGATCCGTCGTAGTCTCTGTTCAGCGTTATTGGTCGCGGTCCTTCGTACAGGGTGCGGAGGAGTATTAATGATCTCATTCTTATATCATTAATATATATTGTAAATGTTTGTCTGGTTTTCCCTTAGAGTACCCCCTTTTTCTTTTTGACTCATGTGTTACTTCTTAGTGGTTGTGAAAACCCTTTAGTCATGAAATTCTTTTGTGATTTGAGTTGTTTATCTTATCGGTTCCTTTATCGTAATTATTGTATCTTATTCCGAAATTATAGATTTTTCTGTACACACTTATATGATGTAGGTATTCTTTTTCTTTAATAATCTTTAATTTTTATATTAGGAAGTGTATTTTTTATCGACTTATCCTCTAATATTTGTCGAATATTTATCTCTTTAAGAGGGTCATGTTTTTCGTTTTCCTGCTCTACCTTTTGTACTTTACTTTTCAATTTATCTATTCTTTTTTTCATTTACTTCTTTATTTTGACAGATAAGTGTCTACTATGTTAGAATATATAATATATCTTATAGGTGGTTTTCGATAATGTCGATTATTTGTTTTGTTTCATCTTCCTATATTGTAGTTGTTAGTCTTTAGTTAACATAAAGATATACGATGGTTACTTTTTAGTCTTTTCCTTTAAAATTTTTCGTTAAAGTAAATATTATTGTTATTTCTCTTATTTTATTGTTTGACGACCTTGTTGAACTACTAGTGTACGTCTTTTTACTTCGACCTAGAAATAGAGTGTGGTATATGTTTTTAATTGAGTTTTACTACGATGATAGTCCTACTTCTTGTACACATATGGACACCGTCTAAGTACAACTACATACCGTTTTTGTTATGATATAACATTTCATTAATTGGAGGTTAATTTTATTTATTTAAATATAATTTTTTACTTTATTTCTGAAAAACCTGTAAATTTTTTAGTTTAACGATTAGGTACGTTGTATAAATTTTTATAATAAATATCTTCGTAAACTCCTCCTTTTGTTTTGCCTTAAGATCCTGTGGTCTTTGTCACCGTCCATTATTCAAACTAGATTTACATCGTGCACCTGTAAACTTTGTTTATTTTCTTAGGTAAACTGAAACTGTGAACCTTCTAAAAGAAAACTCGTTTTTTCGAATTTATTATCTCTCTTAATGTAAAGTAAAAAATACCAAGATTAGTGTAATGTACTAGTAGTCTATTGTGTATACAATAAATGGCTAAAAGTTAAGAAGGTTAGTTGGATGTCTGTTCCGTATTGGTTGATAATTTTTTACATCTACAATATTTGAAACGATTACGATTTTACATTAAATTCATTATTTTTTACCCTCCACATATCCCTTCTTTTTATCTCCTTTCTCTTTTATATTAAAGAGGTGGTAAGTCTCTTTATCAGTCTAAAATAACATCCTTTAACGATTTAGGTTTTTAGTCATTCATATAATAAATGTTCAATAATTATCGTTACTGGTGTTCTTGATTTTGGTCCTTGAATTTACAAACCCCTCACCCTCACAGTTGTGTTGTTAAATTAAAGGATAGGAAGACTTTAAAACACAAATACGTAATTGACGTATTGAAATTTAATGATCAAATATTTTTTTATTCAATAAAAATAAGTTACCCTACAATACGACAATCCACTCCATTTTGATACCTAAGACTATACCTATCTACAGACATTCACCGTCTTTTTTACGTCTTATCATGTACATATATTCCTTCATATACATATATTTATATGTCATATATAGACATAGAAACATTTATCTATATTATGTATATTTTTTCACGATATATTTATAAACATACAGTCAATTTTGGTACAGACCCTTCTAAATAATTGTCGACACAGATATCCAAACCTTCACCCCACCTAAAATGAAATATATATACGTATATAATGAATATATAATTATTATTATCTCTATGTCACTATTTATAAACATTTACAGATACTATATGATATTTTATTTTTTAATTCAACATCTGGTTATACAAATATCGTGTTAGGTTAAAATAACTTATTTTTCAATATCCAAAAATAGATCTAGACATATTCGAATTCAGTTCTTCCTATTCATGGTATATCACCTATTCGTGGTCTATCACCAATAGGGATACTCGACTTCCTTGTCTTTTCTCTTCAATTTAAGAATGTAATGTATTTAACTCTTTTTTTGTTCAGTCCTCTAATACCCCCTAAAATTAAAAGAATTTTTTAAAAAAAGTTTATTTTTTGGGTGTTTGTTCTAATTTAATCTTGGTATTTTAAAAATTTTCCTTTGACTATTATCCATAAAAATTCACCTTTAGATTTTCGTTCAAGAAGGATAGGGGATTTTGTTAGATAGTCAGGACAAGACAGTAATTATATTTGTATTTGTAACGAGTGTTCAAGGATCGATTAAGTTGTCTCCCCAGAGAGTGGTTTCTATCAAGATGACGGAGATAATTCTTCAAAATCCGGGGACGTAGGATTCGGTACCGGAAAATTTGTGGACACTGGAGTCTTAGAATACTGTATCTATTAAAGTAAAGTTTCCTGTCTTGAAATCTTTTCTTCCGTAAAGAAAATTTTCGTATTCCTTAACCAATCTTTCTTACTATGAATGTACATTTGTATTAAGCGACCCATATCTTCAATAGTGTAAGTCCAGGGAAAACTTGTGACTATACAATCGTCCGACTAAGTGTCGGTGTAACCTGTCTTAGAATCTCGGACAGACGACTTTTAATCCCCTGACACGTCATGATAGAACTTAAGGTGTCACTGACCACGGATACTGAAGACCGTGACCTGTACTCTCATGTAGAAGTCGTCTCCTTCTTTTACCTCTCAGATACGAAACCCATAGGAAGACTGAGAGTCCCATCTACGATCCATACAATACGAGGACTATCTCGTTTAAAGAATTAAAAAGTAGGTCTCAAAATTAAGCCAACAGACGTTTAAGGTAAAAACCTCCAGAAAGGGGTAGACTAAGGTCCTGTCATCTCCTATCTTCCGACCAACCAAGTTCCGGTCCTAAGACTCACCCTTGCTGGTAGAATCCTCTTGAACGAAGGTACAAGTGACGTCAAAGAGGAAGAACCCTTTACTTAAGACGTAGGCATCAAGCGACGACGTGATCATTCCTAACTCCGAAAACTAGTCTATATTTACGGCCCCAACATTCTGTCAATCGTCGTTAGACTCAACTGAGCAGTCTTCGACGGACTGACCGTCGAACCACTGGACCTATGTGTCCATCTTTATACGGACGAAGTAACCACTCAGGGAGTGTAAGTTCGCCTTGACGTACTTGGCTTCATCGTCATACTGACCTTGATGATCGTTGATCACGGCAATAAACGAACAGTAGAAGATGAACTATTTCATATCGACCGACGAATCAAAGATGTGACCGTATAAGTCTTTAGAATGGTAGTTGATGTAGGAACACAACACTACACCTCCACTTTTCATGTGCGACCGTGCCTAATGAAAGATCTCATTCGTCACACAGGACACAATAAAGGAATAATGAATACAAAGAACCTGGACTTTATTATTGTTTCTTACCGATTCGTACATAACCATTCGTGTTTCGTATCTGATCAGTTTTGAGTTTTCCCTGTTCCTCCTTGTTCCACGTTTAGTCTTGGTCACACTTTGATGAGAACATTTATTCTTAGTTTTATGTGTCTTAAGTTGGACTGTTTCTCTTTTTGGAAAAAAAAAAGTATTTATTACTTTAAATTTACCGAATTCAATATAAGATTATAATTGTAGAAGTTTTTACGAATACCTTTAAGAGTATTTACTTTATTTTATGGGTATAACAACAAGTCAGTGATCAGTACAGGTTGAGAACCGCTGGGATACCTGACATCGTGCGGTCTGAAGGGACAGGAAAGGATAGAGGGTCTCAAACGAGTTTAAGTACAGGTAACTCAACCACTATGATAGATTAGTAGAGTAGGAGACGACGGGAGAAGAGGAAAACGGAAGTTAGAAAGGGTCGTAGTCTCAGAAAGGGTACTTTTGTTGAACTTCTATACCATATATAAAACGTAGGGGTAGAAGATCCAGACTTATTTCCACGTCTGTTGTTTGTGAATGATCTTTCATCCAAATTGGGTCCTTGACATCCGTACATGACGACTTCTCTTCCTCTTCTAACTCGGAGGGCCAAAGAATAACAGACTAAATATGTTTTAGCGGTAGCTGGTTGACCCCTACTGACTCCTCCTCGTCTAAGTAGACATCTTTCTTAACCGTTTTTAATTATACCATTCGTTGACAGTTATACAAATTGAACAATTGATTCTTTTAGTCCAATTTTGTTGTTTAACAGAAAATAGAGGTAAAGGTTGTCGTGATCCGATTGAATGAAGATTCTGGTCTGGATAGTTTGGGTTAACTGTTTGTGAGATTTTTTGATTCACGTTCTATAGAAATCTCTTCCTAAAACCTAAGAAGTCTTTGCTTGTGACGTAGTCATCACTAATTTTCGTCCCGTGAAGAAAAACCTTTTTTTACTTTTCGTAAAAAAGGTAATTTTAGATGTAGAAACAAAACATGGAACTAATACCACCACGAATGTGTATAGATATCACTTCAGCGAGTCAGTATAGGCTGAGAAACGCTGGAACACCTGACATCGGGTGTTCCGAGGAGGCAGGTACCCTAAGAGGTCAGTTCTTATGACCTCACCCAACGGTAAAGGAAGAGGTCCCCTAGAAGGGGTGGATCCCTAGTTTGGGTCCAGAGGGCGTAACGTCCGTCTAGGAAATTGGAGACTCGGTGGTCCTTTCGGGGACACATATGCATATACACATATGCATATACACATATGCATATACACATATGCATATACACATATGCATATACACATATGCATATACACATATGCATATACACATATGTATATACACATATGCATATATGTATAGATATTCTCCTGATTTTAAATGTCTTGAGATGTGGTTTTCTTTTTTTCGGTTAAAATGAAATATTGTTGAATTTTTTATTTCTTTTTATTCGGGGATGTAGACATAAGGATGAAACAATTGAATAAGTTTATTCATTAAGAGAAAATTTGAAATGGGATGAAACGGTCAATCTTTAGATGAGTTTGAGGATGATTATTCTTTTACTTCTGTCTCCTCTTGGGATCGTAGGATTTTGTTAGATTGAAAGTTCTATTACCATAGACCAAGGTACTGAGGGTGTGGTGGACAACAAAGAAGTACGATAATAATTAAGGAAGTCTCCAGGAGTAAACAGATACCGAGAAGAGGGGGAGTGTCTATGAGATTTATATGGATACTAGTCTCGATTTTTCTTACCTCTTTTTTCCAACACTCTTCTCTTTTATCTTCTGGAGTAAAAAGCAGGTACCTTCAAATAGACCATAGACTAAATGTTTTTGAATAATCACTAGTCTCGTCCATCTTCGTATAGTAACCACCTTACTTTAGTTCTTTACTTACGATGACTATAATTTGTACTCCGTTTGAGTCTTGTGTCACTAAAATCAATTCTTTCAGCGACAGGTAGAGTATAGTCCTCTTTTTATTTTGAACGGTCAATTCAAGTTTGTAATTTCGACAATTTCCAGTAGTCATGACACTGACGGAAAGACTATTGTATGGTACACTGTTGAGTCTTTATTTAATTAGTCCATTTCTTGGTTATGAACCTCCTTTAGACCTCTTCTCAAAATTAAGAGTGAAAAAAATGAAGAATAAAGACTTGATATTTCAGGAAAGTTTCACACCCCTTTGGATATAATTGTTAAATAGTTTAAGGAAATAGCCGACTATAGGAAGGGTTCCATACATTTAATTTTCAAAGGTTTACAGAACGAAGTTTTCGGTTTACCATTTAAAACAATTTATATGAATGACGACCAAACCGACCTGCGTCTTAAATAGACATGAACAAGTCTACTAGGACAGACTTAATTTTTACTTATCTATTTATTTCTTCAAGGACTATGTATAAGCTCTTCTGGATAAACGATTCGTTGACGAGAATGAACCGATGACGACCCAAGGTGTCATTGTCTCAGTTGAGGTTGTCGAGAAAGACATCGTCTCACTTGTACTTCCTAGAGGACCCGAACTGGTTGCTATCGGGAGTTAAGAAGGTGTTTAAAAAGAAAAAGTGAAAGGTCCTGTTTCAATAGAAGTTGGATAGGTTTTCCTTTTCATTCGGATAAGTTTTCTTACGTAAATCACAGAAGTTTTAATATTATACTACTGATGACATATCTTTTTAATTAACGATAAATCTAGACTAACGGTGTTGTCTCAATTCTTTCTGATCGTTATTTTACGGTCTGTTGTGTAATTTAATAAGAAAGATGAACTCTAGTGGTCGTAAACAGTCTAACCGTGATGAATGGTCTTCGGTTGTAAAATTTTTTAAAACCGTAAGATATTTAATTAACGGTAAACTTCTTGTATTGACCCCGTTACAAATGTAAATTTTGATCCTACAGGTTTGGGTTTTCGAACATTTAGTTTTTAGTGTTTTACTTTGTAGAGATTTCTACTATTTCATACCGGGGTTCTGTCAAGTGTTTTATGATTCCACTTATTCTCCGTCTTAAGTGTTATAATAATTGTAAAAGTTTACAATTTAAGACGAACCGGTCCTTACATATAGGTTTCTTTTGACCGTCTTTGCTTTCATAATACATGAGAAGGACGGTGGGATCGGGTAAGGGGATTTTTTTCTCCCCTTATGATTGAATTCGGATCGCTAAGTTTCTTTTATGTTTTTGATTTACTTTACTACTTGTAATGAACTTGTGGAAATACATTCTACAATATTGACATATTTGATAATTACGAATCCGGAGTAAGGGGGTTTAAGATTAAATTAATCCCTGGGTCCTTTGTCTTGACAAAAACAGAATCCCAAAAAAAACCGGTGTGGTACACCAAACGTCCTAGAATCGAGGGGTTGGTCCCTGACTTGGACCCGTTGACGTCACTTTCGAGGTTCAGGATTGGTGACCTGGAGATTCCTTAAGGGGTTTCCTGACAAAAAATTTTCGAGAAGACAACTAAAACTGTACGTCGATCTCAATTCTTGGTGACTGGATCGAGGAGAGAATTACTTTGAGGGAGTATAAGATGTGTATTTATATGACTGTGGTCTCCCCCATATCACTGAATGAAAACTAGTATTGGTTAAATCGAGAAATATTTAAAATTTTTCGTCGTCATGGGATTCTTTTATACCGAGAGTCATTTACTACCCCCTCTTAATTTCCCCCTTTTCTGTTTCTTACGACTTCCCTTTTATTAAACAGAAAAGACATGAATGGTATATCAGACGTTATAGGAGACCATGTAGTGGTAGTTGTAGTTTGAACTTCCACTGGTAGAACAATAACACACAGAGGTCAACTGTGAGGTGGTATAACAGAGGTCTCCATCTTTGGACCCGTGTTTATAAAATGATCAAATTCTCAGTCAGTAACGGAAGAGAAACGTTTACTTTGTTCTTTATAAAACTACTCGAGTGTATTTTATATTCTTTTTTACCAGATTTTATAACTCTTAGATTTTTCTAAGACGAAAAGGGAACCACTTTATGACAGATTTATTAGTGACATACTGTTTAGATTCCGAGTTTAATAAGTCGTTTTTTTAGTCCTTTCTTTTCCTTGTGTTAAAAATATTTTTAGGTTTTTGTCAATGTTATCAGGGATATTGATAGACGTTACGTTTCTAGATTTAGACCGGTTAGTAAAAGTTTTAAGAGGATTAGGGTGTTTAACTGGAAATTCGTTTCTTTTCATGTGATTATTATCTTTACATTTGACCAGGTTGGAAAGACCTGTCGTTAGATCTTTATACATAACTCTTTCAAATTTTTAGAAGTATAAGACTAGTTATTAAGATGAAGGTTCTTAGATAGTATTCCTTTATTAGTCGTGTTTATGTTTCTAAACACGAGTTTCCACAGACGACTTCTTAAAGTATTATGAGATATGAGTGACGGTGTCGTTGTAGCGGGGAGGGACTGAGGGGTCTGGAGTTGTACGTGAGAATTGGTTCAGTATAAATGTGTGACTGGACTTCTTGTTATTCGACTTTAAATCAAGGGAAGAGACTGGCTCCTGTCCTTCGAGAAGAGACAAACTAGGCTAGAACAAACGGTAAAGGTGAACCCAATAGTCCCCATAAACACAAAAGGAAGTGTCCACGGTGTAGTACTAAGTTTGATAACAAATTTTTTTTTTTCGGTTGAGGTTAAGTCAAAGAGTCTCTTCTGTAATAAGATACTAAGAGTTTCAGGTTATAAATTGGGTTTAGTCTAAATATTGTAGACTTTAGGGACATACCGATCTTAGTAAGGTAAAACTACCATTTTAAGATTCTTTTTGTGAGCTAATATTTTATTATTACTCAAATTTATTTTATATATTCAATATTTTATAGAGAGTTTTTCAATACTAACATGTTGAAACGTTTATATGATTTACAGTAACTTAACATGTGAAATTTACCCACTTTTAAATTACCATACACTTAATATAGAGTTACTTCGACAAAAATTTTCAATGCTTTGTGACTCTAATGAAACATACATAATCCGTTTGTAGAGTATCATTACCCTCACTTTCTTTTTGTGACGATCACTACCTGGAGACACCTTCGAAAATAGTCACCTACAAGAACTGGTTAAAATAAAACAAACAAATCCTAAAAGAATAATTATACAAGTTTATTTTAAGATTTTTGGTTAAGATTGAATTTTATTATATGGACAAGTACATTGTTTTAGTTGTCTCCTATCTGCTCCACACCTTCTGTCCTTATCATATCCTTTGTCTTGTTCTTTACTTTTAATCTATTTCTTTTCCTTATAATAAGTCGATATTTTTCTTAAGGACTTTTTTTAGATGAGGACTAGTGACCGATATGATTTCGGAAACTGACACACCTAGTTTTGTTTGACACCTTTTAAGAAGTTCTCTACCCTGATGGTCTGGTGTAATGGATGGAGGACTCTTTGGACATACATTCAGTTCTTCGTTGTCAATCTTGACCTGTATCTTGTTATCTGACCAAGGTTTACCTTTTCTCATGCTGTTCCGACATATAACAGAAGGACGAATAAATTGAATATACGTCTCATGTAGTACGTTTTACGGTCTGTCCTACTTTATGTTCGACCTTAGTTCTAACGGCCCTCTTTATAGTTATTGGAGTCTATACGTCTACTATGGTGGGATTACCGTCTTTCATTTCTCCTTGATTTCTCCGAGAACTACTTCAACTTTCTCTTCTCACCTTTTTCGACGAAATTTTGAGTTGTAAGTTTTTTGTTTCTAGTACCGTAGACCAGGGTAATGAAGTACCGTTCATCTACCCCTTTGTTACCTTTGTCACTGTTTGAAATAAAAACCCCCGAGGTTTTAGTGACGTCTACCACTGACGTCGGTACTTTAATCTTCTGCGAACGAGGGACCTTCTTTTCGATACTGTTTGGATCTGTCACGTAATTTTTCGTCTCTGTAAGTAAACGGTTGTTTCCAGGTATATCAGTTTCGATACCAAGAAGGTCATCAGTACATACCTATACTCTCAACCTGGTATTTTTTTCCACTCACGGTGTCTTAACTACAAAAGTTTAACACCACGACTTCTTCTGTGAACTCTCAGTGAACCTGTCGTTCCTTTAGTTTGGTCAGTTAGAATTCCCTTTAGTCAGGACTTATAAGTAACCTTCCTAACTACGACTTCGACTTCGAGGTTATGAAACCGGTGGACTACACTTCTCGGCTGAGTGACCTTTTCTGGGACTATGATCCTTTCTGTCTCCCGTCCTCCTCTTTCCACATTGTCTCCTATTATACCAACCTACCGTAGTGGATGAGTTACCTGTACTCAAACTCGTTTAGACCCTCTATCACTTCCTGTCCCTTCGGACCGTACGACGTCAGGTACCCCAACGTTTCTCAGTCTATACTGAATCGTTGACTTGTTGTTGTATTCTTCTTACTTTAGGACGGTAAACATTGTTGTATGTATCTTCAACTCCCGTAATACGATTCACTTCATTCAGTCTTTCTCTTTATGTTTTTGGTATACTAGAAAAACACATTAGATTTTTATCCTTTTTTGTTGGTTCGTTTTTGAAAGGGTCCGAGTTTCTATATCTCCTATCTGACCACCCACGGTCTCCGTCCTCACCCCCCTTCCATCTCTCACCCACTTTCCCTCAGTTTTACATGTTTGATAATTATGGTCAATATTTTATTAATTTAGTACCCCTATATTACATGTAGTACCTCTGCTATCAATTATTATGACATGACGTATAAAGTTTCAAAGAGTCTCATCTAAAAATTTCAAGAGTAGTATTCTTTTTTTAGAAATAATTGATATATACCACTACTTACAAATCTGAATAACACTAGTAAAGTGTTATATATTTGTATCATTTAGTAATATAACATGTAGACTTTGATTGTATTTCCACATGTAGTCCAAATGGAGTTATCTTTCTTTCTTTCTTTGTTTCCTCGTCCCTCCCTCACTCCCTCCTTCCTTCTTCTTTTTTATGTGGTGTTAAAACCAATTTTTTTGACTTACTTATTACACTTTTAATAAGTTGTAATAATTAAGATTGATAGATATAAAACGTCCAAGTTCCAAGTTATACTAATACTGTCCCATCTGAAAGACAACTAGACATAGTTTCCATAAAAAGTCGAAAAAGGAATTATGTAAACTTATATAATGTTGTGTAAACTTTGAATTTACTCCAGACATTCGTGGTCTATAAAAATTTTAACTAAAAATCCAATTCAGGAAAGAGGATTTCTTGATGAGTACTTCATAGACATATTTCTATATGTTCTTTTCTTTTTGTCGGGGATTATAAAAAAGATACAGGGACACTTTTTCTTAAAGGTATTGATGTTCACCTCTTTCTTCTAAGTCATTATGACGAGAATCAAGAAAGTAACTGTATCTTTATCGTCATTGTATTGTGGAATTCTCCTATTTTGCCTATATTAAAATCGGTTACGTCAACATAGTAAGTGAAATGTTTCAATAAAATTTTGTGATCAAATCCCAAACCTTGTTCTACCGTCTTTAATATGGGGATTCATATTGTTATTTTGGACCTTTATTATGTCATCTCATAGTGTCCTCCCGTGACTTCTCACTTTTCTACTTCCGTCTGACCGATCCCTGAGGGTCCTGAACTTCTTTTTATATCGTCGATTCGGAGACCAATGGGTGGGTCACTGTTTTTCGTCAGGTTCAAGTCGCAGAGAACTGAGAACCGGTTTTCCGTTTCCATCGAGTTCGTGTCACCAGAGGACTCGGGATTGAGTCGTTGTCTTCCATCAATTTCACTCGGGAAAGGAGGGAACCATTACGACCACCCTTGAGGTGGTCATCGTACACCAGACCTCTCTCTCGGATCCCGTCACCCGGATCCCGTGACAAGAGGTTGGGGAACCAGGTCGTCACCCGGGGTCACTATATTCTACTTGGTTTCGTCTGGTCTTATCATGATGTCCCTGAGACTTTTGATTTAACCGTAATTTGGTATCAGGTGTTTTCATAGCTATTTGCTCATGGAACCGTGGATTTGTGTCACTGACGGACGATTTTATCTCCTAAATTTATCCTAGGTCTTATAGGATTGTATTACAGGTTTTACAGGTCCTATGTTTACTTTTAAGAAACAGTATGGGTTTTGGTCCTTTTAGTGTTGAACTTACACTTTTCAGTTAGTTCTCTACGGTTCTGGTCCTACTTAGTCTTGATGGACTGTTTCTAAAAAATAGTTTAACAAAGTTTCTAGTTAATGTTGATGAGGACTTTGTTTACTTTTCAGTCTTTTAGAGTATTATTATCTTATATAATTCCTTCTTGGTTTACCTTTAATATTTTCCTTATGTTAGTATCTTTATTCACTAAGTAACACGTGTTATCGTCTTACTTGTCCTGTTTCCTTTCTTAGTTATAGTCACTTAAACTTATGTCTTGTTTACTTTAATTCGGTTAGACTTGTTCTATCCCCGAAGGGTCCATCGAGTCGACCATTTGTTAGACGGACGTTACATCCTCTAGGGTCAAACTAAGGACCCAGTCTTTCAATAATGGTTTACTTTTATGTTAATATATATATGTTATGTATTTTAATAGACCAAAAATATTATTATATAATAATATAGACCAACATTTAATAAATCTAATCGACCTTGAAATTTAATGTAATAAAGGAAAAAATTTAAGAATGTTAGAAAAGAATTCTTGTCTTATACTTCTCTTAAGGGACCACCAGGTCACCAAACCTGAGACGTGAGAGTGGTGGTTCCCGGATCTAAGCTTGGGACCAGTCCCTTGATTCTAGGGTGTACGGTTTTTTTTTAGGTCTGATAATATTATTACACTTGTTCTTTTACCAGTTATTATAGTGTTAGGTATACTAGGGATAATTATATTTTTTCATTCTTATTATATATGATAAAAATAACTTATATGTGTGTTTATGATCTTGTGTCTTCGAAGACATCAGTTCTCTGATTCGTGGATTTCTTCCGTTTATGAAGTTGTACGGGAGTAACGAAAGTACCATGATTAAACTTCTATGAGTGGAAACTTGATTTAGACCAAAATCTTCTCAACGAACAACAAGTCGAGGTTGACGAACCCTATGTCCGACATTTATCGTGTCTTTATTTTGAAATATTGTCGTTTGAAGTTCAACTTCCACGTTAAACGATAATAACGTCTTTTGTACAGACAATGTAAAGTATAAAACCAATGGTGTGTTTGGTCCATCTTACAGATGTAATGACTTACAGATATAGTTAGGATGATAACTACAATGATGGTCTTTTTCTTTTTGTTTTACATCGTCATAACTATAAGTGGTTCTGAAAAAGTATTTTTTCTATCGTAACAAGGTATATGAAAACAAACAATAGAAAGTCACCGAAGGTCAGGATTAACGTTTTGATGATTACTTAACGATAGTGAGGTCTTTGTCTTTTTAGTCACGAAGTCCCAAATTGTACGACATACCAGAGAGAGCGAGAGAGAACAAGAGAGAAGTGACTTGATGACGGTCGTTAGGGAAACTCCACAATCATAGGTTGTCCACGTTATGACCGAAGATCCTCTTTTCAAATTCGGGAAATGTTTACGTTCAAAGTTGAGACAACCTTTTATTAAAATTTGTAAATAGATTAGGTAGGTTACATAACGGTGACCACTGTCGTCTCACTGAAATTTTACGTTTAAATAGTTTTAGTTAGTGAATAGATGGATCAAGTTTAGGAGATTACTACCGTGGAGTAGAAGATATTCCAATTCAGGGAAACCTACTGTATAATTCAGGAATTACTTGACCAGGGACGGAGTAAGAGATTAAGAAGAGGGGAACTTCACTATGGCTTGAGATCGAGGACACTTACTCAACTCGAAAAGGTATATACCACTGAGATGAATATAAGGAAGTAGAGGGACCTGATAAATATTATCTATAATATTAGTGATGGTACAATTCTTTTATCGTAAGAAACCAATAAAAAAGGGTAAAATAACGAAAATACAATGATGAATGTAACATATTAAGTTTTAAAAGTTTCCTATCGTTTATGATTCACATATCTTTTTATCCGTAAAAGTATTTGGTGACCCTAAATACCCTAACATTTGACCGATCTGGAAAGATTTCCCATTAAGTTGTTAATTTAATAGGTTCAAAAATTTTACAGATCGTTAAAGTAAAGATCTTTAAATTGGGTTCCTTTATCAGTTTTGACATACACTCAGTGAGTTAACACAGACTGAGAAACGTTGAGGTTCCTGATGTCGGCCGGTCCGAGAAGACAGGTACCTTAAGAGATACGTTCTTATGACCTCACTCATCGGTAAGGGAAGAAGTCCCCTAGAAGGACTGAGTCCCTAACTTGGACCCAGAGGACATGACGTCCGTCTAATAAATGTTGTACTCGGTAGTCCCTTTGGGATAACTATTTATGAGAAGGATATTTTCCTGGTTTGAATTTCTTTACGGTATTAACTTATATTCGTGTGCTCTTATAGTTCACACGACTGACCTTTTTTTATATAAGGTAAAACAATTAAGAAGATGACTAAAATTCTACACAAGACATTTGGTTCTATTCTTTAGTTTAATTGTTTCAAGTTGAAAGAAGAAAGTGAAAGTCGACTGTTGTTTCTTAATATAGTCTTACCTTTTCATCTTGACGAAGTTTACGTGTGTTCAATCGATGATGAGTTTCTTTGTGACTAAAATTGGGTTATAACATGTTATAAAATAAAATTGTTTTTATAAATCCACTCCGAATATCGTTATATAATAGTACATCCATGAGTGACTCTTCCGACTTAGGCTATTTGACGTTTAAACCGTTATAGAATGATATGTAGGATAATTAGACTCATTAAACCCCCCTTTTCTATATTTTCGTAGGGTAAAGTATATTAAGGTATAAAAAGGTGTCTCAAATATCTGTTGTGTCTTAGTTTTCTCAACATTTATTAAGATTAAAATTGGAATTGTAATCTTAGACGTTGTACATTTTTAAGATCAGTATATGACGATCCGTGACGGTTTACTATCCTCTTCCGTTACCGTGGGGTGAGGTCATAAGAACGGACCTTTTAGGGTACCTACCTCCTCGGACCTCCCGATGTCAGGTACCCCAGCGTGTCTCAGTCTGTGCTGACTCTTTGAAGTGAAAGTGAAAAGTGAAAGTACATGACCTCTTCCTTTACCGTTGGGTGAGGTCACAAGAACGGACCTCTTAGGGTCCCTGCCCCCTCGGACCACCCGACGGTAGACACCCCAGCGTGTCTCAACCTGTGCTGACTTCGTTGAATCGTCGTCGGTTTACTATTAGTTTACAAACAGTATCTCACCAAAATTCGAACATTCTATTATAAGTTTTCAAAATATGATGGGACCAGGAAAAGAGACTCATTTAATATCATTTTAGTCCTTTATTTAGTTCTCAAGTATGTTTCTAAATCGATATTCCTACAAGAAGTGTTGTACCTTATATTAATGTTTGTCGTTTTTCTTTTTCTTCTTTTTATCTGTGTACAAAGAAAATGGACGAGGTAATTTATTTATTACCTACTACCTATTTGGTCATATTGGTGTCACCACACTAGTGAGTGGATCTCCGTCTGTAGGACGTCACACTTCAATTCACCCGGAATCCTTCGTAGTGACGGTTGTTTGTATCACCTCCATTACTTTATGATCGACTTGATAAAGTTTAGGATTTTCTACTACGACATTTTCACAACGTGAGTTATACGGTCTTTTAAACCTTTTGAGTCGTCACCGGTGTCCTGACTTTTTCCAGGTGAAAGTAAGGTTATGGTTTCTTCCCGTTACGGTTTCTTACAAGTTTGATGTTGTGTTAATGTGAGTAAAGTGTACGATCGTTCTAATCCGAGTTTTAGGACGTTCGATCCGTAGTCGTCATGTACTCGATTCTTGAAGGTCTACATGTTCGACGTAAATCTTTTGCGTCTCCTTGGTCTCTAGTTTGACGGTTGTAGACAACCTAGTATCTTTTTGATTCTCTTAAGGTCTTTTTGTAGAAGAGGAAGTGACTGATACGATTTCGGAAACTGACTGACACACCTAGTGTTCTTTGACACCTTTTAAGAAGTTCTATATCCTTATGGTCTGGTGGAATGGACGTAGGACTCTTTGGACATACATCCAGTTCTACGTTGTCAATCTTGACCTGTACTTTGTTACTTGACCAAGTTTTAACCCTTTCCTCATGTAGTTCCGACATATAACAGTGGGACGATTAAAATGAATATACACCTCATGTAGTACACTTTGCGGTCCGACTTACTTAGTGTTCGACCTTAGTTCTAAAGTCCCTCTTTATAGTTATTAGAGCCTACTACTATGGTGGGAATACCGTCTTTCGTTTCTCCTTGGTTTCTCGGAGAACTACTTCCACTTTCTCCTTTCATCTTTTTCGACCGAATTTTGGGTCGTAAGTTTTTTGATCCTAGTACAGTAGGTCAAGGTAGTGAAGTACCGTTCATCTACCCCTTCGTTACCTTTGTCACTGTATGAAATAAAAGAACTCGAGGTTTTAGTGACGTCTACCACTGACGTCGGTACTTTAATTTTCTACGAACGAGGAACCTTCTGTTCGATACTGTTTATATCTGTCACATAATTTTTCGTCTCTGTAAACAAACGGTTGTTTCCAGGTATATCAGTTTCGATACCAAAAAGGTCATCAGTACATACCTATACTCTCGACCTGGTATTTCTTCCGACTCGCGACTTCTTGACTACGAAAACTCGACACCACGACTTCTTCTGCACTCTCAGGGAATCTGTCGTTTCTCTAGTTTAGTCAGTTAGAATTTCCTTTAGTTGAGACTTATAAGTAACCTTCCCCACTACAACTTCGATTTCAAGGTTATATACCGGTGGACTACGTTTCTCGACTAAGTAATCTTTTCTGCGACTACGACCCTTTCTAACTTCCGTTCTCCTCTTCCTCTACTGTCTCCTACTCTACCAACCTACCGTAGTAGCTGAGTTAGCTGTGCTCAAACTCGTTCGAGACCCTCTACCACTTCCTGTCCCTTCGGACCGTACGACGTCAGGTACCCCAATGTTTCTCAGTCTGTGTTGACTTGTTGTTGTTTTTATTTATTACCATGCAAGTATGATTTCCGAAATACGTCGGGAAATTTTACACGATTTTGTACATTCTACAATATACACCTTTTTCTAAATATATGTAATACCAATGTAATTTTGACGTACATACGTATTCGAATATTTTACTAGATCTTCTTATGTGTGAAGCACAATTCGTTCGAATTGATATAAGTAGAACAAAACCCTTATTCTTGAAATATGTCTTAATAGTTGGGACTTTAGACCATTAGAGTCCTGACCAAGGGTAATAAAGTCACGTGTTGTAATATCAACAAAATCTGTTTTCATTTTTACCTTGTAAAGTGATTTAAACTTTTTGTAGATGTTTTTACCGGTCCGAAGATATACATTTATTATTAAAACTTGAGGGTCTTTATAATACTGTCTTGAACTATATTTCGACCGTTAATTTTTTCGTCTACTTAGTTGATAATCGAAACTAAGACTCCTGGTTTTATTAAGACAATTATTATTCACCAATATTTTATATTAAGGTCTAACAACAGTATCTTTGATACAAAACAAATACAATGGAGGTCTAAATTCGTACTCCTGTGGTACAATGACGAAGTAGAACGATCCTGAGGGGTATTAAATAAATTCAAAGAAATTATGTTTCTAAACAATTTCAACCTATGTTGTTCTACAACAATTACAACACATATGTTTTTTTTTAGAGAAACTGTTTCATAAACGAAAGTTTATGAAACTTTACATTTGTCACTAATATAATTTCTCAATTAGTAGATTAGAGATTAATCTTCGGTTAGATTAAATAGGTCCCCTTTTTTAGAAGTCATACTTAACTGGTCCAATCTACCACCTTCCCCTTTCATCCTTTGTCATATAAGAAGAGTAAAGAGGGGTCAGGAATGGAAGTTTAGGTTTAGTTTCTATCTATGCTTAGGGAAAAGTATTACTCTGGAACTATAGACCTATAGACTCTGGTACTATTGATCGACCGTTTAAAGTTATATTGATTTCATGGAGAATAGTGAACATCTTACTCTTGTTCTGGTTTTACTCTTCGTTTAGATCCGGACTTAAGGTACCCGGTGTGACTCTCTCAGTAAAGGATCCGTCCAACTATTCTTCAGGTCCCCAGGGGTCCCTTTCTCCCCAGACCTCAAGAGTTCCTCCTTCTTTCCTGTTTGAAAAAACAGGGAGATGTAAGGAATCCTAATATATTGTTATTACATAGGACGAACTCCTGTCAGAGACCTTTTTTGGAAGACCTATTAGGACAATTCCACATTTAATACCCTCATCCAGATCACTTCAGAAATATTGGAAGTCTACAAGAAAACTAAGTGACGTTATTGATTAATCTCTCATATATTGAGGTACCGATTGTGATGGTTCCCCCATGAGAAAGATGGGGGAAGACTACGGATACAGTCTTCAAAAGAGATAGAGGAAATATGAAATTATTTTGAAATAATGTGTTTTAGAGACTCGTTAATTCGGAACAGAGACCGGAGCCTAACTTAAGAAGAAGAGGTCTCCGGTTCTTAGGGCCGCAGAAACTCACCAAGTTGTTGTTGGAAAGTTGTGGTAAGAGAGGACATATGGTATCGTAAATAAAGAAATTTATATTTAAATAAATAAAATTAACCTCCGATTAATGAAATGTTATAACATAACCAAAACGGTATGTAGTTGTACTTAGATGGTGTCCACATGTGCACAAGAGGTAGGACTTGGGGGGAGGGAGGAGTAGGGTAGGGAGACCCAGTAGGGTCACGTGGTCGGGACTCGTAGGATATAGTACGTAGCTTGGACCTGGCCGCTAAGCAAAGTGTGTACAATAATTTGTACAAAGTTACGGTAAGAGGGTTTAGTAGGGTGGGAGGGGGAGAGGGTGTCTCAGGTTTTCTGACAAGATATGTAGACACAGAGAAAACGACAGAGTGTATATCCCAATAGCAATGATAGAAAGATTTAAGGTATATATACGCAATCATATGACATAACCACAAAAAGAAAGACCGAACGAAGTGAGACATATTAGCCGAGGTCAAAGTAGGTGGAGTAATCTTGACTAAGTTTACATAAGAAAAATTACCGACTCATTATGAGGTAACACATATACATGGTGTCGAAAGAATAGGTAAGTAGACGACTACCTGTAGATCCAACGAAGGTACAGGACCGATGATATTTGTCACGACACTACTTGTAACCCCATATGCACAGAGAAAGTAAAGACCAAAGGAGCCACACATACTGGTCGTCACCCTAACGACCCAGTATTCCGTTAAGATAAAGGTTAAAAATTTCCTTAGAGGTGTGACAAGAGGTATCACCGACATGATCAAACGTAAGGGTGGTTGTCACATTCTCGCAAGGGAAAAGAGGTGTGGGAGAGGTCGTAAATAACGAATATCTGAAAACCTATCGTCTGTAAGACTGACGACACTTTACCATGGAGTGACACCGAAACTAAACGTAAAGAGACTATTACTCACTACAACTCGTAGAAAAGTACACAAACGATCGGTAGACATACAGAAGAAACCTCTTAGCAGACAAATCAAGAAACCGGGTAAAAAACTAACCCACCAAATAAAAAGACCTTAACTCGACATCCTCAACGAACATATAAAAACTCTAATCAACAAACAGTCAACGAAGTAAACGATAATAAAAGAGGGTAAGGTTTCCGACAGAAAAGTGGAACGAATATCAAAGGAAACAACACGTCTTCGAAAAATAAAATTAATCCACGGTAAACAAATAAAAACGAAAATAAAGGTCATAAGACCCTCCACCCAGTATCTCCTAGGACGAAACTAAATACAGCCTCTCACAAAACGGATACAAGAGAAGATCCTCAAAATATCAAAGAGTAAAATACAAATCTAGAAATTAGGTGAAACTCAAATAAAAACACATACCAAAATCTTTCACAAGATCAAAGTAAGAAAATGTTCACCAACTGGTCAAAAGGGTCGTGGTGAACAATTTCTCTAACAGAAAAGAGGTAACATATAAGAACGGAGGAAACAGCTTCTATTCCACAGGTATCCACGTACCTAAATAGAGACCCGAAAGATAAAACAAGGTAACTAGATATAAAGACAGAAACACGGTCATGGTATGACAGAACTACTGACACCGAAACATCATCTCGGACTTCAGTCCGTCCAACTAAAGAGGTCAAGGTAAGAAGAAAGAGTTCTAACGAAACCGATAAGTTCCAAAAAACATAAAGGTTACGAGAGAACCCAGAAGGGATCACCAGGTCACCAATTCTTATACGAAACGTTACGTCTCCTAAGTCCAAGGTAGGGACCAGTCCCTTGATTTTAGGGTGTACGGTTCTTCGTTGATTCGGGGGTACGACGTTCGTGACTCGGTTACTCGGTGTTGATCTCTCAGACACGTGACGTTACTTTCTAGAACATACTACATTGTTTCTGGAGTGGACGACGTTGATTCTGGGGTACGTTGTTCTTTTCATTTATAAATTTATTTATTTTACAAGAGGACTTGAACAAAGAACTAGAAATAAAGGATACTATCACACCCTTCTCTGACACAGACATTCTAAATAGTGTTATAGGGGTCACGGATTGGTTGTGAACTTTATTATCGACGAGTTTTTAGAAGGTGAGAATATTACAAGGGAAAAAATGACAAAAATAACAATAATGTCGTTGTTTTGTTAGTGATAAATAACTCACAAATAATTTATGATTTCACTTTCAACGAGTCAGTACAGGTTGAGAGACGCTGGGGTACCTGACTCCGGACGGTCCGAGGAGACAGGTACCTTAAAAGGTCAGTTCTTATCGGCAAAGAAAGAGGTCAGTTAGAAGGGTTGGGTCCCTAGCTTGTGACCGAGGGTGTAACGTCCGTCTAAGAAATGGTAGACTCGGTGGTCCCTTCGTGAAATATAAGTAATAAAATGATTTTTGGGAATACTGTTGAGATTTGTATCCATGATAATGAAAACAAAATGGTTATTCCTTTGATTCTGATGTCGACTACCTCCGTTTTTAATTTTCTTTTACTTACTTATTTGTTTACTGAGGTTTCTTATGACTTCTCGTCTCTGGAGAACACGTATGGTGTCTTCGAAAAGATAATCAAGAATTGGGAAGAGAGAGAAAATATTCTGAATGAAGTGATAATGAACGGGAGAAGGGTAGTTACCAGGAATCGGGACTCATGTGAAATATTAGAATTCCCTTCTTTTCCGTCTCTCTTCCTTTTTCCTCTTTTTTATTTTGTCTCCCTTTCTTTTAAGTTCGAGTTCGTGTAAGATATCTAAGAATAAGTCAATAAGACCTTACTTCCTCTCGACATTTTGACCCTTTGCAAAAATAAGATTTTTAACAAAGTTCATTAAACTTTGTAAAATATTAGACGGAATAACATGATAACAAAATTTTGTAAAATATTTGACGGAACCATGATCACTGTGACATTTTGTACAGAGGGGTGTTTCATGAAAATTTGTTGGTAATATATAACTCGTAAATAATGTACAATCCGTGAAGAGTGTACATAGAGTAGATCAGGATTTTTCGGACGTTTTATCCGTAAAAAAGATTGTAATACTTTTTAAAGGTTGTATGTCTTTTGGACTATTAACGAGTCACTTTTGGGTGTGTAGATGGTGGGTGTCAGATGTTATAAAATGATATAAACGTAATAGTGTACATATAGATAGTTAGGTAGAATAAAAAATACGTAAAGTTTCATTCAAAGTTTACGTTCTATCCGTAAAATTTTGAAGTAAAATTTCTACTTTTCTTGGATTCGATTTTATTTATTGAACGGATTTTAGTATGTTATTTATGAAGTTCCTCGTTCTTAATTTTAAGTCCGGGTTGATTTCTATATTTCATCGAGTTTGGATAAACATACTACATATATGGATAAATTGTCACTTTGAAACGAATAAATTAATTTCTTTTAATAGTCCACTCCTTACACGTCCTATGGGTAAAGGTATAAAAAATACCTTGGGAAATAGATATTTCAGTAACGAATAGATTAAGGTAAAAAACCGGTTCGGTTCTAAGACTTATTTCTTTAAATGGGATTCTTTATTGACTAAGTGTGTGTCGTATCAAGGTACTTATTTGAGTGTATTACTACGGGTCCGATAATTTGTTTATCCTTATTTTTTCTACCTTTGTATGGTAGTTGTGTCACTAATTGTCTGTTCTCATTATCTTTGACCTTCTTTAAAGTAATTAATGTCCCGTCCATCATGACTTGACTTCTTTTGTAATGAGTCCGAAGTGAGGTCGTTGAAGGATCTCTAGCGGAGTAGTTTCTCTTCGATTGAATTTCCTCTGTATGAAGTATAAAAGGGGGAATCATAGACAACGATCAACTCAATAGTTCTCAGACATAGTTGGTCGTTTAACGTAATGAGAACAGGGTCGGGGAGGTTTGAAAGACATTCAGGTACCTTAAGAGGTCCGTTCTTATGACCTCACCCATCGGCCAGGGAAGAAGTCACCTAGAATGGTTGTGTCCCTGACGTCCTTTTAAGAAATTCTAGACTCGGTGTTCCCTTCTGGGTATTAATAAACCTCTCTCGTTGGTTGTAACAAAAAACAAACAAATAAAATTACCATCTTCACCCTTACGTATAGTCTCTATTTTTCCTCTGACTCAGTAGACCGTAAGATCCTCCTCCTCAGGGGTGTTTCATTTCGGTTGAGTCGTTCCTACGTCTTTTCCTTTTTAAAACCATAGGTATATACAACCTACCTAGGTGTGTAAAAATTTTCCCGGTGAGACGAATGATAGTACTCTTTTTTCCATTATTTTCTTGTTTTCGTGTTCCTTCTTGTTGTTGGTCTTCAGATTACTTTACTACGTTCTTTCTCTTTCATCTGATCGTACCAATAGTAATACGATCATTAATACCACCTCCACCATTGTTCATGAGTCTAACATCTGTACCAAGTTCCCTTTTCTGTTTTCTGAAAGACTACTACACTTCACTCTGTACTCTCCTTCTCTCCTTATTTTCTACTGGTGTTTATATACCGAACTCATGGTCCTTTCTGATTCAACGATAAACGACTCTACTTCTGTTGACACCTGCCTTGTCCGAAGCACACCACCACCCTCCCCTCACGTTTTTTTCACAAATTAAAACCTGTATAATTTAAACTTTAAGGACAATATGTTAGTTCACCTCTATAACCCACATATGATACCTTTATACCGTTTTTTTTTTTAAAAAGGATCTTTTGTTTCAGTTTGGGTTTTACCTGACCTCCATAGTCCTACTTTATGTGTGTGTGTGTGTGTGTGTGTGTGTGTGTGTGTGTGTGTGTGTGGACGTACACGTGTGTACGTAAAATTAGACACGTTACCCTTAGGATCCTCGATACTGAGGGTTCTTCGTAGTTTGTGTGGGTTGTAGGTCTAAAAGTAGGAATTTAATGGAAAGAATGATTTTCCTTAGTTTCGGGGTACCTCTTTACCTCTTCATTGACTGGATCTATCGTATAATTTTTCGTCTCTGTACTGAAACGAAGGGACCACCGAGTCTCCAATTTCGCAGACGGGGGTTACACCCTTTGGGCCCAAGCTATGGACCCAGTTCTTCTAGGGGACTTCTTCCTTTACCGTTGGGTGAGGTCATAAGAACGGACCTCTTAGGGTACCTGTCTCCTCGAACCATCCGAAGTCAGGTACCCCAGTGTTTCTCAGCTTGTGCTGACTCACTGAAGTGAAGTGAAGACTGAAACAGTTGATTCCAGGTATATCAGTTTTGATACCAAAAAGGTCATTAGTATATACCTACACTCTCAACTTGATATTTCTTTCGACTCACGGTTTCTTAACTACCAAAACTTGACACCACAACCTCTTCTGAGAAGTCCCCGGGAACCTGTTGTTCGTCTAGGTTGGTCAAGTAGGATTTCCTTTAGTCAGGACTTATAAGTAACCATTCTGACTACGACTTCGACTTTGAGGTTATGAAACCGGTGGTATACACTTCTTGACTGAGTAACCTTTTCTGGGACTACGACCCTTTCTAACTTCTCCTCTCCTCTTCCCCTACTGTCTCCTACTCTACCAACCTACCGTAATGGCTGAGTTACGTGTACTCAAACTCATTTGAGGACCTCAATCACTGTCTGTCCCACCGGACCACACGACGCCAGGTACCCCAACGTCTTAACCTGTGCTGACTCGTTGACTTGACTTGACTTGACGTAAAGCCTGAGAAAACGACTGATTCTCCTGATGAAGTATAGAAGATTCCCTAAACCCGGGTGTCATCATCTACATCACCAGTAGACTTAATTTAAGAGGGTAGGTAAAATCAAGTGACTAAGGATTTTACAACTACAAGTGAGAACGGTAAAGGATAAACTGGTGAAGGTTAAATGGAACTAAGTACCTGGATTATAAGGTCCAAGGATACGTTACGACAAGTAATGTCGTAGTCTAAAATGAAAGTGGTGGTCTGTGTAGGTGTGGACCCGGAACAAAGGTGAAACCGAGTCAGAGAAGTAAGGAAGACCTCGATAAAGAGGCGAGAAGAGGTCATCGTGTAACCTGTAGATGGTTGGACCCCTCAAGTAGAAAGTGACAGTATAGAAAAACGGAAAAGTATGACAAGTACCGTAAGAGTTCCGTGCTTACGACTTCAACGAACGGTAAGGGAAGAGGTCACCCGGTGTAAAACAGTCTTGAGAGGTGACACTGGGTAGGTAGAACCCACCGGAATGTGCCGTACCGAGAATTCAAAGTAACTCAATCTGTTCCAACACCAGGTATACTAGTCAAACTAATCAAAAGACACTAATACCAAAAGTAAGACAGAAGGGAGACTACCTACTCCTATTCTCCGAACACCTTCGAAAGATTACTCTCCCTGACCGACATCCCTTTTGATCCAGAACGAGAACACCCGTTCCGGTATGAACCATTTAGAAATTAGGTTAAAAGACGACTACCTACCACGACACAAACGAGGGACATCAAACCGGTCCGGTTTGATCCATCCACATTACCGGTGGAGGTGTTTTTTTTGAATACGGTCGTACGACGGGGTAGGTCCTGACGACGTCAGTCACACGGACTGGGGTTCCGTTGGGTGACAGTTGGGTGTGGAGACGGTCTCTGAGGGTTTGTGAGTATCCGTTCAGACCGAGTCAGAGAACACCCCAGTGACGAGGAAAGAGAACCCAGGATCACACGTTTTTCAAAACGAGCACAGGAGGTTCTCAGAGACAAAGGGGTCAGGACACCTTCAAGACATTACTTTACGGTGACCGGAAAGTTTTCAGTTTAAGGAACCCCTAAGAGTCAGGAAAACGACCTACGGGTCCACCCTTTAGACAACACCCCGGATCTTTAAAACTTTGTCAAGCTCTTGAAGAAGTAGTATAAGAAACGTCTACTTCTACCTCGTCGAGATATGTCAGTCGTTTTGTTCCGGTCCTCGACTGACACCGAGTCTAGTACTTGAGAAATAACTTTTTAAGTCTGCATTGTACTTCTCTCATGTCTTTTGGTGGTCCGGTAAGTCTATACTGGAGTTAGTTTAGGGAATGTTAATATGTCTCCTTCACTGTTTATCTACGTTCCCTAATCTAGACTATCTGACGGACTTTTTGATATATACCTCCAAACATTGTAACATGTCCTCCACCACTGGTTTTGATAGGAGGTTTTTTCTTTACGGTTTCCGTTTTACCAACAGACTCCTCCGGAATGTTTATCGACTCTTTTCTTCTCTTCGTTTTCAATTTCCTCTTTTCCTTTCTATATGGGTAAACTTACGTCTCAAGGTTTCTTATCGTTTTCTCAATCCATTCCGAAGAATTCACTTGTTCCGTTTATTTATCTCTTTTTGTTATCTTACCCTTTCTGGTCTCTAGAGCAGTTCTTTTAATCTCTATGGTTCCCTTGTACAATACGGTTCTACCCGTGTAATTTCTTGTCTTTACCATACCTGGATTGTCTTCGTCTTCTCTAATTCTTCTCCACCATTCTTATGTGTTTTTTTAGTATGTTTTTTATTCTATAATAACTGGGTCCATTCATGCTACCACACTAGTGAGTGGATCTCGGTCTGTAGGACCTTACGTTTCAGTTTACCCGGAATCCTTCGTAGTGTTACTTGTTTCGATCACTTTCACTACCTTAAGGTCACCTCGATAAAGTTTAGGAAATTCTAACACGACATTTTCACAACGTGAGTTATACCGTCGTTTAGATCTTTTGAGTCGTCACCGGTGTCCTGACTTTTTCCAGTCAAAAGTAAAGTTAGGGTTTCTTCTCGTTATGGTTTCTTACGAGTTTGATGGTGTGTTAATGTGAGTGAAGTGTACGATCGTTCTAATCCGAGTTTTAGAACGTTCGATCCGTAGTCATCATGTACTTGACTCTTGAAAGTCTACATGTTCGACGTAAATCTTTTCCGTCTCCTTGGTCTCTAGTTTAACGGTTGTAGGCAACCTAGTATTTTTTTGATTCTTTTAAGGTCCTTTTGTAGATGAAGACGAAATGACTGATCCGATTTCTGACTGACACACCTAGTGTTCTTTGACACCTTTTAAGAAGTTCTATATCCTTATGGTCTGGTGGAATGGACGTAGGACTCTTTGGACATACGTCCAGTTCTTCGTTGTTAATCTTGACCTGTACCTTGTTACTTGACCAAGTTTAACCCTTTCCTCATGTAGTTCCGACATATAACAGTGGGACGATTAAAATGAATATACGTCTCATGTAGTACGCTTTACAGTCCGATCTACTTCGTGTTCAACCTTAGTTCTAACGGTCCTTTTTATCGTTATTAGAGTCTACTACTGTGGTGGGAATACCGTCTTTTGTTTCCCCTTGATTTCCCGGAAAACTACTTCCACATTTCTCCTCTCACCTTTTTCGGCTGAATTTTGAGTTATAAATCTTTTGATTCTAGTACCGTAGGTCAGGATAGTGAAGTACCGTTTATCTATTCCTTTGTTACCTTTGTCACTCTCTGAAATAAAAGAACCCGAGGTTTTGGTGACGTCTACCACTGATCTCTGTACTTTCATTTTCTACGAACGAGGAACCTTCTTTTCGATGTTGTTAGGATCTCTCTCATAATTTTTCGTCTCTGTAATGAACGGTTGTTTTCAGGATGAACGGTTGTTTTCAGGTATATCAGTTTCAATGTCAAAATTCCCATCACACATACCTACACTCTCAACCTCGTATTTCTTCCGACTCACGGTTTCTTAACTACGAAAAGTTGACACCACAATCTCTTCTGAGAACTCTCAGAGAACCTGTCGTTCCTCTAGTTAGGTCAGTTAGGATTTCCTTTAGTTGGGACTTATAAGTAACCTTCCTGACTACGACTTCAACTCCGAGGTTATGGAACCGGGGGACTACACTTCTCGACTGAGTGACTTTTTTAACGACTACGACCATTTCTGACTTCCGTACTTCTCTTCTGCCACTGTTTCCTGCTCTACCAACCTACCGTAGTGGTGGAGTTACCTATACTCAAACTCGTTCGAGTCCCTCTACTGTTTCCTGTCCCTTCAAAGCACACGACGTTAGGTACCACAGTGTTTTTCAACCTGTACTTACTTGTTGACTTGTTACTGTACTCAGGTATGACTGTATTTGTTTACTGACTGACTTACTCAGTCACTTATTTCCTCCATCTTTCCGGTTGATTAATTATATTCCTCCTTACTACTTGTATCTTATAGTACTTGTCTATGATTTTAATTACCCACTTTCAAAACTACTCCTTTCCGTATAATTCTACCGGAGTTTTATAGAGGAATGTTTAATGAGTATTTAATATTTCCTTTTGTTACATTGAAATACCACGTTTTTAGATCGTCCGGAATTATTTCATTATTTTCATTATTTAATTATTTTATTATTTCATTATTTTCAATTATAGTAGTTATAACCGTAATGGTCATACGGAGGATTATTCCATCGGACTCATCTTATGTTACGGTACATGTACCAAGTCAAGTCAAGTCAGCGAGTCAGCACAGGTTGAGAAACACTGGGGTACTTAGCGTCGTGTGGTCCGGAGGGACAGGTAGTGGTTTAGGGCCTCAAGTGAGTCTGAGTGCAGGTAACTCAGTCACTACGCCAGGTCGGTAGAGTAGGAGACAGCAGGGGAAGAGGAGGACGGGGGTTAGGGAGGGTCGTAGTTTCAGAAAAGGTTACTCAGTTGAGAAAAGTACTCCACCGGTCTCATGACCTCAAAGTCGAAATCGTAGTAAGGAAGGTTTCTTGTGGATCCCGACTAGAGGAAGTCTTACCTGACCAACCTAGAGGAACGTCAGGTTCCCTGAGAGTTCTCAGAAGAGGTTGTGGTGTCAAGTTTTCGTAGTTAAGAAGTCGCGAGTTGGAAGAAGTGTCAGGTTGAGAGTGTAGGTATGTACTGATGACCTTTTTGGTATCGGAACTGATCTACCTGGAATCAGCCATTTCATTACAGAGACGAAAAGTTATACGATAGATCCAACCAGTATTGAAAAGAAGGTTCCTCATTCGCAGAAAATTAAAGTACCGACGTCAGTGGTAGACGTCACTAAAACCTCGGGGGGTTTTTATTTCAGACTGTGACAAAGGTGAGAAAGGGGTAGATAAAGGGTATTTCACTACCCTGGCCTACGGTACTAGAAGCAAAAGACTTACAACTCGAAATCCGGTTGAAAAAGTGAGAGGAGAAAGTGAAAGTAGTTCTCCGAAAAATCAAGGAGAAGTGAAAGACGATATTCCCACCACAGTCACAGTTTTTACGTACTAAACTGAGATTAGTTTTTTGACCGGAGACGAAAGTTATGATATCTTTTTTCGTTTCTGACTTCTTGACCAACTCTAATTCCGTCTGATTTCTTTTGTTGTTTGTTAAAAATTTTAATAAAATAATAATTAAATAAATAAAAAATGAAATGTTATAACATAACCAAAACGGTATGAAGTTTTTTTACTGAACTACTCCGTGTGAAGTGTTTTCTTCTATAGACTTAGAGATTATTAATGTACTTTTCTACGAGTTGTAGTAATGAATAGTCCCTTTACGTTCCATTTGGTACTATTTATGGTGTAGTGTAGGTGGTCTTGTCGATTTTAAATTTCCTGATCGTTATGACAACTATGTCTACACTTTATTTGAAATTTGTGACGACGACTCTTACGTGAAACCTGTTGATAATTATGATACCGTTTGACAGACCGTAATGAATCATATCGATGTGTATGGAAATAGGACACTGGGTCGTTCGGGTGAGGATCCATGTATGTGTTCTCTTTACTCACACACACAGATAACTTTTATGTATCTCCTCGTAAGTGTCATGGAAAAAAAAAATATTCTCGGTTTTTGATCTTGGTCAGAATTACATAAAGTTGTCTTACTTATTTACTTAACACCCATATAAGATGTTAACTTGTTAAGGATGGTTTTTTCTTTTTTACTTTGATGACTATGTAGGTTGTTACACCTACTCACAGTCACTTGGAAGATCCCTAGACCTTCACGATATATAGAAGTAAACGTAAAGTGTATCCTTATGTATACGTTTTTGTGTAGTTCGACGTGTAAATTCTAAGTCAAGTCAAGTCAGCGAGCCAGTACAGGTTTAGAGACGCTGGGGTACTTAACGTCGTGCGGTCCGGAGGGATAGGTAGTGGTTGAGGGCCTTAAGTGAGTCTGAGTGCAGGTAGCTCAGTCACTACGGTAGGTCGGTAGAGTAGGAGACAGCATCTAATCCGATGAAGTTACATATATACGGAACTTTCACAATCAGTGAGTCAAAACAGGTTGAGACACTGGGGTACCTGACATCGGGTGGTCCGAGGAGACAGGTACCTTAAGAGGTCCGTTCTTATGACTTAACCCAACGGTAAAGGAAGAAGTTTATGTACGGAATATATGAAGTTAAATTTTTTCTTTGGAAAAATTTTCGATAATACTAGGTTAAGACTAGTTTATTTATGATTTTTTACACAAACACATACAATTTAGGAGTATACTTTTATCGAAAAATTTTTATTGAAAATAAGAATATGAGAATTTTTTTATGTCTTTTTATATTTCCTTTTAACGGACATTAGGGTGAAGACTCATTAACTTTGGAAACTTCAAAAGGTGTAAAAAAAAGACACTTATATGTATGTGTTCACTTCACTTCACCGAGTCAGTACAGACTGAGAAACACTGAGGTTCCTGACATCGGATGACCCTATTGTCCGTTAAAAGGAAATATAAAAAGACATAAAATTCTCACATTCTTATTTTCAATAAAAATTTTTCGATAAAAGTATACTCCTAAATTTTATTGGTATATTTTCTGTGTGTGGTTTACGGTGGATATTCGTGATTCCTCCTTTTTCCTTCGTTTTAAACTTATCGAAATCCGAAGATAAGACGTCGTAATTGATCTTTGGTTTTCTTGTTTTATAGAACATCTATATTTCTTTTCGACAATTGAGATAAAAAAATAAGTCGGTTCATTATAAAGTACCCAATCAAAGTCTCTCGGTTTCTTAATTTTTGACATATAGGTTCATTGGAACTTTTTAATGTGTTTCGGTAAGAATTTTGAATCGTTTCAATTATTAGTTCTTATCCCTTGGACACCACATTTATGACTTTCAAAATATGATTTTTGGTTACATGATTTTACTTATCATAATTTAAGTTTAACAATTTTGATATAAAATTTTGACCAACTTGTGTATTTTTGACTTTTGTATTGTCTTTATCATACTATTTGAAAGATTTACGTAAAGGATGATCGAGTCTACCGTTCGTCCGAGGAAACGATTGATGCTGAAGAACCCCAAGACCTGTCAGTAGTAGGCGGAGTCTTCCACGCAGTCAACATGTGGGTCTTTTGACTCGTCGTCCCTGCCCTCTCCACTATTCAGTGTCGCTGACACGAGTCGTTTGTGGAGTAGTGGACTCGACGAGGCTAGACCCTTCCCGTTTTTTGAGTCCGGGTTGTCTCAGACGCGGAGACTCCTGATGGGCTCACGGATTTGTACTCGCCGAATCTGGACCCTCCACGTACGTGGGGTCCCGATAAGAGCCTGCCAAGGGTCGCCTCGTTGGATCTCGGACTCGACACACCGGTCCCTCCCGTGTACACGGCGCTCGCTCCCGTCCGGGTCACACCGACTCTATGACGCTCGTGTGTGGTCACAATAAACAAATGTCGCATGGAGGGAGGGCTGTCACGTTGACTTTTTCACTCGGATTTTTTTAATTAATTGGAGGTTAATTTTATTTAAAGATTTTTTCTTTTTTCACAGGTGGTGACGGGGGAACACAGTCCCGTCTTTAGTCTGTGACTTCTCTGGTTGTTTATCTTCGTCGATTTTGTGTCCCTTGACGGAACCTTCACTGTCCACGTTATCAAATTTTGGGACATCAATCATGGTTGATGTGTCCTTCCCCGCATATCTAGTACTCTTTATATTCGGTCTGGTTCCTTGATAGGTTTTTACTTGACTGAGGTATGACGGGTGTTGTTGTGGTCTCTTTCAGGATCTATATAAAAATGATAAAAATGCTAGTAAGAAAAAAAAGAAAAAAAAATTGAAATTTTTTTAAAAATTCAGGAGATAATGAGGAAAAAGTAAAAATATTGGATGATAATGAAAAGGTTTTTTTCTGGGATTAAAAATTTCGTTTGAAGTATATATATATAAAATTTTATTAAAAACACTGAAACAAAAAAAAGAAGAAGAAGAAAAGAAATTATAACATAAAAGTTTTTAGGTTGTAGATGGGATCTAAAAATTAGAAACGAAAGACCATAAACAATAGTTAAAACATGGAAATTTTTGGGTTAGAAGTCATAGGTAAAAATAAACCCTCGTTCTAATGTCCGAACTGCCGAGAGAGGAGGAAACCTACGAGGAAAAAGAGGTGGTCTAGTGGAGACAGAGGAGGGAGGGGGAAGAGAAGAGATGGGTTGGGACACTTAGAGACACACAAAGTCTGTCACCTCTTGTGAATCCCTTGACTAATGACCGATCTACACAGAGAGAGGAAAAGTAAAGGGGGAAAATAGGAAGACCGGTTGAGACAGAGGAAGGAGGGAGAAGAGAAGAGACATATTGAGGCACTTGTAGAGACTCACCAGGTCTGACACCTCGTGTGTATTCCTTCACTAATGACCGATCGAACGAGAGAGGAGAAACCTAAAGTGGAGTAGAGTAGCCCAGTGCAGATTGAGGGAGGAGGGAGAAGAGAAGAGGTACATTGAGAGTATTGAGTAATGACCTGTGAAGTAACGTGAGGTCTCTCTTCTTTAGGTCGAGGTGGGTGGTCTTGTGGTTGTGTTCGAAGGGATTGGTTCTTTGGAACTGTTCGGTGGTTATGTTGGGGTGGGTGTCTCTCCTTTGAGGTGTTATTTCTCTTGAGAAGTTTGACGGTTTTATGTCTTTCCGGTGGGGTTGTGTCGTTACATTTGTTCTACTTCTCTGTCTCCTTATGGGTCGTCCATTTCCTTCTCCTATTTACGGGTGGTTTGGTTTGTTTTCTCCTTCTCTATCCCTTAGATGAACTATTTCTTAAGGCTTATAACTATCACTTTTACTAGGTTTTAGAACTTTAGTTTTACCTTAGTTTCTATTTATCGGACCTCTGTTCCTGACTCTTCTACGTTCTTTCCAAATTGTTCCTGGATCTTCTTTATTTTCTCAGTTATATATTACTTATTACGTTATTTACTCTAGTTTTTGTGAGACCTCCGTTATTTATCATTTTATTGCCTCCGTCTTCTATCCTAATCGCTTCATCTTCTGCCTTACCCTCTTTTTAGTTAGTCTCTCCTCTTTTCTTTTTGCTTAATTTTCTTTACTTCTGTTAGAGTCTCTGGAGGTCCTGTTATACTTTGCGAGGTTGTAAGCTTAGTATCCTCAGGGTCTTCTTCTTCTGTTTTTCTCTCTGGTACTCTTTTATGAACTCCTCTATCATCAACTTTTGAAGGGATTTTACCCCTTCCTTTATTAGTAGGTTCAGGTTCTTTGGGTCTCTCAGGGTTTGTCCTATTTGGATTCCACTTTGTGGGGTTCTGTGTATAATTAGTTTAATTATTTCTAATTTGTGTTTCTGTTTATAATTTTCGTCGTTCCCTTTTTGTTGTTTATTGTGTGTTCCCCTATTGGTATTCATATTGTCGACTAGAAAGTTATCTTTGAGAAGTCCGGTCCTCCCTTACCGTTCTGTATGAATTTCACTACTCTCTTTTATTGGATGTCGGGTCTACTGACATGGGTCGTTCCTAGAGTAAGTTTATACTTCCTCTTTAGTTTTCGAAATGTCTGTTCGTTTTCGACTCTCTTAAGTCGTGGTGGTTTGGTCGAGAGGTTTTTTACGATTTCCTATAAGAGATCTGTCCTTTGTGCTTTTCCCACATATTTGGGCTTGGGTTTTGTTATTTCATTTACCGTTACCCTAGTATAAATAGTTATTAATGGAATTTGCATTTACCCAACTTACGGGGTTGGTTTTCTGTTTCTGACCGACTTACCTATGTTTGTGTTCCGGGGATATATACAACAGATGTTCTCCGGTTGGAGCTTAGTTCCCTGTGTATGTCTGACTTTCACTACCCACCCTATTTCTATAAGGTACGTTTATCTCTGGTTTTCTTTCGTCCTCATCGTTATGAGTATAGTCTATTTTATCTGAAATTTTGTTTCCGACACTTTTCTCTGTTTCTTCCTGTGATGTATTACTAGTTTCCTAGTTAGGTTCTTCTTCTATATTGTTAATATTTATCTATACGTGGGCTGTATCCTCGTGGTGTTATACATACTGTTTACGATTATTAATACTTTCCCCTTTAATTGTTATCGTGTTATTATCCTCTGCAATTATGGGGTGAGTGTGGATACCTATCTAGTTGATGTGTCTTTTAATTGTTCCTTTACGTTTGAAATTTACTATGTTATCTGGTCAATCTGGATTAACTATAGATATCCTGTAAAATGGTGTTTTGTCACTTAAAGTGCAAAAAGAGTTCGTGTGTGACTTGGAAGAGGTCCTATCTAGTGTAGGACCCGGTATTTAGATCGGAACCATTTAAGTTTTTTTAACTTGAGTAAGGTTCGTAGAAAAGACTGGTGTTCCGTCATTCTGATCTAGAGTTACTGTTCCCTTTTTGATAATTTTTAAGGTTGTATACCTCCGACTTGTTGTACGACGACTTATTGGTTGTTTACTGTCTTCTTTTTTTTAATTTTATACGTATCTTTGCTTACTTTTACTATTGTGTTGGGTTTTGGACACCCTGTGACATTTTCGTCACGATTCCCCTTTCAAGTATCGTTATGTCCGTATGGAGTTCTTTGTTCTTTTTTCAGTTTATTTATTGGATTGAGATGTCGATCTCGTTGATCTTTTCCTTCTTTACCTCTTGGGGTCCCAATCATCTTCCTTTCTTTAAAATTTTGAATCCCGTCTTTATTTACGTTTTCTTTGTTCTCTGGTAGTATTTTTAGTTGTTTCGGTTTTCGTCCTAGAAACTCTCGTATTTATTTTAACTGTTTGGTGATCGGTCTTAGTACTTCTTTGTTTCCCTCTTTTTAGTTTAGTTATTTTAATCTTTACTTTTACCTCTCTAGTGTTGTCTGCTGTGTCTTTATGTTTCCTAGTATTCCCTGATGATAGTCGTTAATATACGGTTATTTTACCTGTTGTACCTTCTTTACTTGTTTAAGAATCTTTTCATGCAGAAAGGTTTTGACTTGGTCCTTCTTTATCTTTTAGAATTTTCTGTTTAGTGTTTGTGCCTTTAACTTTGACATTAGCCTTCAGAAGGTCGTTTGTTTTTGGATCCTGGTCTGTCTAAGTGTCGACTTAAGATGGTTTTTAAATCTCTTCTCGATTGTGGATAAGATGAATTTGAGAAGGTCTTTTAACGTCTCCTTCCATTTGAAGGTTTGAGTAAGATACTCCGGTGGTAGTGGGATTATGGTTTTGGACTGTTTCTACGGTGTTTTCTTTTGATGTCCGGTTATAGTGACTACTTGTGTCTACGTTTTTAGGAATGGTTTTAAGATCGTTAGTCTTAGGTTGTTGTGTAATTTTTCTAGTATGTGGTACTGGTTCACCCGAAATAGGGTCCCTACGTTCCTAGGAAGTTATAGGTGTTTAGTTAGTTACATTATGTGGTGTAATTGATTAACTTTTTATTTTCCGTATACTAATAGAGTTACCTACGTCTCTTTCGGAAACTGTTTTAAGTTGTAGGTAAATACTATTTTTGAGAGGTCTTTCGTCCTTATCTTCCTTGTATGCAGTTGTATTATTTTCGATATATACTGTTTGGGTGTCGTTTGTAGTAGGAGTTACCACTTTTTAACTTTCGTAAAGGGGATTTCATTCCTTGTTCTGTTCTCACGGGTGAGAGTGGTGATGATAAGTTGTATCAAGACCTTCTAAAACCGGTGTCGTTAGTCTCGTCTTTTTCTTTATTTTCCTTAGGTTTAACCTTTTCTTCTTCATTTTGTGAGTGACAAACGTCTACTGTACTAGGAGATGTATCTTTTGGGACTTCTGAGGTGATCTTTTAATGATCTCGATTAGTTACCTATATCATTTCAACGTCCTATATTTTAGTTGTGTGTCTTTAGGGAACCTAAGGATATGTGATTATTACTCTTTTATGTTTTTCTTTAATACTTTGTTAAGGTAAGTGGTAACGTTACTTTTCTTATTTTATGAATCCTTATATAGATGGATTTCTTTGGTTTCTGGATATATATCTTTTGATATTTTGTGACTACTTTCTTTAGTTTCTCCTGTGATTATCTACATCTTTATATGGTGCAAGTACCTAGTCTTCTTAGTTATATCACTTTTACTCATATGATGGGTTTCGTTAGATATCTAAGTTACGTTAGGGATAGTTCGATGGTCACCATAAAAAGTGTCTCGATCTTGTTTATCAAAGTGTTAAACATACCTTTACGTTTTTTGAAGCTTATCGGTTTCGTTAGAACTCTTTCTTCTTACCTTGACCTCCTTAGTTGGACGGACTGAAGTCCGAGATGATGCTTCGGTGTCAGTAGTTCTGTTATACCATGACCGTGTTTCTGTCTTTATATCTAGTTACCTTGTTTTATCTTTCGGGTGTTTTATCTATTTAGGTGTGTGGATAATAGAAGCTGTTTCCTCCGTTCTTATATGTTACGTAATTTCTGTTAGAGAAATTGTTTACCACGACCCTTTGACCAGTTGGTGAACATTTTCTTACTTTCATCTTGTGAAAGATTGTGGTAAGTGTTTTTATTTAAGTTTCACCTAATTTCTAGATTTACATTCTGGTCTTTGATATTTTGAGGATCTCCTTTTGTCTCGGTTTTGTGAGAGGCTGTATTTAGTGTCGTCCTAGGAGATACTGGGTGGAGGGTCTTATGACCTTTATTTTCGTTTTTATTTGTTTACCGTGGATTAATTTTATTTTTCGAAGATGTGTTGTTTCCTTTGATATTCGTTCCACTTTTCTGTCGGAAGTCTTGCCCTCTTTTATTATCGTTTACTTCGTTGACTGTTTGTTGATTAGAGTTTTTATATGTTCGTTGAATGCCTCGAGTTAAGGTCTTTTTATTTGGTGGGTTAGTTTTTTACCCGGTTTCTAGATTTAGCTGTAAAGAGGTTTCTTCTGTATGTTTACCGATTGTTTATATACTCTTCTACGAGTTGTAGTGAGTAATAGTCTCTTTACGTTTAGTTCTGGTGTTACTCCATAGTAAAGTGCGGTCAGTCTTACCGACGCTAGGTTTTCAGATGTTCGTTATTTACAACCTCTCGTACACGTCTTTTCCCTTGGGAGAAGGTGACAACCACCCTTACGTTTGATCATGTCGGTGATACCTCTTGTCACACCTCTAAGGAAATTTTTGATCTTTATCTTGACGGAATATTGGGTCGTTAGGGTGACGACCCGTATGTGTGGCTCCTTTGGTCTTTACTTTCTCTGTACACATGGGGTTACAAGTAGTGTCGTGACAAATATTTCGGTCCTGTACCTTCGTTGGATCTACAGGTAGTCGTCTACTTACCTATTCTTTCGACACCATGTATATGTGTTACCTCACAATCAGTGGATAATTTTTCTTATGTAAACTTAGTCAAGATTACTCCACCTACTTTGACCTCGGCTAATATGTCTCACTTCATTCGGTCTTTCTTTTTGTGGTTATGTCATACGACGACGACGACTACCTTAAATCTTTCTACCATTGCTATTGGAACATACGTTCTGTCGTTTTCTCTGTGTCTACATCTTGTCAGAAAACCTGAGACACCCTCTCCCTCTCCCACCCTACTAAACCCTCTTACCGTAACTTTGTACATTATTATAGTATATTCTTTACTTAGCGGTCAGATCCAAGCTACGTCCTATGTCCTATGAACCCCGACTACGTGATCCTACATGGTCTCCCTACCAATGTTCCTCCCTCCACCCTCCCCCCAAGTCCTAACCCTTTTGCACATGTGGGCACCGTCTAAGTACAACTATATACGAAATTAGTCATGTTATAATATTTCATTAATCAGAGGTTAAGTTTATTTATTTAAATTTAATTTTTCTTTTCTTTCTTACTTCTCTACCTCGGTTTCGTTTTTGTTGTGGGTAACACCTACACTGACCCCTACATTCATTTCAGGTTACAACATTTCTCGTTATGACGTATCCTTGGACCTTAAAATCTAGACACTTAGTTCCGTTTAACCTTCGCCAGTTTGTCCTTTACGGTTTCCACTTGTAGCTGTGAAATCCTTAGTCATTTGATGTTACCTGACCTTACCCACTTAATTGAGTCTACTGGTAATATGTGATGACACCCGTTTTTAGGGAATCCTCTTTACTTCATCGGTAGTATCACTTACTTTCTCAGGTTTTACGTCATGATCCTACATTAGAGTTTTTGTTGTCTTACTAGAGACAAACAAAGGTTCCGTTCGGTGAGTTATACGTCAAGTCAAGTCAGCGAGTCAGCACAGGCTGAGAAACACTGGGGTACTTAGCGTCGTGCGGTCCGGAGGGACAAGTAGTGGTAGAGGACCTCAAGTGAGTCTGAGTGCAGGTAACGCAGGTACTACGGTAGGTCGGTAGAGTAGGAGTCAGCAGGGGAAGAGGAGGACGAGGGTTAGGGAGGGTCGTAGTCTCAGAAAAGGTTACTCTTTTTGGAAGAGTACTCCACCGGTTTCATGACCTCAAAGTCGAAATAGTAGTAAGGAAGGTTTCTTTAGGGTCCCGACTAGAGGAAGTCTTACCTGACCAACCTAGAGGAACGTCAGGTTCCCTGAGAGTTCATAGAAGAGGTTGTGGTCAACTTTTCGTAGTTAAGAAGACGCGAGTCGGAAAAAGTGTCAGGTTGAGAGTGTAGGTATGTACTGGTGTCCTTTTTGGTATCGGAACTGATCTACCTGGAATCAGCCGTTTCATGACAGAGACGAAAACTTATATGATAGATCCAACCAGTATTGAAAAGAAGGTTCCTCATTCGCAGAAAATTAAAGTACCGACGTTAGTGACAGACGTCACTAAAACCTCGGGGGGTTTTATTTCAGACTGTGACAAAGGTGACAAAGGGGTAGATAAAGGGTACTTCACTACCCTGGTCTACGGTACTAGAAACAAAAGACTTACAACTCGAAATCCGGTTGAAAAAACGAGAGGAGAAAGTGAAAGTAGTTCTCCGAAAAATCGAGGAGAAGTGAAAGACGGTATTCCCACCACAGTAGACGTATAGACTCCAATAACCATAAAGAGGGTCGTTAGAACTAAGGTCGAACACAAAGAAGGTCAGGTCGCAAAGAGTACTACATGAGACGTATTCATTAGGTTCAGATACTGGGTTGGTCCTTATGACTTCTTCGACTTCAACTTACCAAGATACTTCTGGATGTTCTTGAAGATCTTGATTTTGGGTTTTTTCTACAGGAAAAGTAAAATCCCCTGACCTTACGTATTGATCTTTCAGTTCTTTATGGACCTCATTGTCCGTTTAGATCATGTCTTACTTCGACCCGTTTCCGATTACCTCAAAACGGTTCTCTTGCGTGACCAGTATCTTTTGTGGGAGAAGTTGTTGTGTTCTCTTCGGAGATGTGTACCTGTAGTGGTCTACCAGTTATGACTTTAGTCTGACTAATATAAGAAACGTCGGTTTCTACCTCTTTGAGATATGTCAGTCACTTTTATTCTGACCCTTGACTGACACCGAGTGTAGTACTTGAGGAATAACGGTTTAAGTCTGAACTTCTTTCATCTCTTTTGGTGATCCGGTAAGTCTATACTGTCTTTGGTTTAGAGAATGTTAATATGTCACATTTACTGTGTATCTACGTTCCCTAATCTAGACTATCTGTCTCACGGACTTCTTGATACCCAGTTCCAAGTACTGTAACATGTCCTCCGTCCCTAGTTCTGGTAGAGATTCTTTTTCTTTACATTTTTCCGTTTTACCAATAGACTCCTCCGGAATGTTTATCGATCCTTTTCTTCTCTTCACTTTCCGTTTCCTCTTTTCCTTTCTATATGGATAGACTTACGTCTCAAGTTTCTTATCGTTCCTCTCTATTCTTTCGGAAGGAGTCACTAGTCACGTTTCTTTTGTCACGTCTCCTTTTGTTATCTTGCCTTTTCTGATCTCTAGAGTAGTTCTTTTAGTCTCTATGGTTCCCTTGAAAAATAAGTTTTACCCGTGTTATTTCCTGTGTTTACCACACCTGAATTGTCTTCGTCTTCTATAATTCTTCTCCACTGATCTTATGTGTCTTAATGTGTTTTTTCTAGAAGTACTGGGGTTATTAGTGTTACCACACTAGTGAGTGAATCTCGGTCTGTAGGACAATACGTTTCAGTTCACCCGGAATCCTTCGTAGTGATGTTTGTTTCGATCACTTCCACTACCTTAAGGTCAACTCGATAAATTTTAGAATTTTCTAGTACGACACTTTCACGACGTGAGTTATACAGTCGTTTAAACCTTTTGAGTCGTCACCGATGTCCTGACCTTTTCCAGTCAAAAGTAAGGCTAGGGTTTCTTTCCGTTACGGTTTCTTACGTGTTTGATGACGTGTTAACGGGAGATGAGTGTACGATCATTTCATTACGAGTTTAAAGAGGTTCGGTCCGAAATTGTCATGTACTTGGTACTTGAAGATCTACAAGTTCGACCTAAATCTTTTCCGTCTCCTTGGTCTCTAGTTTAACGGTTGTAGGTGACCTAGTAGCTTTTTCGCTCTCAAGAACTCTCAGGGAACCTGTCGTTCCTCTAGGTTGGTCAGGTAGGATTTCCTTTAGTCAGGACTTGTAAGTGACCTTCCTGACTACGACTTCGACTTTGAGGTTATGGACCGGGGGACAAAGCTTCTTGACTGGGTGATCTTTTCTGGGACTACGACCCTTTATAACTTCCACCCTCCTCTTCCCCTACTGTCTCCTACTCTGCCAACCTACCGTAGTGGTTGAGTTACCTGTACTCAAACTCATTTGAGGTCCTCAACCTCTACCTGTTCCTCCGGACCGTACGACGTCGGGTACCCAGTGTTTCTCAGTCTGTGCTGACTCGTTGACTTGACTTGTATTGACTGCCATTGTACCTCTAAATAGACGCTTTTCTTAATTATGTACGACAGTAAAGCCACTCAGGACTACGTAAGTTTCTTACTTTAGACCGGTTAGAACAGTGACAAAAAAAAATTTTTATAGTTGTTTTTGGACTTACTTTGGAAACGAGGACCAATAGTAACGATTGACAAATGTTGTTGTTTTCAGTGTTTCACTGGAAAGGGAATTTTACAATTACGTATAATAAGTACGTCTATTTTTTTAAGGTTCTCTGACTAAGTTATACCATTGTTACTTGTGTACGATTGTGAGATTATGAGATCTTTCACTGTCATTAATGTAAAAATTCTTTGATCTTACTTCTATATTGTAGATTTTTTTTATTTTCTCACGGTAGATGTTTAGTATTTACTACCTTTTAGAGGTTTCTTTATCTTTGGTCATCTAGTGTAGGTATGCCTTTGGTTTAGATGTCTTTTGTTTCGAAGTTTGTGTATATATGTCCTCTTTTACTTATGTTTCAATCCTCACTAAACCCTTCGTGGTTTGGATGAGTTGTCCATGGTCTTCGTGTCCGACCGGAACTCCTTAGGTTAAGTAATTTACGTTTCCATTTCATTCTCGTTGGCCCGTCAGGATAGGTAGGTGTTTGGGGACAACACGATTCACGACTCGTCGTTATTTTAGACGGGGGTTTGAGTTCGACATCGAACCCACCTTCCTGTCTAGGTGTCCACTGATGACTTCTTTTATACGAGGGAGATATTGAATAAGGAGGAGACGACTCTGATCTCCCTCCATCTGATGACAAAAGTATAGTCCGTCTACTCGTCCTAGGAATTTATGTTTACTGTCTTTTAGTTCTTAGTGGTTTGGGGACTCTTTGTGGTTCCGAATCTTCTTCTCTTCGTGGTTTGAGTTGTTTCTTTAATTCAGAAATCTTGTTAATTGAAGTTCATCCATGAACTACGACAGACCGTTAGAATGATGGAAAGTAAGATGGTAAGAGGATCTTTTACTGAAATATGGAAGAGGAGATAAGAGTTTGAAAATTGTGTGTAAGGGAGGGGTTTCGGTACGGGTCTACTGGAACGAAGATAAATTGACTCTTTTATTTTTTCGTTGTTCCTGTCTTAAAGGTCTTCGAGGGTAATGGTGTAGATGAGTGGGTTATCGTAAACACCGGTATACGAGACGGAAACGGGTATAATAATCATAATACCTGTTGGACAGACCTGAAGATACGATTCCGATCGAGGAAATAAATCTTTGATTTGAAATAGAGGAGCGTAGAAGAGTTCCTATAGTTAGGTAATTAAGAGGAAAGAGAATAGAGTGGATAGAAAGGGAGTGGGTATTTAGTAAGGAGAATATTTATACTGTAATATAACGGTTATTTTGTTTGGGAGAGTCGGTCTCGAGTGACTTTATGTTGGTTAATACTTCAATCCCGTCCCTTATTATCTTTTTCGTACCTTATGAAACAACATATTTCTATTCAAGTTTCTTACTACCTCTGAACACTTTTCCTATTTCCTTGGTCGGACTCTCCTAGTGATCGGTTTAGACTGTATCAAGTAAGTAGTTTCATTTGCTACTATGATGACCTAATATCAAGTATCTTATTTTAATTTTAAGTGTTTTAATGTAAATTTATTTACTTAATTATTTATTTACCCCTTCTTATCTTTCAAGATTAGGTTTATTATTGACAACAGGTAAGTGAGTCAACACAGGCTGAGAAACACAGGGGTACCTGAGGTCATCTGGTCCGAAGGGACAGGAAGTGATAGAGGTCCTCAAACGAGTTCGAGTACAGGTAACTTAACCACTACGGTAGGTTGGTAGAGTAGGAGACAGCAGGGGAAGAGGAGGACGGAAGTTATAAAGGGTCGTAGTCCCAGAAAAGGCCACTCAGTCGAGAAACGTAGTCCACCGGTTTAATAGCCTCGAAGTCGAAGTCGTAGTCAGGAAGACTACTTATAAGTCCCAACTAAAGGAAATCCTAACTGACCAAACTAGAACGTCAGGTTCCCTGTGAGTTCTCAGAAGAGGTCGTGATGTCAAGTTTTCGTAGGTAAGAAGTCACGAGTCGGAAGAAATACCAGACTGAGAATCTTGATATGTACTGATGACCTTTTTGGTATCGAAACTGATATGTCTGGAAACAGTCGTTTCACTACGGGGACGAAAATAAATTTATTATTTATGTTTAGGGTTTTAGTTGTAAACCGTTAGTGGTATCACTGACTATGTCCATTCTTCAGAAGTTACCGACGGTTTTGACTCACTTCAAAATTTCATTTGTCTCAGAGTTTCATTGAACGGTGTTTAATGGATTAATATTATGTACACACACACACGAGTCGACACAGACTGAGAAACGCTGGGGTACCTGACATCAGACGGCCCGAAGAGACAGATACCTTAAAAGGTCCGTTCTTATGACGTCACCCAACGGTAAAGGAAGAGGTCCCCTCGAAAGTCTGGGTCCCTAGTTTGGGCACAGAGGACACAGAGGACGTAACCGTCCGCCTGAGAAATGGTGACTCGGTGGTCCCTTCGGGTTAATATTTCATTATTTACTATTGTAAAGTCACCTTTTTGAACTATCTATAACGGAATCGGGTCACTAATTGTAGTAGTTATTATTTTGTTCCCCGTAGTACACGGAGGACTATACTATGTTACTTTTCCTGGGTTGTAGTGACAATGTTATAAGGACGGTGTTAAGTGATTGAACTTAGATTAGTGTGTCTTTGTAGTCTGATTGGGATTTTTACCCAACTTTAAGATTTTTTTTCTTTTTTACTGGATATGAGTAGTTTTTACAGTTCCCGTACTCTCTGTTTCTTTCTGATTTTTTTTTGACAAGGTTTAATCTTCTTTGATACCTTCTTCTTATTGTTATTTTACGTTGGTCAATAGGACCTAATCTAGGACTTGATTTAAAAAAAAAAGAAAACGAGAATACCTCTTCTAAGTATATAAATATTCTTTAAAAGAAACCTCTCATCAATTTTTACTTCTTGGACTGTCCGAAGTCTTTGTCGGAAATTTGTAATGTGTATCTTGTCGATTGATGTTTTCTAAAAAAAACGATGACGTCCGTAACAACTCTATACTCCGCTTCGTACTTATTTGATTTTCGGTGTTTCAATTGTATGAAATTAATTCCTTTCCTTCGGGTTTAGTCGAGGATTACGACTAGTTAGTCTGAAAATGAAAATTTATATTCTATTATTCGGTTTTTTTCCGTTTTGTACCCTCCTCCGAATCGTTGGTAATTTTAATTATTGTGTATGAGACAGGGTTTCATTACCAGGTCTTTACCTCCTTATTCGTTTAATTACCTTTCTTAAGTTAATATGTAGTTACCCTCTATCCTTTTACTTACTTGATCTTTATATATATAGTGGTACATCGAATTAATTAGAATGTTACAATAAAAAAAAGTTTTGACGTCTTCTTATATTTACGATTCTATGGTAAAGGTACTTTAAAATTCAGAATATCTTTTGATGTTCAGAGGTACTCTGACGTTTACGTGACTATTAAAAAATAAATAATTCAACCCACTATCTATATACCCACAAGGAATCTTTATAAAAACGTAATGTTTATAAAATTAAAAAAAAGTTATATTTATAACAATGTAATATAAAATTCAGGTCTTATGTCCAATTGATGACTTTATAAAATTCTTATAAGTTAAGACAAGCTATCCCGAATGTGTATGGTTAATACATAAGGAATTACATTTTCTTACTTGGACGAAATTTTTCTTTACAGTCTATACGGTAATTTAATTCAAACCGTTGTCTTCTTTCAGGAAAGTTATACATCTTTGAATGTTAATTCCGTATTTCCTAGATGTTATTCTTCTTTACGTCTTTCAAGGTTTGTATCGTCCTTTGAAGTTGTGTAAAAAGAGTTTTACACTTTCTTTTTAACCTGGTTTTTTAATTCCTATATAACTTAAACTCATAATATTAATCCTTCGTACTGTAATTTTTGTATATTTCTCGAACCTTACGAGGAGGGTCTTTTCTTTTATATTTAAGAGTCGTTTATTTCGTGTTTTTACAGTATAAGGTTTTTATCGGTGCCAGACTAATGCTATGGTATATATGTCTTTAATTGTTACTTTTAGGTAGGTTAAGTTTTAATTATTAGTAAATTTTATTTAAAATAATTTGTCTTTTAGTTACAATTGTTAAACTTTGAAGAATATTTTTTATTTAACTAGTTTTGTGAATACATAACATATCCTTATCTATGTCGAGTTTCCTTGTTTCTCAACTCTTTACTAAGTTCATACGTATTATTGAAACCTATACTATTACTGACGTAAAGTCTAGTCCTATCTTTACTACCTAAGAAATAATTATTTACACAGGTCTCTTTACAGATAAGTTAAAACTCCTTTATGTTAATCTAGAGATGTAGTGTGTCAAGTGTCATTTTATTTTAGGTTTGTCTTGTTTCTTGATCTGTTTTAATTTTTAAAATTTGATAGTCTTCTTTTATGTTTTCTCATAAAATACGAGTACTCGGAAGGATTCCTTTTGTGTTTTAGGTGCTATTTTTTCTTGGAAACCGGAATATTCTTATTTTCGAAGCCACTGTTTCCCGGGATATTCGATTAATCTCTGTGTGACCATCTTTCATTGACGTTATGTGAATTGTTTCCTAATCATAGTCTTACATGTCTCTTTTGTTTCTCTCTTTCTCCTTCTGGAGTCATCTGTTTACCCGTTTCTTATACTTACCTTAGACGTTACTTCTTTTTCTTTAAAAGTTATTTGTTTAATTCTTCATTTCTTTACTACCATATTGGTATGTTGATTTATAATAAGTTATTAGTTTTCATTCGTTGATGACTATGTACGTTGTTGAACTTATCTAGAGTTCAATTTGAGTTTTCCAACGTGTATCGTACTAAGATAAATATATTGATGACTTTACTACATTGATGTTTCCTCAGACGTTACGTCATGAACCTACACTAGAGTTTTTACTGTCTTACTAGAGTATCAAAGAAAGGTTCCGTTTAGTAAGTTATAGTGTCTTTAGGTTCCGATCCGAGGTTGGTGATTGCGATTTCTTCGACTTGTAAACATACTTCTGGAAGATCTTGATTGTGGTTTTTTTTTTTACAGGGAAAGTAGTATTCCCTGACCTTACGTTTTCATCCTTCAGTTCTCTATGGACCTCATTGTCCGTTCAAACCGGAACCTCATGTTTTGCTCGTCCCGTTTCCAATTGCTTCAAAACGGTTCTCTTACATGACTAGTATCGTTTTGGGAGAAGGTAGTTGTGTGTCTGTAGTGGTCTACCAGTTATATCTTTCGTCTAACTAATATAAGAAACGTCGGTTTCTGTCTCTTCGAGATATGTCAGTCGTTTTTTTTATTTTATTTTATTTTCTGATCCTCGACTGACACTGAGTCTAGTACTCGAGGATAACGTTTTAAGTCTGAATTTAACTTCTTTCATGCCTTTTGGTGATCCGGTAAGTCCGTACTGGATTTAACTTAGGGAATGTTAATATGTCACCTTCACTGTTTATCTAAGTTTCCTAATCTAGACTATCTTTCGGACTTCTTGATACCTACCTCCAAACATTGTAACATGTCCTCCGTCACTAGTTTTGGTAGGGACTTTTCCTTTACGTTTTTCCGTTTTACCGACAGACTCCTCTGGAATGTTTATCAACTCTTTTCATCTCTTCGTTTTCCGTTTCCTCTTTTCCTTTCTCTTTGGGTAGACTTACGTCTCAAGGTTTGTTATAGTTCCTCTCTATTCTTTCTGAAGAATTCACTTGTTATGTTTCTTTATCTCCTTTTATTATCTAACCCTTTCTGATCTCTACAGAAGTTCTTTTAATCTCTATGCTTCCCTTGAAAAACACGTTTGTCCCCGTGTTATTTCCTGTCTTTGCCATATCTGGATTGTCTTCGTCTTCTCTAATTCTCCTCCATCGTTCTTATGTGTCTTCTTGATATGTTTTTATCCACAATTACTAGGTCTGTTGGTGTTACCACACTAGTGAGTAGATCTCGGTCTGTAAGACCTCACACTTCAGTTCACCCGGATTCCTTCGTAGTGATACTTGTTTCTATCGCCTCCACTGCCTTAACATCGACTCGATAAAGTTTAGGATTTTCTACTACGACAATTTCACGACGTGTACAGTCGTTTAAATCTTTTGAGTCGTCACTGGTGTCCTGACCTTTTCCAGTCAAAGATAAGGTTAGGTTTTCTTTCCGTTATGGTTCCTTACAAGTTTGATGGTGTGTTAGCGTGAGTAAAGTGATAAAGTCGTTCTAATACAAGTTTTAGGAAGTTCGATCTAAAGTTCTCATGCACTTGACTCTTGAAGGTTACATGTTCTCTAGTTTAACGGTTGTAGACGACCTAGTATCTTATTCGTTTACTTAAGGTCTTTTTGTAGATGAAGACGAAAAGACTAATACGATTTCGGAAACACATTAGTGTTGTTTGACGTCTTTTAAGAAGTTCTGTACCCTTATGGTCTGGTGGGATGGACGGAGGATCCTTTGGACATACGTCCAGTTCTTCGTTGTCCTCCTTGACCTGTACCCAGTTCTTCGTTGTCAATCTTGACCTGTACCTTGTTAGTTTTAACCCTTTCCTCATACAGTTCCGACATATAAGATTAGGACGAATAAATTGAATATAAGTCTCATGTAGTACGCTTTAGGGTCCGACCTACTTCGAGTTCTGGACCTTAGTTCTAACGGTCCTCTTTATAGCTATTGAAATCTATACGTCTACTGTGGTGTGAATCCCGTCTTTCGTTTCGTCTTGATTCCTCGGAAAAATATTTCCACTATCCCCTCTCACTTTTTCTACCGAATTTTGAGTTGTAAGTTTTTTGTTTCTAGTGCCGTAGGGACAGGGTAATGAAGTACGGTTTATCTACCCCTTTGTTGCCTTTGTCACTGTCTGAAATAAAAGAACCAGAGGTTTTAGTGACACCTGTCACTGACGTCGGTACTTTAATTTTCTACGAACGAGGAACCTTCTTTTCGATACTGGTTAGATCTGTCACATAAATTTCGTCTGTGTAGTGAAGCGACTGTTTCCTGGTATATCAGTTTCGGTACCAAAAAGGTTGTCAGTATATGTCTACACTCTCAACCTGGTATTTCTTCCGACTTGTGACTTCTTACCTACGAAAGCTTGACACCACGACCTCTTCTGAGAACTCTCAGGTAACCTGTCGTTTCTCTAGTTTTGTCAGTTAGTATTTCCTTTAGTTAGGACTTATAAGTAACCTTCCCGACTTCGACTTCGAGGTTATGAAACCGGTGGACTGCACTTCTCCACTGAGTGATCTTTTCTGGGACTTCGATCCTTTCTAACTTCGGTACTCCCCTTTCCCCACTATCTTCTACTCTACCAAGTTGCCGTAGTGGTTAAGTTACCTGGACTCAAACTCGTTTGAGGGCGTTTATCACTTCCTGTCCCTTCGGACCACACGACGTTAGGTACCCCAGCGTTTCTCAGTCTGTACTGATTCGTTCATTTATTGTTTACTTTACTACGCCTCTTGTCTAGTCACTAACGGTCCCTAATCTCCGTCCCCCTACCACACTGATATTTACGTGTCGAGTTTCGTAAAAAAATCCACTATCCAGACAGACGTAGGACTACCACCACCAGTGATGTCAGCACAGGTCGAGAAACCCTGGGAAACTTGGTATCGGGCCGAGGAGACAGGTACCCTAAGAGGTCCGTTCTTATGACCTCACCCAACAGTAAAGGAGGAGGTCCCCTAGAAGGGTTGGATCCCTGGCTTGGGTGTAGAGTATAGAGGACATAACCGTCCGTCTAAGAAATGGTGGTCAAGGTGGACCCTTCGGGTATATGTTTAGATACACGAGTCAGTGAGTCGGCACAGGTTGAGACACTGGGGTACCTAACCCCGGGTGGTCCGAGGAGACAAGTACCTTAAAAGGTCCGTTCTTATGACCTAACCCAACGGTAAAGGAAGAGGTCTTATGTTTAGATATGTACTTAATTTAAGTAACTTGATGTCTGTACGTATTTTATTCCCTCATATACACTTTTGACCGCTTTAGTTTTTTCCAAATATCAAATATCATAGTATGGTGACAGTTAAAGGACCAAGACTAATAACATGATACCATTATATTCTATAACTGTAACCCCTTTCGACTCTCTTCCCATGTGTCCTTGAAAGACATGTTGACACCTTTTAAGATACACTCAGATTTTAGTAAAGTTTTATTTTTGAAATTTATTTGTATACTTCTGTACGAGTTGTGTAAATCATTAGTTCCTTTATATTTAAATTTGTTATATAATAAAAAGTGGGTAGTCGGATCGTTTTGTGTGGACCATAGTAATTCATAACTGTCATTCTGACATGGTGATAGACTACTCTTATATTCAACCAGCTCAGGGAACCCTTTCGTTACACCGTTATATATAATTTCATTTTTTACACATCTTCAAAATCAGGTCATTAACACGGGTTCACAGAGGAGGTCGTACTAGATGAAGCCAGTAAAATTGTGATTAATTTTATCACTTTTTGATCTTTATCGGTTTTGCAGGTAATCGTCTTCCTTATCGATTATTTGACGTCACATCAGAATGATGACTTATGATGTTCCCGTTGATTTATTTGAGTTCATATAGATATACATTATAGTATATCTATATATAAAAGCTCTATGTACTAACATATGTTTCAAATGTTTGACTATGTATGTCATCCTAGAGAAAATACACGAAGTTCATTGTTTTGTCTTTTGTCATGATGTAAACCCGTTTCCCATATATAGATACGTACATTAATGTGACTTTTTCTAGATCTTACTGTTTGTGGTCTATTCTCTTTTCTGTTCCTGTATCCCTCCCCACCCCAGTTCACTCTAAAAAGGTCTAACAAAATTTAAAAGAAATTAAAAATAAAAAATAAGTTGTAGGTAAATACTATTTTTGAGAGGTCTTTCGTCCTTATCTTCCTTGTATGGGGTTGTACTATTTTCGATAGAGACTGTTTGGGTGTCGTTTGTAGTAGGAGTTACCACTTTTTAACTTTCGTAAAGGGGATTTTAGTCCTTATTCTGTTCCCACGGGTGAAAGTGGTGATGATAAGTTGTATCAAGACCTTCAAAACCGGTGTCGTTAGTCTCGTCTTTTTCTTTATTTTCCTTAGGTTTAACCTTTTCTTCTTCATTTTGAGAGTGACAAACGTCTACTGTACCAGGAGATGTATCTTTTGGGATTTCTGAGGTGGTCTTTTAATGATCTTGATTAGTTACTTATATCATTTGAACACCCTATACTTTAGTTGTGTGTCTTTAGGGAACGTAAGGATATGTGATTATTACTCTTTCGTCTTTTTCTTTAATTCCTTTGTTAAGGTAAGTGGTAACGTTGCTTTTCTTATTTTATGAATCCTTATATATATGGATTTCTTTGATTTCTGAATATATATCTTTTGATATTTTATGACCACTTTCTTTAGTTTCTCCTGTGATTATCTACTTCTTTATATGGTACAAGTACCTAACCTTCTTAGTTATATCACTTTTACTCATATGATGGGTTTCGTTAGATATCTAAGTTACGTTAGGGATAGTTCGCTGGTCTTCATAAAAAGTGTCTCGATCTTGTTTATTAAAGTATTAAACATACCTTTATGTTTTTCGGAGCTTATCGGTTTCGTTAGAACTCTTTCTTCTTACCTTGTCCTCTTTAGTTGAACGGACTGAAGTCCGAGATGGTGTTTCGGTGTCAGTAGTTCTGTCATACCATGACCGTGTCTCTGTCTATATATCTAGTTACCTTGTTTTGTCTTTCGGGTCTCTATTTAGGTGTGTGGATACCTGTGGAATAGAAGTAGTTTCCTCCGTTCTTATATGTTACCTCATTTCTGTTAGAGAAATTGTTCACCACGATCCTTTTGACCAGTTGGTGAACATTTTCTTACTTTGATCTTGTGAAAGATTGTGGTAAGTGTTTTTATTTGAGTTTTACCTAATTTATAGATTTACATTCTTGTCTTTGATATTTTGAGGATCTCCTTTTGTCTCGGTTTTGTGAGAGGCTGTATTTAGTGTCGTCCTAGGAGATACTAGGTGGAGGGTCTTATGACCTTTATTTTCGTTTTNAGGTGGAGGGTCTTAAGACCTTTATTTTCGTTTTTATTTGTTTACCCTAGATTAATTTTAATTTTCGAAGACGTGTTGTTTCCTTTGATATTTGTTCCACTTTTCTGTCGTAAACCTTACCCTCTTTTATTATCGTTTACTTCGTTGACTGTTTGTTGATTAGAGTTTTTATATGTTCATTGAATTCGTCGAGTTAAGGTCTTTTTATTTACTGGGTTAGTTTTTTACCCGGTTTCTTGATTTAACTGTAAAGAGGTTTCTTCTGTATGTCTACCGATTGTTTGTGTACTTTTCTACGAGTTGTAGTGAGTAATAATCTCTTTACGTTTAGTTTTGGTGTTACTCCATGGTGAAGTGTGGTCAGTCTTACCGACGCTAGGTTTTTAGACGTTCGTTATTTACGACCTCTCCCACACCTCTTTTCCCTTGGGAGGATGTGACAACCACCCTTACGTTTGATTATGTCGGTGATACCTCTTGTCACACCTCTAAGGAAATTTTTGATGTTTATCTTGACGGTATACCGGGTCGTTAGGGTGACGACCCGTATGTGTGGTTCCTTTGGTCTTAACTTTCTCTGTGCACATGGGGTCACAAGTAGCGTCGTGACAAATATTATCGGTCCTGTACCTTCGTTGGATCTACAGGTAGTCGTCTGCTTACCTATTCTTTCGACACCATGTATATGTGTTACCTCATAATGAGTCGGTAATTTTTCTTATGTAAACTTAGTCAAGATTACTCTACCCACTTTGACCTCGGTTAATATGTCTCACTTCATTCGGTCTTTCTTTTTGTGGTTATGTCATATGATTGTGTATATATACCTTGAATCTTTCTACCATTGCTATTGGGATATACGCTCTGTCGTTTTCTCTGTGTCTACATTTCTTGTCTGAAAACCTGAGACACCCGATCCCTCTCCCTCTCCCTCTCCCACTCTACTAAACCCTCTTACCGTAACTTTGTACATATGATAGTACATTCTTTGTTTAGCGATCAGATCCAAGCTATGTCCTATGTCCTACGAACCCCTACCACGTGACCCTACTGGGTCTCTCTACTATATCCCTCCCACCACCCTCCCCCCAAGTCCCAACCCTTGAGTACATGTGGACACCACCTAAGTACAGTTATTACCGTTTTGGTTATGTCATAACATTTCATTTTTTTATTTTAATTTTTTTTTGTCCTTAAATATATCCATGTAATGAACACATTAATTTCATTCATCCCTTTTCCAAAAAATTTTTTTATTACGTTCATAACACCAACTCTTAGTTTAACTGTAAGTTTGTGACACTATTCATCCTTATTTTAACGTATGTTTTACGACTCAAAAGTATATTCCTCGACTTTTAACTTTGGTAGACTTACCTACAAACTACTCTGGTGTTACAGTTGACTTTTCCTTTCACTTTCACTTTCAGCACAGGTTGAGAAAGGCTGGAGTACCTGACATATCAGGTACCTTAAGAGGTCCGGTCTTATGACATACATCGGAAAGGGAAAAGGTCCCCTAGAACTGTTGGATCCTTAGCTTGGGTCCAGAGGACGTAACGTCTGTCTAAGAAATGGTCGACTCGGTGTTTCCTTCAGGTTCTTATGACCTCACCCATCGGATAGGGAAGAGGTCCCCTAGAAGGGCTGGGTCCTTGACTTGGTCCCAGAGGACGTAACGTCCGTCTAAGAAATGGTTGATTCGACACTCCTTTCGGGTTGACTTTTCCTTGGTCAGAGTTGACGGTTTTCATAATTATGTGATCATGATTGTGTAGTGTGATGTTCTCTATTCTTTACGATTGGAGTCGTCATCTAATTTTTTTAGTCTTATTCACCAAAAGGTATAATAAACTACTTTGTTAGTTTTGATGTTAACCGTGTAGACTAAAGTACTAAGTCAAAGATAGAGGTTATACGGGAACAAGTAACGATGTACCCCTTTATTTTACCTCTTTGTTCTTGTTTAGAAACCATTTACCTTATATTACATATTTTTATAACTTAGTGAATACAACATGTGGACTTTGATGATATTATAATATTTAGTTGATATGAAGTTAAGTTTTTGATCTTTTCTTTTTATATTTTATTTTTTCTCTGTTTCATCTGCGTTGGTAGATACCTATAACACTTTGCATAGTGTTGAAATAAAAAAGTTTATAGTGTTAAAAATTTTGTTTTTATCTTTTATCCCTGAAGGGACCGTCAGGTCTCCAATTCTGAGACGGCAAAGTTACGTTCTCCACATCTCAGTTAGGGACCAACCCCTTGATTCTCGGGTGTACGGAACACTACGCCGACTTTTTACAAAAATTTTTTATCTTGTACTTTTGTGTGTTTTTTGTCTGGAATCTAACGGGTGGTGGTTTTATGTTCAAGTAATAGTTAAACCTTCTGGACTAATCCGTTGTTCTTACTATTTGTAGTTGTTTCTTAGAAGAGGGTAACTTTCATCCGATTATCTATATAGATGTCAGTAAGAATAACTGATTAAGTTGTTTGTATATTGTTCGTTGATAAAATTGTTTGAGACACGACCCACGATCCTTATGTCTCTATTTGACCCATGTCTAACGGCGGTGTTTCTTAGAGTTAAAATAACTCCTCTTTCTATGTTTTATATTTGTGTCGAACGATGAACTAGTCCGACTTCTAGGGAGAGGGACGACGGAACCGTTAATTTTTTTTTTTGTAATCTTTAAGTGAGGTAGGGACAGTAGTCTAAACTACCGATAGAGTTAATTCACTTGTCACTATAAAATGTTACTGTTTTTTAATACTCTCCCTCCAAGATGAAGACCATTACCAGGGTAGTCTGGTTTAGGTGTGTGTCTCTATAGTTGTTTTTCACGACCTGTTTACATTTTTTAGTTGACAGACTTCCGTATTCTCTCGTTGGTCTTCGTCCATCTTTGACCATCTTCCGTTGTGAATCTTCTTTCTTTCCTATCACCTACTCAAACGATAAAAACATCGAAAAGTAGACCTCCGTTGGGGGTGTCGTCGATTTTGAGTTTTCTTTTGGGTGTAAGAGTGTTTTGACTTCTCTGTCTCCTTCCACAGAAGTTCTGGGTTCTTCGAGGACCACGAAGTAGTACGTTGCCTTTTTCTAGGTACACTACTCAGAGGACTGGGAAGTGGGTTGTCGTCTTCCGTTGACTCCCGTAATACAGAGTCGGGAGGTGAGTCGCCGTCGCTCGGTAAGTCTGAAGTGTTGAGGACTGTAAAATGAGTCGTCATATGTCACCGGTCCATCCATAAAGGTATGAGGTCTCCGTGACCGTCTTTAGTTCACAATTCCCATGGACGTAGTTCACCGGTCTTTTCTCCGGTCCCTTTTGTGAGAGACAGGATACCCAGGTCATAGGAGGTGAGGGGTTTAGATTGTGAACCATCAGGTTCTTCGTTGAAGGTAATGACATTCATCGTGGTTGTCTCTGGACCGTTCTCGAGTCAGTCACGGTCTTCTGGTTCTTCTGGTCTTCTCATGGTGTTCTCGAGTTTTTTGATTTAATAGTAACCTTGTTGTATGTCGGGTGTTTTCATCCTATCATACATGTCCGATTTGAATTGTCCCGTTTACAAACGATTTTATGTTCAGAATCAAAGAGGTTTATAAGTTTTACAGGTCACATGTTTTTTTTTAGTGAACAGTGTGGTTCTCGTTCTTTTTAGTGTTGAGTTTACTCTTCTGTCAGTTGAATGGTTATGGTTCTAATTAGACTACAAACTTAATAAACTGTTGCTAACGTGTCGGTAATTATCTTTTTCCCAGAGTCTCACTAATTAATATTAAATAGATCTTTGTTACTTTTTTTATCTTTTGGAGTCCTTTTTTACCTTGGTATGTCTTTAATATCTTACCTTTTTATATTATTGGATTTATTTTTTAATTGATCTATCCGATTCATCGTCTGACCTTTACTTTCTTTTATTTTGGTCACTATTCTCAAAGGAATCGAACTTGTCGTCTCTATTTTCTTTGACTTTCTATAACTTGTACGGGACACTTTGACCCCTTGTTAAGAATTTTCTGACTTTTAAGTATGTTAACCTGAAAACCTTACTTTGTTCTTTCTTACACCTCGTCTTTTTTTGTAAGTTTCTTTATTACCGACTTTTGAAAGAGGTCAAACCGATTTCTGTATTTTGTCTAAGTACTTCGACTTACTCGAAGTTTGTCCTATTTGTGTTTCTTTAAGTAGTGTTCTATATAGTATTAATTTGAAGACTTTTGATTTACAATTATCGTTGATCTCCCTGTTGTTAAACTTACTGTCGTTTGAAGAGTAGACTTATGTGTCCCCCGGTCTTCCTTCACCGTATTTCAAGAAGGTCACGACTTTCTTTTCTAAACAACTGAGTCGTTAAGATAAGGTCCTTTTATATGTAAACTTTAACTTACTCTTTTTTCTGTCTGAGTCTGTTTTCTTTTGATCCTCTTAAACAGTGATAGTTTAGATAGGAACTTCTTACTGATTTCCTTCGTGAGGTTTCTCTTTATGTTTAAAATACCATATATTATATACATCTCCTTTATGAACTCTGTTAATATAAAATTTTCACCCTTCTCATTTTCCTCGATGTGTCTACACTCGAAAGTTATGAACTTCATCTTTTTACAGGTATGGTCATCTCTCTCTATTCAATATATGTTTCTCTCCGAAGTCCTAGTTTTGTCACCTCATATTCCTACACGTAAATAGAGGACATTCTTGTAGTTTTAACGTTGATCGACAACTTGTTGGTAACTGTCCTCCTGTGACCTTGGTTGGTTTTTTTCTATCGTTCTACCGTCCTTCCCGTGTTAGTGCTATTTTAGTTTAGGGTATAGGAGGTCCACCCACTGGGTGTCTGACCTCTTGTAATTATAGTTTCTTCAAGTTTGGGATGACACTTCCAAGACTTGGAGTGAAGTCTAAAGGGTCGGATCCTTAGACTGTTTCCCTGACCCTTTGATGTCCCTTAGACCGGAACTCCCGGTCGTCCTAAACTAATGTCCGGAAGGTCTCCTGACTTTCTTTGTCTCGGAGATCAGAAACCTCCCGTGTGTTTTTTTAGACACGAGTGGTTCTTGGTCTTCTCTCTTCGTCACTGGGGTTTCCTTCGACTTGGTTTTGTTGGACGATGTCAGTCTCCCGGAGACAGTTCCGTACTTAGTGATCCCCGAGTGGTATCCCTACCCCTGTGACCTTCCGGGGGAACCGTATTTGGTAGAACCTCAAGGGGTAATTGGGATGGTATCTCGGACATCTGGGGTTCCAACCAACGGAGTCCGGTTTGATGGTCCCTCCCTCACGTTGGGGGGGTCGTTCTTCGAATGTGTTCGGAGAATCGGAATGGGTAGTCTCCCGTCTGTCTTCTTCCTTCTTCTTCGTGTTACGGTGTCGTCGATCTTGTTTGTGGTGTAATGTATTTCGATTAGTCTACCTCTTCGAGATATGTCAGTCGTTTTTGTTCTGGTCCTCGACTGGTACCGAGTCTAGTACTTGAGGCATAAAGGTCTAAGTCTGAATTTAACTTCTTTCACCCCTTTTGGTGATCTGGTAAGTCTATACTGGATTTAGTTTAAGGAATACTAATATGTCACCTTCACTCTTTATCTAAATTCCCTGATCTAGACTATCTCTCACATACTACTGGATTCCTGCCTCCAAGGACTGTGACATGTCCTCTGTCCCTAGTTCTGGTAGGAGTACCTTTTCTTTACGTTTTTTCGACAGTCTTCTCCGGAATGTTTATCGACACTTTTCTCTTCACTTTTCGTTTCCTCTTTTCCTTTCTCTATTCGTAGACTTACGTCTCAAGGTTTCTTATCGTTCCTCTCTATTCTTTCGGAACGAGTCGCTAGTTACGTTTCTTTATCTCCTTTTGTTATCTTACCCTTTGTGATCTCTAGAGAAGTTCTTTTAATCTCCATGGTTCCCTTGTAAAGTACGTTTCTACCCGAGCTATTTCCTGTCTATACCATACCTGGATTGTCTTCGTCTGCTATAATTCTTCTCCGCCGTTCTTATGTGTCTTCTTGACATGTTTTTTCTCGAAGTACTGGGTACTACTACACTAGTGAGTGGATCTTGGTCTGTAGGACCTTACACTTCAGTTCGCCCGGAATCGTAGTGATGCTTGTTTTGATCACCTCCACTTCCTTAAGGTCACCTCGATAGAGTTTAGGACTTGCTACTACGACACTTTCACGACGTAAGTTATACGGTCGTTTAAACCTTTTGCGTCGTCACCGGTGTCCTGACCTTTTCCAGTCAAAAGTAAGGTTAGGGTTTCTTTCCGTTACGGTTTCTTGCGAGTTTGATGACGTGTTACCGTGAGTAGAGTGTACGATCATTTCATTACGAGTTTTAAGAGGTTCGGTCCGAAGTCGCACTTGAAGGTCTATAAGTTCGACCAAAATCTTTTCCTTCTCCTTAGTCTCTAGTTTAGCGGTTGTAGGTGTCTAGTATCTTTTTCGTTCTCTCGAGGTCTTTTTGTAGATAAAGACGAAAGAACTGATACAGTTTCGGAAACTGACACACCTAGTGTTCTTTGACACCTTTTAAGACTTTTCTCTATCCTTATGGTCTGGTGGAGTGGACGGAGAACTCTTTAGACATATGTCCAGTCCTTCGTTGTCAATCTTGACCTGTACCTTGTTGTCTGATCAAGGTTTATCCTTTTCCTCATGCAGTTTCGACATATAACAGTGGGACTAATAAATTGTATATACGTCTCATGTAGTACTCTTTGTGACTCGACCTCCTTCGTGTTCGACCTTAGTTCTAACGGTCCTCTTTATAGTTATCGGAGTCTATACGTCTACTGTGGTGGGAATACCGTCTTTCACTTCTCCTTGATTTTTCGGAGAACTACTTTCACTTTCTTCTCTTACTTTTTCAACCGAATTTCGAGTTGTAAGTCTTTTGTTTCTGTTACCGTAGACCAGGGTAGTGAAGTACCCTTTATCTACCCCTTTGTCACCTTTGTCACAGTCTGAAATAAAAACCCCCGAGGTTTTAGTGACGTCTACCACTAACGTCGGTACTTTAATTTTCTGCGAATGAGGAACATTCCTTTAAATATTGGTTGGATCTATCGTATCATTTTTCGTCTCTATAATGAAACGGTTGTTTCCAGGTAGATCAGTTCCGATACCAAAAAGGTCACCAGTACATACCTAGACTCTCAACCTGACACTTCTTTCGACTCGTGGCTTCTTAACTACGAAAACTTGACATCACAACCTCTTCTGAGAACTCTCAGGGAACCTGACGTTCCTCTAGGTTGGTCAGGTAGGATTTCCTCTAGTCAGGACCCATAAGTAACCTTCCTGACTACGATTTCGACTTTGAGGTTATGAAACCGGTGGAGTACCCTTCTCAACTGAGTAACCTTTTCTGGGACTACGACCCTCCCTAAACCCCCGTCTTCTTCTTCCCCTGCTGTCTCCTACTCTACCGATCTACCGTAGTGGCTGAGTTACCTGTACTCAAAACTCATTTGAGGCCCTCAACCACAACCTGTCCCTCCGGACCACACGACGTTAAGTACCCCAGTGTGTCAGCATGTGTTGACTCACTGAGTTGACTGACTTGACTTAGTCCTATTTATTCCTCTTTCCACACAGGATCTACTTCCCTGTTCTATTTTAGGGTCTTTTTGGTGATTTACCTCTATCCGTAGGAAGGTCTTTTTCTTAAGTTTCATTACTATCACTTCTACTAGGTCCTAGAACCCTTGTCTTACCTTCGTTTCTAGTTCTTCTACGTTCTTTACAAATGGTTTTTGGATTTTCTTGATTTCTTATCTGTTTGTCTCTACTTATTATGTAACCTTCCTTAGCTTTCGTCTTATTGGATCCATCTTCTTACCTATTTACTGGACCTCATGTCTTACCATCTTTAGTGACGGTATCTTTTCTTATATCTTTTTTTCTTACTTTTCTTTACTTCTATGGGATTCTCTGGAGACCCTGTAATTTGTGGTTGTAAGTGTAATATCCCCAGGGTCTTCCTCTTCTCTCTCTCTTTCCTGGACTCTTTTATAAACTTCTCTATTATCGACTTTTGAAGGGATTGTACCCTTTCCTTTATCAGTTGGTTCAGGTCCTTCGTGTCTCTCAGGATCTGTCCTATTTGGGTTCCTCCTTGTGTGGTTCTGTGTAGCATTAGTATGACTTTTTTTAATTTCTGTCTTTATTTTACAATTTTCGTTGTTCCCTTTTTACTGTTTATTGTATGTTCCCTTAAGGGTAGTCCGATAGGTTACTAAAGAGTTGTCTTTGAGATGTTCGGTCTTCCCTTACCGTACTATATAAATTTCACTACTGTCCCTTCTTGGATGTTAGTTCTTATGAGATGGGTCATTCTGAGAGGAAGTCTAAACTACCTCTTTAGTTTTCGAAAAGTCTCTTCCTTTTCAATTCTCTTAAGTCGTGGTAGTTTGGTCGAAATGTTGTTTACGGTTTCCTTGAAGAGATACATCTTTTGTTCTCTGCCTTTTCTGGATGTCTTTTATTTGGGTTTTATTAATTCTTTTACGAATATCCTAGTATATATAGCTAATAATAGAATTTACATTTATCTAATTTACGTGTTTGGTTTTCTGTATCTGACCAACCTACCGACTTTTGTACACGTACATACGTGAAAGTGAATGGAGTAGTAAGACGAACTGTAGGGTTTAACATACATTAATAAAATAGAGCAATTGAATTAGCACAAGGGTAATACCGAACGTTAACATTAATAGAAAATAAAAAACAGACCGATAACTAACATTCTTGGCTATTTATAAAAAATGATAAGACTAATACATTGATGATGAGTGAATTATGGTAACATAGTACTAACCAGTTGTCTTTTTATAATCTTGAGATATAGTGGTTTTGATCCTAGATTATCTTTTGGACCATTACTGAAAAATTTTAGGTCTACGTATAGTCTTTATAGAACTTTAAAATACTTTTTATGTTTGCGAGTGCATAACGAAAAAATGTAGTCTCGAGGTCTATACAAAGATTATTTGTCAGTACAAATTTTTGTTGACCTGATATACTACTAGAAAATGAAAATAGATCAAACAAAGTGAAAAAGATAAAACATAAGTCTCGAGGATAAAGTAAATCAAATACAAGATTTTAAAGAGATAGAGAGGATAAAAAAATACAAGAAAGAGTTCCTAAATAGTTCACAGTATTGTTTCGAAAACATATGTATATATCTTTTCTACCTAAAAACGGATTGTTTTTTTTAATACAAAACGAAGATGAACAAACTGAATTATATTTATCTGCCGATCTACAGATTAAATTTTTATTTATATGTTGTTCGTTGTTTTCAAATGACATATCGTGTCCCTTGATATGAGTTATAGAAGATTATTGGATACTACCTTTTATTAAAATTTTGATTATACATAGATAAGCATATTGACTTAGTGGATCAACACGTGGACTTTGTAACATCCAATTGATATGAAGTTATTTTACATATGTAAAATTTTTTATCTTTCTCGTTAGTGATTCATTTAATATAGGGTTATATGAGTTTTGTCACATTTATTTTGTTCTTTCTCAAACTTTTTTAAATGTTCATTAGGTGTCCTTTCGTTTTGTTCTCTTTATCTCCTTTCTTTTTGTACCCCCTTTTCGTTTATGATTTTACTGTCTCTTGTCTGAATACCTGTACCCCTCTCCCCTCTTCTCCCACTCTACATACCTTTCTCATTGTATCGTTGAATGTAATGGTATACATTTTATCTATCGGTTTCCCTTAAACGACATACTTAGTCCTTTGAGTTCGTCCCCGATACATAGTTGGATCTCCCCACCTTACCCCTCCCTCTACCCTCCCTCAAAGTTTTCCCTCTCCTATATACGTATGGCTACCAACTAAGTACAACTCCAAACTGTCTTTTGTCGTTTTAAGACATTTCGTTAATAGGAAGTTATTTTTTAATTAATTGACTTTTTTTATAACTTAACTTTATTTTAACTTATTTTAAAAATTTTTCATATATTTTGAAATTTTATTTAATTCACTATCTAATTCAGGATTCTATGGTTATTAATAAAATTTACATTTGTCAGATTTATACGGTGTATTTTCCATCTGTAACCGTCTCACCTATTTTTCGGTTTGGTACGGGAGGTCTTTCGTCAGTATTTTCCTTGTATGGAGTTATATTATTTTCGGTATATACTATTTGGGTGTCTTTTGTAATGGGAGTTACCACTTTTTAACTTTCATAAAGGGAATTTCAGTCCTTGTTCTGTTGCCACGGGTGAGAGTGGTGGTGATAAGTTGTATAAAAACCTTCAAATTCGGTGTCGTTAGTCTCTTCTTTTTCCTTATTTTCCGACCCTCCCTAACCCCCGTCCTCCTCCTCCCCTGCTGGCTCCTACTCTACCGACCTACCGTAGTGCTTGAGCTACCTGCACTTAGACTCACTTGAGGCCCTTTACCACTACCTGTCCCTCCGGACCGCACGACGTTAAGTACCCCAGCGTTTCTCAGCCTGTGCCGACTCGCTGACTTGACTTGACTTGACTTGACTCTAACCTTTTCTTCATTTTGACAAACGTCTACTGTACTAGGAGATGTATCTTTCGGGATTTCTGTTGGTATTTTAACGATCTCGAATTGCGACCTGACCTTCTGTGTGTTCGACCTTATTTTTAACGGCCCTCTTTATAGTTATTGGAGTCTATACGTCTACTGTGGTGGGAATACCGTCTTCACTTCTCCTCGATTTTTCGGAGAACTGCTTTCACTTTCTCCTCTCACTTTTTCAACCGGATTTCGAGTCGTAAGTCTTTTACTTCTAGTACCGTAGCCCAGGGTAGTGAAGTACCCTTTATCTACCCCTTTGTCACCTTTGTCACAGTCTGAAATAAAAATCCCCGAGGTTTTAGTGACGTCTACCACTAACGTCGGTTCTTTAATTTTCTGTGAATGAGGAACCTTCTTTTCAATACTGGTTGGATCTATCGTTTAAGTTTTCGTCTGTAATGAAACGACTGATTCCAGGTAGATCAGTTCCGATACCAAAAAGGACACCAGTACATACCTACACTCTCAACCTGACACTTCTTCCGACTCGTGGCTTGTTAACTACGAAAACTTGACACCACAACCTCTTCTGAGAACTCTCAGGGAACCTGACGTTCCTCTAGGTTGGTCAGGTAAGACTTCCTCTAGTTGGTCCCCTAGAGAAACCTTCCTTACTACGATTTCGACTTTGAGGTCATGAAACCGGTGGAGTACGCTTCTAAACTGAGTAACCTTTTCTGAGACTACGACCCTCCCTAACCCCCGTCCTCCTTTTCCCCTGTTGTCTCCTACTCTGCCGACCTACCGTAGTGACTGAGCTACCTGCACTAAGACTCACTTGAGGCCCTCAACCACTACCTGTCCCTCCGGACCGCACGACGTTAAGTACCCCAACGTCTCAGTCTGTGCTGAATCCCTGACTTGACTTGACTTAGTTACTTATATCATTTCGACGTCATATATTTTAATTATGTGTCTTTAGGGAACGTAACGATATGTGATTGTTACTCTTTTGTCTTTCTCTTTAATTCCTTTGTTAAGGTAAGTGGTAACACTGCTTTTCTTATTTTATGAATCCTTATTTAAATAGATTTCTTTGTTTTCTGGACATATATCTTTTGATATTTTGTGACCCCCTTTTTTAACTTCTCCTGTGTTTATCTACCTCTTTATATGGTACAAGTAACTAACCTTCTTAGTTATATCACTTTTACTCATACTATGAGTTTAGTTAGATATCTAAGTTACGTTAGGAATAGTTCGATGGTTGTCATCAAAAGTGTCTTACTCTTGTTTATTAAAGTATTAAACATACCTTTATGTTTTTTGGAGTTTATCGGTTTCGTTAGAACTCTTTCTTACCTTGACCTCCATAGTTGGATGGACTGAAGTCTGATATGATGTTTCGATGTTAGTAGTGCTGTCATACGATGTCCGTGTTTCTGTCTTTATATCCAGTTACTTTGTTTTATCTTTCGGGTCTCTATTTAGGTGTGTGGTACCTGTGTGGAATAGTTTTTATTCCTAGAAACTGTTTCTCCCGTTCTTATATGTTACCTTTTTTCTGTTAGAGAAATTGTTCACCACCACCCTTTTGACCAGTTGGTGAACATTTTCTTACTTTGATCTTGTGAAAGATTGTGGCATGTGTCTTTATTTGAGTTTTACCTAATTTCTAGATTTACATTCTGGTCTTTGACATTTTGAGGATCTCCTTTTGTATCCGTTTTGTGTGAGGTTGTATTTAGTGTCGTCCTAGGTGGTACTGGGTGGAGGGTCTCATTACCTTTATTTTCGTTTTTATTTATTTACCCTGGATTAATTTGAATTTTTCGAAAACGTGTTACTTCCTTTGATATACTTTTTACTTTTCTGTCGAAAGTCTTACCCTCTTTTATTATCGTTTACTTCGTTGACTGTTTCTTAATTAGAGTTTTTATATGTTCGTTGAGGATGTCGAGTTAAGGTCTTTTTGTTTACTGGGTTAGTTTTTTACCTGGTTTCTTGATTTCTCTGTAAAGAGGTTTCTTCTGTATGCCTACCGATTGTTTGTGTACTTTTCTACGAGTTGTAGTGAGTAATAGTCTCTTTACGTTTAGTTTCGGTGTTCCTCCATGGTAGAGTGCGTTCAGTCTTACCGACGATAGGTTTTTAGATGTTTGTTATTTACGACCTCTCACATACCTCTTTTCTCTTGGGAGAATGTGACAACCACCCTTACATTTGATCATGTCGGTGATACCTCTTGTCACACCTCTAAGGAATTTTATGACCTTTATCTTGACAAAATACTGGGTCGTTAGGGTGACGACCCGTATGTGTGGTTCCTTTGATCTTAACTTTCTCTGTGCACATGGGGTCACAAGTAGCGTCGTGACAAATATTATCGGTCCTGTACCTTCGTTGGATCTACAGGTAGTCGTCTACTTACCTATTCTTTCGACACCATGTATGTGTGTTACCTTATAATGGGTCGGTAATTTTTCTTATGTAAACTTAGTCAAGATTATTCCACCTACTTTGACCTCGGATAATATGTCTTACTGTATTCGGTCTTTCTTTTTGTGGTTATATCATATGATTACGTATATAGCCTCTTCCGTTACCGTGGGGTGAGGTCATGAGAACGGACCTTTTAGGGTACCTGCCTCCTCGGACCATCCGACGTCAGGTACCCCAGCGATTCTCAGTCTGTACTGACTCGCTGAAGTGAAAGAGAAAAGTGGAAGTACGTAACCTCTTCCTTTACCGTTGGGTGAGGCCACAAGAACGGACCTCTTAGGGTCCCTGTCCCCTCGGACCACCCGACGGCAGATACCCCAGCGTATCTGAGTCTGTGTTGACTTCGCTGAAACGTCGTCGTAGTCGTCGTTGCGTATAATACCTTAAATCTTTCTACCATTGCTATTAGGACATACGTTCTGTCGTTTTGTCTGTATCTACATATCTTGTCAGAAAACCTGAGACACCCTCTTCCACTCCCACCCTACTAGACTCTCTTATCGTAACTTTGTACCTATAATTGTATACACTTTGTCTAACGGTCAGGTCCAAGCTACGTACTTTTCCCACGAGTCCCGACAACGTGACCCTACTGGGTCTCCCTACCCTACCCCTCCCTCCACCCTCCCCACAAGTCCTACCTCTTGTGTACATATGGGTACCGACTAAGTACAGTTACATATCACTTTTGGTGATGTTATAACATTTCATTAATCGGAGGTTAATTGTTTATTTAATTAAAAATTTTTTTCGGTTCGGTGCTACCACACCAGTGAGTGGATCTCGGCCTGTAGGGACTTACACTTCAGTTCACACGGAGTCCTTCGTAATGATGGTTGTTTCGATCACCTCCACTACCTTAAAGTCGACTCGATAAAGTTTAGGATTTTCTACTACGATACTTTCACAACGTGAGTTATACGGTCGTTTAAACCTTTTGAGTCGTCACCGGTGTCCTGAGTTTTTCCAGTTAAAAGTTAGGTTAGGGTTTCTTCCCGTTAAGGTTTCTTACAAGTTTGACAGTATGTCAACACGAATAAAGTGTACGATCGTTCTAATACGAGTTTTAGGAATCTCGATCTGAAGTTGTCGTGTACTTAACTCTTGGAGGTCTACAAGTTCGACGTAAATCTTTTCCGTCTCCTTGGTCTCTAGTCCAATGGTGGTATACAACCTATTACATCTTTCGTCCCTTAAAGTCTTCTTGTAGATGAAGACCAAATAACTCATGTGGTTTCGGAAACTGACACACCTAGTGTTATTAGACGCCTTTTAAGAATTCCTCTGTCCTTATGGTCTGGTGGAATACACGGAGGACTCATTAGATATACGTCCAGTTCTTCGTTGTCAATCTTGACCTGTACCTTGTTGTCGCACTAAGTCTATACGTCTACTATGGTGAGGTTACCATGTTTCACTTCTCCTTGATTTCTCGGAGAAGTATTTCCACTATACCCTCTCACTTTTTCGACCAAACTTTTAGTTGTAAGTGTATAGATTCTAGTACCATAGGTCAGGGTAGTGAAGTACCGTTTATCTTCCCCTTTTTCACCTTCGTCATGGTCTAAAATCAAAGAATCCTAGGTTTTAGTGACGTCTGTCCCTGACGTCGCTACTTTAATTTTCTAAGAACGAGGAACCTTCCTTTCGAGACCGTTTGGATCTGTCGTATAATTTTTCGTCTGTGTAGTGAATGAAACAAGTGTTTCCATACTTATTCAGTTTCGATGTCAAAAAGGTCATCAGAACATTCCTACACTCTCTACCTGGTATTTCTTCCGACTCGCGGTTTCTTGACTACGAAAGTTTAACACGACCTCTTCTAAGAACTCTCAGGGAACTTGTCGTTTCTTTGGTTTGGTCAGTTAGGATTTCCTTTAGTTGGGACTTATAAGTAACTTTCCTGACTACAAATTCGACTTCGTGGTTATGAAACCGGTGGACTACGTTTCTCGGCTGAGTAGTCTTTTCTGAGACTACGACCCTTTCTAACTCCCGTCCTCCTCTTCACCCACCGTCTCCTACTCTACCAATCTATCGTAGTGACTGAGTTACCTGTACTTAAACTTATTTGAGACTCTCTACTATCTCCCGTCTCCTCGAACCGTAGTACGACGTTAGGTACCCCAGTGTTTTCAACCTGTACTGAATCGTTGAGTTGTTGATGTTTACACGAAAAACGTTCTTTGGGTGAAGTTTGTATTCTATTTGTCCAACTTTTGACTTCCTACTGTTTTCTATATAGTACGATTGTAATCGGTTTTCTTTCGTCCTCACCCATACATTATAGTCTTTTACATCTTAAGTCTCCTTTCTTAATGATTCGTACTTCAATATCCCGATATTGTGACTAATTTTCTAGTAGTATGAATTACTTCTTTGTAACTTTCGAAAGAGTGATTCTAGTCCTTGTTGTGTTCCTGTAGGGAAGAGTAACGAAGATAAGTTGTACCATGACCTTCAAGATCTTTTTCGTTAATCCTTCTTTTTCTTTATTTTCCGTAGATTTAACCTTTTTTTTTCTATTATAGAATGTTTTTCAGTTTACTACTTAGGTGGTTTTTTGTTTTTGTTTTGGATAATCTCGATTATTTGATTAAATCATTCAATGTCTTATGGTCTTGTCGTAAGTTTTTAGTCAATATAGATATATAGTGGTTACTCGTTAGGTTTTTCCTTTAATTCTTTGGTTAAAGTGAATGTTATTGTATTTTTTATTATTCCCACATTCTGAACATGTGACTTTTGATATTTTACAACGACTTTCTTTAATTTCTTGTGTATTAAATTACTTTTCTATAGGGTACAAGTACCTGACCTTCTAATAATAATCCTTTGTTATGATGACTCTTGATTTAGTTAGAGATAATTTTGGACATATAACCCTCCTCTAAGAAAAAGAAAAACGTTTAAACTAAAATTTTAGTATACCTCCACGTTCGCTGTGTCTTCGCGGTTTTATCAAAACTTTTTCATTTTGTTTTAACCTCCTGAGTACGAATATGTAAGTTGACTAAAAGTAGTTCTCACGATACAGAAATTTGTTTTCTCACGGTTCAGATAAGTTATCCCTTTCTTATGTCTTCCAGAAACTTAAAACCAGAAACTGTGTTGTAAAAAAGATTGGTATATTACCACACTTTCGTTATGTGTAAATCATCTTTAACATGAAAATAAAAACTTATAACTGAAGAGGATCTGATTGATACATCATATTATGAAAGGACACTACGACCCATCACCGTCACTCGGTGTCGAGGACTCAGTCGGTACACTAGTACTCTTATTTGTTAGTTATGTGAATGTTGATAAGACAAAAAGTGAAAGTCATGTCACGAGTCATTCGACGTTCTTTATAAGTTCTAAAATAATATTTTATCCGAAACACAATCTACTAAAATGGGTTGACATCCGATCACATTTACTAGACTTGTGTACATTCCATCCGATCCAATTCGATACTACAAGTCATTCAATTCACATAATTGTCGTGAAAGATAAAGTTAAATACTACGTAAATATATCCTATATTCGGGTATATTTCTGTCTACTTCCGGTGATTCATGTGTTTTTCCACGAATTATAGTCAGTAGTCCCTTCGTGTTTAATTTTGGTGTTATTCTATGATGATGTGTAAGTGGTCCCCCGAAGGGTCCACCACGTCACCATTTCTTAGAAGGGCGTTTACGTCTTTTACCTCCTCTGTGTTCTCTGTGTCCAAACTAGGGACCCAGTCCTTCTACGGGACCTCATCCTTTACCGTTGAGTGAGGTTATAAAGAACGGATTTTTTAGGTACCTGTCTCCACGGACCGTCCGATGTGAGGTACGTCAGTGTTTCTTAACCTGTACTGACTCGTTGATTCGTGTGTGTGTGTGTATGAGTGGTCTTATTGATTTTAATTACAACCGTTCCCACACTTAGAGAGTATATAACGACCACAATCGTCGGTTAAACCTTTTGACTCTTAAGAATTTTTCAATTTGTGGATAGGATACTGGGTCGTTTAAGATGTTGACCCATAATAAGTCCTCTTTACTTATGTACATAATTGTCTTTCTGAATATGTTCTTACAAGTAATGTCGAAATAAGTATTATCACTTTCACTTCAACGAGTCAGTGCAGGCTGAGAAACGCTGGGGTACCTGACATCGGATAGTCCGAGGAGGTAGGTACCCTAAAAGGTCCGTTCTCATGACCTCACCTAACGGTAAAGGAAGAGGTCCCCTAGAAGGGTTCGGTCCTTAGCTTGGGCCCAGAGGACGTAACGTCCGTCTGCGAAAATGGTAGACTCGGTGGTCCCTTCGGGTAATACATACCCTTCACATACATTAAGGTTTCCATTTAATTTTCATTTATTTATTGTTATTTTGTTTTTTTGACTCAATATATGGAATAGAAAATAAGTAATAAATAGAGTACCTATGACTTTGGTGTAAATGTTACAGTCGTTTAATACATAACAGTTTAAATTTTCTGGTAGTTAAAAAAAGGTATATTGTAACATTACATACATATACATGAAAAAAGGTTATACTATTAAATCTTTTCATTCAATAACTAATCTTCAGGATTATGATTAAAATTTCTATACGTAAAAGGAGAATTATGTAGACATCGACATAGGGAGTATAAAACTACAGGACATCTCAAAACAAAAAGTAGGGTAATTTTATCGAGGGGGGGTTTTTTTTTTGATGATTATGTGTGTTGTACCTAGTTAGAAATTTTGTATGACTTACTCTCTTTAGGATGTGTTCTCATGTATGACACACTAAGGTAAAGATACTTCCAGATCTCGTCTCATTTAATTAAATACCATTTTTTTTAGTTGTCACCAGTTGACCACCCTCCACACACCAACCTGTAACTGACCCTTCCCCGTACTTCCTTTAAAGACGTCATTACCGTTATAAGAAATAGTATACCCGTTCGATATCGGACGTTCGGTTTGGACCATGTAGTTGGTAAAAACACTTATTTCAACATGACCTTGTATCAGTACGGTTTATAAAATGTATAACAAATACCGACGAAAGTGTGTACGTTATCGTCTCAACTCATTTACGTTACCTCTGATGTATCTGGTGTTTCGAATTTTATCAATGATAGATTTGAAATGTCTTTTACAAACGGTTGTAGAAAAACATGAAACTATTACCAAACCCAATGTCTCCATATTCGTAAACAGTTTTGAGTTTCTTAATACTAGAGACGTAAAATAACGTGTATTTAAATTTGATTTTTTATATTTATTTATGACTTAAGATCAGTTACTATACGTACGACTTCACAAATATCTACTTTATATGATTACAGTCGTTGAAATTAAAACTTAAATGACTATTTACCTATTTCATCAACTATTCTCTATCTGGTTTATGTTGTTTTCAATTGACATATTAGACCGACCATCTATATACATGCAAGTGAAAAAGAAGTTGAAAAGACATAGAAACTTTAAGAAGAATTATTTTGCGACCCCCCTTTAAAAATTAAACAACAAGTCAGTGAGTCAGTACAGGTTGAGAAACGTTGAGGTACTCGACGTCGTACGGTCCGAAGGGACAGGAAGTGGTAGAGGACCTCGAACGAGTTTGAGTACAGGTAACTCAGCCATTAAGGTAGGTTGGCAGAGCAGGAGACAACAGGGGAAGATGAGGACGGAAGTTAGAAAGGGTCGTAGTCCCAGAAAAGATTAAAAATTAATCCATTCCTTACATATGTTGTGTACGGGTGTCTTTACTTGTAAGGTTAGATTTTATGGAACACTTTTTTAAATAAGATTTCTTTACAGGATCTTATCGTACTAAGCTTCTTTGAAGGTGAGGTTTCTAGAAACAATTAGGAACTAGTAAGGACTATCTTCAGTTGTACGTGTGTAATCTTAAGTAATATTAAATACGGGACTACTTCTTCTTTAAAGTATTTTATGTGTTATGAATTCTAGTATCGACAAATTTTGTCATTATAGTGGTCATTTTTTTTTTTTTGAGAATATAATATCTTGTAGATAATGAATTCCTGGAGTTTCGTAAAATAATCGATTTGAGTTATTTAAGTCAGAAATCTTTATGGACTTAGTCTTGTCTTCTCTTTTTTATTTCACTTAAGAGTCAAGGATGGAGATTAATTAAGTTAGTTAGGGTACTCAATTGATGTAGAGTGACTTCAGTAGTACAAGAAAATGAGTTTAAGACCGTCCCTCTTATCGATAGATAACTTCTGCTACCTACTATATTATTAAATTCCCGTGTCGGAGACGTCGATCCACCAGACCCAACTTTAGGACCGGGAGAGTATACTATGAGTCTTTCAATAAATTGGAGAGACTTGGAGTTAATGGGAATTACTTTCGATGATAAGTATCCCAACAAAACTCCTATCATATGTATTTCGGTAATCTTGTCATAAACCGTGGATTCTTAGTGAGTTATCAAGAGTAATAATAGTAGGGTATTTTAGTTTACCAAACATTATTTACATCTTGTCATTCTATCGGTATCCAAACTTTGTATAATCCTGAACGACAAGAAGTTTGTACGGTTTGGGTGAAGAGAGAGTTTCAGGGAGACGGACTTTACACGTGATTCCTGAGGGAGTGGAGAAAGTTCACACACGAGGTAAACAGTTGGAAGAGTTACTCCGGATGGGTCTAGTAGTGGAATAAATTTTAACGTTGGGTGAAAGGAGGAATGGGACGAGGTGACTCGTTTGAGGTCCTCTCTCACTTCCTGTCCCTTCGGACCACACGACGTCAGGTACCCCAACGTTTCTCAGTCTGTGCTGACTCACTGACTTATTGTTGGGACATGACATAATATATTAAATGAAAAATAACACCAATAACTGTCAGAGGGACGTAATCCGTTGTTTTGAGTTACTGTCTTTCTTAAAAACAGAAAATAAACGACTATATAAGGTTCATCCACGAGTTTATAAAAAACAATTGTAGTAGACCAGATTAGGGAAGTGAAGAAAGTACTTCTTTACGGTTTTTCTGAACTTAGTTTCGATGGATGACTAATTCCCTTTTTCGGTCCTTGTCCCTGACACTGAAGGTCAGGGTTACGGTAAAAATAATATCGAGTGATATAGGACCTAGGAACTTGTAATGTCTTTTACGTGTTAGTAGGTATAAAAAGGGGGTCCTCTTAAATGGAAACTTTAAAGAACCGGAACGTTTATGACGAGACAAGCATTGTCTCTTTACGAGACTCTCCGTCATCTTCGGACATGACCTTATGATTCACCACTGTTTACTTGTCTTCTTCTACCGATTAAACATTCCAGATAGGGTCTTGACCTACTCTCAGACCACAACATTAACACAAAGACTACTGGGTCTTGGTTTACGATTCGATCTTCTACTGACGGTGACACCGACCTGTCGTCTGATGACGACTTACGTACGACCGACCACGACACGATCCAAAGAAACGTCCCCTTTGCAAATTAAGGACAGATTACGGTCTTCGTGAGCTCCGATAAGTTTTCCGACATAATGTACGACCACGAAGTCACGGTGACCAACGTTGACAAGAACGTTTCCTATATATTAGTCCCGGTGTAGGCATTACCGAAAACCTTATGGACCATCACCGACTTAGACCAATCCACGTACACTTACTCCATGGACGACAACCTTTCGTCGTACAACCTATATTCCTGACGACAACTAAATCCCCTGGAAGAACTCATGTGTTACCGAAAAGTCACGAACGGATACTCTGTTTACTCAGTAGACGACTACTACTTTCTTTCGACTCACTCTTCGGACCGAAGAACAATTATACTAACCTTTACGACACGTCTCTTCACACCCCCCACCTAGACCCAGAAACTTCTCCGGATACTTCCTGTAAACACGGTCGACAACTTCGACAGGAAGGTGTCGGGAGACTCTACATTACGATTAACTTACCCGAAAATCGACGACCACGGGTTTTGACTGTAGACAAACAACCCATCCGACTTAAGATGTGTAATTTATTTCCGAGATATCTTACACAAACACATAGATTCCAATTACAATTTATACTGAATACAGAAAACGAGGTTACAACTTCTTAGAACCCCAACACAATTTATTCGAACAACGAGTCTTCAGACATGATGTATGCCACCATGACTCATTTTCAGGACTAGACGTCAAACATTATACATAAACGAACGGTAGTCTTCTTAAATGAAACATATGAGCGACCCACTACTTCCAACAGACAATTCAACAGATCTACCACATTCGTCACACAGGACTTATTCCCTGTATGAGTTTACGGACCATTCGTACGACAAGATATCTAAAGTGTCCCATTCGACGAACCTAATATGTAAGACCAACCAGACCTTTTCCTCTGGTTTGGTCTCCAAGGTGACATATTTGTCCGACAGGAACCCGACCCCCGTTTATTCTCCCGATACGGTGTCCATCCCGACCTATTCTTCAGATATCTTATCCAACCAACACTACGATCACCAACCTGTCACATTTGTCCTACGAGACCCTACCATCATTTATTTATCCGACACAGCTTCGGAAATAACCCAGATTCATCCGACACTACCCAATTCTTCGAATAAGGAGCTTTCATAGTGTTCTCCGTCGACGAGTCCTCGGAAGTTATCCTTCCTACCGTCAAGACGTCCACCAGGACTCATTCACACAACTTGTCTTATTCTACCGCCAAGGTCCCGGACTTACTGTGACGGTTGAATGTAATCAAAGTCTAAAAAGTCTCATATTAGGGTGACTGGTACAAAGACACCACTACGATAGTTCAACCACATTTTCATTAACACCAAAAACGTAACAACTTTAAACGACAAACTATAACCTATGTAAGAATTTACACCGATACAATATATAATAAAATTACGTGTAAAGAACGAAATAAAAAAACGATTATTGAATATATAACTAACGACAAATAAAATATAAAATCTGATACCTTTATTACAATCTGTTTTTCGTTTAAACTCTTTAAAAGAATAAACTCAAGTTTTATCCAGTATTTCGTCGTCTCTGTTGAGTGTTGTAGTTACTGCGTAAACCGGGTCCTTAACTATTGCTTACATATCATCACCAAGTTCTTCAAAAAGTTTCCTCTACTCTCGGAATTTTTACTCCTCGTATCACCGGTCGGTAGCCTTCCACTGTTGCTGGTTGACTCTCGATAGTAGTTTCAACTAGGAGACTGTACCCTTTAACGGTTTCTTGAGTTACAATCGGTAAGATGTCAGTAAGTCGTAAACTTCGTTTAACCTTTCCACTTTTTTGCAGTCATTCACCCACGGAGTACTCGACTGGCTTTTAGTTTTTTAGTAACAAAACTTAACAGTAGAAATGAATAAGATGTATTGTTGTTACTTGTTAAAGAATTAGTCTGACACTGTACGCTGTTTTTCACTTAAAATATGTTGTTGGTCTTCACTGGTCGAGTCACACTTTTCTTCGAGGTTTCGTGAAAGGTTTCAGTTTGAACATGGTTTTTTTCCAGTACCAGTCAAACCACCAGTCGACGGTCAGACTAAGTGATGTCGAAAGACTTAGGACCTTTTTGGTAATATAGACTCTCTATACGTGTCGTTTAACTACTCTACGTGACTTTTGACGTTGTGGACGTCGGTCGTAACCAGTTGTCTTTACCGGATTGAGAAGAGGTACTGTTACGGGCTTGTGTGCAATGTGTTGGTGTGAAGTTTTGAACTTACTTTAACTGGTCCTATAAAACGAAGTAGACGGTATAAGGGGACTGGAGAACGGTTGACTGATAGTGAAAAGTTCGTTGAAAAACGAACTTTTTTTCAACGAACTTTTGAAAAACGTCCCTTTTACGAAGGTGTTGGTCGTCTTCCGTCTTTTACTAAAGGTTCTCAAGTGACTTAGGACTTCGTGTCTAAAAATGTGATTTTCTTATTAGTTTGAATAAAAAGTAACCGTTGTTACACAACTGACATTACCAAATATCAAATTATTTCTATACAAACTCAAATCAATATTACTAAATTTTAAGTACCAGACTTTGGTGTTAATGTAAACATTGTTAGATTATTTTCTACGAACGAGAAACCTTCTTTTCGATGGTGTTTGAATCTGTTGTATAATTTTTCGTCTCTGTAGTGAAATGGTTGTTTCCAGACATATTCAGTTTCGATACCAAAAAGATCAGTAGTACATGCCTACACTCTCAACCTGGTATTTCTTTCGACTCGTGGCTTCTGAACTACGAAAACTTCACACCACGATCTCTTCTGAGAACTCTCAGGGAACCTGACGTTCCTCTAGTTTGGTTAGTTAGAATTTCCTTTAGTCAGGACTTATAAGTAACCTTCCTGACTACGACTTCGACTTCGAGGTCATGAAACCGGTGGACTACGTTTCTTGGTTGAGTAACCTTTTCCAGGACTACGACCCTTTGTAACTTCTGTCCTCCTCTTCCCCTACTGTCTCCTACTCTACCAACCTATCGTAGTAACTGAGTTACCTGTACTCAAACTCGTTTAAGACCCTCTATCGCTTCCTGTCCCTTCGGACCACACGACGTCAGGTACACCGGCTTTTCTTAGTCTGTGATGACTCGGTGACTTGTTGTTGTTATATTAGAATCCAACATTTTAATTACCGACGACGACTTGTCTCCGAATCTTTGTTCAGAAGAGATTTATGTCAGACCGAAACACCTTGAATTCTTAGACCTTAATGTCTGAAGACTATATGGTGACTAATACCGATCCTATGACTTATATAGAAAACACTTCCGATTACCCGGGAACTTACGTGGAGTTACGTTAATCTTCCCTCGACTCGACATGGTGGTCGTAAGACACGTGACGAGCGTTCAACCCGTTTTCTTATTAAACTGTTTCGACCTCCACTAATTGACTATTTGATCTTTAAACTGACCGTAAACCATTAAACCAATTACGGACTAAGGGTAAAGATCCCAGTTCAAGTTCAACTTCCGGTTGGTAATCTAAGACCCTTTAGTAAACACTTCGTGCGTCACAGTTTCCTCTTTAACATTTGTTCTGACCAACACCTTGAGATCATTGACTGTTCAGATTTCGGTGTCCAACTTGATTTTAAACATGTAGACGAGATTTTGAGTCGACATCAAGGACCACGACTACGTTTTATTAAGTTTAATATTTACGTACATGGTACCCTTAAGAGACTGGAGGTTACCACTCCTGAACCACGAGAGTAATAGTCCCGGGACCCGAGTTAGGGACTAACTTGATTCTAGGGTGTTCGACGTCTCACATCGGTTTTTAAAAAAATTAATTTTTATTTTATTTACATATATGGTACAAGTTAATTACCCCTCTCAGGGTCTATCTTACTATCCATTTTATTACGATACAACGTTTCTAAGCCCCCGAAGGGACCACCGAGTCTGTCATTTTGCTAGACGGACGTTACGTCCTCTAGACCCAAGTCAGGGACCTACTCCTTCTAGGGACCTCTTCCTTTACCGTTGGGTGAGGTCATAAGAACGGACCTTTTAGGGTACCAGTCTCCTCGGACCGTCCGATGTTAGGTATCCCAACGTTTCTCAACCTGTAATGACTCTCTGATTGTGTGACATTTCTAAAATCCTTGAATAGGTTTTCCACAACCCATATCACAATCAGGATATTTTTAAGATAATTATTGTGGTGCTCATTTACAATCAACTTCTGTGATTGTCTGACTCTGGTCGGGGGTTGTTTTGTAACGAGTACCGGAGAGTTAATAACTTGAACGGTGTATTGAGTAAGTTTGGCACCGTCTTTAAGTCTGATTGACTAAGACTATAGAAGTGTGTGGTCTTTCACCTTCAAGATTCTCTTTCGAGTTTTCCTAAAATTATAGTATCGATTTTACTTGTTTCTTCGAGAGAGTTCTCCTCTCCTCTGTCAACCAACTTATGTATATCCAACGGACATTATTAAGGATCTTGAATTTGGTGATCCAAATATTTTTCTGGGGGTGACCAGTTTCACAAACGAATACACCTAAGATTTATAATCCACTTTTTCCGTCCGATGTTTTTCCATACATACACTATATGTATACATACATATTTGTTTCAATATACACATGTGTCTTTTTTTCTGTTTAGATCTCAAGTAAAGAAGCATTCTAAATTCCTGTCTCAAGTCAAGTTAGCGAGTCATTACAGACTGGAAAACGCTGGGGTACTTGGTGTCGTGCGGTCCGGAGGGACAGATAATGGTTGAGGGTCTCAGGTGGGTTTGGAGTACAGGTAACACAGTCACTACGGTAGGTTGGTGAATAGGAGACAGTAGGGGAAGAGGAGGACGGGAGTTAGAAAGGGTCGTAGTCCCAGAAAAGTTTACTTAGTCGAGAAGCGTAGTCCACCGGTCTCATAACCTCAAAGTCGAAGTTGTAGTCAGGGAGGTTACTTGTGGGTCCTGACTAGAGGAAATCCTACCTGACCTACCTAGAGGAACGTCATGTTCCCTGAGAGTTCTCAGAAGAGGTTGTGGTGTCAAGTTTTCGTAGTTAAGAAGACGTGAGTCGAAAGAAATATCAGGTTGAGAGTGTAGGTATGTCTGGTGACCTTTTGGGTATCGGGACTGATCTGCCTGGAATCAGCCGTTTCGTTACAGAGACGAAAAGTTATACGATAGATCCAACCAGTATTGAAAGGAAGGTTCCTCATTCTCAGAAAATTAAAGTACCGACGTCAGTGGTAGACGTCACTAAAACCTCGAGGGGTTTTATTTCAGACTGTGACAAAGGTGACAAAGGGGTAGATAAACGTTACTTCACTACCCTGGCCTACGGTACTAGAATCAAAAGACTTACAACTCGAAATTCTGTTCAAATAGTGAGAGGAGAAAGTGAAATTAGTTGTCCGAGAAGTGAAAGACGGTATTCCCACCATAGTGGACGTATAGAGTACTACATGAGACGTATATTCAATTTATTCGTCCCACTGTTATATGTCGGAACTACATGAGGAAAACGATGAACCTTGGTCAGACGACAAGGTACAGGTCAAGATTGACAACGAAGAACTGGACATATGTCTAAAGAGTTCTCCGTCCACTCCACCAGACCATAAGGGTAGAGAAAGTCTTAGAAGGTGTCAAATGACACTAGGTGTGTCAGTTTCCGAAACCGTATCAGTTATTTCGTCTTTATCTACAAAAAGACCTTGAAAGAACGAAAAAGGTACTAGGTCGTCTACAACCGTTAAACTAAAGACCAAGGAGACGGAAAGAATTTTGGTCGAACTTATAGACCTCCAAGTGCCAAGTGTTTAACGACTTCGGACCGAACCTCTTAAAACTCGTAATGAAATGATCGTACACTCTACTCACGTTAACACGTCATCAAACTCGTAAGAAACCGTAACGGAAAGAAACCCTAACCTTACTTTTGACTGGAAAAGGTCAGGACACCGGTGACGACTCAAAAGGTTTAAACGACCGTATAACTTACGTCGTGAAAGTGTCGTAGTAGAAAGTCCTAAACTCTATCGAGGTGACCTTAAGGAAGTGGAGGTGATCAAAACAAGCATACTACGAAAGATTCCGGGCGAACTGAAGTGTAAGGTCCTACAGACCGAGATCCACTCACTAGTGTGGTAACACTAATAGACCCAACACTTCTAGAAAAAACATGTCAAGAAGACACATAAGAACGGTGGAGAAGAATTATAGAAGACGAAGACAATCCAGGTATGGTAAAGATAGGAAATAACTCGGGTAGAAACGTACTTTACAAGGGAACCATGGAGGATAAAAGAACTTCTCTAGAGATCAGAAAGGGTAAGACAAGAAAAGGAGATAAAGAAACGTAACTAGTGACTCATTCGGAAAGAATAGAGAGGAACGATAAGAAACCTTGAGACGTAAGTTTACCCAGATAGAAAGGAAAAGAGGAAACGAAAAACGAAGGAAAGAAAAGTGTCGATAAACATTCCGGAGGAGTCTGTCGGTAAAAAGAAAAAACGTAAAGAAAAAGAACCCCTACCAGAACTAAGGACAGAGAACATGTTACAGTGCTAGAGGTAGGTATCGAGTAGTACGTGAGACAGATAGTCTAGATCAGGGAATTTAGATAAAGAGTGAAGGTGACATATTAGTATTCCCTAAACTAAATCCAGTATGGACTTACCAGATCACCAAAAGAGGTGAAAGAAATTAAAGTCAGAGGTAAACCGTTATTCCTCAAGTACTAGACTTGGTGTCAGTTTAGATCTCAGAGATGGGGGTTTATATTTACTATTAAATAAAGATCGACCTCTATCATCTACTAAAAGTGACAGAAGAAATATTGAAACATCTGAAATAAAAGCCTCTTCCGTTACCGTGGAGTGTGGTCATGGGAACGGACCTTTTAGGGTACCTGCCGCCTCGGACCATCCGACGTCAGTCAGGAACCCCAGAGTTCCTCAGCCTGTGTTGACTCGCTGAAGGGAAAATGAAAAGTGAAAGTACGTAACCTCTTCCTTTACCGTTGGGTGAGGTCACAAAAACGGACCTCTTAGGGTCCCTGCCCCCTTGGACCACCCGACGACAGATACCCCAGTGTCTCAGCTTGTGCTGACTTCACTGAATCGTCGTCGTCGTCCGAAATAAAATTTATCCATTTATTGTGAAAGTATTTAAAAAATAGGAAAAAAAGTTTTATGTGTATGGACATATAAATACACCAACTTGGATTTAATAATAATTATTAAATTCGTAAGTAGGTTGTGTGAAACGTAATGTCAGAAAATTTTTCTCTATTTAGGTTGGTGTTGTACTTGAGTTCTTACTTGTATACGGTGTATTCGATGTTTGTGATCGGTTTGTAGTACGTGACAATTGATATGGTATAATTTATATAGGGATCGTCTAAAATTTACGTAGACCGTAAACAGTTCATACACATACAAAAGGGGATGTTCTAACTCGAAGAACTCCCGTTCCTTGTATAAAATAGAGCAAAATATAGGGGTCTCTACCGTCAATAATTTTGACGCGACTACTTGATACTGACTGATATATGATTAGAGAATTTTGGTTGTCTACGTGGTCGACGATTGATTTAGTATATGTCTCTTACGGATCCTCGAGTCTGGTAGAGTAAGGGTTTCTCTCTTCTGTGTGTATTCCCTACCACTCCAACTCTTTTCTTTTACCCTACCGTTTCTTTTCGGGTCGGTACATAGGTTTCAGATATTGGATCCTTTGGTCCTATATCATGACTATATGTTTGTGAGTCTTTCTGACACATGAGTAACAGTCTTTACTCATTACAACTGAAATCTCAGATTTACTTTTTTGTAAAAGAAGATGTCTTTATTTACACTTGTTTTGTTCAGTTCTTAAATCTAGTTTCACGATTTTTAATATTGTCAGATACTCTAGGATAAAGATTAATTGATGTTTTCTGTAGGGAAGTGTAGGTTTAGTCCGACTTTTCAGGTTGTGTTTTTTGTTTGGTTCTTTTTCCCTAATCTCAGGATTTATTTAAAAAATAGGCATATACCTTAAGAGTCAAAGAAAAGGTTAATATATTCGTCACAGAGTTCTAAGATCAATGTGTTATAATCCGTGTAGGAGTTCTTCTTACGGAATTCACTTCCTTTTATATTTGTTGAAATTCGAAAGTCACTGAAAATATATTTGATTCTACTTAGATACATTCTCTCGGAAGCGGACAGTCTTTTAGACACGACACGAATCAACGAGTCATTACAGACTGAGAAACACTTGGGTTCCTGACATCGGGCGGTCCGAGGAGACAGGTACTCCTAAGGGGTCCGTTCTTATAACCTCACCCAACGGTACGAGAGAAGATCCCCTAGAAGGGTTGGATCCCTAGCTTGGGTCCAGAGGGTATACCGTCCGTTTAAGAAATGGTAGACTCGGTGGTCTCTTGGGGTTCTTATGAACTCACCCATCGGATAGGAAAGAGGTCCCCTAGAAGGACTAGGTCCTTAGCTTGACCCCAGAGGACGTAACGTCCACCTAAGAAATGGTCTACTCGATGGTCCCTTCGGGTTCCATGGTCCCTTCGGGACGACGACGACGACGACGATTCAGCGAAGTCAGCACAGGCTGAGACACGCTGGGGTGTCTGTCGTCGGGTGGACCCTAAGAGGTCCGTTCTTGTGACCTCACCCAACGGTAATCCGTCACAATTTATACAAATTGACTTATGTCTCGGAGATTTTACATAGAATGGAAATAAACACTCCGGAAACCCTGTCAATTTCCACTTTGGACCCCAACACTCTGTTGACCTCCAGGTGTCTGTACGTGTCCGTTTTATCACCTGGCTGGAACTTAGTTTCCGTTTTAAACCCCGACTCAGTCGAAACCGACGAAGACGTTGACAATTTATTCTTGTTTTTCTAATTTCTATTTAAGAGGGTAAATATCATTTATATGACTACTATATAATTTTTTTGTTATGTTATAACATTTCATTAATCGGAGGTTAATTTTATTTATTTAAATATAATTTTTATATATATATATTTTGTCAAGTAGAGTGGGGACTTTAGACGACCATTACAGGGTGATCAACGACCCTACCCATTTAAAAGAGGTCTTATAAATAAAGCCAGACGCCGTACAATCTTTGGTAAACTCTCGGGTAGTAGACCAGACTCCTCATCCGATGTGACCCGACTAAACTTCATAGACTCACATATCGACTAGGACGAGGACGGAGTCTGTTTAACAGTGGATGCTATTTCTTTTATTCCGTCTTCCCTTTTTAAGTTTTGTGTTCCAGGTCTACCGTATCCTTTACCATTCGTGAGAAAAAAAGAAAAAGTGAGACTGTTGGACTTTGTCGAAATTTATTCTATACATGTGACGTCTTAATTAGTTTTTGGTAGTACATTTGAAAGGTACGACTATAATACCATATTGATTTTAAAATAATCATTTCGTTTTGATGTTTCTTAATATATTTTCAATTGAGTTAAACGACCGGTAAAGTACGTATAGGATTGATTAGATACACACGGTAATCCTAAAGTCAATTATCAGAGTAAAAGTATCTTGGACCGATATGTTATTACGACGGAAATATCTTGTTACCCAATAATGATACTTTTGTGAGACAGGAAGGTCTCTTCTCTTGCATAATGTCTGTCTTTTTAATCTCTTTGACAATTAAAATATGAACTCAGATTTTATGTTTTCCAGAATTTCAGATCTTTTAAAGGAGAACTTTTTATTCAAGATAGAAATCTAGGTATAAAGGAAATGATTTTCTAAGTACAATCTGAGAATTTTTACCATTTTTCTAATATTAGGAATAGGTTGATCATGGAACTTGTTCAGTGAATTGTCTTGTCAAAGAATTAAAATTTCATTCCTTTGATCGACCGAACAGATAAATGCCTAAAACCTTTTCCTAATTACTTTCCTGTCTATTGTTTTACGAAACTTTGTATGTTTTCATGATAAATTTCTATTACCTTATGTTAATGTGCAAAGGAAAATATGTAATATTGACACAATGGACATTGTCTCCTCGTCACTACAACACCAAAAGAAACATCTTCGACATCAGCGTGTACAACTAGTTGAAGTCAAAGAAGTGTAAGACGGGGTCACACGACTTGTCCTCCTCCCCCGTTTCTACATAAAACCCCGACTCCCTCATATAAGGGATGTCTGAACGTGACCCTTAGGGACGCAAGAAGGTTTGTCGGTCGACCGAAGAAGAGGGAACAGAAGAAATAGTCCCAGTGAGCCAGAGATTACCTGAATCGTTGTCGAAACCTTAGTGAAAGTACCTTCTTAGGACTGAACTGGATGTTTGTTTTGTATTATTCGTTTAGTGTAGAAAAAAAAGTTAATTAATTAAAAAATAACTTCCTATTAACGAAATGTCTTAAAACGACGAAAGACAGTTTGGAGTTGTACTTAGTCAGTATCCATATGTATATAGGGGAGGGAAAACTTGGAGGGAGGGTGGAGGGAGGGGTAGGGTGGGGAGATCCGACTGTGTATCGGGGACAAACTCAAAGGACTCGGTATGTAGTTTAAGAGCAACCGATAGATAAAATGTATACCATTACATTCAAAGATACAATGAGAAACGTATGTAGAGTAGGAGAGGAGGGGAGAGGGGTACAGGTATTCAGATAAGAGATACAGACAAAGAGATAACAACGGGACATTCATTTAAGAAGTCATGGTAAAAAGATCTAAGACGTATACACAATCTTATACCATAAAGAGAAAAAGAGAGACTGAGTGAAGTGAGAGATATTATCCAAGATGCAAGTAGGTGGAGTAATCTTGACTGAGTTTACACAAGAAAAAATACCGACTCATTATAAGGTAACACATATATATGACCTCAAGTGAGTTTGAGTACAGGTAGTTCAGTCACTACGGTGGGTCGGTAGAGTAGGAGACAGCAGGGGAAGAGGAGGACGGGGGTTAGGGAGGGTCGTAGTCCCAGAAAAGGTTACTCAGTTGTGAAGCGTATTTCACCGGTTTCATAATCTCAAAGTCGAATTCGTAGTCAGGAAGGTTACTTGTGGGTTCTGACTAGAGGAAATCCTACCTGACGAACCTGGAGGAACGTCAGGTTCCCTGAGAGTTCTCAGAAGAGGTTGTAGTGTCAAGTTTTCGTAGTTAAGAAGCCACGAGTCGAAAGAAGTGTCGGGTTGAGAGTGTAGGTATGTACTGGTGACCTTTTTGGTATCGGAACTGATCTACCTGGAAACAACCGTTTCATTGTAGAGACGAAAAATTATACAATAGATCCAACCAGTATTGAAAGTAAGGTTCCTCATTCGTAGAAAATTAAAGTACCGACGTTAGTGGTAGACGTCACTAAAACCTCGGGTTTTTTTATTTCAGACTGTGAAATAAAAGTAACAATCATATATCTTTCCGTTCACTAAAGACACATAACTAAAATATAGGACGTTAAAACGATTCAAGTGACTAATCGTTATCATTAAAAGACTATGATAGAAATCCCAAAAGATACATGTCATACTACAGTAGACGTTTGTCACTCTCGAAATGAAGAAAAGACTAGACCTTAGGAAAGAAGAGACTAACGGCTTCGATCCTGAAGGTCTTGATACAACTTATTATCACCCCTTTCACCTGTGGGAACAGAAGAAGGACTAGAATCCCCCTTACGAAAGTCAAAAAGTGGTAACTCTTATTACAAAGGAGATCCGAATAGTATATACCGGAAATGATACAACTTCATCCAAGAAAGATACGGGTAATTAATGTCTCAAAATTAGTATTTACCCACAACTTAAAAGAGTTTCCGAAAAAGACGTAGATAACTCTACTAGTATACCAAAAATAGAAAGTTAAACAATTATACCACATAGTGTAACTAACTAAAGGTATATAACTTCTTAGGAACGTAAGGACCTTATTTGGGTTGAACTAGTACCACATACTCGAAAAACTACACAACGACTTAAGACAAACGATTTTAAAACAACTCCTAAAAACGTAGATACAAGTAGTGACTATAACCGGACATCAAAAGAAAAAACACAACAGAAACAGACCAAAACCACAGTCCGACTACCACCGGAACATTTTACTTAAACCTTCATAAGGAAGGAGTCGGTAAAAAACTTTCTCGAAATCTTCTTATCCGTAATCGAGAAGAGATTTACAAACTGTCTTAAGAGGACACTTCGGTAGACCAGGACCATAAAACACAAAACCCTCTAAAAAAATAGTGTCGAAGTTAAAGTCACGTACATTAACCCAACAAGTAGTAAAGATAAAAAAGGACCAAGTCAGAACCTTCTGACCGGAAAATATTCTTAGACAGGTAAGAAGGTCCAATAGATAAAATAACGGTATATCAACAAGTATTATCACAGAATATTAGGAAACATAACGACGTAACAGACAACATTGGAAAGGAAAAAGTAAAGATTAAAACAACTAAACTAAGAAGAGAGAAAAAAAGGAACTACTCAGACAGACAGTTAAAATAGAAGAGTTTCTTGGTCGAAAATCAAAATAATTATAAATAATAACAAAAATAAGTAAAGAAAAAGTAAATAAATACGAGTCCTTAAATATTAAAGAAAAGAAGATGATTAAAACCCCAAAACAAGAAGAAAAGGGTCAACAAAATCCACATTTCAATGTAACAGATAAACTATAAAAAGAACAAAGAACTCCATCCTAACATAACGATATTTGAAAGGAGAATCTTGACGAAAACGATGTAGGGTGTCCAAAACTCAACAATACAAAAGTAACAGTAAACAAAGATCTTTAAAATATTAAAGGGATGACCAATAAATCTTTTCACAACAAATTAGAGGTACACAAACACAAAGGATGTCGAAAAAGGAACGTTCACTATAGATCAGAGTATCGCAACACCAGTCTCTTCTACGAACTATGTTAAAGTTAAAACAAGTTTCAGCATAGAAATTGTAAATTCTAAAAATGAAAATAAAAAATGATCGTCTCAATAAAAGGATGAGGTTTAAGGTTTACGATAACTTTTATCAATTAAACAAAGATACAAGAAAGAAAGAAACCCTAACTTTACTTTTGACTGGAAAAGGTCAGGACACCGGTGACGACTCAAAAGGTTTAAACGACCGTATAACTCACGTCGTGAAAGTGTAGTAGTAGAAAATCGAAACAAGTATCACTACGAAGGATTCCGGGTGAACTGAAGTGTAGGGTCCTACAGGTCGAGATCCACTCACAATCACTAGTGTGGAAACACTAATAGACCCAGTACTTCTCGGAAAGACATGTAAAGAAGACACATAAGAAGGTGGAGAAGAATTATAGAAGACGAAGACAATCCAGGTATGGTAAAGACAGGAAATAGCTCGGGTAGAAACGTACTTTACAAGGGAACCATGGAGGATAAAAGAACTTCTCTAGAGATCAGAAAGGGTAAGATAACAAAAGGAGATAAAGAAACGTAACTAGTGACTCCTTCGGAAAGAATAGAGAGGAACGATAAGAAACCTTGAGACGTAAGTTTACCCAGATAGAAAGGAAAAGAGGAAACGAAAAGCGAAGGAAAGAAAAGTGTCGAAACATTCCGGAGGAGTCTGTCGGTAAAAAGAAAAAACGTAAAGAAAAAGAACCCCTACCAGAACTAAGGACAGAGGACATGTTACAGTGCTCGGAGACAGGTATCAAGTAGTCCATGAGATAGTCTAGATCAGGGAATTTAGATAAAGAGTGAAGGTGGTACATCAGTATTCCCTAAACTAAATCCAATATAGAATTACCTTTTTCAGTCAAAAATAAGGTTAGGGTTTCTTACCATTACGGTTTCTTACGAGTTTGATGGCGTGTTAACGTGAGTAGAGTGTATGATCATTTCATTACGAGTTTTAAGAGGATCGGTCCGAAGTCGTTATGTACTTGATACTTGAAGATCTACAAGTTCGACCAAAATCTTTTCCGTCTCCTTGGTCTCTAGTTTGACGGTTGTAGGTGACCTAGTATCTTTTTCGTTCTCTCAAGGTCTTTTTGTAGATAAAGACGAAATAACTGATACGGTTTCGGAAACTGACACGCCTAGTGTTATTGGACACCTTTTAAGAAGTTCTCTACCCGTATGGTCTGGTGGACTGGACGGAGAACTCTTTGGACATATGTGCAGTCCTTCGTTGTCAATCTTGACCTGTACCTTGTTGTCTGACCAAGGTTTATCCTTTTCCTCATGCAGTTCCGACATATAACAGTGGGACTAATAAATTGAATAAACGTCTCATGTGGTACTCTTTGCGACCCGACCTCCTTCGTGTTCGACCTTAGTTCTAACGACCCTCTTTATAGTTATTGGAGTCTATACGTCTATTATGGGGGCAATAGCGTCTTTCACTTCTTCTTGATCATTCTCGGACAACTACTTTCACTTTCTCCTTTCACTTTTTCAACCGAATTTAGAGTTGTAAGTCTTTTGATTCTAGTACCGTAGGCCAAGCTAGTGAAGTACCCTTTATCTACCCCTTTGTCACTTTGTCACAGTCTGAAATAAAAAGACCCGAGGTTTCAGTGACGTCTACCACTAACGTCGGTACTTTAATTTTCTAGGAACGAGGAACCTTCCTTTCAATACTGGTTGGATCTGTCGTATAATTTTTCGTCTCTGTAATGAAACGGTTGTTTCCAGGTAGATCAATTCCGATACCAAAAAAGTCATCAGTACATACCTATACTCTCAACCTGATATTTCTTTCGACTCACGTCTTCTCAACTACGAAAACTTGACACCACAACCTCTTCTGAGAACTCTCAGGGAACCTGACGTTCCTCTAGGTTGGTCAGGTAGGATTTCCTCTAGTCAGGACCCACAAGTAACCTCCCTGACTACAACTTCGACTTTGAGGTTAGAAGCCGGTGGACTACGCTTCTCGACTGAGTAAACTTTTCTGGGACTACGACCCTTTCTAACTCCCGGCCTCCTCTTCACCTGTTATCTCCTACTCTACCAACCTACCGTAGTGACTCTGTTACCTGTACCCAAACCCACCTGAGGTCCTAAACTACTACCTGTCCCTCTGGACCGCACGACACCAAGTACCCCAGTGTTTCTCAACCTGTACTGACTCGTTGACTTGACTTGACTTACAAGAAAGAATTAGTCTGTACATGTTTACGGTCTCGAACCTTATCCTTTTTATAATGATCCGAGGTCTTTGTATTCTCGGATTCGACCAGGAAAAAGGATATTCGTGTGTGTTAGAACACCATTCTCTACCTATTTTTGAATTAAATTTTACTTTATTCTCCATCCTTATTCGACGAAGTTTTCGGGATTTCCTCGTCTTCGGAAAGATCATCTTAATCTCTTTCTTAGTGTCTCCTTCCATTTCAGACTGGACCTAATTTATTTTGTTCCTTGAACTTCCGATAACTCCCTCTCCATCTACTTCAGGTCTTCAGTCGTGAGATCCGTCAACTACATACGAGTGTCGTTTCACGACATAGAATAATCCAAAATCATCTCACTGTACTCCCTGTAGTTCCCGAACAACAGATTTTCCTTGTCCCGACTCATCGTCTCTATTACTGAACTTCTCCACAGTCCGTATAGTAAGAGTCAAGATGTCAGACATAAAAGTTCATACAGAGTTCCAAGATGTCTAAACTCCTTTAAAGTAGTATCAACTTTTTACTAATTTTACAATCTACCTTAGGTATATAAATTAAAGTGAGAAAGGGTTTCAATTTTTTTTTGGGTCTCGTTTACCTAAAAATTCAGTATTTGAGTGTTCCTATCTGTTTTATTTCAGTTGTCGTTGTTGTTTGTAAAACCTGTAAACCCCTAAGCTTTTGTCTATTATTGACCCTTTCCACTCGGTCCCTTTCGACTCTTAGTAAGAGTAAATAGGACTTATTGTGAGTATTATGTATCCTTGATCGGTATGGTCCATGAATATGTTCACCCATTTCAGTTTTCTCTACTGATTTTATTTCTTCTGATTCACTTTCCCAAAAGTCTTCATCAATCCATAATCCAAGGGTAGAGAGTGGGAGGTAAGGTGTAGAAACCCACTAACGAAGAGGGGATAAGTTTTTCGGATTTTAAAACAAGAGACCTTTCCCATTTTCTCCTAGAGACCTGATCCCTTGTGGTCCGTGTCAGCTTCCACACCGATAGTCCACTTTTTGTTCTTCTAATATACCGGTATACGTACGACTTGTGGTATGTGTCTTTGACGGTCGTGAGAAGGGGTGAACCGATGGTTTTACGTGGTTATTGGTGTAGGAATAGGAGGTCCGTCCTATGACTTTCTATTAAGAGACCTCTTAGACCGGTTAAGTTCTTCTTTCTGTGTGTTTATAAATGTAGCCTACAAGGGACTAATAACCGGGTGGGTCTACGGACTTTCATCTCCAATTGTTCAGACTGGAAGGGTCTGAGTCGAGAGTATTTGAGTATCCCTTCAAACTCGGTCTGATACTGGTTCTCCGAGACAAGTCGAATGGGGAGGACCCATAGAAGTGGTTTGTCATTGAAGTCATTGGTCGATCCATACACGACCCGTGAGATCAAAAGTTTTGTTTTATTATATATAATAAATCCATGTGATATTACTTTTCGTTTCCTTTCACATTGTGTTTTCCTATCTAGGTACCGACTAAGTACAGCTACATACCACTTTTGCTAGTGTTGTAACATTTCATTCATCGGAGGTTAATTTTATTTATTTAATTAAGAAATTTATCAGTCCCATCTATAATAGATATCACTAGGCCCTCCCCTTACGTTCATCCTCCCCGTGTGTCTATTGAAGATTCCATGGTCATCACAAGGTAAAGAATTGTTTTCATCTCAAAATGATAAGAAATATGATATGTATGTTTAAATTATATGAGTCGACGTATCTATATAAAGTGTTATTTTAAAGTTAAATTTATTTCTTTCACTCTCTTTTCTTTCGTTAGTCTTTCTCTTTCCTACGTTGAGACTATGATATTGCCCTCTCCTCCGACCCCTATCCTAAGTGAATGGTAAAGTATACGATGAAGGAGTCCACATAGACAAAGATTTAACTTTGACTTAAGTTATCGAAGTAATAGAAATACAAACGGAAAGTTAAAAAATCCCAGAAGTTGGGTCTCAGAATTTCGGTCCCTACTTAAACTCGTTAGTAGAAGGAGACGGTTGAGGTGAGAATCAGGACATAGGAGGCGTTTTTTACGCACCAAATCATCCAGGGAATATCTATTGGATTATTTGTTATATGTTTGGACAATAGTTAAGAAGGTTAGTGTTTTTTCTATATCTTGTGAATTAGTCATTTTTTAGTCAGTTTCGTTGTTCAAATAAATTTTAAAAGATAAATGATTTGGTAATTAAACAGAATTATATTTTCGGTTTAGAATATAGGTTAATAATAATGGTTCCTATGTTTGTTTGGAGCTAATTGTACGTAAATATCACTAGAATTAATTCCTGGTAATTGTCATTGTATAGGTCTATGACTTCAAATTGTATGGATTTGTATATGGATCTCTATTAAACTTTTCACGACGTCATGCAATCTACCTAAGTCATAGAAGGGATTTAGTAACCGAATTCAGTGGTTTTGAGATTGTTACCTAACAGTCGTTCCTTTGATTTTTGAGAAGGTCTATATATGTGAGATTTCATTTAATCGTTAAGTTTGCAAAAAATTGTCTTAAATATTTGTCTTGAGTAATTGAGTTAATTGTCATTAGATCAGGAAACTGACACCTAGTGTTATTTGACACCTTTTAAGAAGTTCTCTACCCTTATGGTCTGGTGGACTGGACGGAGAACTCTTTGGACATATGTGCAGTCCTTCGTTATCAATCTTGGCCTGTACCTTGTTGTCTGACCAAGGTTTATCCTTTTCCTCATACAGTTCCGATATATGACAGTGATACGAATAAATTGAATAAACGTCCCATGTAGTACTCTTTGAGATCCGACCTTCTTCGTGTTCGACCTTAGTTCTAACGACCCTCTTTATAGTTATTGGAGTCTATACGTCTACTGTGGTGGGAATACCGTCTTTCACTTCTCCTTGAGTTTTCGGAGAACTACTTTCACTTTCTCCTCTCACTTTTGCAACCGAATTTCGAGTTGTAAGTCTTTTACTTCTAGTACCGTAGACCAGGGTCGTGAAGTACCGTTTATCTACTCCTTTGTCACGTTTGTCACAGTCTGAAATAAAAAGACCCGAGGTTTTAGTGACGTCTACCACTGACGTCGGTACTTTAATTTTCTGCGAATGAGGAACCTTCTTTTCAATACTGGTTGGATCTATCGTATGACTTTTCGTCTCTGTAATGAAACGGTTGTTTCCAGACAGATCAGTTCCGATACCAAAAAGGTCACCAGTACATACCTACACTCTCAACCTGACACTTCTTCCGACTCGTGGTTTCTTAACTACGAAAACTTGACATTACAACCTCTTCTGAGAACTCTCAGGGAACCTGACGTTCCTCTAGGTTGGTCGGGTAAGATTTCCTCTAGTCAGGACCCACAAGAAACCTTCCTTACTACGATTTCGACTTTGAAGTCATGAAACCGGTGGAGTACGTTTCTCAACTGAGTAACCTTTTCTGAGACTACGACCCTCGCTGACCCCCGTCCTCCTTTTCCCCTACTGTCTCCTACTCTACCGACCTACCGTAATGACTGAACTACCTGCACTCAGACTCACTTGAGGCCCTCTACCATTACCTGTCCGTCCGGACCGTACGACGCTAAGTACCCCGACGTTTGTCAGCATGTGCTGACTCGCTGACTTGACTTGACTTGACTCAGTCACATGAAGTAAGTGAGAAATCTCTTACGATACACACTTCGATTAAATCAAGTCGTTTCAGTATGTCAAAAGAACTTCATAAATTCCGGTCACAGGATCCGGTTTCATATGTGTATTACCTATGTTGAGGTTGGATTATAATCCCTAATTAGATTATAATCCAATTATAATCCAATTCTCTTCTTTTTTTCTGTCTCCAAGTTTTAAAAAAATATTCGACCCTTTCCGTTAAAGGGAAAGAAACTGGTTGAAGATTTTATCTCTTTATTATAGATATAATGTCCGGTCACTCCCGATTTTGACTATATAAGGCATTACAGATACACCTTTCGGGGAGGACATGATGAATTTTATCTTCAATACGTTTGGATCTGTCGTATAATTTTTCATCTCTGTAATGGAACAACTGTTCAAGACAGATCAGTTTCGATACCAAAAAGGTCATCAGTACATACCTATACTCTCAACCTGGTATTTCTTTCGACTCACGGTTTCTTAACTACGAAAATTTCACACCACAACCTCTTCTGAGAACTCTCACGGAACCTGACGTTCCTCTAGTTTGGTCAGTTAGGATTTCATTTAGTCAGGACTTATAAGTAAACTTCCTGACTACGACTTCGACTTCGAAGTTATGAAACCGATGGATTGCACTTATTGACTGAGTAACCTTTTCTGGGTCTACGACCCTTTCTGACTTCCGCCCCTCTTCCCTACTATCTCCTACTCTACCAACCTTCCATAGTGACTGAACTACCTATACTCAATGTCGTTCGAGGTCCTCAACCACTACCTGTCCCTTCGGACCGTACGACGTCAGGTACCCCAGTGTTTCTCAGTCTGTGTTGACTCACTGACTTGACTCTGACTTGACTTTCGTACAACTGTCGTACCATAGAACATTCAACTCCTAAAAGTTGGAAGATGTGAAATCACTAGTTCTCTATTTGTAAATTGATTCTGTCAAAAATACTTTTCTAATACGAACGAGTCTGATTAATCAGAATTCCGACTCCGCTCTACACAAATTCTTCCATGTTAATTCAATTCGTAAGACCAAGAGTTACTTGCAAAACGGATCTATAAAAATGATACCTTATTAGTGACGTTATTGTCGTCTATCATAGTAAGTAATTTATAAATAATGAGACAATCCATAAAATATGAGTAATAGAAAAATTAGTAGTTTTATTATGGATAAAACTCCCTTGTGGATTCATTGAACGAGTTCTAGTGTGACCGATTCACACTGAGGTCTATACTTAGAAGGCGACAACTTCGGATCCGAGGATCCGAGAAAGGTTTTGTGATTACACGGTACTTGGAAAAAACTTATAAAGTCACAAGAAACCATTATCCAGTATTAATTTTACGACATAATTTTTGTTGGTCTTTGGTTTGATTTTGTCGATGAAGTTGTGTCATCAAAATCGTATCGAATTTTTTTATTCGTACGGATTTGAGGATGTTAAGTTTTTGTTATTTTGTTGAGTTTAAAAAAGATTTCCGTTTCCTGAAGTTATCTATTAAGTGGTTTCTTTTATATGTTTATGACTATTCGTGTACTTTCCTATGAGTTGTAATAATCAGGAATTCCTTTACCTTTAGTTTTGGTTTTACTCTATCGTGAAATGTGGGTGATTCTACCTATAATGGTTTTTTGTCAACCACGTCTACAATTCTTTGACCTCGGTAGTATGTAACGACCTTCCTTACGTTTGACTACGTCGGTAACACCTTTTTTTTAACCACGAAGAAGTTTTTTTAATTTGTCTAATAATGGTATACTAAGTCATAAGATGAGAATCCATGTATGGTTTTTCTTGACTTTCGTCTGTAAATTCTTCTATGAACAAGTGGTTATAAGTACGACGTAATAAGTGTTATCGATTTTCCATCTTTATTGAGTTCATAGATAGTTGTCTACTTACCTATTTGTTTTACCACATACGTACTCTCGTGTTTTTCTGTTTATAATATACTGTGTTTTCCTGTTTATAATACTAAGGTGAACATCCTCCATGGATGTTTTCCCATTTCTGTTTCATCTTATCTCTAACCGTCCCCCACTCCCCTTTCCCTTACCCATCAATGATAAATTACCCATATCTCAAAGACAAACCCTACTACTCTTTGAAGACCTTTATCACCACTACTAACATGTTGTTACACTTACACGTATTACGGTGGCTTAACATGTAAATTCTTACTAATTATACCATTTAGGATCCAATAAATATAAAATGGTATTAATTTTATATGTCTATATCGGACAACCATGTTTGTGGTTCTTACAACATATTATTTCGATATTAATTTGTCCGAATTAGAAAAAATTATATTTACATAAATAAAATTAACCTCCGATTGATGAAATGTTATAACATAACCAAAACGGTATGTAGTTGTACTTAGACGGTGTCCACATGTGCACAATGGGTAGGACTTGGGGGGAGGGAGGAGGGAGGGGCATGGTAGGGAGACCCAGTAGAGTCACGTGGTCGGGGTTCGTAGGTCATAGTACGTAGATTCGACCTGACCACTAAGCAAAGTATATACTATAATATGTACAAAGTTACGGAAAGAGGGTTTAGTAGGGTGGGAGAGGGAGAGGGTGTCTCAGGTTTTCTGACAAGATATGTAGACACAGAGAAAACGACAGAGTGTATGTCCCAATAGCAATGGTAGAAAGATTTAAGGTGTATATACGCAATCACATGACATAACCACAAAAAGAAAGGCCGAACGAAGTGAGACATATTATCCGAGGCCAAAGTAGGTGGAGTAATCTTGACTAAGTTTACATAAGAAAAATTACCGACTCATTATGAGGTGACACATATACATGGTGTCGAAAGAATAGGTAAGTAGACGACTACCTGTAGGTCCAACGAAGGTGCAGGACCGATAATATTTGTCACGACACTATTTGTAACCCCATGTACACAGAGAAAGTTAAGTTTGTCCGAAATAGAATCACCGAAAAATATAAAAGTTTATACGTTGTCATTCGAATCTATTGATTATTTTTACCCTCTTTCAGTCACTTTACGACCACCTTTATTAAAGATGTTTTCTAGATATTAGATTAAATTAGTATTAGTTGACCTCTATTTTGTGATTAGATGGTTAAAATCATTCGTTGACAGGTTTCGAATTTAATTTCCCTTTTCGATTTTGATTTTAATTAACACTCTTTTTATATGTAACACTGTGTTTATTTAAATCTTAATGATAAAGAACTTTTTTGATCGGGACAGTCGAAATGGTAAAAGTACTGTGTTCTTGTGTACCTGTTTAATTTTTTTTTTTGTCGATCACTCAACTACCAATTTAAAAAGAATTTGATAGTATTTTTTGGTAAATTCATGAATACACTTCAACTGTTACGTCTTTGAGAGGTGATAGATAGTTGACAATCTTCTTTCAAATGGACTCTCCCTTGACAATTTGACTACCGATTTTCACTACTTCGAATTATAGTCAAGTTCCTTTTAAGTTGTGTATTATAGTTAAATTTTACCGTTGTTTTACGTTATTATGTCAAGTGATATCTGTCACACCAAACCGAAGGTGAGTTTTCAGTATGGGTCGTACTAAGTTTCCAGTTTTTTTCTGGGTTTCGTTCCATTCTCTTTTTAAGTAGGTAATCAATACAGAAAAGTGATATGTACGTGGGTGGAAAGTCTAAACAAAACTGCTTATGTAGGGAGCTACTAAAGAAAGTGAAGTCCTAGTCACTGAAATAGTTTTGACCGACCAAAATATGGGACCTTCTCCTTTTTACCAAAGATCAGTGTTTAATTCGTTGACTTTGGGGTCCGGTTGTACTGTGAATCATTTTATTACTAAAAAATTTGTGATTTGGTGTAAGTTTGGAATTTACTTTATTTATATATATGTGTTATATTCAAATTGTTGAAAAACTGTTCCTAAAACAGTGGTAAGATGTTTGTTGTCACTTTTTGACATTTGTTAGATTTAGAAATTATTGTCTTCATTATAATATATTTGATACACTATATGTATATTTATGTTTACGATTATTTGTTTTTATAAGAGTGTCATTAATTTTGTTACCTCTTAAGAGTATGATGTTGTAATTTGTCTTTTTTGTGTCCTAAAGTTTTACATGTATGGTATATTGGGGTTAATGATTTTATATTATTCATAAAGAATCTTAGTCTTTTTAGTTACAATAAATTTTTTTGTGAAAGTCTTTAAGATTTATTCCTTAATAGATGACGGTTGTATAGTTTAGTCATAAAGTTTCAGAAGATCTTACCGATCTTTGTTAGTTATTTATATGTATATTTTATATATATAAAACGATATACGTATTTGAAAATTCTTTAGATATAACGAAAATAGGAATTTGTTATAGTTTTATAACTCTCTTGGAATTCGATTAATAGTCCAAGATCCTTAAGTTATAGTTTAATTACTCCAGGTATATTAAGTTTTACAAAAATATTATTGACACGAACGCCGGATTTGGACGAATAAAATGTAAGATAGTGGGGATTAAATACTCAAAATCTAAATTTTTTATTATGTTCTAACGACGGTAGTGAATTATCTTTTAAGGTTTAATTCGATGTTCGTCTTTCCATATTATCTTATTAATAGTGTCTTACTCCGTTAGATTCTAAAGTAAGACCCAGACAGTGTGATGGAATGTCATATATCTTAGTCTTTCGGTTTATAGTATAGGGTCTATTTAGACCACTCTAATCCTCAATTAAACCCGGAGTTTAAGTTCTTCGAAATCATCTCTACCTTTAGACTTAACACTATAACGTAAAAACACTGAAATAATATTTTCTTATTTCAATGGTTATTTTTACCTCAAAAATTAAGAATATCTTTTATGGGAGTAACTGGAAAGGTAACTAGAGAATTGATGAGGGACGACGACGACGACGACGACGATTCAGTGATGTCAGTACAGGTTGAGACACTGTGGGGTATCTACCGTCGGGTGGTCCGAAGGGACAGGGACCCTAAGAGGTCCGTTCTTGTGACCTGACCCAACGGTAAAGGAAGAGGTCACGTGCTTTCACTTTTGACTTTCACTTCAGCGAGTCAGGACAGACTGAGAATCCTTGGGGTACCTGACGCCAGGTGGTCCGAGGAGGCAGGTACCCTAAAAGGTCCGTTTTCATGACCTCAACCCACGGTGACGGAAGAGGTTGATAAGGGACGACGACGATTCAGCGAAGTCAGTACAGACTGAGACACACTGGGGTATCTACCTTCGGGTGGTCCGAGGGGGCAGGGGCCCTAAGAGGTCCGTTCTTGTGACCTCACCCAACGGTAAAGGAAGAAGTTACGTACTTTCACTTTTCACTTTCCCTTCAGCGAGTCAGGACAGGCTGAGAATCACTGGAGTACCTGACGTCGGATGGTCCGAGGAGGTAGGTACCCTAAAAGGTCCGTTTTCATGACCTCACCCCACGGTGACGGCAGAGGTTTGATGAGTGATCCCGATCTATTAATAACGAAAAGAGACGAGGATCCCCTTTTATTAACCCCTCGACTTTGAATGTTTTAGTTCATGTCTGAGAAGATAAACACCGGGTTTAATTTTCCCGTACCTCTTCCGTTACCGTGGGGTGAGGTCATGAGAACGGACCTTTTAGGGTACCTGCCTCCTCGGACCATCCGACGTCAGGTACCCCAGCGATTCTCAGCCTGTACCGACTCACTTAAGTGAAACTGAAAAGTGAAAGTACGTAACCTCTTCCTTTACCGTTGGGTGAGGTCACAAGAACGGACCTCTTAGGGTCCCTGTCCCTTCGGACCACCCGACAGCAGATACCCCAACGTGTCTCAGCCTGTGCTGACTTCACTGAATCGTCGTCATCGTCGTCGTCGTCGGAGTAATAAATAGACTTTGTACACTTGTTAGAGAAAACGTCGGATGAAACTCGATGGGTTGACTTGTACTTTCTCTAGATAAAACTTGTTAGGATTGTGAAACAAAGATAGAGGGGATTCAAGGAAGATATGAGATTAGGAGAATAAAAACATCAGTAAACACTCAAATATAGTAACGGGACTATTTTTACATTTGAGAAACATCCACCGTTTGTGCAGAATGAGTGTAAAGAACATTAAAGATTACATTTTTTAATGAGTATCGTCACTGATAGTAAATTATTACTCCGAAAATCTTGATCTTTTTCAGAAGTTTTGTACATCAGTTAGAAATAATAAATCGAAACCCTTTATTGTAGGTAGATTATTTATTTTTCTAGTCAAAAGTAAGGTTAGGGTTTCTTTCCGTTACGTTCTTCCAAGTTTGATGGTGTGTTAACATGAGTAGAGTGTGCGATGATTTCTTTACGAGTTCTAAGAGGTTCGGTCCGAAGTTGTCATGTACTTGGTATTTGAAGTTCTGCAAGTTCGACCTGAATCTTTTCCGTCTCCTTGGTCCATAGTTTAACAGTTGTAACCGTCCTAGTAACTTTTTGGTTCTCTCAAGGTGTTTTTGTAGATGAAGACGAAATAACTGATATGATTTCGGAAACTGACACACTTGGTGTTTTTTGAGACCTTTTAAGAATTTCTCTACCCTTATGGTCTGGTGGAGTGGACGGAGAACTCTTTAGACATACGTCCAGTTCTTCGTTATCAATCTTGACCTGTTTCTTGTTGTCTGACCTAGGTTTATACCTTTCCTTATACAATTCCGACATATAATAGTGAGACGAATAAATTGAATATACGTCTCATGTAGTACTCTTTGTGACCCGACCTACTTCGTGTTCGACCTTAGTTCTGACGACCCTCTTTATAGTTATTGGAGTCTATACGTGTACTGTGGTGGGAATACCGACTTTCGTTTCTTGATTTCTCGGACAACTACTTTCACTTTCTCCTCTCACTTTTTCAACCGAATTTTGAGTTGTAAGTCTCTAACTTGAGCCTTCTGTCGTCTCCTTATCCTGTCCCTCTGGTGTAAGAGGGGTTGTTTAAGTAGTTTTCTTGTAAACTTACGACCCGTTTAAGGTGTTTTGTTGAAGAGTTACGACCGTCTCCTGTACTCCGTGGCTCTTTCCGTCGGGTAACAGAAACTTTCCTCCATCCTGTTTTATATTTTCTGTTTTTCTCTCCGTTTTGTCCTTCCCTACCTCTGGGTAGGGTCCTTCCCTCAGAACTTTCTCCTCTTCAAAGGTTTGACAGGGTGGACTCCTCTCACGCTACCGGTTCGTGGACCAACGGACTCGACGAGCCTGGACCCTTCCCGTGTTTTGTGTCCGGGTTGACTCAGACACGGAAACACCTCATACGTTCTTGGACTTGGACTCGTCAAATCTGGACCCTTCACGTGTGTTGGGTCCCGTGTGGACTCTGTCAAGAGGTCGTCTCGTTGGATCTCGGACTCTTCAAATTTGACCCTTTCGCGTGTGTGGTACTCCCCCCCCGACCCTTGGGTCACGTCAGCTCTGTGACGCTCGTGAGGGGTGTGTGTGGTCGCTATAAACAAACGTCACAAGGAGGGAGGGGTGTCGTGTTGACTTGTTCACTCGGATTTATTCACTGGTGGAAGCAAGGGAACACAGTCCCACCTTTATTCTTTGGCTTTTCTGGTCGTTTGTCTTCTTCGATTTTATTTGTCTCCCTTGGTGAAACCTTCACCGTCCACGTTGTCTAATTTTGGGACATCAATCGTGGCTGATGTAACCTTCCCCGGATATCTAGAACTCTTCATATTCGACCTAGTTCCTTGATAGACTTTAACTTGACTGGGGTGTAACGGGCGTTGTCGGGGTCTCTTTAAGGATCTATATAAAAATGATATTAGTAAAAATTTAAGAAATTTTTCAAAAAAAAATTAAAAATTCAGTAATGAGGAAATTAAAAGTAAAAATATTGGATGATAATGGAACGTTTTTTTCTGGGATAAAAATTTCGTTTAAAGTATGTATATAAAATATTAAAAACACTGAAACAAAAAAAAATATAACATAAAAACTCTCAGATTGGAGATGAGATCTAAAAATTAGAAAGGAAAAACAATAAACAATAGTTAAAACATGGAAATTCTTGGGTTAGAAGTCATGGGTAAAAATGAACCCTCACGGTAATGACCGAACTAACGAGAGAGGGGGAAAACTGAGAGGAAAGAGAGGTGGTCCAGCGGAGATAGAGGAGGGAGGGGGAAGAGAAGAGATGGAAGGAGACACTTAGAGAAACACAAGGTCTGTCACCTCTTGTGAATCCCTTGACTAATGACCAACCTAGACAGAGAGAGGAGAACTAAGGTGGAAAAGAGGAGGACCAGTGGAGACAGAGGAAGGAGGGAGAAGAGAAGAGACACATTTAGGTACTTGGAGAGACTCCCCAGGTCTGACACCTCTCGTGTATCCCTTAACTAATGACAGATCGAACGAGAGAGGGGAAAAGTAAGGGGAAGAAGAGGAGCATCAGTGGAGAGGGAGGAGGGAGATGAGAAGAGGTACATTGAAACACTCGGAGAGGTCCACAGGGAGTGACACCTCTTAGAAAAGTAGTAATTGGATCTACAAAATAGTAGCCACGACATATCTACCTCTTCAGAACTTCGATGACATTCTTAGTCTGACTTTTGGTCTCTGTCCTCCGAATTCGGGTTTTGGACTCTTATGGTCCCTTGAGGACTGAGGTCCCTTGTAATTAACTATTCTCGAGTAGTTTTCAGAGGTATGGATGAGACTTTGGTTCGTGGTGGGTTCTTGGTTGTTCAAGATCTCGTTCTGTATGGTACGTTTAAGAGTGCCATCAGTGGCACGGATGGTACCACTGGTGTCCACTGCCCCTTAGTCCCAAACTAAGGCCTCTCCCTCGGACTCTTTGTCGATGGTGTAGGTTCCTTCCGTTGTGTCCTTGTATCGGGACTCGAAGTTATATGTCCGACGGGTTTCAGTGTGTTTGGGTGTCTGTAGAGTTTTGAGTGATGACCTGTGAAGTAACGTGAGGTCTCTCTTCTTTAGGTCTAGGTTGGTGGTCTTGTGGCCACGTTCGGAGGGATTGGTCCTTTGGAACTGTTCGGTGGACAGATTGGGGTGGGTATCCCTCGTTGGAGGTGTTATTTCTCCTTGCTGTTTGACGGTCGTGTATCTTTCTGGTGGGGTTTGTACCGTTAGATTTGTTCTACGTTTACGTCTGTTTATGAGTCGTTCATTTTCTTGTACTATTTATGGGTGGTTTGGTTTGTTTTCTCCTCCTCTATCCCTTAGATGGACTTTTTCTTAAGTCTTATTACTATCATTTTGCACTAGGTTGTAAAACTTTTGTTTTACCTCAATGTATATTTATCGGACCTCTGTTCCTGACTCTTCTACGTTCTTTACAAATTGTTCCTGGATGTTCTTTACTTTTTCTCAGTTAGTTATTACTTATTACGCCCCTTGTTTTTCATCTTATTGTCTCCGTCTTCTATTCACTCCATCTTCAATTCACTCCATCCTCTATCTTACCACCTTTATTTACTTTGTCTGTCCTTTTTACTTTTTTCTTAATTTTCTTTCCTCCTGTTGAAGTCTCTGGAGACCCTGTTACAATTTACGGGGTTATACTCTTAGTATCCTCAGGGTCTTCTTCTTCTGTTTTTCTTTCCGGTACTCTTTTATGAAATCCTGTATTATTAACTTTTGAAGGGATTTCACCCCTTCCTTTATCAGTGGGTTCAGGTTCTTTGGGTCTCTCAAGGTTGTGCCATTTGGGTTCCGTTTTGTAGGGTTCTGTGTATAATCAGTTTAATTGTTCTAGTTTGTGTTTCTTGTTTATAATTTTCGTCGTTCCCTTTTTGTTGTTTAGTGTGTGTTTCCCTTTGGGTAATCCTATTGTCGACTAGAAGAAGTCCGGTCTTCTCTTACCGTCCTGTATGAATTTCACTACTTTCTCTTTTTGATGTGGGTCTAATGACATGTGTCGTTCGTAGAGTAAGTTTATACTTCCTCTTTAGTTTTCGAAATATCTGTTCGTTTTACACTCTCTTAAGTCGTGGTGGTTTGGTCGAGAGGTTGTTTACGATTTCCAAGAAGAGATCTGTCCTTTGTGTCTTTCCCACATATTTGAGCTTGGGTTTTGTTGTTTCATTTACCGTTACCCTAGTATGAATACTTATTAATGGAATTTACATTTACCCAAGTTACGGGGTTGGTTTTCTGTTTCTGACCAACGACGACGACTATTCAACGAAGTCAGTACAGGTTGACACACTGGGGTATCTGCCGTCGGGTGGTCCGAAGGGGTAGGGACCCTAAGAGGTCCGTTCTTGTGACCTCACCGGACGGTAAAGGAAGAGGTTACGTACTTTCACTTTTCACTTTCACTTCAGTGAGTCAGCACAGGTTGAGAATCGTTGGGGTACCTCTCGTCGGATGGTCCGAGGAGGCAGGTACTCTTAAAGGTCCGTTCTCATGACCTCATCCCACGGTCACGGAAGAGGTTTTCTGACCGAGTTACCTATGTTTCTGTTCTGGGCATATATACGACAGATGTTCTCTGGGTGGAGTTTTGTTCCTTGTGTATGTCTGACTTTCTCTTCCCGCCCTTTTTCTATAAGGTACGTTTATCTCTGGTTTTCTTTCTTCCTAATGTTTATGAGTATGGTCTATTTTATGAAATTTATCTCCGACACTTTTTTCTGTTTCTTCTTGTGATATATTACTAGTTTCCTAGTTAGGTTCTTCTACATTGTTAATATTTATATATCCGTGGGTTGTATCCTCGTGGCGTTATACATTCTGTTTACGATTGTTTTCCCCTTTAATTGTTATTGTGTTATTATCACCCTCTGAAATTATGGGGTGAGTGTGGATACCTATCTAGTTGATTTGTTTTAATTGTTCCTTTGTGTTTGAAATTTACTATGTTATCTGGTCAATCTGGATTAACTATAGATATCCTGTAAAGTGGGGTTTTGTTACTTAAAGTGGAAAAAGAGTTCGTGTGTACCTTGGAAAGGGTCCTGTCTAGTGTAGGACCCGGTATTTAGATCGGAACCATTTAAGTTTTGTTGACTTTAGTAAGGTTCGTAGAAAGACTGGTGTTGTGTCATTCTAATCTAACGTTAATGTCCTCTTTTTGATAATTTTTAAGGTTGTATACCTCCGACTTGTTGTGCGAAGACTTATTGGTTGTTTAGTGTCTTCTTTAGTTTTTTCTTTATTTTTATACGTATCTTTACTTACTTTTACTTTTGTGTTGTTGGGGTTTGGACACCCTGTGACATTTTAGTCACGATTCCCCTTCCAAGTATCGTGATGTCCGAATGGAGTTCTTTGTTCTTTTTTCAGTTGATTTATTGGATTGAGATATGGATTTCGTTGACCTTTTCCTTCTTTACTTCTTGGGGTCCCAATCATCTTCCTTTCTTTAGAATTTTTAATCGTGTCTTTATTTACGTTTTCTTTGTTTTCTCCGGTATCGTTTTCAATTGTTTCGGTTTTAGACCAAGAAACTCTTCTATTTATTTTAACTTTTTGGTTGTTTAGCGTTCAGATACAGACTACGTCCTATATCGTACGAACCCTGACCACGTGTCCCTACTGGGTCTCTCTACAATACCCCTCCCTCCACCCTCCCCCCAAGTATAAACCCTTGCGTACATGTGGACACCACCTAAGTACAGTTACATACCGTTTTGGTTATGTCATAACATTTCATTTTATTTCATTTTTATTTTTAATTTTTTTTTTTTCTTTTTGGTGATCGGTTTGAGTAGTTCTTTGTTTCCCTCTTTTTAGTTTAGTTATTTTATCCTTTACTTTGACCTCTCTAGTGTTGTCTGTTGTGTCTTTATGTTTCCTAGTATTCTCTGATGATAGTCGTTGATATACGGTTATTTTACCTGTTGAACCTCCTTTACCTGTTTAAGAATCTTTTCATGTTGAAAGGTTTTGACTTGGTCCTTCTTTATCTTTTAGAATTGTCTGGGTAGTGTTCGTGCCTTTAGTTTTGACATTAGTCATTAGAAGGTCGTTTGTTTTTGGGTCCTGGTCTGTCGAAGTATCGAGTTAACGTGGTTTTTAAATCTCTTCTCGATTGTGGCTAGGATGAGTTTGAGAACGTCTTTTAACGTCGTCTTCCGTTTGAAAGTTTGAGTAAGATACTCCGGTTGTGGTGGGATTATGGTTTTGGACTGTTTTTGCGGTACTTTTTTCTTTTGATGTCCGGTTATAGTGACTACTTGTATCTACGTTTTTAGGAATTGTTTTAAGATGGTTTGTCTTAGGTTGTTGTATAATTTTTCTAGTATGTAGTACTGGTTCACCCGCAATAGGGTCCCTACGTTCCTAAGAGCTTATAGGTCTTTAGTTAGTCACATTGTGTGGTGTAATTGTTTAACTTTCTATTTTTTGTATACCAACAAAGTTATCTACGTCTCTTTCGGAGACTGTTTTAATTTGTAGGTAAATACTATTTTGGGAGGTCTTTCGTCCTTATCTTCCTTGTATGGAGTTGTATTATTTTCGATATATACTGTTTGGGTGTCGTTTGTAATAGGAGTTACCATTTTTTAACTTTCGTAAAGGGGATTTCAGTCCTTGTACCCACGGGTGAGAGTGGTGATGATAAGTTGTCACAAAACCTTCAAAAACGGTGTCGTTAGTCTCGTCTTTTTCTTTATTATCCTTAGGTCTAACCTTTTCTTCTTCATTTTGAGAGTAACAAACGTCTACTGTACTAGGAGATGTATCTTTTGGGATTTCTGAGGTGGTCTTTTAACGATCTCGATTAGTTACTTATATCATTTCAACGTCCTATATTTTAATTGTGTGTCTTTAGGAAATGTAAGGATATGTGATTGTTTCTTTTATCTCTTTAATTCCTTTGTTAAGGTAAGTGGTAAGGTTACTTTTCTTATTTTATGAATCCTTATATAGATGGATTTCTTTGTTTTCTGGGTATATATCTTTTGATATTTTGTGACTACTTTTTTTAGTTTTTCCTGTGTTTATCTACCTCTTTATATAGTATAAGTACTTAACCTTCTTAGTTATATCACTTTTACTCATATGATGGGTTTCGTTAGATATATAAGTCACGTTAGGGATAGTTCGAGGGTCACCATAAAAAGTGTCTTGATCTTGTTTATTAAAGTGTTAAACATACCTTTATGTTTTTTTAAGGTTCTTGGTTTCGTTAGAACTCTTTGTTCTTACCTTGACCTCCTTAGTTGGACGGACTGAAGTCCGAGATGATGTTTCCGTAGTTCTGTCATACCATGACCGTGTTTCTGTCTTTATATCTAGTTACCTTGTTTTATCTTTTGGGTTTCTATTTAGGTGCCTAGATAGTTGTGGAATGGAAACTGTTTCCTCCGTTCTTATATGTTACCTCTTTTCTGTTAGAGAAATTGTTCACTACGACCCTTTTGACCAGTTGGTGAACATTTCCTTACTTTGATCTTGTGAAAGATTGTAGTACTTCACTTCACTTCACTTCAGTGAGTCAGCACAGGCTGAGAAACGCTGGGGCACCTGACATCGGGTGGTTCGAGGAGACAGGTACCCTAAGAGGTCCGTTCTCATGACCTCACCCAACGGTAAAGGAAGAGGTCCCCGAGAAGGGCTGGGTCCCTAGTTTGGGTCCAGAGGGCGTAACGCTCGTCTGTGAAATTGGAGACTCGGTGGTATGTGTTTTCATTTGAGTTTCACCTAATTTCTAGATTTACATTCAGGTCTTTGATATTTTGAGGATCTCCTTTTGTATCCGTTTTGTGAGAGGCTGTATTTAGTGTCGTCCTAGGCGATACTGGGTGGAGGGTCTCATTATCTTTATTTTCGTTTTTATTTATTTACCCTGGACTAATTTGAATTTTTGAAAACGTGTTACTTCCTTTGATATTCGTCCCACTTTTCTGTCGGAAGTCTTACCCTCTTTTATTATCGTTTGCTTCGTTGACTGTTTCTTAATTAGAGTTTTTATATGTTCGTCGAGGACGTCGAGTTCAGGTCTTTTTATTTGCTGGGTTAATTTTTTACCCGGTTTCTTGATTTGTCTGTAAAGAGGTTTTTTCTGTATGTCTACCAATTGTTTCTGAACTTTTCTACAAGTTGTAGTGAGTAATAGTCTCTTTACGTTTAGTTTCGGTGTTCCTCCATGGCAGAGTGTGGTCAGTCTTACCGACGATAGGATTTCAGATGTTTGTTATTTACGACCTCTCCCATACCTCTTTTCCCTTGGGAGAATGTGACAACCACCCTTACATTTGATCATGTCGGTGATACCTCTTGTCACACCTCTAAGGAATTTTATGACCTTTATCTTGACGGTATACTGGGTCGTTAGGGTGACGACCAGTATGTGTGGCTCCTTTGGTCTTAACTTTCTCTGTGCACATGGGGTTACAAGTAACGTAGTGACAAATATTATCGGTCCTGTACCTTCGTTGGATCTACAGGTAGTCGTCTACTTATCTATTCTTTCGACACCATGTATATGTGTGACCTTATAGTGAGTCGGTAATTTTTTCTTATGTAAACTTAGTCAAGATTGCTCAACCTACTTTGATCTCGGATAATATGTCTCACTTCATTCGGTCTTTCTTTTTGAGGTTATGTCATATGATTGCTTATATGTACCTTAAATCTTTCTACCATTGTTACTAGGATATACACTCTGTCGTTTTCTCTGTGTCTACATATCTTGTCAGAAAACCTGAGACATCCTTTTCCGCTCCCACCCTACTAAACTCTCTTATCGTGACTTTGTACATATAGTAATATACACTTTGTCTAACGGTCAGGTCCAAACTACGTACTCTGTCCCACGAGTCCCGACCACGTGACCCTACTGGGTCTCCCTACCTTACCCCTCCTTCCACACTCCCCCCAAGTCCTACCCGTTGTGTACATGTGGGTACCGACTAAGTACAGTTACATACCGTTTTGGTGGTGTTACAATATTTCATTAATCAGAGTTTAATTTTATTCATTTACTTTTTCTTTTTGAGTACCGTAAACCAGGGTAGTGAAGTACCGTTTATCTACCCCTTTGTCACCTTTGTCACCGACAGAAATAAAAGAACCCGAGGTTTAAGTGACGTCTACCACTGACGTCGGTACTTTACTTTTTTACGAACGAGGACCCTTCTTTTCAATACTGGTTGGATCTATCATATAAGTTTTCGTCTCTGTAATGAAACGGTTGTTTCCAGGTGGATCAGTTTGGATACCAAAAATGTCATCAGTATATACATACCCTCTCAACTTGAGATTTCTTTGGACTCACGGTTTCTCAACTACGAAAACTTGACACCACAACCTCTTCTGAGAACTCTCAGGGAACCTGACGTTCCTCTAAGTTGGTCAGGTAGGATTTCCTTTAGTCAACTTATAAGTGACCTTCCTGACTAAGACTTCGACATTGAGGTTATGAAACCTGTGGACTACACTTCTTGACTGAGTGACCTTATCTGTGACCTTATCTTACGACCCTTTCTGACTTCCGTCCTCCTCTTCCCCTACTGTCTCCTACTCTACCAACCTACCGTAGTATTTGAGTCACCTGTACTCAAACTCATTTGAGGTCCTCAACCTCTACCTGTCCCTCCGGACCGCACGATGTCGGGTACCCCAGTGTTTCTCAGCCTGTGTTGACTCGCTGACTTGACTTGACTTATTTATAGTTTTTTAAGAAGTGTTTCTTGACCTATATCTATTATATAGACATGCACAAGGAGTTTCTATGATTATATCTCGTAAAATATACTGGGGTAAACTCATACTCATGTATCGTATTTAGATTTCGAACAAAGTAATGTTAATACAATTTAAATCGTGATAAATCTGTCTTGATTTGGTTTCAATCCAAAATGATTCAACTGAAAACCAACTGAAATGGTACTTTACACCGTTAAACACTTCATTTTTCTTATTTCAATATGAATGTGATCAATGAAATGCCATATAAACTCGACGTAAGACCGTAAGTCTTATTCCCATGAGACTTCATCGGTAAAGGTCGTATGTGTAAGGTTTTCGTATCTGTAGGTGTCTAAGTAGTATCACGAGAAGTATGTAGAGACCCCGGTATTTGAGTCCTCATGGATGTTTTATGGTGTTGGTGTATAAAAATTCTTTTTACATCTCTTAAAGGACCGTCAGGTCAACAATCCTGAGACACGAGAGTGACGGATCCCAGGTCCAAGTTAGAGACCAGTCNCTATTTCCTGTCAAACGTTACGAGTATCCATTACTAATGGTTTTAGACAAAAAGAAAGATAGAAAACAAAATCAATAAATTTTGAAAACTTCATCATGTAGGAGAAATATTCAGGAGTCTTAAAAAGTTATAATAATTTATGTAGTGTTTTCTTTATGTGACCCTACAGAGACTTTAGTCAGTTATATCTGATCTATAAAGTTTCATTTGAGTGTAAGATCCGGTCCCCGGTCATTTGAAGAGATATTTCCCAGTTTGTCATTTATAAAGTCCGAAACGTCAGGTATACCCAAGACAGTGTTGATTAATTGAGACTGTGACATCACGTTTTCGTCGGTATGTGTTATACATTTACTTACCCACAACGACACAAGGTTGTTTTGTAAAAAATGTTTTTATCCGTCCCTTCAAGTTAGACCGGGTGTCCGACACCAAACGACTAAGGACAAGATCTTTATATGTCAAAATTTTTTTTTAGAAGGAAATGTGTTAGTTATTTGATATTTTACAATTAGTGGTTACTGTGAAAATCGTTTACTACATGCGTAATTCCACCGATCAGGATCTAGTGGTTAGAAGTGTCTAGGTCACCCAGGTCACTACTTTTATAACAGTGTGAAGTCTAGGGCCACTTATTATCCTCCTCAGGATCACACGTTCTTGACGTTGGGGAAATTTTAGACGGACGTGGTCGAGGAATTCTGGAAACCAAAGTAATGAAATTTAGCAAAATTCATGGATGTGTTTCTTTGTTTTCTAGTGTACATTTGTTTGTATGGATCGAATAACATATTCATGTAATACTATTTAGTGTATTCGGTCGGTTATGTCATACATAATACTAACGGTAGTAACTCAATAGAAAATAACAGATTGTTTTATAAAATTTTATATTTCGGAGTTTCATGTGTGGGGGGTGTCTTTTTTGTGTATGATGTATATTGTCAGTGTTTATTCACCGACATGGTAGTCTACTTTACGAGATCAGTCTTTGTTTTGTTATCTGATATTAATATATCGTAACGAGTGATCTGTAAACTTGGACGGTGTAGGGGTGAGAAAGTAGGAGATGTTTTACTGTAATAGAGATATTACTAAAGATTAACAATTCAAGTTACTATACGGTGTTTGTAATTAAAAAGTTGTGACATAAAAGATTGTTTGAAGTAATTGTGGGATTAAAAAATTGGACGGGACTTTGTCAGTGATCTAAGTCTAAGATGGTTAAGAAATTGGTACATTACAATGAAACGTTTGTTGAAAACACTGAGAACTTTTAATAAAGGTTTATTTTGAGGTAACCGTGATAGTCCAAGTTGAATGCAGAAATTCCAAGGACTACAGTATTCAAGGCAGTGATTATGTTATGTAAAGAAAGGAAAATTATATCTGAGGGTCCTTAGTATTTTAGCTTGATATAACCCTACAACCTCTGGGAAATTGTAGAGACGAAGAAGGAACTTGGAAACGACGAGCCGAAACCAATTAAAGGCCAGGATTTTACCTTCTAGTTCAAGGTTTAATTTCAGATCTTTAACAGAACGTGTAAATATTATGGTGAGTTTACTCATAAATACGTATATATATATACATAGAGATAAGTGGACAGTTAGGAAAAGAGTCATGGATATTTTAGTGACTATAAGAAACAATCCATAAACGAGACTGAGGAGAGTATCTCGTTTTACGGCGTCAACAAACAACATAAACAACAACAACAAATCAACGATTCAGTACAGGTTGAGAAAACACTGGGGTACCTGATGTCGGACGGTTCGAGGAGACGGGCACCCTAAAGGGTCCGTTCTTATGACCTCACTCAACAGTAAAGGAGAAGGTCCCCTAGAAGGACTGGGTCATTAGTTTGAGTGTAGAGGACGTAACGTCCACCTAAGAAATGGTGGCTCAGTGGTCCCTTCGCGACAAACAACATATGAAATTTGACTATGTAACAATATACAGTTAATATCACGTTGTTTTAACCTTTTTATTTATTATTTTAAAGAAAACGACCTTTTCTTTTTATCATATAGTTTCACTCTTTTTCATTATTAGTTTTGGTCAGGTCAGACTAAGGTTTAACCCTTTTCTCATACAGTTCCGATATATAACAGTGGGACGAATAAATTGAATATACGTCTCATGTAGTACTCTTTGCGACCCGACCTACTTCGTGTTCGACCTTAGTTTTAACGACCCTCTTTATAGTTATTTGAGTCTATACGTCTACTATGGTGAGATTACCGTTTTTTTTTTCTCTCTCTCTCTGTCTCTCTCTCTCTTTGATTTCTTGGAGAACTACTTCCACTTTCTTGTCTCACTTTTTCGACCGAATTTTGAGTTGTAAGTTTTTTGATTCTAGTACCGTAGGTCAGGGTAGTAAAGTATCGTTTATCTACCCCTTTGTTACCTTTGTCACTATCTGAATTAAAAGAACCAGAGGTTTTAGTGACGTCTGTCACTGACGTCGGTACTTTAATTCTGCGAAGGAGGAAACTTCCTTTCGATTCTGTTTGGATCTGTCTTATAATTTTTCGTCTCCATAGTGAAACGGTTGTTTCCAGACATATCAGTTTCTATACCACAAAGGTCATCAATACATGTCTAAACTCTCAACCTGGTATTTCTTCCGGTTCACGGTTTCTTAACTACTAAGACTTAACATTACGACCTCTTCTGAGAACTCTCAGGGAACTTGTCGTTCCTCTAGTTTGAGTAGTTAAGATTTCCTTTAGTTGGGGTTTATGAGTAACTTCCTGACTATGACTTCGAGGTTATGAAACCGGTAGACTACACTTCTCTTCTGAGTAGTCTTTTCTAGGACTACGACCCTTTCTAACTCCCATCCTCCTCTTCCGTAGTCTCGTAGTCTACAAACCTACTGTAGTGACTGAGTTACCTGTACTCAAACTCGTTTGAGGACCTCTATCACTTCCTGTCCCTTCGGACCGTACGACGTCAGGTCCCCTGGTGTTTCTCAGCCTGTACTGAATCGTTGACTTGTTGTTGTTATTAGTTTTGTCTATTATTTTTTTTGAAAGGGGATTCTTTAGAGGCTTAAAGGTGTAGACTCCTAGATATTACAGTCCCTTCCTTACTGCCTTACAATCTGTGGATCTATAAATAAGACCAATTTATAGACTTAACCGTTGTATAAAGGTCTGTCTTCATATTCCAATGGTTGGTCATTTTCTGTCACCTGGACATTAAACGGTGTAATTTATGATCTTCCGTTTGCTCGTTATAAATATCTTAAGACTCCCTACTGACACTGAGAGTTTAAGACTTGGGTCTGTTCGATAGTTAGTTCAAATGTTCCCTTTTTATGTGTGTAAAGGTACTTTTGTTCCTGTATCCTTCATATGGTGTAGTAAATGGTTAGGACTTTTATCATGAGTTTCTTAATTTACACCGGTTTATTATAGTAATCTTTTTCTCCCACACCGTACAGTATTTATCATTCTTTGAAAGTTATTACGAAAAATTTTTTCTTCGAATTCATTGACACCAATTATACCAACCGTTATAAAAGATTTGTCATTAATTTTGACTTCTATATATGTCGACTGGAAACTTGTTGTGTTTAAACTTGACGTGCCTAGGTGAATGTGGACCTAAAAAAAAGTTATTTATAATGTCGCGATGTACTATGTGACAAGTGACTTAGGAACCTACACCTTGACGTCTATACCTCTCAGTTGATTTTTTAATAGTACTTAAAAGTTGACGAATCCCGACCGTGGGGAGTGGGTGTGTAACAAGTTTCCGGTTGACATTACGTTTTACTATTTAGACCTTAATGAAGTAATTTTAGATTATCTCGTCCTTTTTATTTTTGTTAAAGATAGAAGACTTTCCCTCTCCTCTCTTTCCTCACTATCTTGATAAAATTCAAAACTACAGTTATCTATTAGTTTAATACAATCAATTTTTACATCCATACTAAAGGTAAAGTTCTACCAACTGTTGTATAATTAAGGGTAGGGAAGAATGTGGGGTGGTTTTGCTGTTTTCTTTATATATTTATTTAGGTGTCATCATGAAATTTACACTCTACCCAAGTTTGATTTCTAAAAAATTTCTATTTTTTATATATGAGATTATCTTACGTCAAAATACTTTGAGTACTCTCATATTCTTTACCATTAAACTATTTTCATTTTCTGAAGACAATTTTTTACCAAAATATTTCTGAAGTATCATTGGGATCCATTCGTCGTGTCGGTGTCGAGACTGTTAAAGTAAAAACCAATGAAATGAGTATAATAAGGAACTACACTTTTATACATTTTCCTCTCAGCCAACGTCGTACCAAACATTAACACTTTTTAATTTTTATTAGTGTGTTTCTTCCGTTACCGTGGCGTGAGGTCATGAGAGCGGACCTTTTAGGGTACCTGCCTCCTCGGACCATCCGACGTCAGGTACCCTAACGATTGTCAGCCTGTACTGACTCACTGAAGTGAAAGTGAAAAGTGAAAGTACGTAACCTCTTCCTTTACCGTTGGGTGAACTCACAAGAACGGACCTCTTAGGGTCCCTGCCCCCTCAGACCACCCGACGGCAGATACCCCAGCGTGTCTCAGTCTGTGCTGTCTTCACTGAATCGTCGTCGTCGTCTTTATTAGTGTTACAGTCATTGTTTCAGATAATATACGGTTCGTGACAGGATTTAAAAAAACATATAAGTAATTGTGAAAATCAGGGATGTTGTTGGGAAACACTATCAGTGATTATGACAGTAATGGTAAAACGTTTATTTCTTTGACTCCAATTCTGCCAATTCATTAAACAGGTCCTAGTTTACCCAATATATATATATCTTACGATTTGAACCGATATTTGTTTAAATTGTCAATTTGCTTATTCGATCTAGATACACATCATTACACCTATCTAGAGGATTCCGGATGACAACTCACTTTTTTTTTAGACTTTCTTTAAATATTGTGGAACATGTATTTTCTTCCCCAAAAGAACCACCGAGTCACCATTTTTTTTAGGTGGACGGTGATTTTTATCAAAATACAAAATGAAAAATCCAGATACTTCAACTTCACTTCAACAAGTCAACACAGGCTGAGACACTAGGGTGACTGACATTGGATGGTCCAAGGAGGCAGGTACCTTAAAAGACCCGTTCTCATGACCTCACCCAACGGTAAAGGAAGAGGTCCCCTGGAAGGACTGGGTCCCTAGCTTAGGTCCAGAGGGCTTAACGTCCGTCTGCGAAATGGGAGACTCGGTACTCCCTTCGGGGAAAATCCAGATATTAAACTCAATAAATCCCGATATTAAACTCAATTTTAAAGCACTACACACTCTCAATCCAGTTCCAAGCAAAAAAACTTATACATACAGGTCGTGGAAAACAACTTTTTTGGTAGGAAGGATACGAGTTAGTGGTGACGTGGTAAAAAGAAAGATTTTAGTGAACTGGTATAGACAAACCCAGATAAAGACTTGAGATAAGACAAGGTGACTAGATAGACACATAGATGGAAAAACGGTTATAGTATGTACATAATAATGATGTGGAAATCTCATTCAGACCTTTAGTCAATTGTACTTAATAAGTTTGAGCAAGAAATAGTTTTAACAAAATCGATAAAATAATAGGAACGGAAACGTATAGTCCCAAACAAAAACAAAAACAAAAACAAAAAAACCGGCATGACCCAGAAATAACGACACACGTCCGGAAGAGATCAACACCGTACACCCTCGATGATGAGAGATCAACACCACACGTCCAAAGAGTAACACTACTGAAGAGAAGAACGTCTCGTACCCGAGATCTTGCGTTCACGAAGTCATCAACGTCGCACGTCCGAGTCATCAACACCGCGTGTCCGAATCAACGGGGTTCGTGTACCCGAGAAGAGTCTGGTCCCTAGTTTGGGTACAGGGGACGTAACCGTCCACCTAGGAATTGGTGACCTGGTGGTCCCTTCAGGGAGTATAATCAAAATCTCAGTCGAACAGTTGTACATTTTGTTTTTTAAGGACGACCCTAAAACGATTTTAACAAAACTTAAAGATCCAGTATACCTCTCTTACTTGTAGAATTCTTGTCACTCAGAAGGTTGGTTACGTAAATAAATCTAGAAACTAAAGAAAATTGTCACAAAAAATCAAAAGTCGTATATCTAAGATGTGTATGAAATAATAAATATGGATACATAAAGTAAAACCCACGATGACATTTATCATGAAAAAATTTTGACGTTAAAGGTTAATAAATAACGATGACACCTCTCTATATTGAAAAAAAATATAATTGGAACATAGACCGTTTGAACAATTTTAGTGAATAATCAAAGTTCATGAAAAAAAATCTATGTAACTCAAAAAGTACATCTATTAGTACTGTAGACGTCCATTTCTGTCAAAATAAAGAAGGAAAGAAGACATAAGGAAGATAAAGAAAAAGTAGGGGATAAAGTGATCGATCGTGAAGGTCTTGTTACTACAACTCTCGTAGTATAGTCTTCACGACTCTCTTCTGTAGGAAGGGAAAAATCTCCTTTTCGTAAGTCAGAAAAGTGGTAATTCATACTACGGTCGACAAAATTCGGTAAGATTATCAACGTAAAAAATTTATCTACAGGAAATTGTCCAACTCCAAAGGAAAATATCGTTCAAACGACTCAAGTAGTACTTATCTATGACTTAAAGAAGTTTACGAACAGGATGTTGATAACTTTACTGGTACAACTAAGGAGATGTCCGATAATTATACAGTTTAATGTAACTCAAAGTTTACAACTTGTTAGGAACGTAGGGAACCTTTTGAGGTGTGATCAGTAGTATATAATGAGAAAATTATATAATGACCTAAGTTAATCGATTACAATACAACTTGTAAAAAAGTAGATACAAGTGCTCCCTATGACTAGATATCAAAAGATCATTACAGAAATTGACAAAACCCATAGTTCACCCATCCGCGACCGAACTGAGGACCGAGACGAGAGAACTCGTTAGTAAGGAGACTTTCAATCATATGTTTACTTCCAAACCCGGAGGTGAAAAAGTAGGATATGGAAGATTGAAGTAGAGGTACCCAGAAGATCTCTCGTCTATAATTTCTATCTTAAAAGTCCATAATATAAGATAGTAGTCGTTCTTCTCTATTTCAATAGAGAAGGGGTTACAAATACGACAAATAAAAGAATAGAATAACTAAGACAACTTTGTAGGTGTTATTGTTTTTTATTAACACTATTGTCAGTGGTGACAGAAAATGACATGAAATTAATTTTTTGTCGGAATAGAGTATGGAATTCTGACAAATGTCATAAAAAAACTAAAGGTGTTTATCAAATTGTACAACTTCATTAAAGGAATATAAGGATACAATGAAAATAAAAAATGAATCCTCACCGACAACTCAAAATGGTTTATAAAAGAGTCGTGGATGACTATACTAGTATTCCAAATAACTGTCCAAGGACTGTACTAGTATTCCAAATAACTGTCCAAGGACTGTATCTTGATAAGAAGTTTAGAATTTCGGATCGTGTAATAAGAAAACTGGTGACCACTTAAGATAAACGATTATAAAATGATACCTAAAATTGTAGGCGTAAGTATATACTCTGACTCGATATCAAAAGGAAAAACATGTTTTGAACGTGAATCAAAATTCTAATATGTCGAAGTACTTTAATTGACCCTAATTTGTCAAATTATAACCTTGTCGAACAGTTAATTTCCAACAAATCTTTAGTTCGAGACTTAGATGAAAGAGGACTACACAAAAAAGAGAACAATTTAATATTTTTATAAGCCCGTATTTGTTTTTCCACGTTGTTGGTTCAAACAAATTAAAAATTGTAAAACGGTTTAAACGAAGGTAAAATTGTTCTGTAATGTTTTAATTTCTGGAGATGTATAGTAAGGAACTAAACTAGGGAAAGGAAAGGGAGGGTCTTCATTGGTGACGAACTCAATCCAAAAATTAGGTACTTTCAAAAATCTTCAAAATTAATATACGAACATGGGTATTCGTTATGTCAAAATGTATACGATTTTGTAAATCCACCAATAGTGTACCATACACAGGAAAACGTTTAATCAAACGAGTTCCAATGTAAAAAATATAAATACATGACACTATATATATTAAACTCGAATAAGTAAAATTGATAATATGTCCTAGAGTAATCTGTCAAGATGGTGTGACTACTTATTTCAATAGGTAAGTTGGGGTAACTACCTGTAAACCTAACTAGGTTCAAATGAAATAATATTTGTTAAAACGTAACGTATAAGAACCCTACCGAGGAACGGGACCATAACACTTTCAGTGAATCAGCACAGGCTGAGAAACACTAGGGTACCTGATATGTCAGGTACTTTAAGAGGTCCGGACTTATGACCTCACTCATCGGAAACGAAAGAGGTCCCCTAGAAGGGTTGGATCCCTAGCTTGGGTCCAGAGGGTGTAACGTCCGTCTAAGAAATGGTCGACTCGGTGGTCCCTTCGGGTTCTTATGACCTCACCCATCGGATAGGGAAGTGGTCCCCTAGAAGGGCTGGGTCTTGACTTGGCCCCGGAGGACGTAACGTCCACCTAAGAAATGGTCGACTCGATGGTCCATAATTCAGTCCCCCTTCTCGAATTTAGGGGAGAGATGTAGTAGAATTATGGATCGGATGAAAAGAAGAAAAAGAGGATTAAAACTAATCCTCATTAGATAAGTCTAAATTTTAATTTAGAATATAGTTAATTTAGACACAATAGTAACACTTTTCATCTTAGATCTGTCATCCATAAATACTTACAAGATTCTAAAAATTGAAACAAGATCTAAACTTTACAAAGTATTCTTTTACGATCTTTTTAAATAACAGTTTACATGTGTATTGTAAGAGAATAATAAGAAAATGAGAAGGTATCGACCGATACAACGTAAAGAGTAAAGAAGAAAGTATATAAAAATGGGAGCATAAAAGGAAGTAGTCCAAGTAATTAGCAAAAACTCTCAGTTTTTTAAACCTTAAATATAAAATATATGTATTAAAAATAATTAAAGTTAATAGAATATAATTGAGGGAGAAAGAGAAAAAACGAAAGAAAGTCACAATGAAGAGATTACCGAATTCTATCCATGATTTAAGGATGATCAATAACAAGTAATTATTACTTCCATAAAATCACTATTTAAAAGAAGACCCATATCGAAAACGTTCCTGAGTGTTTAAAACAAAGTTTATGGAAGTAAAAATAACGAAAGATCAATCAAGTATGAAAGTCAAAATAAAGGAGGAACTAGATTTAAAATATATCCTGACACTAAAGACTAGAGGTTAGTCAATTCTTAGAACAATGAACAAAGTAATAAATAAAGATTAAAACTCACTACGTCTTATATTTTATAGAAAATTGCATTCCAAAAGAAACCCGGTGTATAAATTGGTTAAAAAATCATCGAACATCTGATATTTTTACACATAAAGGATAAACCTCCTATAAATTCCAAGATATATATGGGTAGTTTACCTCAAATACCTAATATAATAAGTCAAGGATAAATAAGTGAAAAACAGACGAACTAGACGGGATAAGACTTTCTTCACATACTGTAAAGGATGATATCAATAAGTAAATAGGTAAAAGGAAATTACATAAACTCCAAGACTTAAATTTTATAATTGGTCTTATAAAAACCACGGGTGTTCAGAGATAGTTACCATAAATAGAAGAATTTGATACTTCGTTTATTGAAATATTATTTGTCCATAAAGACAAATTACGAAATTAAAATGAAAGAAAGAAGACTCTATCCATAATTATAGCCAAACATGAGGAGGACGAAAGAGAAACGACCAAATATCGAAGTCGAATTGGAACGAAATAGTAACAAAATTCATAAAAAAGATCATTTGTTGTGTGCACCCAAAACAGAAAATTAGGGTAGACTTTTACACTCAAAAAATTGTTTGTTCACATTATGCAAGTGTAAACTATGTCATTTTCTATATAAAGTAAAATGAGGAAGGTAAAATAAGATTCAATAAATAGAATGAAACGACGAAGGAAAATGAGGACAATTGAATTTTCATAAAGTATAACAAAGAGGAAAAATGATCACCAATCGAAGGAAAAGGACTGTAAGTTTTAGTTTGTGATTATTTGATTAAGTCGTTTCATCGTCCTATGTTTTAGTTGTGAGTTTTTATTTAACACAAAGATTTTAAATTTTCCTATAGAACGTATTTCAATCCTTAGGGTTCCCCCTATCATAAGTACATTACTATTTAATATTTATTTAAATGGGATCACTTTTTCCTTTTTTTCAACAAAGATATGTGATTTTATTTATTTAGATTTTCTTTTAATTCTTTTGTTAAGGTAAGTATTGTAGTTTTTCTTATTTTATAGATCCTTCTTTGAATAGATTCCTCCGTTTTTCTGAAGATAGTGAATTTTGATGTTTTGTGACAACTTTAATGTCTTCCGTGTTTATTTATCTTTATGTAGGGTATAAATATCTAACTTTTAGGATTATGACAATTCTACAGTTATGGTTTTCTCTAGACGTTTAAGTTACATTAGGCAGTTTTAGGGTATAAAAAAGTCTTTAAAATTTTTTACGATTTTAGGATATACCTTAGAGTTTTCACTTTCAATTTAGTGAGTCAGCATAGGCTGAGAAACGATGGGGTACCTGACATCGAATGGTCGGAGGAGGGAGGTACCCTAAGAGGTCCGTTCTCATGACCTCACCCAACGGTAAAGGAAGAGGTCCCCTAGAAGGACTGGGTCCCTAACTTGGGTCGAAAGGACGCAAGGTCCGTCTACGAAATTGGAGACTCGGTGGTTCCTTCGGGGAGTTTATGTGTTTTTCTAGAACTTTTTTTCTTGTTTCAACCTTAAGACCTGAAGTTTTGAATGATGTTTCGATGTCATTAGTTTTATGACACTATGACCATGTTTCTGTCTGTATTTATAGTCACCTTGTCTGATGTCTCGATCTTTATTAGGGAACATATCAGTTTATCTATTAAAAGCTGTTCCCATAGTTCTAATAAGTTACTTCTTTCCTGACAGGGAAGTGTTTTTCAACCCCTTTAACTCATAGGTACACGTTTTCTTACTTCTTGAATATTTTGTTTCATCGTGTCACCAATTGGAATGGAATACGGTGTATGTTTTTAATTGAGTTTTACGTAGTTTTTGTATTCTCGATTTTGAAAGTTTTCCTTTGTATCCCCCCTTTAGAAGTACTGCGACCCAAAGTGTTACTTAAAGATTCGGCTTTCGTACGTCCGTTGTTGTCCTTTTTTTATCTACTTGACTTGAATTTTTGAAAGTACATAGTTTGCGTGATAATTCTCATATTTTTCCGTTAGGTATCTTACACTCTTTTATAAACGTTGAGTGTATAGACCGTTTCCTAATTATGAGTCTTATGTATTTCTTGAAGTAGAGAGTTGTTGTTATTGAGTTAAGTTTTTAACCGTTTCCTGAACTTGTCCATAAAAAGGTTTTGTCTTTATGTTTACCATTTATTCGTGTTTTTTCTCCGAGTTGTAGAGATCAGTGACCTTTTTACGTCTAGTTTGGGTATTACTCTACGGTGAAGTGTGGGTATCCTACCGATAAATTTTTCGTGTGTGTGTTATAACTGTTTCTACACCTCATTTATCTTGGGAATACGTAACGACTATCTTTGCATTTTACTTGTGATACCTTTTGTTATACCGTTAAGGATTTTTTGACTTGTATCTTAATAGTATACTATGTCGTTAAGGTGGAAGATCCATATATGGTTTTTCTTGACTTTTGTCTCTGAACTCGTCTATAAACATGTGATTATAAGTATCGTCACAATAAGTGTTATCGGTTTTCCACCTGTGTTATGTTTACGGGTAGTTACCTACTTACCTTTTTTATTCACACCATATATTTATGTTCAAGAATTTTTCCTTATTTTAAGACTTTGTACGATGTTGCAGCTGTTTAGAATTTTTGTAATGTGATTCACTACATTGAGTCTGTGTTTTCTTGTTTATAACATATTAAGGTGAATTTACTCTATGGATCTTATCTGTTTAATAATTATCTCTGTCTTTCATTTTATCATCAATGGTCCCCGACCTTTCTCACCCCTTACCCTTTAATAACAAATCACCCAAAGTCAAACCCTACTACTTTTTCAAGACCTCTACCGACCATCACTCCCACTTACATGAATTACGGTGACTTGACTTGTCAATTTTATTAATTTTACCATATAAAATACAATAAATGTAAAACAGTGTTATTTTTAAATAAAATTTTTTCTCAATTCCTTGAGTATATCATAAACAGAAAGAGACTGAATAGAGTGGATCGTATTATAGGGTGGATCGTATTACAGAAGTTCCAGAAAGGTACAACAGTGTTTACCGTCCTAAAGGAAGAAAGAACTCCGACTTATTATAAGGTGACATATGTATATGTGTAGTGTAGATGAAGTGGGTTAGAAGACAACTGTCTGTGAAACTATCTGTGAATCCAACAAAGATATAGAACCGATGACATTTACGACGTTACTTGTACCCATACGTCTATAGGGAAGTTTAATGTTTATGGTATACTGTGGTAAATATACACCATAGATTTTAGACTTGAACATTTTCGTCTCTCATCTTATCACCAATGGTCCATGATTCCCATCCCCTTACAATAAAGTCCTATGTTTGAATGTTAATTGTGTCTTTATTCAAGACCTCTAGATTGGTCGTCACTAATGTCAGTTGTTATAAAATACAAACCTTGAGGGGACCACCAGGTCCCTAATTCTTAGGTGTGTGTTTTTTCTTAGGTGGAAAGTACGTCCCCTGCCTCTGTTAGGGACGTCCCAGTCCCTTGATTCTAGGGTGAACGGGTGAGCGGTGTTGATCTCTTCGGACGTTCGACGTTACTTGTCGGACATACGGTGTCGATTCTGAGTTGTCGTCGGTTTTTATTTAATTAATTAATTTTTTTGTTATGAAATACCATTTGAAGTTTCAACGATTATCTGATTTAGAGGCGACAAGAGTTGTGTTTTTCCTTTATTGGTACATTGTACGTACTATTTCCATAATTGATTACAATGATATCATTAGTATAACGTCATATATTTACATAGTTTGGTTGTCACCCAACAATATGGAATTTAAATGTGTCACATAGAGTTAAAAAAATTCGGATTTTTTTTTCTCAATTCCTTGGTTGTTTTCGTTCCTGTTGTTTAAATCTTCTGTCGGCTTTTGTTAGTCTCACAAATACGAAAAGATATATTAAATTTTACTGATTATTTAAGATTTGCAGGGACATTAACCGATCCTCAGTAGGAGAGTACTATCTAGTCATCTAGACGAGACTTCTTATTGCTTATCTAAAACTACGAAAGACTAATTTAATCGTCTTATGTTCAGAAAGTACATGGTTTAGTTTAATGACATAGAAAACTAGGATCAGTCGTAATTTTCATTTGTTGAAATGTTTGAATTTTGACGACAGGGTCTGTATAACGACCTTCAGGTGATTTTTTCCATACCGGTTCTGGAAGTTTCCAGATGAAGATTAAGTCACTCTCCTTTCATTTGGACAGTTTGATCGTGGTTTTAGGTCTCCTTTCAAAAGTCGATGATATCATTAGAATTTTGTGTCTGTCATTGGAATTTTGTGTTTGTCTGACTATGTACATCTGTGTGTGTGCATGAGAAAACATAATTACTACTGGTGAAACTATTCAATTAAAATTATATAGCGGTTACTCATCTCAAGAATGATTCTTTACTTATTCCTAGATCTTCCGTTTGACGTTATCGATTACCTCTACTGTGTCGGTCTTTGGTATTTTTAATATCAGATGTTTTTACTAGGGATTTAGATGAAAGAGATTCGTCATTCCAGTGTTTTTATAGTTAAACGTCGCAATATTTATAATCAAATATACCGACTATTTATATTACCTCCAGTTTATGTTTAAATGGTTTATCTAAAGTTGATGAGGTATGAAGAAAGTTTTCTTTCTGACAGGACAATACTTACAATTGATTTGTGAAATAATATTATATACCTTACGATTTTTACATGTGTTTTAGAAAGGACTCTGTTCCGTGTTATAGTTGTGCCAATTGGACGTATACATAGATAAGTTCTATTCTTCATAAATCAAAGGTTTTGCATTTCGGAATAGTCGATACAGAGAATTACGTTTATGGTTGTTAGTTGATGTCTTGGTCCAGTCTCCGATATACTTAGACAAAGACGTTTGTACTTTCTTCCTTCTTCCTTAGTGGTTGTAACAATATTTTCGACATAATATTGAACTAGTTCATTTCTGCTTATGATACTTCTGAAGTTTTACCAAGAATTTATAGTTACTTATAAGACTTATTTATACTTCAATGATTCATAAAATAGTGATTGTAAATAACTTATGAGTTTATCCATGGCGTACGAAATATTCGTAATAGAAATTAAGAGTTGTAAAATAAAAAGTTCGACTTGTCATCCATGTGTTAAAGGTGGTATAATAAGAAATAAGTCTATAGTCTTTGTAGATAATATGAAAAGAAAAAATTTTTTTCATTTTTTCGTTTCGAGGTTTTACGATTTGATGAATCGAACGGGTGTCATGGATCGATCGTGTCCATTTGACCTTGAATCCAGATGACATAATACTTAAGTTTCGTGAAGGATCAAGTTTCGAGACGGGGAGTCTTTGTTATAAGTGTCATTACTGATGTCTGTGAAGTAAGTGTTTGGTGAAAGGTACTTCTCTATACACATCGTGAAATTTTGATTTACTTTGTTTGTGTGTGATCCCATTAATATTAAACATCTACCATTATAGTCTCATAATTAGTTCTTTAGTCGTATATTTTTTTCTTTAGTCGTATATTATTAGTGTCAAACCGGTATTCTCGTACAATTTCGAAAATCTGTCGTTACTATACATAGTTATGGATTTACTTTTACGAATAGTTACCACCAGTTTTATTCTATATATTTTTCTCTATTTTGTGTCTGAATCGGTCCAAGTGAACAGAAGGTCATGGTGACTTGTATCTCCTAAGAAGTAGGTCAATCCTGGACTTGTAGGTCAAGTAAACCAGTCATATGACGGAATCGTCCTGTGTGTCCTTGTAGATCAAGGAAACAAGACTGAGATATGAATGATTCGATCGAAGACTAATATTAAATGGAAGGGTACATAGATTATATGTCTAGTAATCTCGTATACCGGATTGTTGATATAGTCCAATTTACTTAAGTAATTAAACAAGATTTAATTATTTAAAGACAGGATCTAGACCGGTAAACTCAATCGTGATCAGTCAGAGGAGTTGCACAGATTGGTGGAGACCTGTGACTGTTTTCCACTTCAGGTCTATAACTTGGTCCTGTTGGGTTGGTACTTTGACAAGGAATCTTAGGGGTTCGGTCTCTTACAGAAATTTTACTTTGGTAATTGATCATGGGGAACTCGAACTTGTCAATCAAATTACAATTCTTGGAATAAAATGTCCTTACTACTAAAGAGTCATCTCAGAGACTACGTCCAGAACTACAGTTTTTAATTCAAGATTGAGTAATCCCTCTCCCTTAGAATTTTACAGGTAAATTCTTTAGTAAAGAACATTTTACCGACTTTTGTACTTTCTCACTTGACAAGTTTATTGATTACTCCTCCTTTAAGAATTTAGTAGTTACATTCACAATATACGTCCATGAATATATGGACTACGATCCTGGGACTACGACCCTTTCTAACTTCCGACCTCCTCTTCCCCTGTTGTCTCCCACTCTACCAACCTACCGTAGTGACTGAGTTACCTGTACTTAAACTCGTTCGAGGTCTTCGACCACTATCTGTCCCTTCGGACGTCCCTTCGACGTCAGGTACCCCAGTGTCTCAGTCTGTCCTGACTCGCTGACTTGACTGTTCATAATATATATATGTTAACTATCTTATAGTTAAGATAGAACGGGACGAGATAGGGAAACCCGTTCAATGAATTACATAGATTTGGAGTGAAGATGGTGGACTTTTCATTAGTAAGGATGGAGAAAATTGATAACGTTCTAATTTATTTTATAAGTTTAATTCATGGACGTATTTACGAGTTAATTACATAATTAAAACTATTTACGTTTTCACATGTTATGGTAATAATTGTTGAATGTTATGTGATTTCAAGGACTTTGGTGTTTAATGGACTGACAACCCAAAAGTCTTGGGTTGACAATATGAATCCTTCTCAGGTGTATTTTGATTTTCCATTAAAGTTAATTATTTACTTCCTCTCACCTTTTATCTTTTAGTGGTAATCTTGTGGTCTCAATTATGAATAATGTCCGTTTTATATGATTACCTACGGTTTTATTATTCCCTTTCAAACTCCTCTTTGTCTATAAACGTATCCGAGTTTCATAGATGAGGATTCTATAAATAAATAATTATACATTTCCCTTTTATAATTAAATATTATCTCTTATGGATAGTCTGTAGTGGGATTGGTTTACTACTTCCAATAGTATTGGTCATTAGGTATATAGTATATGGGGGACGATACTACGTGACTCTTACCTCGTAGTAAAGATACCATAAGAACGGTTTTGAGTATTCGGATTTCGATTAGTACACTTTTGTATTTCACTTCAGTGAGTCAGCACAGACTGAGAAACACTCGGGCACCTGACATCGGATGGTTCGAGGAGACAGGTACCCTAAGAGGTCCGTTCTTATGACCTCACCCAACGGTAAAGGGAGAGGTCCCCTAGAAGGGCTGGGTCCTTAGCTTGGGTCCAAAGGGCATAGCCTCCGTCTGCGAAATTGAAGACTCGGTATTCTGTTTGGGTTTAATTCCTTATGAGAAGGGACTACCAAGTCTATCACTTCTTAGACGGACGTTACGTCCTCTGTGTCCAAGTTAGGGACCCAACCCTTCTAGGGGACCTCTTCCCTTACCGATGGGTGAGATCATAAGAACGGACCTCTTAAGGTACCTGTCTCCTTGGACCGTCCGATATCACCCCAACGTTTCTCAACCTGTGTTGACTCACTGATTGTGAAAGTGAAAGATGTTTGATTGACTCGTTATGAGTAATTTTCAAATTCTAGTACTTTTTTTGATTTTTTTCAAGTTTAGTACTTTTCGTACCTTTCTAACTTCTTAACAGTGTCTAACGACAACGGCGACGACGGTTCAGCGAAGTCAGCACAGGTTGAGACACGCTGGGGTATCTGCCGTCGGGTGGTCCGAGGGGGCAGGGGCCCTAAGAGGTCCGTTCTTGTTACCTCACCCGGCGGTAGAGGAAGAGGTTACGTAATCTCACTTTTCACTTTCATTTCAGTGAGTCAGCACGGGCTGAGAATCGCTGGGGTACCTGACGTCGGATGGTCCGAGGAAGCAGGTACCCTAAAAGGTCCGTTCTCATGACCTCACCCCACGGTAACGGAATCTTCTCTGATTTGTAGATAAAGACGAAATAACTGATACGGTTTCGGAAACTGACACACCTAGTGTTATTTGACACCTTTTAAGAACTTTCTCTACCCTTATTGTCTCGTGGACTGGACGGAGAACTCTTTGGATATATGTCCAGTCCTTCGTTGTCAGTCTTTACCTGTACCTTGTTGTCTGACCAAGGTTTATCCTTTTCCTCATGTAGTTCCGACATATAACAGTGGGACGAATAAATTGAATATACGTCTCATGTAGTACTCTTTACGACCCGACCTTCTTCGTGTTGGACCTTAGTTCTAATGGTCCTTTTTATAGTTATTGGAGTCAATACGTCTATTGTGGTGGGAATACCGTCTTTCACTTCTCCTTGATTTTTCGGAGAACTACTTTCACTTTCTACTCTCACCTTTTCGACCGAATTTCGAGTTGTAAGTCTTTTGATTCTAGTACCGTAGGCCAGGGTAGTGAAGTACCGTTTGTCTACCTCTGTGTCACCTTTGTCACTGTCTGAAATAAAAAGACCCGAGGTTTTAGTGACGTCTACCACTGACGTCGGTACTTTAATTTTCTACGAATGTGGAACCTTCCTTTCAATACTGGTTGGATCTGTCGTATAATTTTTCGTCTCTGTAATGAAACAGTTGTTTGTATACAGATCAGTTCCGATACCAAAAAGGTCACCAGTATGTACCTACACTCTCAACCTTATATTTCTTTCGACTCACGGTTTCTTAACTTCGAAAACTTGTCACCACAACCTCTTCTGAGAACTCTCAGGAAGCCTGACGTTCCTCTAGGTTGGTCAGGTAGGATTTCCTTTAGTCAAGACTTACAAGTAACCTTCCTAACTACAACTTCGACTTTGAGGTTATGAAACCGGTGGACCACGCTTCTCGACTGAGTAAACTTTTCTGGGACTACGACCCTTTCTAACTCCCGTCCTTTTCCCCAGTAGTCTCCTACTCTACCAATCTACCGTAGTGACTGAGTTATCTGTACTCAAACTCATTTGAGACCCTTAACCACTACCTGTCCCTCCGGACCGTACGACGTCAGATATCCCAACGTTTCTCAGTCTGTGTTGACTCGTTGACTTGACTTGAGTCTTCTCAACAAGTATTGTTGATGTACGTTACACCCTAGGACTAGACCTTTTTTTCTTGTGGTTTTACTTTTGACCACTTTAAGTTTGTTCAAAATATAAAATCAATTATCATAACTTGATTATTATTAAAGGATTTCAAAACTATTGACAAGAGACCAACTTTATAATCGTATTCTTCTTTGACTCACTTCCTGTATGTCCTTAAAGATATGATGGAAACGTTTAAAAGACAATTATCGTTTAATAGAGTTTTATTTTTTCTTTTGATTAACCATTTGTCTTAGGCATAAAGAACGATAAAGGTTAGGATAGTGAAGAAAGTTTGTTTAGATATAAATTGTCGAGAAAGTAGAAAAGTGATTAAGGTTAGAGGTTCGGAAGAAGAATGACTGACATTTGAGGGAGTTGACATTCGAAAATACTTTTACCTCGGATTTAGACGAAGAAGAGGGGTAATACAGGGATCGTGAATCGTGTTGAGACTATGTGACGTCCATGGCTCGTAAATGAACAACTTACTTACTTGTTACTTACTTGTTGTCGACAAACGAGACATAAGTAAAGGATGACGACGATATTGTTTAATGATGTTTAAATCACCGAATTTTGTTGTGTTTAAATAATAGAAGGTCAACACCTATAGTTTTCAGGTTTACTCAGAGTGAGTTAATTTTAGTTCCACAACCGTTCCGACACAAGGAAGACATACGAGATCCTTCTTTGACGAACGGAGAGGGTTGAAAATCTCTAGCGGGTGTAAAGGTAGTGAGGTTGGAGTCGAAGGTAACAGTCTAGAGGAAGACTGATTATTCATAGGAAGAAGAGTTTTCGTGGGAACACTAATATGACCCGGGTGGGTCTATAAGGCCCTATTAGATGGATAGTCTTCTAGAATTTAAATTAGCATGGACGTTTTAGGTAATCCATTGTAAATATCCCTAAGGGTCCATCGAGTTCTCAGTCTGTACTGACTCACTGAAGTGAAAGTGAAAAGTGAAAGTACGTGACCTCTTCCTTTATCGTTGGGTGAGGTCACAAGGACGGAACTCTTAGGGTCCTTGCCCCCTCGGACCACCCGACGGCAGATGCCTCAACGTGTCTCAACCTATGCTGACTTCACTGAATCGTCGTCGTCGTCGTCGGCGGTCCATCGAGTCATCATTTCTTAGACGGACGGTTACGTCCTCTGTCTAAACTAGGGACCCAGTCCTTCTAAGGGACCTCTTCCTTTACCGTTAGGTGAGGTCATGTTCATTTGAATGTTTGTTACACCTTTTTCATTTTAAGAACAAAGATATCTCCTCCTTTACCTTATGTAGTCTAATAAAAATACCGTAAATCACGAGAGTACAAGTAAATCTAGGAGAGAGATGGAAGGTGTTGTGACTTTCCGGAGAGGAGGTGAGGAGAGGTAGTAAGACACACAGAAAAATATACCGATGAAGTAACGGTATTGACAGATGAGAGGTTGAATCAAACGGTTGAAATGAAATCAAGTCATAAAAATCTTTTATAATGTCAACGTATAAGGGAGGAGAGTGAGTTTCAAGAAGTCTCAATCTCTTACGGAAGATGACGAAAACTTATTAGGGTTCTGAGAGATCTTGTCACGAGAAGAATTTGATTTTAAGGTAATTTACGACAACAATCCCTCTATTCTTAGATAGCACAAAAGTTATGAAGACTTTTTACTCTAAGGAAACGGAGGGAACCATTGTGTATGGTTCCAGATAGTCGTAGTCCTTTAAACGAACCCTTTAGGGTACCTGTCTCCTCGGACCGTCTAATGTAAGATACCCCAGTGTTTTCTCAGTCTTTGTTGAATCATTGATTTGGTGGTGGTGGTTAAGATCCCTAATCCTGTACCTGTAGAAACCCCATATGTTGATATACATAGTTAAACAATAGATGGTTCGTCTATCAATGGAGTTTTGATTGAGTAACTTGACCCTTTTAATTAATATAAAGAGTCTGGTTCAGATAGAGGACGGTGAGAGTGGGAGACAGTAAAGTACTTTTGTAAACGGAAACCAAATATCGAAAAAAAAAGGTTCAGAAATAATTTAAACAATATTATGACGAAGACAAAGTACAAAACCAAAAAACCGGTACTTCGTACACCCTAGAATCGAGGGACTGGTTCCTAACTTGGACGTGGGGACCGTGATCTTCCGGTTCAGAATTGATGACCTAACGGTCCCTTTAGTCTCGTAACTGATATAAATTCATTCAACATAAGAAGGAGGGAAACTACATTAATAAGAAACGGATACTGTCATAAGGTGAAACTCCCGACTCAGGCTTCTTTTGTCACCCTTTAATTTTATTTTATTGTGATAAGTCCCATACGAATATACATTACTTCGTAGAAGAACTATCGAGATTGTCTTAGATCTTTGTGAAGGTTTTCCCAGTATTGTTTTTATAAAATTCTCGTTTTCATAGGGTCACACTTATGAAACCTGTTTTTATAAATAAGTCTTTGTTTAAGATCGTATATAAAAATTTAATGGAAAAGGAAATAACCTTTAAGTCCATAAAAATGTGATAAAAGATTAAAGTGTTAATTTACATCCCGACGGATTTTTATATGAAGAGGGGTTTCACAAAAACTATTTACTTTTATTTTGTCTTTGTTCAAAGAACTTTTGAAACTATCTATGAAGTCCGTACCTTCATGTCTAGAAATTTGATAAAGAAGATGACGTAACGAACCTTATATAAGTGATGATATTAGTTTCACATAATCTTACGAGTGAGTTGTACAGTTGGACGATATCAGTTAACACAGAAAAAAGATTAGAAAGAAAAGTCACCGTAAAAATTTTTAAGTCAAGTCTCTGATATCGACTGAACAATCTCCAGATCAACAATCTAGATGAATTTCTACCGGACAAAGTCAAGTCAAGTCAAGTCAAGTCAGCGAGTCAGTACAGACTGAGAAACACTGGGGTACTCTTAGCGTCGTGTGGTCCGGAGGGACAGGTAGTGGTTGAGGACCTCAAGTGAGTCTGAGTGTAGGTAGTTCAGTCACTACGGTAGGTCGGTAGAGTAGGAGACAGCAGGGGAAAAGGAGGACGGGGGTCAGGGAGGGTTGTAGTCTCAGAAAAGGTTACTTACTCAGTTGAGAAGCGTACTCCACCGGTTTCATGACCTCAAAGTCGAAATCGTAGTAAGGAAGGTTTCTTGTGGGTCCCGACTAGAGGAAATCTTATCTGACCAACCTAGAGGAACGTCAGGTTCCCTGAGAGTTCTCAGAAGAGGTTGTGGTGTCAAGTTTTCGTAGTTAAGAAGCCGGACAAATTAATGGAACTTTTCGTGCATTAGTGTCTTAACTAGGGTGTCACTTTGAATAATATTCGTTTATATAAATCTTTGTCAGTTTATTGTTTTAAGTATATAGATACACTAAGGAGACTAACCTTTTATCGGGGTAATATACTTTTGAAGTAAGGTAGTTCTTTTGTTTACTGTATGATCACTTTCGTTTCGTCTTCGACCGACACAAGGATACACATTTTCGTTTCACGATGACTAAAAAGTTCGACTGTCACCTCCTCTTTTGATAATGTTTGGGCACACTGGCTGAGGAGGATTTTCAATGATTTGAAAGTCATTGTAGACTGGTCCAGAAAGTTGTAGTACTTGATTTCAGAAGATTTATTTTGCATACTGACTGTCGGGAGTGAGTGTCATTTAATGGTTAAATAGTTCATTAATGGTTCATTAGATATTTAAGAAATGTTTCTTGTTATCTAGTTTCAGAAAGGTGATTACGTGATTTTTTAGTTTAATACCTTCTCTTTTTTATTTAGTTTAATGCCTTTGGTATTTTATCTGTTTGACAACTTTACGTCCATAAATACCGGTTTAGGATTTAGACTGTGTGTAGTAGTTTCCCAAACAGACAAAAATTGTAGGAGTTTCAGTTTGTAGTCGTCATCTTAGATACATAGGACTAAGAACGTGACGGGATTTCAGTTACATAAGATTTATTTACCCATACTCCGAAAATTCTTAACGACCTCTTCCGAGTTCATAGATGGTATCCCCCTTTATGGTAGTTCTTTTTTTCCATATTTTCAGAAAAGACTCGATACTTAAAGTTTAGTTTGTACTTTTTCCTTTTAAAATTTTTCCATTTCTTGACGGTATAAAGTCCCCTCTCCTAATTCTCCACCATACATACGTTATTTTTATATCGAATGTATAAACTTACTACAATTATTTATCTTTTATGTATAGTTCAACTATTTTGTTTCATATCTGTGAGTTTAAAATATATAATATGTACGTGTTGATATATTTGTTTCCAATCCTTTCTTAGATCTTATTAAATTTGACAAGTGACCCTATAAAAAATTGTTTGAACGAATTAATGTATTATTTCTCATTCTAAAATGACTTTTTTTATACTCTTTAACATGTAATGTTTAATGTATCATGAATGTCCTTTCATTAATTTTCTACTACAGGAATAATAGAAGGACCCTAAGATTTATTCAAACAACAATGACAAAATTCAATAATTCAGTACAGACTGTGAAAAAGTTGGGGTACTTGGTATCGGATGGTCCGAGGAGACAGGTATCCTAAAGGGTCCTTTCTTATGACCTCACCCAACGGTAAAGGAAAAGGACCCTAGAAGGACTGGGTCCCTAACTTAGGCACAGAGGACGTAACCGTCCACCTAAGAAGTGGTGACTGGGTGGTCCCTACGGGAGATTTATTCAATCAAAAAGGATTAAAGTTTGTACGTTTTTTATTGTACTATAGATTTTTGTCATAGTTGATTCAGGAGATTAAAGTTGTAAGGAAAGTCTTACACGAGTCAGCGAGTCAGTACAAGTTAAGAAACGTTGGGGTACCTGACATCGGGCGGTCCGAGGAAACAGGTGTCTTAAAAGGTCCGTTCTTATGACCTCACCCAACGGTAAAGGAAGAGGTCCCCTAGAAGGGGTGGGTCCCTACCTTGGGTTCAGAGGACGTAACCGTTCACGGTGGACCCTTCGGGTTAAGTCTTTTCTTTTGAAGTTAACAACAAGAAACACATTTAATTTTACATGAAATGTGAAATCCTGAAGGGACCATCGTGTCACCTATTGTTGAGTGGACGGTTACGTCCCTCGTGCCTAAACTAGAGACCAGGTCCTTCTAAGGTGTACGACACCTCGTTGATTCAGGGATACGGTGTTTATGACTCGGGTTCGAGACCTTGGATGTTCGACGTTGATGACTCGGACACATGGTGTTGATGACTTAGGACGTACGGATTTCGGATACAAGGTGTTGTTCTCTTCGGTGGTATTACTCTTCGGGTGTGTGGTATTGCTTGTCGTCGGGGACGAGCGACGTTGATTTCTTTCGGACGTGTTTCGTTACTTCCGGGTCACGTCGAGGGGTTTTTCGTATGAAATAGAAACATTTAATTTTAAATGTAAACGAGGGATACTGTCTAGGGGTTTAGTCCGATATATAGGTTAATGAGTCTCTTGAAAATTTTGATTCAAGGACCCCCTTTAAGGGACCACCAGGTTACCAATCCTGAGGTGCGAAGGTGTCGTCCCCGGTGTCCAATCCCTTGATTCTAGGGAGTTCGACGTGTCGTGCTTGTTTTTCATTATTATTATTTTGACATAAATTTTGTATTTATTTATTATTTTCATTCAAGGACTCGGAATAGAGGACCTCTAAGACTAAATCTTTCAGACGTCACCTACGGTAATTAGTCATATATACTATATTATAATATATTTCGATTACAACCACATAATTCCCTTAAGGAGGGCACTAAGTCGACCGAGAACCTTAACTAGGGAATAAAGTCCCGAAAAGTTCGAGATGACACGTATTTTTAGTGGACGTCTACAATGATTCTCCATCTAAGACTAAGTTATCCAGACCCCACTCAGGACCCCTGGACATCGACATTCAATGGTCCACTACAGGTACGACGACCAGGTCTCTCATGTGAACCTCATCATTCTGCAATATCCTAGAAAGTCAGAAAGGTATACACTTATTATTTTCCATAAGGGTATACGTCAAGAATAATGACTTTATAAAAGTTCAAAATGTCTTTGTAAGAAATCGTATCCATCTCATATGTTGAACGTTTTATAAACTGTATAGAAATGATACACAGGATGATGGTTTACTTACCTTTAATGGAGGGGGTAAATGTTTGTCTTATTGTGATTTTCTACTCGCAATGACGTCAGTTTTCTATGTTTGAAGGTAAATATTCTATTTATTCATGGTCTTTGTATTACATGTTGTACTATTTCTATTAATTGTGATAACATACAATAGGTATCTTTACCAATTCCCTCATTTAGGATCCTCAAGAGTAGTGTTCCTTTTTTAAAAAGATAAATTAAAATATAGACTCTACTACAAGTGATTTGAATGACGGTATGAATAAAGTACTACATAGAATCAGTTTAGTAATACGACATGTGAAATTTGAATGTGTTACAACATACAGTTAATATAGGGTTATTTTAACCTTCTTTTTCGTTTGTTATTGTTGTTGTTGTTTCTTGGTCTGTTATTCATAAAATGTAAAACATCCAGAGATGGGGGTTTTTTCTACTCACGATGACTTTAGTGTTACGTCTCTAATTTAATTTTAAATGTATTGAAATATATATGTGTGTGTGTGTGTGTGTGTGTATATACGTTTTTATAAATAGTACTGGTACAAATATTATCATTTTATGACCTCTTTTAGATCTTCAGGTTGTTATCTCCTGACTAATTTATAGAATATTTCCGTAGATAGTTTTTATTACTACATTTACATGTTGATGGTCATTACTTTTCTACAAGTACTAATTCAAATTTTTGTTTCAAAACAGGTTTGGAATATCATACCAAGGTACCCCCACGTATGTCAGTATATGTAAATAAGTTTGTTTTCTCAGGTATTTCTATATATGATTTTACCAATTTCGTAGGAGTTTCTTAATATTAAAGTCCACTAGAATTACAAATAAATGAACTTCCTAGATTATAAAGATGATACTGTGTCTGAAATATTATTTTAAGAATTTCCCATTTTTCCCCACTCTTCTTTTGGTTCGTTTGGGGTGTATCGTGTACGTGTGTGGAAAGTTCTTGATGAGATTACCGAACTGAGGTCAGTAGTTCCCTAAAGGATGTAAGTTTCGTGAAACTTTCGAACAATTTTGACATCAGAACGTAGGGTGGGGTCTAAATGTCTTAGACTTAGAGACTGCTATCCGAGGATTTAGACGTATGTTTCGTTTGTCACTGAGAATTTATGTCATTTAAAACCTTTGTTTTTCTAAGGATCTTTACGTCCCTGGTCCTGATTTAAAGTTGGATAGATTTGCCGTTTGATATCGTTTAAGTCCTACCCACTTTAGTACATTGTATGGATATGTGGGTGTGCGTCGTTGGTGACCTTATACTTGTTGTTTTTGGACATAAATCGTTGATCGAAATAAATTAGAATTAGAATACGTAGAGAACACGTGTGACTGGTAAAGGGTACTCGACTGACTCCAGTGTTTCCAAAAGGAATACAAACTAGATGTAGACAAACTTTGGTAAGGATAATATTGGAAAAGATACTACAAGACAGAGGTAAATGAGGATGTAATCAATTTTCATGGTATATCTGTAAATGATACCTTGGTTTATCGATCTATTAAGTTGATAAGAAAATATATTAAGTTGATAAGAAGATTACGAAAGTCAAGAGGAAGGATTTGTTGTAAAATCAACTGATTAGGGTCATCTAAGACCACTAATAAAGTAGGTTTATAGGATATACTCCGTTTGAGTTTCCGTACCTCTCCTTAAATATGATGATCTTCGGAAGTTTCTTCGTTCCTTTCGTAAAGGACAAGACTTTTTGTCGTGTACTTGGGGGTTTTGAGACAACTGTCTCTTTACCTTTTATAGTATGACTTATATAGGGATTGTATAGTTGAGTATTCCGTATGTAAATGATTTTCGAAAGTTTTACTCTGTAATTCTCAAAACTCTTAAAGGATTCCAGTTATTTAATCTTAGTAAAGGGGTTTCTTTCGGTCTTGTCTGGAAGGGTGGAAATTTTGTCTCTCCTTTTGTCATCCCTTTTTTTACAAACCGTACTCGAGGATTTTCCTAAATTCTTTCCTCGTATTAAAGTCCTACACCCCTGTCCAGGAAGTAAAATAAAATTAGGTACTATGTAAAATTAGGACCTAGTGAGTCTTCAGGTCCGGTCGACTTTGATCTTAAATAATTTTGGTTCTTCTAATATATGAGTGGACGTCGAGTGTGGTTCGTTGGAGTTGGGTACAAAGTCACAGGTCAGGAAATATATGACAAAATTTACGAGGAGAAGGGTCAAGATACAGTTTAAAGTCCTTGGACGGTGATCCTCTTCATCGATGTCGGAAGTAAAGACGAAGAAGAAGGTAAAGGAAAAGTAAAAAGAGGAACTTTATTAGAAAACTCCTAAGACTGCAAGGGAAACTTGTAACGAGTATAAATTGAAGAACAGGAGGAGAATCGTGTAACCATCCTTCGAAAAGATGAGAACCTTATAAACAACGTCAGAAATAAGAGAGTAGAAACCTCCTTCTAAGTCGTTGAAACAGTACAAGACAGTAGAGTTGTGAGAAAGCTTTCTTAGAAAAGAAAAGATATCAAAGAGGTCTTCGTCTCTTCCATAACGAAAAGAGGAAATCAGATCGAAGGTGACAGTTTCAACGACGTCGGACTCCTTGAGACAAAAGGTTACTTTGAGGTAGTCCAAAGAGCCTTAGAAGACACGATCGACCGAGGGGACTTAGTCATCGGTAACATTAATTCCAACCGTGATTTGAAAAAGGACAAGGTGAGAAGTCAAGTCAACGTAGAGTCCATAGTCTTAATAGTCCTACCTGAAGGAAAATATACCAGTATACAAAGGTATCGTTGGACTTCCCCCCCTTTTCCTATATAATTTTAGTGGGGTGTTTCCTTTAGTAATTCCTCTTTTCAGTGGACTGACAAATTAGGGAAAAAAGAATTATTCTTCAAACAAGAAAAAGACAGGTCAGAATCGTTGGTCGTCCGAGGTCCCTGATACAGAATAGAACAAATGGTAACGTCAGAAGTCACGGATCGTCTGATGAACCGTATGTCGAGTTGTTCAGAAGTATGACGTACTTGTAACAATTATTTGGTTCAAGAGTCAGGGAAGATACTTAGATAGTATAAATTTCGTTCATAGGTTTGGGACTTAAACGAATCGATGTTCCGTCATGTGTTTTATCCGAAGAGACCACCGAGTCTACCGTTTCTTTAGACGGACGTTACGTCCTCTGGTACCAAGTTAGGGACCCAGCCCTTCTGGGGGATCTCTTCCCTTTACCGTTGGGTGAGGTCGTAAGAACGGACCTCTTAAGGTACCTGTCTCGTCGGACCACCCGATGTCAGTACCCCAGTGTTTCTCAGCCTGTGTCGATTTGTACGTGTGTGTATTATGTGTGTTATTCGTTTTTATGGTGTATTAAAGAGTCATCCACCAAAAAAGGATTTTAAGACCTTGATTAGGTATCTAAAAAAATAACACCGTTTTAAATTAGTAACAATTCACATGTTAAGTCACCGTCATTTATGAGCCTGTTACTACACGTCAGTAGTGATGATAGGTAAAGGTTTTGAAAAGGTAGGAAGGTTTGACTTTAGATAATTTTGTTATTGAGGAGTAGTGGGGTCTGGGACCATCAGAGATAAGATAAAATCCAGGAACACTTAAACAAATAAGATCCATGAAGTACATTCCTGAGTATGTTATAAACAGGAAAACACAGACCGAATAAAGTGAACCGTATTATAAGAGTTCAAAGTAACTATATATATATATATATATTTTATGTCGTACATAGTCTTAAAGTAAGAAAAAATTCCGACTTATTATTATCGAGTAACATGCATATATTGTGTAAAACAAATAGGTAAGAAGATCAGTCACCTAACAAAGGTGGAAAATTGATAACACTTATTACGATGGTACTTGTAGGTTGTCATCAAAACTTATTACGTTTATAATGTGAACAAATAACTCGAACGGAAGTATAAAGTTATTCTTCTAAAATTGAGGATAGTTTACAATTGTGTATGATAAAATTTTACCGTTCTTTCTGAATTTTATACATAGGAGAACTTGGTCGTTAAGGTAAGTATCCTTGAACAGTGTCTTTTATCAGTTTTTAGACACGTTTCTAAATTGACATTTCTGTAAGTAATATCGTGAATATTAAACCGTTTTGATATTTATATTCGTATTATCCATAAAGTTTTACTCTATCCTATGTTGTAAAATTTTTGTGACATCATCACTCTACTTTTCTGTAAAGGGTATACAATATACCAATTTACTTTTTTCTATATATATGTTGTTTGAAAGTAATGTGTGTGTGTGTGTGTGCTACAATTAAGACTTACCACCTTAATGCCTGAAAAAAAGGAAAGACGAAAAGACATAAAAGATTGTAAAAGGTGTTTCTTGTACACCTTTATACACCTTGTATATTCCCTTTTGACAAATTTTCCAAAAAGTTTACTTACCAGTTTGGTTATTCTTTTAAGAAAGGAAGAGTAGTGTTTGTATGTAGTGTTTCAATTCGTACATATAGACAATGCTATAATATATCGGATCTTCCGTCTTAAACAGTACAACTTGGTTTTTATATGTTATTGTTTAGACTTTTTGACTTCTTTTTGTTGAGATTTGATTTTGTTTGTTTTAACCCACTTTATAGGATTTGACAAGATATGTAAGTTGTGTTAAGGATAGTTTTAAGGTCAACCAAAGAAACTTCTTTAATTGTTCGACTAGGATTTTAAGTATACTTTGAATTTCCCAGGGTCTTATCGATTCAAGTTCGTTTGGACTTTTTCTTGTCTCGATCACCTGAGTTTGAAAGGTTAAAATTTTGGATGATATTTCGATGTCATAATTCTGTCACACCATGACCGTATTCCTGTCTACCTATCTATCTACCTTATTTTTATGTCTCAGGTCTTTATTTGTGTATATAGACACCAGCTGACTAAAGGTTGTTCCCACGGTTCTGTTAAGTTAGCCCTTTCTTGAGAAACAAGTTGTTTACCACGATCCTGTTGACCTACAGATGTATGTATCCTTACTTCCTTGGACGGAGAACCCTCAGGTCCAATTCATGCGAAGGACCTTTTCTACGGACTTGACTCAGAGTTTCTTTCTTTTAATCGAGTAGGTTCGTCTCTCTACTGTTCGTTTCAATACTTTATCGTCTTGTTCATATATTTGTCGAGTGATCGTTATGATCTGGACCACCGAGTCTGTCATTTCTTAGGTAGACGTTACACCCTCTGGACCCAAGCTAGGGACCCAACCCTTCTAGGGGACCTTCTCCCGTGCCGTTAGGTGAGGTCATAAGGACGGACCTCTTAGGGGTACCTGTTTCCTCGGACCGTCCGATGTGAGGTACCCCAGTGTTTCTCAACCTGAGCTGACTTGCTGTTTCGTGTCGTTATGATCTTCGTCCTTCTACTCCTGTTTCTCTGTCTAAAGATCCTATATGTTACATTTTGTTCCTCTAGTCAATCTCTCGATGACATTATTAGGTCCCTTGTCAACGACTCCAAACTCACTTTTATCAACAGTTCTCCGTTCTATTTAATTGCTTCATGATTTATGTTTTAAATGATAGACTTACTTATACTCACACTTCCTTGTCCTTCTCAGATACGATTGAGGATTTTTAAACGGATAGTCTACTGTGTTGATCCTGTCTCGATTCTTTGATTATCGAGTACTACACAATGTACTCCAATGTGACACTTTAGTTGTCTAAAACTTTCAGTCATTCTGATCATAATGGACGTTCACCCTTTTCCATTGATTGTTACGGAGTAAATCCATCTCTATAAAAATTGAATAAAAATCTGAACCTTTTTCTGGACGTTCTTATATGTTTCTTAGATCTTATGGGAAGTGAGTGTAGGAGTTTACAATTGTAAAATCTAACCTGTAAGAATTCTTATTGAGATAGGTGAAGTGGATTGATTTCCATTGAATAAGTCTTTCGAGTTTTCGTTTCTAGGTATTCATTCTGTTTTCCGGACGACGACGACGACGATTCGTCTGTTTTTGTCCATTTTTTTTTTTTTAGTTTCTTAAATTCAACCTTTTCGGAAGTTCTAAAAAATTGTCGTCTTGGAGAAAAAAATTTTTTTATCCTTTAGAATGAGTCTTGGGATTATATTTTTCTCCCCGTTCATCACGACGGGACCATATTATTGATATCAATATTACAGACCAGTGGACCAAAGGGTTTGGTACCTTATTCTTCGTCGTTTCTTCTCTCTACTCCTTTACTCACAAGGGAAATCAGAATTTTTGGTTGGGGGTTCTGTTTTTTATAATGATTTTTGTTTCTTGTGAAATATTCGTACCTTTCTAATTAAGTAGCCCTGTTACATTGTTAATATTTGTATATGTGTAGATTGTTGTCTTCGGGTTTTATATAATTTATTTTTGACTGTTTTGGCTTCTGTCTTTCTTAAGTCATCATTATCATCCTCTAAAATTATGGGATAAGAGTGACGACCCCTCTATTTGATCTGTATTTTATTCGTACTTAGATCTTTTGAACTGGTTATGATAGTTAGTTGAACTTGATTGACGGTAGATATCTTGTGAGATGGGTCGTTCTTGTTTTATGTGTAAGAAAAGTTCATGGTACCTTTTTAGAGGTCTTGTCTAGTACATGATACACTATTTAGAGTTTTTTAAATTTCTTAACTTTGGTTTCATATGAGAGTATGGTGTTTTCTTATTTTAATCTTTACTTGTCTTATTCACATATATCTAGTCACCTTATCTTAACTCTCAGACTAGTTGACTAAAAGTTACCTCTCCAGTTCTGTTAAGTTACCCTTTTCTTCTGAGAAAGTTTTTTACATAACCCTGTTGACCTATAGGTGTATGTTTTCTTACTTCAACCTGAGAATGGAGTGTGGTATGTTCTTTACTTGAGTTTCACCTTGTACCTGGATTTACATTCTCGATTTTGATGTTTTGAGAGTCTTCTTTTGTAATTTAAGATCCCTGACCCAATGCGTTATTTTGGTACTTTAGTGTGACATAGTTCTATGTTCACTATTTTCTTTATGTTCACTATTTTCTTTTAACTCTTCCACCTGGAATAGTTTTAAATTTTGAAAACACGAAGTTTCCTACGGTAGTTCTTTCACTTTTCCGACCCTCTTTTATACACGTTTAGTATATAGACTATTCCATAAGTATTATATGTTTCTTAAGACTGTTGAGTTGTTACTTTTCTATTTATTAGGTTACCCGATTTCTAATCTTATCCGGAAAGAGATTTCTTCTATGTAATTATATTTACCGGTTATTTGTGTACTTTTCTACAAGGTGTATCAATGAGTGATCTCTTTATGTTTATTTTTAGTATTAGTTTATGATAAGGTATGGTTATTACTAATGTTATTTTTTCTGTTCTGTCATTGTTCATAACCATTCCTATATCTCTTTTATCTGGGGATTATGTGACGACCACCCTTACATTTTACCTTGTCTCAGACCGTCAAGTTGTTCAATTTGTATCTCAATGATATACTTATGACAGATGGGTTCTCTTTACTTTTGAATACAGGTGTATTTTTGAATATGTGTTCACAAGTGTCGTCGTGATGAGTGTTATCGACTTTCCACCTTTGTTAGATTTACAGATTGTTGTCGACCTATTTGTTTTTACACAATATAAGTACATTACGTTATAATGAGTCGTTATTTTTCTTTCCTGCATAACTATGTACGTTGTCATTCCTATTTGGAACTATTATAATACGATCCACTTACTTCGGTCTCCTTTCTGGTGTATGACGTACCAATGTAAATAAATATACGTAACGGATCTTTTACTTTTAGATATCTCTATCTTTTATCTAATGAACGACGGAATCCTTGACCTGACTGACGTTTGATCGTGTTCTTTTGACGTCCCCCACTACTTTTACAAGATTTTAATCTAACGTTAGTTCCAATATGTTGACCTATTTAATCGATTTTCGGTGACTGTGAATATGACCACTTAAAATACTATATATTTAATATAGAGTTATTTTATACAGGAAATTCTTAGAACTTTATAACACTGATTTTAGTTTCGGTAGTATTATAGTTTATATGGAAAAATTTTGATATGAGAGATGGAGGGGGGGGCGTGGTGGTGGGGTAAGATTGGTGAGGAGTAGAAGACGGACCGGAGAACCCAATTGTTAGTAACCAGACTTCCCTTTTCTGGACTATTGTTATGTTATATTATCGACCACCGGATTCCCATTTGTTACTTATTCTTTTTGTTTGAAAATTTTTTGTCCATTTCTTGAAGTGATTCGTCTCATATAGACACCGGAAAAGTAGTACATAGGTCATCGATAAATTGGTATTTTTTCTCAAAGTCTTGAGTCCGAAGCCTCACCCTCTTTGGGCCTTAGTTAGTACCAAGACGGAGAGTGAGGAGTCTCTGAACCCCGTTTAATGAATTGGAGCAAGTAAAAAATAAAGTAAACATTTTAGAGTGTCCTGATAGTACTTTTACTTTATATGTGTATTTCATGAATTGTACCATGGGTCGTGTTATATTATTATTTACCTTCGAAAATAAAGGATGGAGAATTATTGGAGATCCCCGTCGTGATATGATTTCGTGTTGAGTTGTTATGAGTTCTTTTGTATTTTACTTCTGATAAATCATTCCGACTTTTCATATATTGTGCAAGAAAATTTGGAAAGGTCATTCTTTGGTACCACCGTAACGGTTTCCCTATGCTAGTCCTATTATAGAGAAGATGTGAGTCGTCACGTCTTTGTATCGAGTCACTGTTCCCTAGCTTTTAGTCCGGAGTTCGTAGGACATAGAACATAGCTTGTATCTGACCGTGAAGCAAAGAATGTACTATCATATGTACAAAGTTACGGTGAGAGGGTTTAGTAGGGTGGGAGAGGGAGAGGGAGTGTCAGGTTTTCAGGATGTTCTACGAACCCCGACCACGTGCCCTTACTAGGTCTCTCTACTATACCCCACCCTCCACCCTCCCCCTAAGTCCTAACCCTCGAGCATATGTGGGCACCGCCTAAGTACAGTTACATACCGTTTTGGTTATGTCATAACATTTCATTTTATTTCATTTTTATTTTAATTGTTTTTTTTTTTTTCTTTTAGTCCGGAGTTTGAACTTCAAAGAAATGGTTCATGTTGTCGATACATAGTATTGGATGTACACTGGTAAAAAAGGAAGTATACTACTATTGTGTAACTAAATTCGGGATCCTTATACGTATTTCTGTTAGTGTTTTCGTGAAGAAAAATTTAAATTTAAATAAAGAAAATTAACCTCCGATTAATGAAATGTTATAACATAACCAAAACGGTATGTAGTTGTACTTAGGCGGTGCCCATATCTCTTTCGGAGATATCCCTTTTAGAGTGTTTAGACACAGGGTATAGATTAGGAAGTTATATAAACTATATGTTCGAACCTCGTAAAGTCAATTTTCGAGTTCTATTAAAGGGGGGCATTCGGGTAGTACCAACATAGGTACCCTTTAGGTCGTATGTTAATCATGAATCAGTTAGTCACTGAGTTATTAAAGAGGTTGAAAACCTTGGTTGTTGAAATTCTGACTTAGACATTTATCAATCTTTACACCGAAGGGACCACCAGGTCACCAATGTACAGGAGAAACGTTATGTCCCCTGTACCCAAACTAGGGACCAACCCCTTGATTCTAAGGTGTACAACGTCTCGTTAATTCGGGCGTGCGGTGTTGATGATAAGGTTACACGGTGTTGACCTCTCAGACGTGTGTCGTTGCTTTTCTAGGACGTACTCCGATGTTTCTAGGATATACGGCGTTGATTCTGGGTTGTGTCGGTTTATTCAATTGTTTATAAAAAAAATTATTCCTTAGTCTTAATATATTATTTTAAAAGGTGACTGTTCAGAGAGAGAGTATGTGCACACAAGTATGGTTATTTGTGAGATTCACGGTTCGTGGTCCAATCCCAGACACTTATTTTCTTGTTTTCAGTCAGAAACAGGAGTTCCTCGGATAGCAAAATATTAGAATTTTATATGGTGACAACTGAAGATCAAGTTCTGTTACTTGACTTGTGGATATAGAGAACATGAAAGGTTCTGAGACTTTTTCACTACCAATCTCATGTCTTCATTTTAATGTTCAATTCCTGTCCTTACCTTTTACCGTATCGTTTATGTTCTAAAGGTGTTAAATACTGTCTTTCGTCTATTCTTTCTTGACCGACTATTATGTTTGGTTTCCTTACGATGTTGGATTTTATACTTTATCTTTCCCAAGGTTGGGTCCTCCTTCGTCTGAATGTCCCGTTTTGGGGTCTCCCCAAGGTGTGAGTTTCTTCTGACTAGGATTTCTCCCGATTTTACTCTTGTCCGATTTATGTACCTAATTGACTTCGAGGCTTAATACTGTCAACTACTTGAGAGGGGGGTTTTATTTAAGGACGTATGTGTTATGGTTTAAGTTGTTTAATCCTTCTTACTTGTTGTCGTTCCTTCTTATTCCCGTGGGATCATGTTTCGGGAAACGGGAGACCGTAAACCCGGGAGGTTCACATTTTCGGTCGACGGGTGTGTGAGGGGGACTTTGGTCAACTGTAGGGACGGATCTTTGTGTCTTGAGGGTCAGTTGGGAAGATGATCAAGTAATAAATTATGTTTGTCTTAGTCCTCCGTCGGTAAACTTCTTTTGGATATTGTGTCTTCTCTTTCTTGTTCTCTTTTATAGGAACCTTCTCGACTTTATTAAGTTCTTTAGCAAAATTTAAATTAAAAATTCTATATTAGTATTCTAAGTTTTTAGTTTCTTTCTCCATATATTACTTGTCCAAGTGAGGGTTTAGACAAAGGATAGGTAAGTTAAGGGGCGTTGAGAGAGGTGTTTATTGGTGAGTAATCTAAAAGTCATCGGGAGGTCTCAAAGAATCCCGTTTATTCGTTTATAAACAAGAGAGAGGAAAAGATGTACTTTTCATCGTGTCATATATAGTTCGTAAAAAATATCAGTCTTATTAAATTTTATGAAAAAAGGACCAGTCATGTGTCTCCAAGGAAGTAAGAATAAAATATAGATATATCATTATCATAAACTAATAAACGATACTGTCTGTTTTAACGTATAAAGTAAAGTGTATATACATAGAGACACACATACGTGTGCACACATAACACACACTTACATTTAAGGGACTTCACCCTAACGACCGAGTTTCCTTTAAACGTGTAAATGGAAAATAACTTTATGTGATTATATAGTCATTCTTATGTGTATTAAGTACACATAGAAATGTATTATGACGGTTTGACAGACGGTGTTCGTAACGTGATTATATTTGAAGGTGGTCGTTACACACTTTCACAGAAAATGGGGTCTCGGAACTGTTGTTGTTGTTTTTTTCCACGATAGTTTGTAAAACTAAAAATTGTGAGACTTTCCAAAATTTTTCCTTAGTGTCACACCAAAGTTAATCGTAAATAGAGTACTCACTCCAATTCGTAGAAAGTGTATTTGTTATTAATCTCAGTCCTTATTTGGTTCTTAACGATAATAGTAACGATTGTGAATTCCTTTATTTTGTACAGTATGTTTATGACCTTTCATTCTCTGTTTTGAGTTTTGAACGTCTATTATACTAATAGGTAGATCTTTTATTTCGTTTAAGTTGATTTTTTTTTGTACTATCCTTGATTGTAGTTTCCAGTCGTCTTCGTAATTTACGTTTTAGTTTTTTATTTAGTTATGGAAACTATGTGTAGTCGTTATTAGTTAATCTTTTATATTAAGTTTTTTGTTGATAGGATTCCATTCCCGAGGTCCCCTTCTACCGTGGTCCTCTCCCGTCCTTCCCACAGGACTTTCTTTCCGTCCAGTAACGATAATGATATATATATATATATATATATATATATATGTGTGTGTGTGTGTGTGTGTGTGTGTGTGTGTGTGTGAGTATTCTCGTTGTCTCGATATTTTATAATTAGATCCTTATTTGAGTTTTTCTTTATACGTTGTAGATATATTTCTTCTGATTTCAAAATGACTTCATGTATTCTATGTGGAAAGAAAGAAACTTTCTGGGTTATAATCGTAGAGATCTTTGGGAGGAGACTCTAATAAGGTTTCAGTTACATTCAGGTTGTCTTTAGGGTTTCTTTACAAAAACAGGGTTTGACTGTTTGACTAAACTTTTCTCATGTTCCTTTCGGTTCTTTTAGAACTTCTTCTTGTTACTCTCAAACGGAATGGTTTATTATGAATATCGATATCATTCAATTTGTTACACGAAAGTAGTGTCTTTATGTGTTGACCTGATTACCTCTTGTTAGTCATCTCTTTGTCTGTGTACATACATATCGTTCCATGAGGTACCATTTCTACCTAAAGTTTAAATACTCCTTATCTATCGTATTATTTACTACAGTCTTATTGACCGATAGGTAAATCCCCCTTCTCCAATTTCGGGTGAATTTTGGTCAGTGTTTTTATTTAAAGTCTATCTAATTTCTCGATTTGTATTTTTTTTTGATACATTGATAATTTTTTATACCGTCTTATATAAAGATTGGACTTCTTTCCGAAAGAATTTTTCTATTTTTATCCTTCTGGTAATTATTGTTACTGTTTTTTTTGTGTAAACCGGTAAACTGGTACTTGATCCAATTTTCTATTCGTTGCCTGACCCTGACCTTCGTTTATAGACGTTATACGTATCGTTTCGTAATTATAGGTCTTATATATTTCTTGATTTTCTAGTCGTTATTCTTTGTATTTATCTGTTATGTACGTACCGTCTCCCTACCGAGTTTGAGGAATCATTCGTCCCTCTACATTTAAGTTTGTTAAGTTATAGTAAAAAACAGATAGTCCACTCTCTTTTAATGTAATAGACAATGATAGTGTAAAACTCACACACTCTTTAAATCGTGTGGTACGTGACAACTGTTTATTTGACCTTGTCGGAAAAGGATACCGTTTAAGGTTTATAGATCACGTATGAACAGTAGGTTGTTAAGGTGAAGAATCATGAATGTACTGTTTATAAGGATATACACATGTTTATACATACATGTTTCTAAAAAAATGACTTCCCGAAAAATAACAAATATTGTCGTTTCTTGACTTCTTTTAAATGTATAAGTAGGTATTCTCTTTCCACTTTATTTTTACATGATGTATTATTTTGACTCTTTACCAATATGACTACATACTTTTCAGAGGATGTGTATATATATGACAACTCTTTTCATTCGACATGTTGTGTAGATATATAGTATATATGTACAATATATATATATGTGTATATATTTTTGTTTGTTTTGAAGATTCACATGAGTATATATACATTTACGTATATTTTTTCTGACCTTCCTATACGAGATTTGACTAAGATCACCAATTTCTTCGTACATCATACTTTTTGATACAGAGGAAATTTTTCTTGTTTCAGTTGTATGTATATAAATGTACTTTCGGAATTGTGTATAAAAAACCCTTTTTTTATTCAGTATTTTATGTAAAAATAAACGTATACGTGTATGTATATGTACATTTATGTCTCTTTTTCTTGACATGTTCAAGTGTAAGTTGAGAATTGTTACTAATGGGTGACCCTCCCGTTCTTTAACCCATTTCCTTCTGAACTTCCAAAATTAGATGAAGACATAATGAAATTAAGTATTTTCGTCTTAACAGGTAGTTATTGGATATGGTTCTTGGTCAATTTCTATAATATTAAAGAATTTTATTGACTTCCTTCCTGTTTTGTTTAATCCATACATGTTGAATATAGGTTTATTTATAATAGTCAATTGTGAATGACTCACGAAACCCGATTCGTGAGATTCAGGAAAGTACGTAAAAGAGTACATCAGTATGTTTAGAACTCTATTTTAATAGGGGTAAAATGTTTAGTCTTTTGATCCGAGTTTTTTAATTCAATTTGAAAGGATTCTAATGTGTCGATCATTTTTGGTTCCTGTTTTAATTTGGGTCCGTTGACTGAGGGTTTAGGTGAGCACACACACACACGTTTAGTGAAGTTAGCACAGACTGAAAAACACTGTGATACTTAGGATCGTGCGGTCCGAGGAGACAGGTACCCTAAGAGGTCTGTTCCTATGACCTCACCCAACGGTACGGGAGGAGACCCCCTAGAAGGACTGGGTCCCTATCTTAGGAGTAGAGAATTGTAGAAGACGTGACCGTCCGTCCAAGAAATAGTGATCTCGGTGGACCGTTTAGTTATATCCCGGTGTGTATTAAACCTCGGTGTACATATATGATATATATTAGGACTTAACGTGTCTATGTATATAATCTATTGGTGTAGTGTCGGGAATCCTCAAATATTGACAGAAAAGGAGTAAAGGTAGAAGGTCAAAACAAACCGTTCCAGTAAGGGAGTTAATTTCTACGAGTAAAATACACTTTTATAAAGACCTAGGTGTAATCTTTTTCTTAGATTTAGTAGAGGTAGAAGGAATTTGTTAGAGATAGATGGTTAGTGGATAGGAATTAGGGATTAATGGTGAAATAAGTCGAATTAGGAAATATTGTCACCATCGGTTTGATATATGTCGGGAGTCCCGTTTGGATGGACTTGAGGGTCGGACAAAGACACTTCGTCCATTCGACTCTTTCTAAAAATGTAAAAATTTACCAACTTTTTGTAGTTTTCTTTTTACCATAAAGTACTGTCCTTTTAATAAGTTTTAAGTATAAAGTCACAAGTACTTATCATAAATACTTGTGTCGGTGAGAGTAGTAAATATAAACAGATACTGACGATGTGTCTTCCCGACTCACCACCGTTTTCTCTAAGGTACCGGGTGTTTCGGATTTTACGATATAAGTGATAGACCAGGAAATACCTCTTTCAAATAGTTTAGAGTGAAATGTCAAAAGTTTTCTTCAAGTAGATAAATTGAGTCAATGAGGATTGTTGTTGGGACTCTCGATGAACTATAAACGGACTTAAGACTTTTAATTCTTCCGAGTTTCTGCAAATCACAGAACGGACAGTGTCTCGATCATTCATTTCCCTCTTAAGACCTTGGGTTCAAAAGATCGAAGTTTAGGTTGTATTAAAAATGGTGTGATGCTGAAAGTTTCTTGGGTTGGGGAAGACTAATTAGCGACTCAAATCTGTAAACCACGATTTTAAATGGTCTACCCCTTCCTGTCCATTTTCGAAATTTGACCAGTCTTTTGTACAGAGTTAACTGAGGTTTTTATCTACTTATCCTATGTAACGTAAAGTGTACATCAACATATTAAATGTTTCATATAACAAAGTAAATTAAACGTTTCTTTGGGACGATTTATCCATCACGAAAACAAATCATTGTTTATTCCTTTATATGTCTGAACGTTTTCTAATATGATTACGTTCTGGTCTTAGGTCCGACTGGGGATGAGGTTACTGTCAAGACTGTCAAGATAAGCCCTTGTAACAGAGAAGAGTGTTCCTTACATGGACCAAACAAAAAAAAAAGGGGGAATCTTTATTTGTCGTCAATTGATTTTTTTTTCTCGTAAATTGAGTGTATAAGATTTCTCTTTCTTTACTTTCGAAATAAAATCTTTCCTATTTGATTGTTAAATTGTTTTATTATGGTCTTCCCTATGAGAATTGTAGACCTAGAGACAAGTTTCAGTGGAAGAGTTTCTTCGGAATGTTTTATTGGTACACTCGGTCTCCGAGGGGTGTTGTGGGGTTGTGAGAAATTTTAAAAAAGAAGAATCGTAAAGAAAAGACTTTATAAACGACTGGTATACAACGGGAGGTGACATTATATTCGAGTTTCTATAGTCCCGGTGACGGACGAAACGAAGGACAAGTAGGTAGGAACTGTGTAGTTAGGCCCGTATGTCCTCCTTGTGTTATTTATAAACAACTTACTTACCATCTTGGATGTACATGTGACCCATTGAGTATAAGATATTGAGTGTCTAAGTCTTATTCAATAGTCGCATAAACTTTGTAAGGAATCGTTTACTTTATGTGTAGAAGTTATTCTCGAAAAAGAGAACGGTCTTTCTGTGGTAGTTTCTGCTTAAGTTACCTTTACGGTGTTAACGGGTCGTCCTGTTTTTAATAAGAGACCCATCGTCACCTATATTACTCGACTTGATCGTGGAATATCTAAAATTCTGACTAATTCGTCTAAAAAGTAAGAACATAATTTTGTGTAGGAGATTAAATTTTTAAGATTAATGACAGAGATAAAATTAATATGAATTGATCTCCGACTCTAAATTGTTAACACGACACGATTTAAAATTAAGAGTAAAAATGTTCTTTGGTTCGACTTTATTAGAATGTAATAGGGTTATTATATACTACTTACATCGGGTTCGATGTTCATTTTTCAGAGGTGTTCCATGATTGACAATTTACAAAAGTAGTTCTTCAACCGATTGTTTGTATTCGATATGTTGTGTGTATATATTTAATGAAAATGGTATTTGGATTATAGTTAAAGACCATTAATTTTTGATTTAGATGAAAAAAGGGGTCAAAATTCATCTCTAAAGTGGGATGTGTTTGTTAAAATTTTGGTGTTATTATAAGAAATGTATTTTTTTAGTGAATACCCTTTAAGGGACCACCAGGTCACCAATCTTTAGGTACGAAAGTGACTACTTACACTCCCAAGTTAAGGATCTGTCCCTTGATTCTAGGGTGTTCGGTACTCCACATCGGTTTTCTTGATTTTTGTTTTGTTTCCCCCCTTTTAGTGAATACATTGAAATCGTATTCCTAGCCTCTTCCGTTACCGTGGGGTGAGGTCATGAGAGCGGACCTTTTAGGGTACCTGCCCCCTCGGACCACCCGACGACAGATACCCCAGCGTGTCTCAGTCTGTGCTGACTCGCGGAAGGGAAAGGGAAAAGTGAAAGTACGTAACCTCTTCCTTTACCGTTGGGTGAAGTCACAAGAACGGACCTCTTAGGGTCCCTGCCCCCTCGGACCACCCGACGGCAGATACCCCAGCGTGTCTCAGCCTGTACTGACTTCGCTGAACCGTCGTCGTCGTCATCGTGGCATTCCTAGTAGATCAAACGGTATGACTTCAAAGGACTAGTATTTTCAGAGTGACTAAGTGTTTCTCTAAATCTTTGGGGTGTGAAGTTTATGTTCTGTACTGGAAGTTTCACGTAAATTTTTGTAAAGAAGGGATGTTGATGGTTCTCACTAATTTATAGTGGTACTTATCGAAATAAATTGTATGTACATATCATGATAGTACATCAAATATCGAATTTTTAGAAGTTCAATTAGGTGTACGTTTTCTTACTTCAACTTGAGAATGGAGTATGGTCTATGTTTTTAATTGAGTTTTACCTAGTTTCTGGATTTATGATTTCGGTTTTTGATGTTTTGAGAAGTTTCTTTTATCTTTGGAAGTACTAGAACCTAAACTGTCACCAAAGAATTTATACTGTGGTTTTCGTGTTCGTTGTTGTCTTTTTTATTTGACCTGAAGTAGTTTAAAGTTTTGAAAATACGTGGTTTTTTGTGATAATTCTTTCATTTTTCTCTGTATGTCCGTGTGCTTTTCTACGAGTTGTAGTCCGTTTATGTTTAATTTTGGTGTTACTCTATAGTGGAGTGTGGACAGTCTTACCGATAATAGTTTTTCTTTTGTTATTCGTAACCACTCCTACACCTTTTTTTCCCTTTGCAGTACGTGACAACCATCTTGACATTTGATCATGTCGGTGATACCTTTTGTTATACCTCTAAAGAGTATTTTAATTTTTATCTTCATAGTATGGTAGGTCGTTAAGGTAAGGACCTATAAATAGGTTTCTTTTGTTTTTGTGACTAAAATTGTATATTATACGTGGTGATATAAGTAATATCGTAGTATGTATTATCGGTTCTATACCTTTGTTGGATTCTCGGGTAGTTGTCTATTTACCTATTTCATCTACTCCATACACATATATATCTATTTATCTACCTATCTATATCTATATAATATCTATATATATATATATGTGTGTGTGTGGTGTGTGTGTTGCCTTATAATGAGTCGGTATTTTTATTACTTTAGAACGGTAAAGTTGTACCTACCTGGGTCTCCCATAGTACGATTCACTTTATTAAGTCTCTTTTTTCGTTTTGTTTACTTGTTTGTATTATCTTTGTCTCAGTGTCTATGGCTTTTGTTTATCCACCAACGGTCTCCCCTCTTCCAACCCCCCTCCCCTCTTTATCCACTCTTACTAATTCTTCATATTTGAGGGTCAACGTTTCATTTACTCAGTGTACATACTTTACATGTCACACCCCCTATATCAGCTATTAATACATTATAGAAACATACCACTGTCTACTTGATCTGAATTAGAACCACTAGTGTGACGTTATATGTCTTTATAACTTAGTGATACAACACTTGGTCCTTGATTGTATCACAACATCCGGTTAATATGAAGTTTGTGTTCGTTTGAGTATCTTTATCTCTAGTCTAAACACCGATGGTCTCCACTACCATGCCCTTTCCCCTTAATCGACTTCCATCAGTTTTTCATGTTTAAAGGTCAATATTCTATTTATTCGTGATCCCGATATTAGACGGACGTTACGTCCTCTGGACCCAAGCTAAGGATTCAGTCCTTCTGGGGGACCTCTTCCTTTACCGTTGGGTGAGGTCATAAGAACGGATCTCTTAGGGTACCTGTCTCCTCGGACCATCCAAGGGTCAGGTACCCCAGTGTTCTTAGCCTGTACTGAATCACTGATTTGGTGGTGGTGGTCCCTATATTATAAATTGTTCTATTTTTATTAATCATGACAACATACAGTGTGTACTTTAAAAAACCAAACAAAAAACCGGTACGGTACGTCGTACGCCCTAGAATTAAGGCGTTGGTCCCTAACTTGGGTATGGGGTACGTAATTTTCACACCTCAAAATTGGTGACCTGGAGGTCCCTTCAGAGATATTTTCAACAATTCTCTTATTTGGGATTCTCAAGAGTAGTGTTCCTTTTTCATAAAAAAAGATAAAGAAATTGTAACATAGACATACTCTACTATCCACACGTGGTGGACTACGTTTCTCAACTGAGTAAACTTTTCTGGGACTACGACCCTTTCTGACTCCCGTCCTCCTCTTCCCCTACTGTCTCCTACTCTACCAACCTACCGTAGTGGTTGAGTTACCTGTACCCAAACCCACCAGAGGCCCTCAACCACTACCTGTCCCTCCGGACCGCACGACGTCAAGTACCCCAACGTTTCTCGGCCTGTGCTGACTTGCTGACTTGACTTGACTTGACTTTGGATGATATCATTAGTAAAATACTACAGATATTCAGTTTAGTAATAAAATAGAGTTATTTTGACCTTTTATCTATTCGTTCATTTTTCTGTTGAGTGTCTCACCTTTTTTTAAACGTTAGCATACAGACTAGTCCGAGATCATAACTCTTATATAAAAAATTTTTGAGAATGTTGAGTTGTTATTTTTCTATTTGTTGATTTACATTTTTACTCGTTCCTGAATCTGTAAAGAATTTTCTTCTTTAAATTTATCTGTTCTCGTGTACTTTTCTACGAGGTGTCGTGATCAATAATCATTTTACCCTTAGTTTTGTTGTTACTCTATAGTGTTGTGTGGGTGATCTACCGGTATTTTGTGTGTGTATGTGTGTGTGTGTGTTTGTGTTTTAGGTTTACATTGTTTACGATCCTTTCTACATTTTTTTTTTATCTTGAGAATATGTAACCTCCACATTTACCACCTTTTGTAAAACTACCAAGGAATTGTTCAATTTGTCTTAATAGTATATTGAGACATGTATAGGTTTTATTCACTTTCGTCCACAAGTTTGTTTTTGAACATGTGTTTATAAGTACGGTAGTAACAAGTGTTTTCGGTTTTCTCTCTTTCTACGGTTTACAGGCAAAACTTATTTGTTTTACATCATATCGGTGTTTGACCTTATAATAAGTTGGTTTTTTTTACTTCATGACTATGTACGGTGTTACACCCACTTAGAGTTTTTATATGTTTCATTTTCTTAGGTCTGTGTTTTCCGATATATAATATACTAAGGTAAATATACTTTATAGGTCTTATCTGTTTAGGTATTTCTGTCCTTTAACACCACTGGTTCCTGACCCCCTTTTCTCCTTGCCCCTCACTTATGGATTACACGTATCTGAAAGGAAAACCCCACTACTTTTACAAAACCTTGATATATACGTTGTAATAACCTCTTCCGTTACCGTGGGGTGAGCTCATGAGAACGGACCTTTTAGGGTACCTACCTCCTCGGACCATCCGACGTCAAGTACCCCACCGATTCTCAGTCTGTGCTGACTCGCTGAAGTGAAAGTGAAAAGTGAAAAGTGAAAGTACATAACCTCTTCCTTTACCGTTGGGTGAGGTCACAAGAACGGACCTCTTAGGGTCCCTACCTCGGACCCCCCGACGGTAGATACCTCAGCGTGTCTCAGCCTGTACTGACTTCACTGAATCGTCGTCGTCGTACGTTGTAATAATTCCATAAATTACGTTAATTCTTAACATGTGAGGTTTTGTCATTTAAAATACAATACGTTGAAAATAGTGTTATCTTTCAAAATTCCAATTTTGTCTTTTAAAGAAGTAAAGATAAAAGATTTTTCAAGTACTTTTTTTATTATATAAGGAACTTCTTTCCCCGTTAATTCCGTGTGAAAACGTCATTCAATTAGAGTTGTAAAAGGTTTGGTTTATAGAGTATTGTTCGAGATGGTTTTGTTAATTTTGACCGTAGTCCTGAAGGGACCACCGTTTCACCTACCGCTAGACGACCGGTCACGTCCCCTGTGTCCAAACTAGGGACTAGGTCCTTCTAAGGTGTACGGTGTCTCGTTGATTAGGGCACACGGTGTTGATGTCTTGGGCGTACGACGTTGATGACTTCAGGCACGTGGATCTCGGTCACGGGGTGTTACTCTTCGGGAACGTGACGTTCCATCTCATCGGGGACGAGTGACGTTGATCTCTTTCGTTACTTCTGAGTCGTGTCGGTTTTTTATTTTGTTTATTTATTTTTAAAAATTTTGACCGTAGTTTAAGATGAAACTTCGAAACCCTTAAAGACATACTTACGGAAATGTCTACAAACAATGTCAGTAGTTTATAGAGGATTTTCATGGTATTTGAAATACTAGAGTTTGTTTTTACCTTTTCTGGGTGGGGAGACTTTCATAAGACCAAAAATCGGTTCTCTGTATTAGTTCATATAGACGTTTGTCTCAACCAGATGAGTATGATTCTACCCTCTCACTCCTTCCTTCCCTAAAAAGAATGTGTGATGGGGAAGGGGGAGTGTGTGTTTGTATGTGTGTTTTTAAATCCGGGAGGGAATAAAAATTCATTTACTAACCTGATCTTTAAATTATCATTATATTGTCAAGAGTAGAAATGAAGACTGATGAAATTAAGACACGTTGGTGACCGAAATAGTAAAGGGCCGATTCACTGTCTGTGGATTTACTTTCCTTTAAGGGGATCCTTTCTTTCCATTTCAGGTGTAATGTTTTTAAATTGAGGATTTTGTGATATCTTATTAATGTAGTTACTTACATCTGAACACTATGCCCCTAGTCGTAACCGGATCTTCAATCTTGAGGTCCTAACTGGTGAATGAATGATCCCACTCAGAATAAAAAGACTCGGAACAAAAGAAAGAGTCCGTACTTTTCCTTTTATTGAAAGGACGGACGAAGGGTTTTCTTCATGTCATTATTTTTATACATGTTCCACACTATCCTGGTGATTTCTCCCCGACTACCTCCTACGACCCTTTTCCTTTTTGCCCCCTCGTCCTTTCCGAAAGTACTTATTACTGTCTCCAGTCATATTTTTCTTACTTAATTTTAAATTACCCTCCCTCTCTCTCTTAAGGTCTAAACCCCCCCGTCCCCCGTCCTAGTCTTCGTTTCGGTCTCTCTACTGGTGGTGTTTAGACGAATACGATAAGTGAGGAACCATTTATCAGTTTCCGAGGATTGAGACGTCCCATCAGGAAGTGAGGTCGGAGTTGGACTCTAAGGTCGGAATAGAGTAAGGTAAGAGGTTTATATGGTACGAATGTGAGAGGACGGAGTTATGAACTTACAAGAAGGTGAGGTCCTTGTAGATCAAACTTTAACCCTCTGGTCGAACGGACGATCTCAACCACGTTGTAAAGGTCTGAAAGTACCACGAAAATATGAAAATAACATGACGAATCATATGATTCATAAGTAAATTAGTTTCTCTTATACTTGCTTCATAATTGAAAAATTTGAGACCCATCGGTTTTGTTCCTAATGTGAGAAAGGTTGTAGTTTCGTCTTATTTTCTTTTTCTCGTACCCTTTCAAGAGTTTAAACGTTGTAAAGGTTCTATTTACTTATACAGTAATTTCAAACATTTTTCATTCGTACTTTTCAATCTTTGGGTATTTGATAATTAGAACTGGGTCTTGTCTTACTCTGGTAGTGTTCTGTAGGAATGGTCTTCTATACTTAAATCTCTTGTCGTACAGGTTCATTAGACGTCACTAAATTTGAGTGCGGTTTTTCACAGTTAAAAGTTTGTTCCATTTAAGTCTAATTACCTTTTTTAGTGTATATTAATAAACTCGTAAGTTTTAGCGATAAAATCGATAGGAAATTACGTTCCATAGAAAGGAAACCTCACGACTGAAATTTTGTTAAAAATTTAAGTAGTTGGGTTTGCTATCTCTGACAGATCTTCTGTGGATGACGAAACAACAGTATATACCTCTGGAGAAATTTCAAGAGAACCATAATGTTAAATGATGTCTACTTTTTGTCCATTGTTACGGAGGGGTTTAACTCACGTTAGTAGTGATATGTCTTCTAAAGGTGTTGAATTTCCGATAAATAGTATGTTAACGAAGTCAGGTGTCATTGAGAATTCTTCATTATCGGTATGGTGAACGTAGACAAAACTCCCAAGTTAGAGAAAAATTGTTCCAGATAGTTGAGAGTTCTATCCCTCTATGTGTGCACGTCCTATAGGTGGGTGTTGGGTGATGTATTTACAAAGTGGCAAGAATTGATCTGTTTGTTTTGGAGGATGTCATGTCATGTGGTGAAAGTATGATTGGAGAGGTATGGTAGAGGAAGGGTAGGCTGGCAAGGGTTTATTGTGGAGAGTTAGAGGAACTTGGATTGGGTAATTGTGTTGGTCGGTCGTCGTAAGAAGTGTTCCTATGTCAGGATAGCTGGAAGTGTGTAGTTGGCTTAGAGATTTAATTTAAGTGAAAGGGAGTATGTGACTTTGAGTGGAAGGTTTTGGGCTGCGCTAGGAGCGAAAGTTAGAGTGAATTTACTAGTGAGTCAAAAAACAGTCGGCAGTGGGCCAGGGGAGTGCATTGGCGGAGTGGAATGGGGGGTAGGGGATCAGAGGGTATTTGAGGGTTTCAACGGTGAGGAGTTGCTTTTGCTGTTTTTTTTTTTTTACATGGAGTTTGGACGGGAAGGGGTGAAAGGGGGAGGCTTAAAAGGAGAGTCGGACAACCGAGTGTGGCTTTTGTCGAGGCTGTTGAGAATTGCTGGGCTCGGCCCGGAGCAGGGTGTGCAGAGCCGCTGACGTTAGTGGGACGGAGCCAGTTTGGCGGGGGGTGATTGCGCGAATGAGACTTGTCTGAGAACCAGCGGCGACGGAGGGGAGGTAAGTAGGGGTCGGGTAAGTAGAGAGTCGGCCTAGGGTCTGTGCGGGGGGCCGGAGGAGGGAGTGAGGGTGGCAGGGCCGGCCGAGCCCTGGGAGTGGTCTAATCTCCGAGAGCGACTCCCTCTGAGAAACGAAGAGGGAGCGGGAGAAAGTTCGGAGGCGAGCGGGGAGCTCATCGGTGTGGTATCTTGTGCGTCTATGTGTGTGTGGCGGAGGAGACAGCGGAGGAGTCTACGAAGAATGAGGGGAGGATCTACAGAGCGCGAGGCGAGGCGCAACACACGCGCACGCGCGCGCTCGCAGAGTCGCGCTCGGGTGGGCCGGTCGATGGCGGCCATCCATTTCTCTCCCGCCCCAATTCCCTCGCCCCATGCTCGGGTTCGAGCGCGAACGGGCCCTCGACTCGTCCGCGTGCGCATGAGGACAGTCCCTTAAGTCTATCTCCCCCTGCCGTCCCCCGCTCCTTCCCTCCCCTTCTTTCCTCCCCCCTCCCCGACTCTTTCGTCTGCCTCGTCGGGGTTGAGGCTTGACGGGGATAGCGTCGCTCCACGGCTCACCGATGGGTTGATCTCGCACGCGTGAGGAGAGGGTGAGAGGAGTCGTGTCACCCTCTCTCCCTACAAGCAGTTCTCTTTCCGAAGCGAGAAAAGGTTTTTCTTTTATACACCCCTCGGTGCGCACTGTAGACACACAAGTTTTCGAGAGGTGCCGACGAAATGGGAGAAGGGAAGTTTTCTTTTGGGTTCGTGTGTGAAGAAGGATCTATGGGTGGCGGGTAAGAGTCAAGAGATGTACGGAGATTTACGCCAACGAGCCGGCTCTACACCATGAGCGGTCGTAGAAAAGTGGGCGGTGGGGATTGAGGGAAAAAGGTTGAGAGCTGAAAAGAGCGCTCTGGGTATGGACGGCCGAAGCCCTAATCTTCAGCTTCGTGTGTAAATGTTTATGGCCAGAGGGCTAATGCGACGCTGCCGTTATCGGTATCGTACAGGGGGGATGGGAGGTCCTGGCGTCACGCGCGCGCGCCCCCGACCCGTTGGTGCTTTCGTCCCTACCTTTTCCCTTCGATACTTTGCCTAAAAACTGCCGTACATTGGCGATCCGGACCCGTGCACGGGACGCGGAGCACCCGCCCACGCCACATGGGACCCTTAACATCAAAAACAAGGGTGGAGGTCAGGGTGAGGGTGGAGTCGGAATGAATCCGGAGACAGGTTCTCCCCCTAACGGCTGTGGTAAAACGGCCCTTGTTACCGGGAGCCGGCTCCGTCGCCTCCCACCCCCTCCCTTATTACAAAATTCCCGAGTCAATTGGAGGGGACCGGGGAGCCACGGTATCGTTGGGGAGTCTTTGGACCGGTGAGGGGGAGCGACGAGGCGGCCCGAGGTTCTAACGCGCGTACGCTTTTCCAGTGGAGGGGGACACCGACCGAGAGTGGCAGAGGACGTCAGGTGGAGGGTCTAAGTGATCAATCAACAATCACTGACGATGGAAGAAACTCGAAAGTGTCGTCCAATTGGAGGTGCGTCACTGAAATAGATTCTTGACGAAGGACGTGACATAGTTCACGTTATGTCTTAACAAAGATAGTGAGAGTGCACTCGTTAGGACTGAGAGGTCTCCTCCTTTGACTCCGACCCCCCTCCCCCCCCTTACCTGTACTGAACGAGTTCAAGCGTATTGATACATACCTTCTCAGTCTAGAAATTGGGTCCACACAAGTGAGGTCTCGGGTACTTTAAAAGTTAGGGAGTCCAACGTAGACCATAGTCTCTGGGACTTCTTTTGAGGATTTCCCACCATAAAGAAAGACTTACGGGAAGTTCGAAAATCGTCCTACGAGACTCCCATCCTCCGACACACGTTTTACGGTCCGATTATAAAAGTTTACGGGTTGGAGCCCCGGGGTAGTGTCTCGACATGATTAGAGAGGAAAGGTGGTAAAAGAAAAAGCGGGACATGTGGAGTCTTGGAGTCGGAAAGAGTCGAGAATTTTTTTTAGTTATTTAAATTGACTCCAAAGGCTTCAGGTTTCCCTCACCTTACTACCCTCTGGAACTTCGGGAACAAAGAACAGAAACGTGCAAAGTAGAACTTCCAGTGAATAATTAGGATCATAACGGTCTTTTATGTTCCTTTGGTCTGGGCACACACGGGAATTATTTAGATGGGGGAAAGGTAAAAACTGTTCTCTCCCTCTGTGACTCCTTGATTTAAGTCCTGATACTCCAAGTCGATAAGGTGGACATCGATTTTAACTTTCTCGTTCTACATTAAAAAAGTTTATCACGTTGATGGAATGGACTTTCCAGAGACGTAAGGTTTAATCGACGTCTTGCCTACCCCAGAGGGTTTGAGAGAAGGGAGTGACAGGGACTTCTATCAAGGAAAAGGGACGACTTAGGGTCCACCGCGATCACCATTTCTTGGACGGACGGTTACGTCCTATGTATTCTGCGCCTAGCCACCCGTGCCGTTGGGTGAGGTCATAAGAACGGACCTCTTAGGGTACTTGTCTCCTCGGCCTGCCCGATATCAGGTATCCCAGCGTGTCTCAGTCCGTGCTGACTTCACCGAATCGTGTGTGTGTGTCGTGTACCCCTTTTGTCCTTCATGTTGGTTTATTGGTGGTTTCCCGTGATAGTTTCCAATGGTTCAATAAAGTTCGAAAACATCCAGGGTTGAGGGTGACTCTACCATTGATGTTTGAACACGGGAAAAGGAAAATAAAGAGTTACAGTGGAATGAGGGTGGTGGTGTGTGTGGATAGGTGGAAATCCTTTTAGTTGTCCATGAAGGGAGTCAACACCGGACTGGGAGAAGTAAACAAAGACTCGGAACACATAATCGGGCAGTTGGACGAGTCTACACTTGGGAAGACGTTTCCAGGAGAAGAAGTCAGTTTGTAAACGATTTGTTGATACTTCATCATACTGAAAATGTTTAGAGTCTTTAATCTTTTAGTTTAAATTCAGACGAAGGGTAGGTTTATGTCCGGGAAGAGTTAAATCTGGAAAATAACTATCTACACGAGAAGACAAACTTTTTTTGGACAGGTATTGAGTCGTGTTTACGGTGGTATTCGTAAACCCCTCTCCCGTTAATATCGATCGGTCGTTACATACCGTCCCTGGTAAGGAAAGACTCGGTGACCAAAGGTGAATGAGAGTTTACCGTAAACACTACAAAGATAAGTGGTCTATCTTTTAAATTAAGAATAACTGGTGAACATTAAACCGAAATGTAATAAGGTCCTTTTGTAGGAAGGTTATTAGATCAAATAGAACAGACTTCCGAGACCACGGTGCTTTAATCGTTTTCGAAGTGTCCTTGATAAAAAACTTGGGTCGTAGGGTGCCCCCACCCCTACCCCCAATCAAAGTACCGGGATGATCCAAGACTAGAGGAGAAATGGTGTGTCTACCATTGAGGAGTTGGTTATTCTATCTTGATTCTACTTGTAGTTTCAAATCGACTGATGATGTCGGAACTCATCTCATCACTGAGAAAAACCTTGAGTCAAAGACTGGGACTCGGGAGGAAACTGGTCTATAAACCCTTTTGTTATACAGTAAGAACAAGAAAAGGGAATAGGGTCCACTACGATATCGAATCCCCAGAATGTATCATGGGTTCGTTCCCCCATGTCATTTCCATATACGAAGGTTCAGGAATCTAGGACAGTTATTGACGATCGGGAGACGGGTGTACCTTAAAAAGTCCGTGACACAGGAGAGGTTGTAGAGAAGGTGTGAATCCCCGTGTCTTGAGTTACGGTCCCGGTGAACGATAAGGTAGATGGATCTGTAAAATGTGTCGAGAAAGAGACAACTCAGAAGTACGGTTGGTTCACAACGAAGAGAACATATACGACGAACTCGAGGGTCTCTCGTGAGAGACGTAGTAAGTGGGGTTCATCTCCCCTCATTCCTTTTCTTTTTAGGAAAAAAATTCGATTACGTTTAGAAAGAGGGAAGATCAAAGGACCGAGTCTATGAAGCGGAGACGTGGACGTGGGTTGGGTGGAAGGGATCCGAATGTGAAAACTTTGTACTTTCAGTATCTCTGACCGTCTCATAAACAAAAGGACGAAAAGGTGGAGGGAGGGGACTTTATATGGTGCTTCCACTGATGAAACCCCCTCTCCTCTCTTTTATCTTTCCCCCCTTTCTTTTTTCAGGAAAATATAGAGTTCTATTATAACGTCGTGTAAGAAGAAGTTAATTTACAATCGAACAGTCGTTTCTTTTAAATGAACAGTAGGTCTACGGAGGAGGGTCTCGAACCTACGGACCCACTAGAAAAGAGGTCCGTTTGAACCGTGGGCCCCTCAAAGAGTGGACCTAGTAGATCCCATACAATTATAGGAGGGCCCTCCGAGAGGAAGGAGGTCGTGTTCAACTCACAGGGAACTCCTTCTTATTCGTAGCGGATGGAGTCTTTACTCACCTGAAGGGACCACCGAGTCACCATGTCTTAGACGGATGGTTGTGTCCTCTACGTCCAAGCTAGGGACCCAGTCCTTCTAGGGGACCTCTTCCTTTACCGTTGGGAGAGGTCATAAGAACGGACCCTTTAGGGTTCCTGTCTCCTTGGACCGTCTGATGTCAGGTACCCCAGTGTTTCTCAGTCTGTACTGAATCACTGATTTGTTGGAGTCGTCACTGGAGTCTTTACTCGTCAATATAAACCGTATCACTGACTGAATCTTTGTGAGGTGGAAAGTCTAACCTGTCACATTAAAGAGTTCCGAATGTTACCTCAGACTAGAGAGGATTTGTATTAGAAGGGAGTACACGGGATCCAGCACACACACACACACACACACGAGTCAGTACAGACTGAGACACTAAGGTACCTAACATCTGACGGTCCGAGGAGATAGGAACCCTAAAGGGTCCGTTCTTATGACCTCATCCAACGGTAAAGGAAGAGGTCCCTTAGAAGGACTGGGTCCCTAATTTGGGTACAGAAAACACAGAGGACGTAACCGTACACCTAATAAATGGTGACTCGGTGGACCCTTCGGGTTAGGTATAACAACAACAACAAGTCAGTGATTCAACTCAGACTGATAGACGTTGGGGTACCTGACGTCGTACGGTCCGAAGGGACAGAAAGTGATAGAGGGTCTCAAACGAGTTTGAGTACAGGCAACTCAGTTACTACGGTAGGTTGGTAGAGTAGAAGACGACGGGGGAAGAGGAGGACGGGAGTTATAAAGGTTCGTAGTCACAGAAAAAGTTGCTCAACCGAGAAGTATAGTCCACCAGTTTCATATCCTCGAAGTCGAAGTCGTAGTCAGGAAGGTTACTTATAAGTCCCAAGTATAGGAAACCACAACTGACCAAACTAGAGGAACGTCAGGTTCCCTGAGAGTTCTCAGTAGAGGTCGTGGTGTCAAGTTTTCGTAGTTAAGCTATGAGTTGGAAGTACCAGGTTGAGAGTGTAAGCACGGACTGATGGCTTTTTTGGTATCGAAACGTTTCTCAGCCTGTGCTGACTCGCTGACTTGACTTGACTTGAACCGATATGTTTGGAAACAACCGTTTCACTACAGAGACGAAACAGATCCAAACATACGACAGATCCAAACAGTATCGAAAAGAAGGTTCCAAGTTCGTAGAAACTTAAAGTACCGACGTCAGTGGTAGACGTCACTAAAGCCTCGGGGTTTTTTATTTTAGATGGTGACAAAGGTGAAAGGGACACATAAACAGTACTTTACTACCCTGGTCTACGGAGCTAGAATCGAAAAACTTACAACTCAAGATTCGGTCGAAAAAAGTGAGAGGAGAAAGTGGGAATAGTTCTCCAAGAAATCAAGAAGAAACGAAAGACGGGAATCTTACCACAGTAGACATACAGACTCCAATAACTACAAAGAGGACCGTTAGACTAAGGTCGAACACGAAGTGGATCGGACGGTAAAACGTACTACATGAGACGCATACAATTTATTCGTTCCATTCTTATATGTCGAAACTGTATGTGGAAAGAGTTAAAACTTGGTCAGGTAACAAGGTACAGGCCAAGATTGACAACGAAGAACCGGACGTATGTCCAAAAAATCCTCCGTCCATTTCACCAGACCATAAGGGTAGAGAAATTCTTAAAGGGTGTTAAACAACAGGTGTGTCAGTTTCCGAAATCGTATCAGTTACTTCGTCTTCATCTACAAAAAGTCCTTAAGGGAACGAAAGAGATACTAGGTTACTTACTACCCTTAAACTGGAGACCAAGGAGACGGAAAAGATTTAGGTCGAACATGTAGACCTTAAAGAGTCAAGTACATGACAACTTCCGATTGAACTTCCTAAAACTCGTAATGGAACGATCGTGTACTTTATTCACGTTAACATGTCATCAAACTTGTAAGAAACGGTAACGGGAAAAACCCCTAACCTTACTTTTGACTGGAAAAGGTCAGAATACCAGTGACGACTCAAAAGGTATATAGTCCCTCTTTTCAATTCAAGGAAACGGAGGAGGAAATAGACCTCTTCCTTTACCGTTGGGTGAGGTCATAAGAACGGACTTTTTTTAGAGACCTGTCTCCTTGGACCGTCCGATGTCAAGTACCCCAACGTTTCTCGGTCTATACTGACTGATTGAGAACGTCTCGGAATTTTTCTCATTCGGGTGAATGATTTTGAACGATCCATAGACTTTAACATTGACGAGACGTTTCTGGGGTACAAACGTCCTATGTCTCGGACTCAACCCTACCGACCTTATCTGAAAAGGGAGAGGTGTTCTCCTAATCAAGACGATCTTTACATGTCGTATCACGTAAAAAGACTCTTAGTCTCTTAAGTCAGAGGACCCGATTACTTGTTCCGACGTAACTGGAGAGATGGTAAGGAAAGAGAGAGGAAGGGAAGGTGACTGGGAAGACACATACAGGGTTGTAAGGTATTATCAGAAAGTTTCGTCGGAACAATAATTATGTTTAGGAAGGATATCGTCCTTACTCAGTCTCAGATGGTGGTAGTGGTGGTGATGATGACAATGTTGTTGACAATGATGATCATCATTAATCTGTTGTAAATGATACACGAAATATGTTTGGGTAACTTAAGATACTCCATCCATGATAATTGTGATAAAAAGTCTAATCATTTGGTCACGTGTTTTTTCAATTTATTAAGTAGAATTGTAAGGGGGTGGTGTTTGAGCAAGGTGTTAGGACTAGATAATGTGTCACGGCTCCGGACCCTCGTCTCCAGGTAATTCAGGAACCAGTGGTCCGTCGTGTTGAATGGTCAGGAAACCGAGGGGCGTGTCACAAGGAAATACCAGATCGTTCAGAATCAACATGTCCCTGGGACGGTTAATGAACCCTTAAAGACAATTTCTACGGATCATGTAAGAGAGAAGAGAGTTCAAAAGGACAGATGGATCCCCAACACGGTGCTTTGTCCTGTGTCCAGGGGAGATGGGTCCTGGGTCCCCAGACACATTGTAATGTAATAGTGGTTGGGATCATGGTCCTTTTCAATAGAGATCCGACCTATTTTAGGAAGAGGGAAGTATAAAACACCGGTTCTGCGAAACAGATATAAGGATTAGGAGAAGGAGATTCCTACATCCGAAAACTTTGTGTTTTTGTTTCTCTAACCTTTCATTTTAGACGAGAAACAGAACACACCGTGAAGGGCCTCTGTTATTTAGAACCCACCCTTCGTCCCAGTCCCTCTCTCTCTATGTCTTTCCTTTTCGTCATTGATGTCTTTTGTATTTTAATAACCCTGAAGGGACGGTCAGGTTACCGATCCTAAGACGTGAAGGTTACGTCCCCCGTACTCAAACTAGGGATTAACCCCTTGATTCCAGGGTGTACGGCGTGCCGTGTCGTGGGGGGGTTTCTATAAACAAAGTTAAGACACGTTTTTTCTATCAAATAAGTTATATACCACTAAAGTTTAAACCAGTAGGTTGATCTTCTAGTGTATGGTTTTTTTTAAGGTCTACTTACAAGAAAAGAGACGAAGGTAGGTAACGACTACCTTCATACTAAGTAATGATAGAAAAAACGTTTCATTAGATCTTTTTATATTATTTTATTTTTTTAGAGGTCATAGTCAAGTCTTACCAAACCCGATGTTCACTATCTTTTAGACTGATTATCACCGAATTTGTTTATTTCCCAACAAAAAGAAAGTGTGTATTGTTCTTTAGATTTCCCTCTGTCTACGATTCGACGAGTTGTTTCATCAGTTCTTGTCTTCGAAAAAGACAGGAAGACAAGGTGGTAGGAACTGTACAACCGAAAACAGGGATCCGTAAAATGAAGTACGAATATTCTACCGATGATTTAGATCTATAGTGTCGACATAAGTTTCCGTCTTTCCCCTCATTCCCTTACCGTTACCGGTCCTTTCGTTCTATATGGTGAGAGGACAAAAAGTCCCTTCCGTTAAAAAAGGTCTGTAGGGGGTTCTTTAATGGGTGTGTAAGGAAACAGTATTGACCTAGTATATCAGGTCCCTTATCTTGGTTTAAGGAACTCTAGTTCCAAGAGACGGATTATGGACTTGTTTCAATCGTAAGACAATCGTCTTTTCTTCCGTCTCTTACGGTCCACTAATCCGTTAATTACAGACGATGTATGTGAATGGGAGACTGACTCGACAAGTCTCAGATAGGATGTCTTTATTTTCGTGGTTCTTTGAACGTACGGGTAGTTATCCCCTCACCGATATATTAAATACAATTATTACGACCAATCACCATATCAAAATTTTCTCATAAGCTGACTCTCAGTCTTTTGGACCCGTTTTATTAAAACGACGATGAACCTCTTTTCTCTTCACGTGCTAATATCAGGGACGTAAGACCATCTGAATCTTACGTCTACTTCTCTATTCCGTATTTGTCCACTTTTCCTTTTATTATTAAGTTCTTAACAATGTCCCATGACTTGTTGATTAACCGTACACGTACAACGAATATTATTCACGACGTTGGTCAGTCCGTAAGTTAGTAAGAATCCTAAAATCATGTATTCGATTATATAGTCTTGAAGGGACCCATCCACAGAAACGTAAGAGGGAAAAGAGTTTTAACCACAGCTTCTAAATTGAGAGTAGACCAAAGGGTCAAAGTCACTGACTAGAGGGGCGAACAATAGTACATTGTATTAGACGGGACACGTGACCCAGACCCCGGGTCGAAACGAGAGGGGAGGAAGGGTCTTTGGTCAGAACTTTAGACAGGACCCTCACCGACTCAGACACGAAGAATGACGGTCTAAAGGTACTACGACGGATACACCTGGACTTAACGTAGTCGGAGGAACGATCAGAGAAACGGATACAAGGGTATGGTGGTCATACCCTTACCATCGGTAGTTACTAGTAAGATTGGCTGTCTAGGTAGGATTGTAAATAGACGAATTTTTGGAAGCTACCCGAGGATCCCTAATTGTCCCTGGTCTAAATGGAGACGGTTTTTGTTGAATTTTTATCTGTTTTATATACCTTTTTACTAGAAGTCTGTAACCTGTAGTTCGTCATGTCTTTTTATTCAGGACTCTCCACCCTTTATTTACTCCACTTAAGACGTTAACGGACTCGATTGAGGACTTCTGTCCAAAGTCCGGTGTCAAGTCCCTATTCCCTAAGTTTACCTTGAACCACAAGAGGGACTTAACTCCTTCACCTCGACTCCTAAGTCCCTTCGGTCCTATCGATCTGAAGTATTTCGATTTAAGGTATTAACTTCAAGGTTTTTCTCTCCCTTCCACTCTTTTTACAAGTTTTTTGACAACCGATTTTTTAAAGACTCAAACAACTTTCAATCTTCTCGATGTTCCTCTCATATCTTGACGTGTCTCTTTCTTGAGGTCTCTGCACGTCTCTCAAGGAGAACTTAGCAGTCGACTTGTGACCAGTCCTGTAAGTACACTTCTTTAATAGGCTCCGAATCTTTTCTTAATGGACTTTCTTCGTCACCCCGTAAGAACCCCGAGTACATCTCGACCCTAGTATATGTAAAGGTTTTCAACCACACCTTTTATAAAGATTGTATACTCTGTAGTCCTTTTCATGAGGTTCCGTATAATGGAGTCATCATTCCGTTTAATCGGATTTCTGATAAGACAAGGGTAGATGTTACGTACTTTCATTCGATGTTTCCCTATTTTAACGAAGGTTCACTAAACAGGGACAGGGTTTTGTTTCAAGTTTTAGTAAATTTCCTTATTTTTCTTTTAGGTCTTGGGTTGTACCATTTTCAGTGTTACCGAGTCAAGTCAAGTCAGCTAGTCAGTACAGGTCGAGAAACGCTGGGGTACCTGACGTCGTGAGGTCCAAAGGGATAGTGGTTGAGGGTCTCGAACGACTTTGAGTACAGGTGACTCAACCACTACTGTATGTTGGTAGAGTAGGAGACGACAGGGGAAGAGGAAGACGGAAGTCAGAAAGGGTCGTAGTCACAGAAAACGTTACTCAGTCAAGAAGCGTAGTCCATCAGTTTCATGACCTCGAAGTCGAAGTGGTAGTCGAAGTGGTAGTCAGAAAGGTCACTTATAAGTTCTGACTAAAGGAGATTCTAACTGACCAAACTAGAGGAACGACAGGTTCCCTGAGAGTTCTCAGAGGAGGTTGGTGTCAAGTTTTCGTAGTTAAGAACCCACGAGTCGAACTGGACTACCTGTCTCACAGACTACTTGATACCTACCTCCAAGTACTGTTACATGTCCTCTGTCCTTAGTTCTGGTAGGGGTTCTTTTTCTTTACGTTTTTTTGGTTTACCGACAGACTCCTCCGGAATGTTTATCGACACTTTTCTTCCCTTCGTTTTTCGTTTCCATTTTTCCTTTTTATATTCGTAGACTTACGTCTCAAGGTTTTTTATCGTTCCTTTCTATTCTTTCGGAAGGAGTCCCTAGTTACGTTTCTTCATCTCCTTTTGTTATCGTACCTTTCTGATCTCTAGAGAAGTTCTTTTAATCTCTATGGTTCCCTTGTAAAGTACGTTTCTACCCGAGCTATTTCCTGTCTTTACCATACCTGGATTGTCTTCGTCTTATAATTCTTCTCCACCGTTCTTATGTGTCTTCTTGACATACTTTTCTAGAAGTGTTGGTTCTATTAGTGTTACCACACTAGTGAGTGGATCTCGGTCTGTAGGATCTTACACTTCAGTTCACCCGGAATCCTTCGTAGTGATACTTGTTTCGATCACCTTCACTACCTTAAGGATAACTCGATAAAGTTTAGGACTTACTACTACGACACTTTCACGACGTGAGTTATCCGGTTGTTTAAACCTTTTGAGTCGTCACCGGTGTCCTGATCTCTTCCAGTCAAAAGTAAGGTTAGAGTTTCTTTCCGTTACGGTTTCTTACAAGTTTGATGGTGTGTCAACGGGAGATGAGTGTACGATCATTTCACTACGAATTTTAAGAGGTTCGGTCCGAAGTCGTTGTGCACTTGGTACTTTAGTCTACAAGTTCGACCAAAATGTTTTCCGTCTCCTTGGTCTCTAGTTTAACGGTTGTAGGTGACCTAGTACCTTTTCCGTTCTCTCAAGGTCTTTTTATAGATAAAGACGAAATAACTGATACGGTTTCGGAAACTAACACAACCTAGTGTTGTTTGACACCTTTTAAGACTTTCTCTACCCTTATGGTCTGGTGGACTGGACGGAGAACTCTTTTGATATATGTCCAGTCCTTCGTTGTCAATCTTGACCTGTACCTTGTTGTCTGACCAAGGTTTATCCTTTTCCTCATGTAGTTCCGACATATAACAGTGGGACGAATAAATTGAATATGCGTCTCATGTAGTACCCTTTACGATCCGACCTCCTTCGTGTTCGACCTTAGTTCTAACGGTCCTCTTTATAGTTATTGGAGTCTATACGTCTACTGTGGTGGGAATACCGTCTTTCGTTTCTTCTTGATTTCTCGGAGAACTACTTTCACTTTCTCCTCTCACTTTGTCAACCGAATTTCGAGTTGTAAGTCTTTTGATTCTAGTACCGTAGACCAGGGTAGTAAAGTACCCTTTATCTACCCCTTTGTCACAGACTGAAATAAAAAGACCCGAGGTTTTAGTGACGTCTACCACTAACGTCAGTACTTTAATTTTCTACGAATGAGGAACCTTCCTTTCAATACTGGTTGGATGTATCGTATAATTTTTCGTCTCTGTACTAAAACGGTTGTTTCCAGGTAGATCAGTTCCGATACCAAAAAGGTCACCAGTACATACTTACACTCTCAACCTGGCACTTCTTTCGACTCGCGACTTCTTAACTACGAAAACTTGACACCACAACCTCTTCTGAGAACTCTCAGGAAACCTGACGTTCCTCTAGGTTGGTCAGGTAGGATTTCCTCTAGTCGGGACTTATAAGTAACCTTCCTGACGATAACTTCGACTTTGAGGTTATGAAACCGGTGGACTACGCTTCTCGACTGAGTAAACTTTTTTGGGACTACGACCCTTTCTAACTCCCGTCCTCCTCTTCCCCTGTTGTCTCCTATTCTACCAACCTACCGTAGTGACTGAGTTACCTGTACCCAAACCCACCTGAGGCCCTCAACCACTACCTGTCCTTCCGGACCGCACGACGTCAGGTACCACAACGTCTCAACCTGTGTTCGCTCGCTGACTTGACTTTACTTGTCGAAAGAAATACTAAGTTGAGAGTATAGGTATGTACTGTTGACCTTTTTGGCAGCGAAACTGATCTGTCTGGAAACAGTCATTTCATTACAGAGACGAAAAATTATACGACAGATCCAACCGGTCTCGAAAAGAAGATTCCTCGTTCACAGAAAATTAAAGTACCGACGTCAGTGGTAGACGTCACCAAAATCTCGGGGAGTTTTATTTCAGACAATGACAAAGGTAACAAAAGGGGTAGATAAACGGTACTTCACTACCCTGGACTACGGTACTAGAAGTAAAAAACTTATAACTCGAAATTCGGTCGAAAAAGTGAGAGGAGAAAGTGAAAGAAACTCTCCGAGAAATCAAGGACAAACGAACGACGGTATCCCCACCACATTAGACGTATAGACTCCAATAACTATAAAGAGGGCCGTTAGAACTAAGGTCGAACACGAAGTAAGTCGGACTACAAAGAGTACTATATGAGACGTAAATTTCCCAAGTCATTCGTCACAGTGTTTTGTGTCGGAACTACGTGAGGAAAGAGTCAAACTTTGGTCAGGTAACAAGGTACAGGTCAAGATTGACAACGAAGAACTGGACACATGTCTAAAGAGTCCTCCGCCCAGTCCATCAGACTATAAGAGTAGAGAACTTCTTAAAAGGTGTCAAACAACACTAGGTGTGTCAGTTTCCCAAATCGTATCAGTTACTCCGTCTTCATCTATAAAAAGACCTTGAGAGAACCACAAAGATACTAGGTTACCTACACCCGTTAAACTAGAGACTAAGGAGACGGAAGATTTAGGTCGAACTTGTAGACCTTTAAGAGCCAAGTGTATGACAACTTCGAATCGAATCTCTTAAAACTCGCAATGAAACAATCGTACAATTTACTCACGTTAACACGTCATCGAACTTGTAAGAAACCGTAACAGGAAGAAACCCTAACTTTACTTTTGAGAGGAAAGGGTCAGGACACTGGTGACGACTCAAAAGGTGCACCGTATAACTCACGTCGTGAAAGTGTCGTAGTAGAAAGTCCTAAACTTTATCGAGTTGACCTTAAGGCAGTGGAGGTGATCGAAACAAGCATCACTACGAAGGATTCCCGGTGAACTGAAACGTGAAGTCGTACAGACCGAGATAAATAGACCCAGTAATTGGTATCAAGAAAACACATAAGAACGGTGAAGAACAATTAGAGGAGACGAAGACAATCCAAGTACTGTAAAGACAGGAAATAACACGGGTAGAAACGTACTTTATAAGGGAACCATAGAGATTAAAAGAACTTCTCTAGGGACCAGAAATGGTAACATAACAAAAGGAGATAAAGAAACATAACTAGTGACTCCTTCCGAAAGAATAGAGAGGAACGATAAGAAACCTTGAGACGTAAGTTTACCTACATAGAAAGGAAAAGAGTGTTACAGAACCTAAGTTAATTTTTTTACTAGTCCGTACATGTTATCGTCTTTTTACGTTGGTTATACCTCTTTAGTTAGTTATCTTTCTTTGGGTGTTTACTTTGTTACTCTTTTAATTAACTTTTACTGTAATTTTGTCGATAATATTTATACAAAATATACAACTTCTTTCATCTCTCTTCTCACTCGTATAATTCCTCTTTCTACCTTCTAAAAAAAATTTCCTGGGTTTAACTTGAAGATCTCTATTTTTCAGTAACAGACTTTACTTGTTATGTTACCTTCCCTAATTATCGGAGTAATAAAAGGTTGTTTTACAAGAATCCAGGTGTCTTCTCTATTGTGTCAAGAACTTTCGTATTACGAATATTCGTATTCCGGATGAACATTCGTATTCCGGATGAACACTGCTCTTGAAGAGATGAATCATCCAAGATAACAAAGGTCGTTCTTCAGACGATAGTAAAATAGTAACAAGTCGTATATTTCATAGAAATTTTTTTTTGTTTAAAGAATTTTCTAAAAGAAGTTGTAGCCTGTAACATCTTCTTTTTTAATTACTTGAACTTTTGTATCGATATCTTCGATAGATTTTAATTTCTGTGTTTCTCCCCTTTTTCTGGTTTTTTTTTTTTTACTTGTCTCGAAATCACTCGACACGTTGTTGAAGTTCCCCGGAATTATATGTACATTAACTTCAAAGTTTTTCTCTTCCTCCCACTCTTTTTTATAAACTTTTTGACAACCGACTTTTAAAAGGGTGAAACAACTTTTAAACTTTTGGTGTCTAGGTCCTTTGAAATTTTTTGTGTTCGTCTTATATGTAAATCTTTTGATGTGATTCCGCCTCTTTCGCTACCGTGGGGTGAGGTCATGAGAACGGACCTTTTAGGGTACCTGCCTCCTTGGACCATCCGACGTCAGGTACCTCAGCGCTTGTCAGTCTGTGCCGACTCGCTGAAGGGAAAGTGAAAAGTGAAAGTACGCAATCTCTTCCTTTACCGTTGGGTGAGGTAACAAGAACGGACCTCTTAGGGTCCCCGCCCCCTCGGACCACCCGACGGCAGAGACCCCAGCGTGTCTCAGTCTGTGCTGACTTCACTGAATCGTCGTCGTCGTCGTCGTGTGATTCCGTACAATATGGGTTTAACGAATTTTGGTCACTATTTTTAGAATTTCGTCGAACAAAAAAATTTTTCTATGAAATACATGTCTTGTTACCATTCCTACTATCGTCTGAAGAACAACCTTTGTTATATTGGATAATTGTTGTCTTCGAGGGAAGTGTTCATTTAGAATGTAAACTTTCGGAAGACAAAGTTCTTGACACAATAGAGAGTCGGTACTTTCCCTTACTTTAACCCAGTAAACATCTCTGCACCTACCTGGAGTTCTGTCAATATGTCTCACTTCATTCAATCTTTCTCTTTTTATAGTATATAATTATGTATATACACCTCAGACTTTTTTGACCACATCTGTTAGAATAAATGTTTCGTCTTTATCGTTGTGTCTGTATCTTTTGTGTGTATACTTATGTTTCCCCTCCCGTCCCACACTACGTGACCCTTAAACCCTAACTGCATAAATGTGATAACTACGAATTTTATCTATTGTTTACTCTTGGGTGACTTATCGTGTCCCTTGAGATGAGTCACGAGACACCACTGGATTTACCCTTCCCTTAGGTTTTCTATCCCCTATACACATATGTATATCGACTAAGTGAAACGACATGTCGTCTTTGATTGTGTTGTAACAATTCGTTGATATAAGTTTAGTTTTAAAATTTTTATATTTATGTTGATTTTTTTTACCACTGTAGAGAAGACACCTGGAGTCGTTTATAAACGACCTTTTATTACTCCGAGCCCGAATAAATAAATAATGTAAGTAATTAAATTGTGTGAGGCACAAGTTGAATTCCATTCTTGGGTCCACGTACGTACGCACGAATCAGTGATGTCAGGACAGACTGAGACACGATGGGACACCTGACATCGGGTGGTCCGAGGAGATAGGTACCCGAGGAGATCCGTTCTTATGACCTCACGTAACGGTAGGGGAGGAGATTCCTTAGAAGGGTTGGATCCCTAATTTACACGTAGACGGACACAGAGGACGTAACGTCCGTCTAAGAAATGGGTGACTCGGTGGACCCTTCGGGATTCTTGGTTCCTATCTTCCGGTTCAGGGTCGCAAACTCGAATGTCAAATCAGTCCCCAGGTTTTTTTCTAGACACCAAAATATTAGAGGTTGTTTAAAAATTTCACAACCCGGTAATCAAAAAATTGTCAAAACCAAAATTACAATCCTTCTACCTGTCTGAACAACTATTACCGAAAGTTTGCTAACTTGTCCCTTAAAAATACACTTGAAATTCTACAGAAAAGATGGAAGAACCGTTTAGTCACCTTGATCTTTTGGTCGGAAGAAAAAAGTAGACTATGATGACATATATCGTTCAACATAGGACTCGTTATCGAGGTACCTCGACACTTGAAGAGAATAAGACCTTAGGGCATATATAGTCATCATTAGATATAACTAAGGGTTAGGTTTTGGATTTTTCAAATAGGAAAAGGAAGTAGTAATGTAACATGGTAAACCTGAGTTAAAAGTTACTACACAAAAGTGAGTAGACATGTATAAGAGAATGGAACAAGAAAAGAAAGTGTTAACTTAGGAGAACTGGTCGACGAGATTATACGAATAGAGTTCTCAGAGTCGTTTTTGTGTAACGAAAACTACACAAATCACAATGATTAGAAACATATAAAATACCATAATAAAGAAAGTGAAAAAAACCGAAAGGTAAACGTAAAATATATTTTATTACTCTCTTTTACATTATTTTATAAACTTAATGACGTTTTAGACGAGATGGTGCTACCGAAACAACAGTATTGACCTCCCAACCGATCGTCCGTTATCGGACTTTATAAACAGACTACATAAGTTCAGGTTTAAATCAGGTTTCTTCTATCAAATCTATGTAATTATATATTATATATTGACACGTCTACAATATTTTCAGTTCACATATTTTAGACCTTTGGACACTTTGGTTTATTGGGATTATGTTTCATCTTTCATTACACACGATATTTGTCCATAGTTGAATCGTTATTGATATCCCTCAATACCCTCTAGTCTAACTTCGTTGTAACTACACCCGGAACTTTCTAACCATTCTAGATCTGTCCGGTTCTACTACCCTTTGCCGGAAGATCCACCTTCGATTCTGAACGAACGTATAAACTTCAAACATTGAAGGAACCCAACCACCCTTTTTAAGTCCGAAGGAAATAAGGATAGATGAGGGTTTTACCTCCTGAAAACTATTCCAAATCCTTGTGTCTTAACTTAATGAGAGAATCCTCTTGAACTCTCCAATTTTCGATAACGGTATCCTAAAGATGAAACCGTATAGAGATAGAACTGAAAGGGGAACGAACCTATAGAAGGAAGCAGATCAATTGGACAACCTAACACGGAAAAGAGGTCACGTCCACCTTCTTATCTTTATAGGTAAGGATCTGTTGGTAGGAAGTGACTCGTCCGGTTGACCCTTGAACCTATCTCAGGTCTTCTAACCTTCGGACCTTTACCTCCTACTATAACTCCGTACAAGACGAGATTAGGGAGATTCGGTCCCAAAGGGTCGAAATCATGACAACTATAAGAAACAACACCCCCGATCAGACACGTAACATCCTACAAATCGTCTCAGGGTTCATTTACGAACATCGTGGAGGAGGTGTTTCTCCTCTTTCCCGTTTTAGTGGGTACAACTCTTGGTGACGAGATTCGGAATACTTTTACAATAGATATTAAGGTCGATGAGTATCAGACTGATCATTCTAACTCTCCCTGTCTTTCATGGGTCCCATACTCGGGTTTACCTTCCCGGCTCTTTAAATTAACCGGTCAGAGATCAAATCTGGGATTCGACTTTTCGAATTAGAGAAAATCTGAGTATCAAGTATTACGAGATCTCATTCTAGACCTACAGAAGGATTAGGACATAACGTCAAAGAAGAGTATCTCATGTTAATTGTAGATTATACCGAGTAGGTGGAAACCACTTGTAGATGTGTGTGTGACACCACTATGGTCATAGAGACGAATGACAGACCCCTTACCACCATCTACGAAGAGTTATAGGACACTTTCAAATCTCTCATCCGTCTCCAGTACCTTTCCCTAGATTAATAGAGAGTGATCGGTCAAACACTTAGAACGGCAGACTGTGGAGAGTTCCATCCCTTCTGGTTCCGTTGTAAGTCGAAGTAGAGTCTTTCTAGATCTAGAGAGGAGAAGGACTCCTGAAGAAGTAATTCTTCTATCGGGTCCAGTATCGTAGTCTTAATTCTTAAGTCCGGGGATGGTTCGTGGGTCCACTGTAAGAAGACTGACTTTTTTTTCTCTCTTTATTTCACGAAACCTATATAACCCCCGAAATTAAAAAAGGAATCCTTCTTTTCTAATTAAACGAGTACTTACCTGAAGTATAATAATTTAAAATAACCCGTAATATACCAGTGATATAATTATCAATGAACTTTGTGTAACATTTTAAGTTATACATCTAGACCCAACGTATCGTCCATGTAACAAGATTTAAGGGGTGAGGGGGATGTTTCAGTGAGGAGTGTCTCAAAAAGGCGTCGGAGTGACTCACCCGTTACCCGGAAACAGTGGAGTGTGGACCCTATATCGACTAACCTAGTCCATTCCGTGAATTGGACTCGATTAGTCAAAGAGAAGGGATTCTTAAACCTTCCCCTGAGTCATTGAAGTCAATCGATCGGTGCCCACGACCTGACTGTGTCTTTCTCAAAACCTCCGGTACACACCCGATATGTTTGACTACTCGACCGTTTCTTAATTCAGAAGTCAGACAAATCAAAGATAAAGGGGATGTTCAAATATTCTAGTTTCTTGTATCCTTGGTACAGAGAAAACGTGTCATCTCATTAGGGTCTCAGACCATGTCACGGACTACGTATTATCTGTGAGTTATTTATAAGTAGTTTTTTTCAAAACTGGTCAAAATGGGGTCACCGAGTCGCCATTTCTTGGACGGACGGTTACGTCCTCTGTTTCGTCTTCGGTACTCAAGTTAGGGTCCCACCCTTTCTAGGGGACCTCTTCCTTTACTATTGGATGGGATCATAAGAACGGACCTCTTAAGGTACCTGTCTCCTCGGACCTCCCGATATCAGGTACCCTAACGTTTTATCAGCCTGCACCAAATCGTCGATTTGTTGTTGTTTGATGAATTCTCTTACGTATATACACGAGTCAAGAAAGTCAGTACAGGTTGAGAAACAGGAGAAGGTCCCCTAGAAAGACTGGGTTCCTAACTTAGGTACAGAGGACACAGAGGACGTAACGTCCTCCTAAGAAATGGTGACTCGGTGGCCCCTTTGGGTGAATTCTCTTATTTATTACCGATAAACAGAAGAAAGAGACTAATTGACAAATTCGTAAGTAGACAGAAATAATTATCCTTCAGTAATAAAGGGAAAACTCCCGAGATAGGGGGGATTTGAACCATTTCTTCTATTCTTGGATAAGTAAGGTTCTACTACTCAGGATAAAGATTTAAGATCCTTCTCCCTCTCTCTTGACCTTTCGGATTAGTCACGTGATCGTGGTAATAAAAAGAACGGTAGAGGGGACCAGTACGTATCACGTTCTCAAAGCTCACAGTTCCAATGTCCAGAAACTCAATTAAGAAGTACGAGTCGACGACGACGACGAAGATTCAGCGAAGTCAGCACAGACTGAGACACGTTGCGGTACCTGACGTCGGGTGGTCCGAGGAGGTAGGTACCCTAAAAGGTCCGTTCTCATGACCTCACCCCACGGTAACGGAAGAGGAGTACGAGTCGATAACTGGGAGTTTTGTATAGTGACACAAAAGATCTAAGTCAGGACCCCGAAATTTAGAATCTTAGTCGGGTTTGGGGTTCTTAAGAATCCAAGACCACAACGAGGGTCTATTCGTTGGGTCTAAAAAGGGAAACCCTGGTGACCGTAGGAAAGAACGGTAAGGTGTTTTGAAACTTAGATTCGTTCTTCATTAACCTAAAAACCGGGAAAGGGAGAGTCTTTCGGGAAACGTAAGAATACGTTTAAATAGATGAGGAAGGGGGTTCTGAGAGGTCTTGAGACCTATTGTAACAATTTTGTGTCCCCCTTTTCCAGAACAATAAAGAACCGATTTTCACGGAAAGACGAAAGGTAAATGTACTGAATCCATTGATCCGTTTAGTAAAAAAAAGATATTATTTTATAGACGGGTCTCACTCAGTGTCAGAAGTACTGTAGTTTTTTCTCATCCTAATAAAAAAAATTTAAGGTGAGATGATCCATGGATCGATATATTCTTGTTTCTACGTTAATGGACCTTACACGAAAGTCACATTGAAAAGGTTCTTAGACATCTTCAACATCCGGTTCCTAGAACCAGTAGTCCCAAAACTGAGAGACTTCATGGATTGTTGTACGTTCCCGTTCTCTCTCCTGATAGGTCATAATGAAGTAAAGTTGAACGAACGTAGATGTTTCTGGGATAAAGGTTTACAGTGTACATGTCCATGACCCTAAACCTGAATTTGTAAAAACCCCTCTCGTATCAAGTCGAGTGTTGTCTCTGATTGTGGGTGGTATTCTTTTGGTTGTAGACACAATTCCAACATAGAGAACGACAAAGGTTAGAAACTCTTTATACGATCTTTATGCGATACAAGACGTATCATTACCCCCATTCAAGGTAGAGGAGGTAAGACACAATGGGAAATAGGGGGACACAGATTACCCTAGGGAACATTTTAGTCGAGGAACATAAGACGGACTTTGGAGAAAAATAGGTCCCAAATCTATGATCAGGTGGGTCGGGTGTCCCCGAAGGGACCACCAAGTCTACCATTTCTTAGACGAACGTTACGTCCTCTGGGTCCAAGTTAGGGACCCAGTTCCTCTAGGGGCCTTCTTCTATTACCGATGGGTGAGGTCATATGAACGGACCCTTTAGGGTACCTGTCTCCTCGGACCGCCCGATGTCAGGTACCCTAACGTTTGTCAGTCTGTGTTGACTCTCTGATTGTGATTGTGTGTGGTGTGTCACAATCTGTCCTCTGTCTGGTATGTACATCATCTCAGTAGTTCGTACATTCGTGACGTTAATCTGAAAGACTTAGATGATCATACACACCACAACCAATTCAATAAATTAGAGGAATTCGAAAGTCAAGTCAAGTCAGCGAGTCAACACAGGCTGAGAAACGTTGGGGTACTTAGTGTCGTGTGGTCCGGAGGGACAGGTAGTGGTTGAGGGTCTCAAGTGAGTCTGAGTACAGGTAGCTCAGCCACTACGGTATGTCGGTAGAGTAGGAGACAGAAGGGGAAGAGGAGGACAGGGGTTAGGGAGGGTCGTAGTCTCAGAAAAGGTTACTCAGTTGAGAAGCGTACTCCACCGGTTTTATGACCTCAAAGTCGAAATCGTAGTAAGGAAGGTTTCTTTAGGGTCCCGACTAGAGGAAGTCTTACCTGACCAACCTAGAGGAACGTCAGGTTCCCTGAGAGTTCTCAGAAGAGGTTGTGGTGTCAAGTTTTCGTAGTTAAGAAGCCGCAAGTCGGAAGAAGTGTCAGGTTGAGAGTGTAGGTATGGACTGGTGACCTTTTTGGTATCGGAACTGATCTGCCTGGAAACAACCGTTTCATTTCAGAAGAAAAGTTATACGATACATCCAACCAGTATTGAAAGGAAGGTTCCTCATTCGCAGAAAATTAAAGTACCGACGTCAGTGGTAGACGTCACTAAAACCTCGGGGGGGTTTTATTTCAGACTGTGACAAAGATGACAAAGGGGTAGATAAAGGGAACTTCACTACCCTGGTCTACGGTACTAGAAACAAAAGACTTATAACTCGAAATTTGGTTGAAAAAGTGAGAGGAGAAAGTGAAAGTAGTTCTCCGAAAAATCAAGGAGGAGTGAGAGACGGTATTCCCACCACAGTAGACATATAGACTCCAACAACTATAAAGAGGGAATTCGAAATCCGAGGATTAAACCTTTCACCCATACTTACTATTAGATGGAGTGAACTCTTAATTTACTCTATAGTCTGTATATATATATTTTGTAAATCGGTTCAAGGATCTTATATCACTTCACACTTTCAACGAGTCAGCACAGGTTGAGAAACGTTGGGGTACCTGATATGTCAAGTACCTTAAGAGATCCGGTCTTATGGTCTCACCCATCGGAAAGGGAAGATGTCCTTTATATCTTATACTATTAATAACTTAACTCTTACTTGGATGGTGATACTTATTTGTATAATTACATAAAAGTGTTAACGATGTCTAAAAAATTACGGTTGAGAAAGGTAACGACTGACAAAATAAATAAGTAAACCGGTACGGTACCCCGTACGTCCTAGAATGGGACTAGTCCATAGTTTGGACACTGGGGACGTTACTTTCGTCTCGGAGTTGGTGACCTAGTGGGTCCTTCAGAGGTCTAATGAAAACTTTCTTTCTTTTGTAATGTCTATGAAGAATTCGGGGTGGGGTGTAGGGAAAGGGGAAACAGGGAGGAGTTACCAACGGTAGTAGGACTTGTCTCATATATAATAAAGTTACTTACGAAAATATGAAAATAAAGTATACAGTCAACGGTATTTGTTATAAATAGTAACGAAAACGTTTTTCCGGAGTTTCACATACATACTAAAACTTCGAACGGAAAATTTGAATTACAACAAAAGGTCCAAATAGGGTCAACTAAGTACATCTAGATCGAGGTAACATATAAGATAAGTTTAGTATCAACTAAATAGGTAAATAGGTCAACTCGACCTAGGTGGAAAAACGATAATGTGTCTCACGAACGTCATTCGAAGGAACGTATACAGATGGATATGAGTACAAACTCTAAAAAGACATCCTCTTTATGGATCTTAACCTAATGATCCATTATCCTTTATATATAGAAAAGGAGGTTGCAAAATAATTCTTTTAAAAGTTTGTATGTCTTTTTAACTTTCTTGACATGTCACTCAAGTGTACACGGGTGGTGGATCTAAGATGTTAATTGTAAAACGTTATGAACAAAATAATATGTATTTATAGGTAGATAGTTAAGAAGATAATTAGGTAGTTAGACAGAATAAAAAGACTACGAAAAGTTTTAACGTCTGTAGTCATTGAAGTGAGGATTCATGAAGTCGTGTATGGAGTAATTTATCTTCAGTCATAAACACATACCAAGAAAAAAGAAAACTCCATTTTAAACATACATTATTTCATGTGTTTAGAATTCACCATTATGTCACTCAAAACTGTTTACGTGCATAAACGTAACAACATTAAGGAAAGTTATGTGTCTTTTAATCGTAGTTGGGTCTTTCAAGGAAGTGTACACACGTACGATATAACGAAGTCAGTACAGGATGAGAAACGCTGGGATACCTTACATCAGGTGGTCCGAAGAGATAGGTACCCCTAAGAGGTCCGTTCTTGTCTCCTCACCCAACGGTACGGGAGGAGGTCCCGTAGAAGACCTAGACCCCTAACTTGGGTATAGAGAATTGAGAGGACGTAACCGTCCACCCAAGAAATGGTGATCACGGTGGACTCTTCGGGTTCAAGGAAGTGTGGAGAAGAGTCAGTTAATGGAGATGGGGTCCGTTAGTGACAAGACTAAAAAAGACGGTATCTACTCGTCAAGACAGACAATATCTTTGAGTATATTTAATTTAGTACGTGACATATAAGAAAACACGTACCGAAGAAATTGAGTCGGAAAAATAATGACTTATCATAAGATAACATACTTACGTGGTATGAAACAAATAGGTAAAAGAATAGTTACTTGTAGGTTCGACAAAGGTCAAACCCCGACAAAACTTATTTCAACGACACCATCCGTTGGAGATTTCACTGGGGTTTACTAGCGACGGAGGACCACGTGTACTCATTAGATGGAGGAAGTCGACTTAGAAGTATACTCTTGTGTCGGGGTCTACTACGGAACTAACGTCGGGACACTCTCTAGAACTCCGTCTCCGTAAGTTGATTCGACACTTACTTTGACTCTTTTATTTGTAAACAACAAAATTCTGTGACTTAAAACTCTATGAGATAATACACCGTTATCTATTGATTATGTCATCGACACTTGTAAGAATATTTTCAGAAAAAAGTTTGTTCACGAAACTAAAGAGGACCTGGAGTTATAAATTAAAATGATCCATAAAGACTTAATGAGGGATTTGATGGACAAAAATAAATATAAGGTTGGTAATTACAGACTCTGAAAAAAAGAAGTTAAAGAATGGTTATGAACTATAATGGTCTAGATCAATTAAAAAATTAAATTAATCTACAACGATTAGTCTACCTACACTTTATAATGATTAGTCTAACCTATCTGCACCCTTATTCAAGGTAGAGAAAGTGAGATTACAGTAAAATGAAAATTAAAAGGACTAATGATCATTCGAAATGGTAGAAAAGTATACAAATAACCGAGAAAACAGCAAGTAAAACACACTTAACAGAAGTATAGTAAAAGGGTGAAAAATCGACTTAACGAATAGGAAAAATAAATATCCTCAAGGAATAAATATGACCTACAATTAAGAAGTAACGTTATACATACCGTTAAATAAAAGAGGGTTAACACCGAATTTAAAAGTATTGTAATAGAGAGGTAGGTGGTCTGTAGATGAGTCGATATATAGGAAGAACGACAAACTTAAGTAGGATGTCTCTCTGGAGTGGTTAACAAATGACACCAATGAGGACCCACCACCTCAAACACCCCATAAACAACGGAAGAAACAAGAAAAGAGATGACGAATTGAAAAGATATTTTTCGTATACACTATAAACATTTTCGTTATTTTAAACGTAGAGGACAAATCGACTTCCATACTTTACTCTTGGACCTCTTCCTTTTTCTTCTTTTTCTTCTCCTATAAACATTAAACGAACTCTCCACTCTGAACTGTAGTTCACTTCGACCCGTCCTGTTCATTCCATTTTATTTAACTACAGGGAGTGAAGATCTATTCCATTCATACCTCATTTTCAAGGTCACCCATTAGTGAGTGGTATAAATTACTTTTAGATGTATACACCAGTCTAATGAAATAAGTTTTAAGGTTATTCTCCTAGATATCTTCTTTAAACTGACTCAGGAGAAACAAAGTCCTTTTCGACGTATTCCTATCGTGATTCTTTTTACCTTCCGTATGAATTTCGGCGAAGTCCTACCGTATCTGATGGAACCACTTAATGTAAAGTCTCAGACCGGAGTCTGAATGTCCGAGTTACACCGACCTATATAAAATCCATTCAAAAAAATCCATCTGGAAAATAACTTCATAGTGTACGTATATCTTTTTATAGGTCTAGAATTCACATCCCAAATTACTTGATTCTATTGGTGATGAGACTAAAGATTCTGGTTTCTAATTAAAACGGAGAAAATCTTAAAATATATTTAAATTAGTATGTCATACATGTGTCCAGACCGAAGAAAATGAATTACAACATAACCACTCTCAGAAGACACAACAAAGTACATCCCTGGATAAGTAAGAGTAACAACATACAATAAGGTAACACACTCAAATAGGCAAAATGACAACTCTTAAACCCAGTAAAGGTAAACCCCGATAATATTTATTACGATTGTGTTTATAAGAATATATACAGGTAACCACTTGTATACATACATAAAGAGAAACCATATATACTCTTCATCTTAACGACCCAGTGACCCATATGCATACAAATCGAAATCATCAATAACGGTCAAAAGGTTTCACTAACATGGTCAAATACAAAGGGTAGTTCTACAAGGTGTAGAAACGGTTGTACACCATAATAATCAGAAAAGATAAAATTGGTGTGATTATCTACATATTACCACAATGTACTAAAAAAAAATTCGACCTTTAAGTGAAATTAAAAAAATTAAATTTAAATAAATAAAATTAACCTCCGATTAATGAAATATTATAACATAACCTACTAAAAATTTTTATTAAAATAAATAAATAAAAACCGACACGACCCAGAAACAACGAAACACTCCCGAAAGAGATCAACGGAGCTCATCCCCGATCAAAAGTAACACCACGTGTCCGAAGAGTGACGACACTGAAGAGAACACCTCTTGTCCCAGATCCACACACCCGAAGTCATCAATGTCGTGCACCCGAGTTATCAACGTCGTGTACCGAGGTCTCACACCCGAGTCATCAACACCACGTTCCTGAATCAACGGGGCGTCGTACACCTTAGAAGGACCAGGTCCCTAGCTTTGTTCAAGGGACGCAACCGTCCGCCTAAGGATAGGTGACACGGTGGTTCCTTCAGGACCTAATAATAAACTTAAACGTAAAAGTAATACTGAATACTTCAACTTGTAAACAAGAAAACACACCACGACCAAATTTCAGTCAAAAGTTGACTTAACAGACGTAAAAGGAAGGAAATCTAAAGATCTTGAAATAATATATAATAATTGTACTTAGGAACAACCTATATATACCCAACCGGTTATTCAAGCAAACCCAAAAACCGACAACGTCTTTCGGACTTACTTGAAAAACCGGTTGGGTTATATAAAGTTTATAGAAAAAGGAAAAAACGAGAACGGAAAAGTTAGAGAATTGTCATAGAAAACTATTTGTGTCAACAAATGACATTCTTTAAGTCAAAAAAAGTGAGATACCGATCATGGGAAACTTGAGATAAAATTTTCGGAAACGAATAGAGGTCAATAAAACTTTATGATCTCAATAAAAGAGGGACATAAAGTAGAGCAGAAAAGGGGGGAAAGACGGTCTATCGTCTGAGGCAAAGTATCGGAACATCCTTCATACACCGGTTCGACTTTCGTCTAATCGATCGTTCTATAAACTCGCAAGAAAAGATTTTTGAACTCGTGTCACTCTTCTTAACCCAAACTCCCTCTTACCCTAAAGGTAGTCTAAGTGTGCCTCACAGGAAACCCGACTTCAATCTCTTCCACCCTCCTCAGTCCATCTTTGACCCGGAACGAAGACCACCGAAGAACCTCTTCTGAGTCTCACCTTACCGACGAAATTACTGGAACTCCCTGTCTTTACGTTCCGAACCCCAATATTTGTGATTTTTTTAAGAAGACACAGGGTTCCGACCGTTCTCTATGACGGTTAGATATCTACGGTTCACCTATTACAGTGTTATTGGACACTCCTGTTTACTAGGAAGAGTTATGAATGGGTTCCAGACCGTAATTTATTCTGGGGTCTTGGTCAATCCCTTCGGGGTTCTCATATTTACTCTGACTGGGGTAAGATCGGGGTTGTCTTCATCGAGTAAATGAAGAAATACACCATTAAAGACTTCAAACTCCAACTAAACTCTTTCCTCTCGTAAGTGTTGATAAATTTTTACTTCTTTGTCTTGTACCGACTTTTAATGAACTACATTTGACGTCCACTTTCATATTAGAGGAATTATTTAAGGTCAAAGTCGGTCGTATCGAAGGATTTACTGGATCCTAATTTTATTATTGTACCAAGTCTTACCTTCAAAAAAAGAAAAGGGACTTAATATAAGGAGAAGAATCCTCGAGTGGTTTGAAAAGAAGGAGGACATAAAAAGGAAAGGTAAATCTTTTTACTTGAAACGACGAAAGAAATGTACATTTTTTTAAGAAATTTTAAAGGTATTATTTTTTGTTATGAGGATTAAATAGAAATTTTATAAAATTTATTTCATTACAAATTACGTATGTTTTATTATAAACGTTAAATACAAACAGTATTTCGAATTATAATTATTATTTTATTTGTGGGTACTTCGATGGTAGGTTGAACGGAACATAAATGGTAGGTCATGGAACATAAATAGACTTACAAAAAGAGATAGGATAAAGGATGGAGAGGTGTATCAATTGGTGATAAAACTTAAAATATAACAACAGTTTTACGAGATAACGAACACATACATAAATATTTATTATAAAACGAATTAAAAGGGAATAAAAATTGAAGTATTTATATCATAATGTGAGATGTATGAGAAGATGAAAAACGACAAAATGAGTTGTAAAATAAAGATTCTAAATGGGTAAAACAATATTTATCGACATCAAGTAATTAAAGGTTTCGACTATCGAATGCCACTTGCTACAGTCTAAACACTAGAGACTTCTTCTAAATCGAAGCCCTGGTCTCTGGTCTGAACTAGTGAGTTCTCGAAAACACATCGTCTCAAAATAATTTCATTCTTTTCCCTATCTCTTTCGAAGACTGTATCTATAGTCTTCCCCCTGTCTCTCACGGGAGCAGCGATCACAATCGTTCACAATCGTTTTCAATAACCTCTTCCGTTACCGTGGGGTGAGGTCATGAGAACGGACCTTTTAGGGTACCTGCCTCCTCGGACCTTCCGACGTCAGGTACCCCAGCGACTCCCAACCTGTGTTGACTCGTTGAAGTGAAAGTGAAAAGTGAAAGTACGTAACCTCTTCCTTTACCGTTGGGTGAGGTCACAAGAACGGTCCTCTTAGGGTCCCTGCCCTCTCGGACCACCCGACGGCAGACACCCCAGCGTGTCTCAGCCTGTGCTGACCTCGCTGCGTCGTCGTCGTCGTCGTCGTCGTCGTCGTCGTTTTCAATATATGAAAAATTAATCAATAATATTATTTAGTTTTCTTACAGAGTTCAAACACTTTTAAAATGATCTGGGAGAGGGTGTTAAATGTAAAATCCTATTGTCCTAGTCTTAAATTGTTATCTTTCCATGATGGTCTGGGTGAAGGTATTATATGTAAGATTCTTTAGTCACAAACCATCAATCTTATCCTTTGTCCTCAGGTTTTACCGTCACCGATTTTCTGTTCTTTCCCTTTTCGGGCGCTTTTATCTTGTTTCCTTCCAGTGTCCTTCCAGGTTCCTTGACTCACGCCTGGAGTCCATCTTGTTTGTCGTGAGGACCGATCGGGTTAAATGTATCCCGTCCGGGTCCCCCTCCCTTTTTTTTGTATATTTTTCTCCTCGGTTTCGTGTGCGAAAGAGAGAGCGGGCGCCCGACCACGTGAGGAGGTGAGAGAAGAGAAGTGTAGAAACCCAACCGTACGGGAGTGCGGAGCTCCTACCTCAGAGAACGATAAAAGATTTATTTTATCTGACATTGTGACTAAACAGATTCTCGATATTGTGCCAGACAGGTTCTGGACTCTCGACACTATACGGTTTCCGAAATTAGAGGCAGTGAGGTTTAGAAACAACACTGCTCTGTCTTGGCTCCTCGTATGTGAGCGAACTGTAGATACCACGACACCGAGCCCAAATTGGACCGACTTTGTTGGAACAGTACCGGGGGCGTTCCTCCTCCGGTTCGTGTCGTCCTCGGCGAGTCGCTTCGAGGGCGTCATCTTCTTCTTGTGCTTCTTTTGGGTCGCGTTCCCTTCACTATTCTCCGGATAGTACGACCTTTGGCCCAGTCGTTTTTTGCTTGAGTCGTCTTTCGAGTGCACCGAGTCAGAGTCTAAGGTCTTCTGGAGACCAATTCCACCCTCCAGGAGTGAAGATACAGACCTCCCTGTATACGGATTACTTTAGAATTAAGGAAATGTTAGAGAACAAAGAACAGAGGAGTTGCGTGGGGGGACGGGGGGCGGTACTGTGACAACTCGTCGTCACCCACTTGACTCCCTGAGACCTCTCCGATGAGAAACCATACAGGGTTTTCGTGATAGACGACTCGGGGTCATCGACAATGGGTTCGGACACCCCCAAGAAGACAGGAATGAGAAGAAACACGGTTCCTAGTCCGGTTACTTTTGACACTCGTGTCCAGTCCATACTTCCCCTAGGGAACCGTGCAAAAAGGGTGACGAAAAAGGAGGAGAGGAAGTCGAGAAAGGACCCTGAGCTCGGGTCGGTTTTGGGTCCTACGGACCGAAGTCCTGGATTACTTCGAGTCCGAGACTATAGAGTAACATTTTTAAGTCACTCTCTGTTTCGTTGTTCATTCTCCACCTAAACAATTCTAAGTCTTTCTTCGTGTGAGAAGTCCCACACCCGGTAACGGCTCCCGTTCCCGACCCCGGTACCTTAAACCGGACCGATCCTAAACGATCGTCTCTTCCGTTACCGTGGGGAGTTCATGAGAACGGACTTTTTTAGGGTACCTGTCTCCTCGGCTCACCCGACGTCAGGTACCCCACCGCTTCTCAGTCTGTGCTGACTCGCTGAAGTGAAAGTGAAAAGTGAAAGTACGTAACCTCTTCCTTTACCGTTGGGTGAGGTAACAAGAACGAACCTCTTAGGGTCCCTACCGTCTCGGACCAGCCGACGACAGATACCCCAGCGTGTCTCAGCCTGTACTGACTTCACTGAATCGTCGTCGTCGTCCAAAACGATCCCCACTTAAGTATGTGACTACTCACCCTCCTAGTAAGGTTGGTAACCCCTCGGTGGGTGAGGCAGAAAACTGTCACTGAATCTCGACAGGCCGGTGGAGACCCACACAGAAAACCGAATGTCTAACCCCTAATTCCAAATGAACTTAAATTAAACAGTAGAACCTGGGTTCACTAAAATTATCCAAATCCAATACGGGAACACGATACAGTAAGAAAGTTTCCCACACGGGACGGGGGAAGGGAGGACAAAGTACGAGAAAAGGAGTCGGGGTAGGTCCGGGTGTTACAACGGGGATGTTAGACCTTCCTTTTTGTCTTTTATCGATCGGGAACCCTCCCTTTATGACATATTATGGGTTAGGGAGATCTATAAGTCCGGAAGTAGAAGGTACAAAGGACGTTGTACATGTTGTAGTTGTAGAGAGTCACTTGGGTGATCCCGTCCGTTGTCCGTGTTTTACGGATGATCTTCAGGTAGCCAACTGTAGGGAAGTTTCCGTTAACCCGAAGGTCCCTATTACAAACGGTGAAACCCTCAATCGGGACGTCCGACAAACACGGGTTTGGGAATGGTGGGAGGAGGATTTCAATGTTTGTATGGGGACCTAGTTTAGAGGTGAGGTGAAAATACCTTGTAGACCAGATAACGGAGAATTGTTCAAACAGGAATTCGGTTAATGATTGAGGATGTTAGTTCTGGGACGGGGGAACATCCGTTGTAACGAGGTGGGTCGGATAATTTTATGGAATTACAGGGATTGTCCCGGTCTATTGAGTGAGGAAACAGTGATGAAGACAATAATGGATTTCACCCAGATACTGTTGTTTTACAAATGGTAACCTCTATGGGATTGGACGAGAATACCTCCTGATCCCTTTCTTTAGTCACTGAATGTTAGGGAATCTCGTCATTCTTCTATTCCGAATACTGACAATGTGACAAAGGGTCAGAGTCCCGTGTCCGAACCTAACGAAATGTAGTACTATAGATAAGGGTAGGTACCACCTGTTTGGTCGTTACTCAATTCAAATGTTGGGGAATTAGGATGGGTCGTGACCAGTACGACCTCTGGAACCCCTACGGGTCGAGGTCAGGCCCCCAGGGTCCTTCAGTTGGACGGAACTGGACGGATCCCTAGACCAGGAGCTTTCCAACAGTACGAAGTTGGACGAGCCCCTAGGCGGTCAGGTCCCCAGGGTTCTCCGACAGTGAGAAGCTGGACGGGTCCCTAAGCTAGAGATCCTCCGACAGTACGGAGTCGGACGGACCCCTAGACGTGGGACTGGGTCCCTGTGGACCGAGAGTCCAACGTTGTCATGACCCATCCTATTCGAAGTTTTTCTGAGTGGGGATTCCTTCAGGTGGGTACCTTTAACTTCTTTCGGATAATCCAAAAAAAGAAAAAGAAAAGGAGGGACAGTACTGACAGAAAGTCTACCCTTTATTGGTTAGGTGAAGGACTGTCTACAGGAACTCTACGTCCTATTGACCTTCGACAAACTAGGAGATTGAGATTCCTCTTCAGAGAATTTTAAGAAAACACGGTGACACACCGGTGTCATAGGTGACCCCCTGCTCCTTGTGACCAGACTCCTACCCTCAAATTTAATATTATGGTAGGACGTTGATCTTAATAAGACGTTTTCTGTTCCCTTTACCTGTCTCTAGGGGATACAGGTTTAAAAGAAGACTGATTCTCTATACTTCCTTGAGACAGAATTCATACCCTAACAACATGTGGGATTTTCACTCGGGTGATCCGTTTACCACAATCCGTGTCCGTTGGTTCTCTTCCTTGGGGGGGACATTTCCGGGTGGAGAGTAAGGGGGTTTCTCTGACCTCGGAAGGTGTCGAGGACTCAACGGACCACGAGGAAGGAACATAGGTTTGTTCGGGGGCATAGGTCCTCGTGGGGGAGGTGTTTTCGGTCGAGCTCATACAAGGAATCAACTTTGACCTCTTAAACCTGGTTGGGTCCAGGTATCCGGGAAGAGGGAGAATCTTGATTCTGTCTAGTTTGTTCTAGATCCTTTGATATGTCTACTGGGTCCGTTTATATATCTATGTAAGGTTGTATAACGGAACCGGAAACTGAAGTGCACCTTCCTGTAGTACCAGTATAAATCAGTTTGAAATAGACTAGGACTTGTATGATCCCAGAATTTCCTTCGGACTTCCATACGTTGTCCCGAAGTGTACAGTTCACTATTTATGGGTCATCCCCTTTGACGTCAGGGAAGGAGGCTAGAATTAACCTTAATATTACTGGGACTCGTGTAGACCCTTTCCCTAGTAAAAGATTAGACACACTTCCGTCCTGACTTTCGTAGGGTTGTTTTTCATTAGTCGATACGGGTCCAGAATCGTTATTGAGTCCTCGAGTTACTCTTGGGGTAACGGAAAGACCTTTCCGATTTCCTCCGGGAGGTTTTCAAATGGTTAGACCTGAATCTAAGAATGCTCCCTGTCCACTGAAATTTCTTATTTAAGGACAGGGTTACACGTAGTCTATAGTCTCAATTCAATGTTGTCGATGTCGTCGTCCTGGGACGACGGAGAAATCTACTCTACCAGGTCTGTCGGTGGTTATGGAAAATATTGTCTCTTGTCCTCTTCCTCCGGTTCCGGGTCCTCTCCCTCTCTTCCTTTTTCTGTTCCGTACGGGTCTGCGACCGGCGGGAGGTCCTTTCGGGATACCGTTTGGGACTCAGGAACTTCCTGTTTCGTGCTCCGTTTACGGATTAGACATCTATCCGCCCCGTAACCCGGTTTCTCACAGGTTTGGTATTGTTCAGAGGATTTTGCTGAACGATGTTTACGGTAGTTGATCCTGTAACCCGCCGTGAGACGGGAGCCTTGAGTTCTCGGAGTTCCAGTTCGCGGTTCGGAAGGGAGTGCCACCAAGTTATCCTGACTTCGACGGGCGAGGTCGGTCGGGTGGACAGTATCTATTGGTAGTGCCCCGACCTCGGTTCACACGTTGACCTACACCGTCCATCCAGGCTCTTAAAGAACCAACTGTACCCCCGATGGATGAGACAGAACTAGAGGATGAGGTCTCGGAAGAGGAGGGTTTGGACATGATAAAACCCACGATGTCCTTTTCGTTGATGATTTTCTAAGTGGGTTCGTGAAGAAACAACGACCCTACCTGTTTACAAAAGGGTCGTCAAAGACCACCAGGGACTCACAGGATGAGGGAATAACCCTTATCTATATGAGTGATTTGACCCCTGGTGGGAACACTACCCTTCGAAAAGTCGGGGATCCCGAGATGTTGAAGACCAATGATGACTTCTTGGGTAATGTGGGAGAGGTTATCTCTCCCTGGTTTTTGATACCCTCCTGTTTTAATTGGGGATCCACCCCTGGTTTCTTAAGGACCTGCTCGGGTGGTTCGACTTGACCAGTAGTAACAGGAGGATCTAGGGTGAGCCAAAGGATTGGCCTTTGTTATAGGGGAATCTTCTCTCCGAGTCCTCCCTGATGTCGGAAATTATTTATTTAAGGAACAAATACCCGATAACCAGGGGTGGTTAAGCGGTACATTGTGGGGTTAGGAGAGTCATTTCTTTTTCCTACCTTGGACCGCTTACTAAGTTCTAGAGACCTAGTATTTACTTCGACATCAGGGGGAGGTAGGGTGTCATGGGTTAGGGATACATTAGAACCCTCTTTGGGGTGGGTCACGGTTCACCAAATGTCAGAACCTAGAGTTTCTACGTAAAAAAACGTATGGTGACCGATTCTCCTAGGGTTATAGAAAAACGGAAACTCACCCTCCGGGGTCCTTTTTTTGTGGTTGTCTACTGAGCCTGTCATAATGGAGTCCCCAAGTCTCTATCGGGAGTGAACCCTGTCCGAGAACCAACCCTAGAGGATCTAGACCTGGACCCTGGATTTCCCTTTTATAATGTTATACATGTACTGGATGATTAGACGAGAGGTCTACTCTTTTTACGGGTTGTTGTACGTTAAGTCCAAGATTTGAAAAACCGTCTTTCCCCTATATTTCAGAGGGTACGATTCCGTGTCTACCAGCTCTGTTTCTAGTTCCCAGTGAATGGGAATGGACCCTCAAGTCTAATGTGTGTCCGGGTACTCCGACAGGAGACTAACCCATGTTCCTTAGGAGGTCAACGGGAGGGGGTACTGAGCTTTTGTTAACGTTCGAAAGGACCCCGATTGACCTATAACATCTTAGACTTATGGATTGACACCAGATTAATGGGTCGGGAATATACTTTCGAATTTCCCTACCCTATTAAGTTAGGGTGACTACACCCCTTGAGGAGTTTTCTTCCGTCTCCGATGTGATTTTATCCGGAATTGAGTCCGTGGACGGAACTCCAACGGTCTGGGTCTTTTTCGTAAGGTTAAAATACAGGCACTTTCTCTCCCTTATCGGAACCCTTACAATTGAGTTTCCAACCCTAGACTCGGGGTCGGACATCGAATGAATAGGTTCTCCGAACTAGGTTGACGAACTCCGACCGGTGGGGGACGGAAGTTTTAGAACGTCGATAACGTTAGTACTATCTTCTACGAAATTTTGAGAGGAAACCCCTGTTTGATAAAAATGGTCGGTGGTTCTTTTTGTTGAAGATTTACTGGTAAATACCTGCAGACTAGTTTCTTAGGAGTCTATAGTTCATTACGACTACCTTTTGGGTCCCGAGTGATATAGGGGAACACTCCAAGAATTGGGTCGGTGGGAGGACGGATGGGGGTTCCCGAGAGAGAGGAAAGTGAGAACAGATCTTTGGAACCTGGTGACCTGTTTTGGGGCTCTCCCTAACAGTCATCTAGGAGACTGGTTAGGACTCCTTTAGACCATGTGGCTACCTTCGTCGAAACAGAATCTACCTTTTTCTTCTCGACCTATAAGTCATCAAAGGTTAAAACTCTAGTATCTTCGATTCGGAGACAGTGGTCCATGAAGTCGGGTTAATCGACTCGAGTATCGGGACTGACCTCGAAATCTTGACCCTTTTCCTTTTTCTTGTCGGTAAACGTGACTAAGGTTCATACGGAAAGACCACGATGTACGTGTACGACGATAAACCTTTCTTTCCCCGGTGAACTGGTGGGCTCCCGGGGGTTAGTTTATACCACTAGTTTAAGAATCCGAGAACCTCCGTCAGGTAGATGGGTGACTCCAAAGTCAGAGGGTGACATTTCCTGTGGTTTTTCCCTCGTGTCTTCACCGTGCTCCCTTGGTTCGTCAACTAGTCCGTGGATTCTCTCGTCGTAATGCCTTGTTACTGAATTATCCCCAACGGTAGGATCAAGGTGTCTGATTAAAAGATCTTTGAGGAAGTATATGACTTCTACTCTGAGAATTTCGATTCTCACTCCTGAAAGTTCTTCTAGTATGCCCCACCAAGGTTTTCCTCCCTGAGGAAAAAGACGGACCCTTGGAGGTTACCTTCAACCAATTGAGGCATGTACGGTGGTGAGTAAATCCCCTCTTCCGGGAGGTTTCTAATGATCCTTCTAGGAAGTCTCCTTGTCAGGAGGTTTGTTGTTATTCCTTTCACCAGAGGAGAAGAGGGTGAATGGTTAATTTGTTGGGGGTTCCTCGAGCTTCTGGGGTCGACCAGGTCGGGCAGGTTGCTGCACCCTAGATGGGTCCTCTCCTGACCGTCTACCTGAAGTGGGTCTACGGTCAAAGAGTTCCCATATTTATGGATAATCAGAACTATCTATGTAAGTGTCCTACCTAACTTCCGAAAGGATGGGACTGACTCTTCCGACTTCACTTCAGCGAGTCAGTACAGGCTGAGAAACTCTGGGATACCTGACATCGGATGGTCCGAGGAGGGAGGTACACTAAGAGGTCCGTTCTTATGACCTCACCCAACGGTGAAGGAAGAGGTCCTCTAAAAGGGCTGGGTCCCTAGATTGGGTCCAGAGGACGTAACGTCCGACTACGAAATTGGTTCTAAACCAGACGGGTCCAGTAATGTTTCACTGTTACCCTGTAGTAAATGAAGATTCCAGTGGGTTCCCCAGAGATTTCGTAACCCGTAATGAATAATAGAGGTAACACGGACCTCCGGAGTCAGAAGTCCTTTTCATCTTTCTCGGTTGGTTAAGAATTTTAGTCGCTATTTTTTAAATTGGGTCCTCTGGAGGGACCCTACCTTCCTCCGAAATGGTAATCGAGAGGAGGTGTAGGCAATACGGGGATTCCTTGTCCAACTAGAATCAGGACTACTCTACAATATACCCTCTGGAAAACAAATACAGTTACTGGAGAAGGATCTAGGTCTCCAAGTCTGGGAGGTCAGAATATGGTACCGGTAACCCGTTAAGGTTGTGCTACATGCGAACACCCCATACTTGGTCCTGGGTTTTCTAAGATTCCTCAGTGGTGATATACGAGGTCCCTGAGTTCAGGATTAATTTCAGACCTTTCTACCCAGGGGTTTCCGAGTTGAGGTCTGGTGTACCTTCCCGGGGATGGGACATTATGAAAGATGAGGGTGTCGTCAGTTCCATGGTCTTGTACTCAGTTCGGTACCCTCTTTTGTCTTCTCCTGTGAGTCATGTGGACACTCGGGGACCCTCTAGAGTCTATGGATAAGTCCTGATGTTTACTCACGGTAAGATTACTTGTGGGGGTTTTAGATCAAAGACCCCTATTCCAAAGAGTCCTATCGAGATTTCTCGGTTGTGTCGAATCGTCTTTAAAATGAGGGTTTGTCTGTCCTCTATCTATGAGACTAGGGACTTGTCCCTCCCTGAACTCAGTAGGGCCGCTACCTTTAAACTTTAACCGATTACGGGGATGATCAGGAACAATATGGTATAACTACGACGAATACTAACGAGGTACATAATAGTTAACAGATTGAACAAAACAGAGACAGGTCCAGTTGTTCGATGTTGTACGTCACGGTCAAGTTGTTTCTGTATTTTGATGGCGACTGGTGCCTTTTATAGTGAGTGGGAATCTACCTATGGCGATATTCCTGAGACTCCGGACTCTGATCGTTCTCCCCTTCCGGGTTATGGGGAGTGGTAGGGTCAAGTCGTCCTTCATCGGTCTTTCTGGAGCTGTGGGGATAAGGGTTTCTTAACCCGGAGGGTGAGGGGGGTGACTCCCCCCTTACAATCCATCAATCTTATCCTTTGTTCTCAGGTTTTGCCACCACCGATTTTCTGTTCCTTCCCTTTTGGGGAACGCTTTTATCTTATTTCCTTTAAGTTTCCTTCCAGGCTCCTGGACTTACTCCTGGAGTCCATCTTGTTTGTCGTGAGGACCGATCGGGTTAAATGTATCCCATCCGGGTCCCCCTCCTTTTTTTGTATTTTTCTCTTCGGTTTCGCACACGCGAGAGAGAGAGAGACGACGCGCGACCGCGCCCGGGGGTGAGAGAAGAGAAACGCAGAAACCCAGCCGTACGGGAGTACGGAGCTCCTACCTAAGAGAACGATAAAAGATTTATTTTATCTCGACATTGTGAATATACAGATTCTCGATATTGTACCAGACAGGTTCTGGGCTCTCGACACTACACGGCTCCCGAAATTACAGGCAGTGAGGTTTAGAAACAACACTGTTGTGTCTTGACTCCTCGTATGTGAGCGAACTGTAGTCCTAATCAGTCTTCCAAAAGTCCTTCCTCTTTGACAGGAGTTCGTCCTATATAACAACAACATATTAGGGATCGTGTCTTAAATTTGACTCAACAAACAAGACATTAGTAGTCAAAGTCTGTATTTCTTTTTTTAGTAAAATACACTGATTCTGATTCCTTCCATCTCTCTCTCTCTTTTTTTTTTCTGCAAACAGGAAAAAAGGAGGAACTCTTGAGGTCTGGGGAAAGAGGAGCTCTCGGGGTCTTCTGGGACTTGTTGAATAGTTGGACGGATCCTTGACTGAGAGAGTTTCGATACATTATACGATAACATACAGGTATAGTGTTAAAAAAAGAGTTACTTGTAAACTGAACAAAAGTACAAAAACGATGATAGTTATCACAACGATACTTGTACAGAGTCATGTGTGTACTTTTTAAAAAGGTCCCGGATTCTAAACTTACAGGTTCAACACCTTATACCATACGAGTTAAAATAATCAATTCATTATGGTTTTACAAAGATTTCCCCAACAGGGTCAAATGTGAGGGGAGTCGTCATATATTCGAAAGGAAATGGATAGTGAAATATGACCGTAAAAAAAAAATTGAAAACCGTTAGATTACTCAGTTTTATTATGGAGTAACTCCAGAAGTAAACGGAACAAGACTAATGGTTACTCCAACTCACAGGAAAGTATACAAATAAACTGTAAGTCCAAAGGGTGAGACACTTTACGAACAGGTACAGAAAACGGGTAAAAATTTAATATATAAAAAAAGAAAAAGGTAAAACTAGACACTCTCAAAGACTTGTGGGTGATACACCTTAATTCCCCACAGAGTCATTCTAAAATATCCTTTTTTTGGGAAAATAACTTCAACTTGAAACCTACTCACAAAACCTGCTCCCAGAGTCTTTCATTCTCAAACCAGATCAAAACTACGGTAGTCTTTCTCCCTTACTAAAACATTAACCCATACAGTTATTTAAAATAGATAACCCTCCACTCTTAGTCAAGTCAAGGTAAGTCAACGAGTCAGCACAGGTTGAGAAACACTGGGGTACTTAGCGTCGTACGGTCCGGAGGGACTGGTAGTGGTTGAGGGCCTCAAGTAAGTCTGAGTACAGGTAGCTCAGTCACTACGGTAGGTCGGTAGAGTAGGGGACAGTAGGGGAAAAGGAGGACGGGGGTTAGGGAGGGTCCTAGGCTCAGAAAAGGTTACTCAGTTGAGAAGCGTACTCCACCGGTTTTATGACCGCAAAGTCAAAATCGTAGTAAGGGAGGTTTCTTTAGGGTCCCGACTAGAGGAAGTCTTACCTGACCAACCTAGAGGAACGTCAGGTTCCCTGAGAGTTCTCAGAAGAGGTTGTGGTGTCAGGTTTTCGTAGTTAAGAAGCCACAAGTCGGAAGAAGTGTCAGGTTGAGAGTGTAGGTATGTACTGGTGACCTTTTTGGTATCGGAACTGATCTGTCTGGAAACAACCGTTTGATTACAGAGACCAAAAGTTATACGATAGATCCAACCAGTATTGAAAAGAAGGTTCCTCATTCACAGAAAATTAAAGTACCGACGTCAGTGGTAGACGCCACTAAAACCTCGGGGGTTTTTATTTCAGACTGTGACAAAGGTGACAAAAGGGTAGATAAAGGGTACTTCACTACCCTGGCCTACGGTACTAGAAGCAAAAGACTTACAACTCGAAGTTCGGTTGAAAAGGTGAGAGGTGAAAGTGAAAGTAGTTGTCCGGAAAATCAAGGGGAAGTGAAAGACGGTATTCCCACCACAGTAGACGTATAGACTCCAATAACTATAAAGAGGACCGTTAGAACTAAAGTCGGACACGAAGGAGCTCGGGTCGCAAAGGGTACTACATGAGACGTATATTCAATTTATTCGTCCCACTGTTATATATGGGAACTGCATGAGGAAAAGAATAAACCTTAGTCAGACAACAAGGTACAGGTCAAGATTGACAACGAAGGACTGGACGTATATCCAAAGAGTTCTCCGTCCAGTACACCAGACCATAAGGGTAGAGAAAGTCTTAAAAGGTGTCAAATAACACTAGGTGTGTCAGTTTCAGAAACCGTATCAGTTATTTCGTCTTTATCTACAAAAAGACCTTGAGAGAACGAAAAAACTACTAGGTCGTCTACAACCGTTAAACCAGAGACCAAGAAGACGGAAAAGATTTTGGTCGAACTTGTAGACCTTCAAGTACCAAGTGTATAACGACTTCGGACCGAACCTCTTAAAACTCATAATGAATTGATCGCACACTCTACTCACGTTAACACACCATCAAACTCGTAAGAAACCGTAACGAAAAGAAACCCTAATCTTACTTTTGAATGGAAAAGGTCAGGACACCGGTGACGACTCAAAAGGTTTAAACGACCGTATAACTCACGTCGTGAAAGTGTCGTAGTAGAAAGTCCTAAACTTTATCGAGGTGACCTTAAGGTAGTGGAGGTGATCGAAACAAGTATCACTACGAAGGATTCCGGGTGAACTCAAGTGTAAGGTCCTACAGACCGAGATCCACTCACTAGTGTGGTAGCACTAATAGACCCAGTACTTCTAGAAAAAACATGTCAAGAAGACACATAAGAACGGTAGAGAAGAATTATAGAAAACGAAGACAATCCAGGTATGGTAAAGACAGGAAATAGTTCGGGTAGAAACGTACTTTATAAGGGAGCCATAGAGATTAAAAGAACTTCTCTAGAGATCAGAAAGGGTAAGACAACAAAAGGAGATAAAGAAACGTAACTAACGACTTCTTCAGAAAGAATAGAGAAGAACGATAAGAGACCCTGAGACGTAAGTCTACGAATATAGAAAGGAAAAGAGGAAACGAAAAGTGGAGAGAAGAAAAGTGTCGATAAACATTCCGGAGGGGTCTGTCGGCAAAACGAAAAAACGTAAAGAAAGGGTACCTCTACCAGAAGTAGGGACAGAAAACATGTTACAGTACTTGGAGTAAGGTATCAAGTAGTCCGTGAGATAGATAGTCTAGATCAGGGAATTTAGATAAAGAGTGAAGGTACCATATTAGTATTCCCTAAACTAAATCCAGTATGGACTTACCAGAAAATCAACACCGGTTGAGAAACTCCGCGGCAACTGACATCAGACGGTCTGAAAAGACAGATACCCTAAAGGGTCCGTTCTTATGACCTCACCCAACGGTAAGGGAAGAGATCCCCTAGAAGGACTGGATCCCTAGCTTGGACCCACAGGCCGTAATGGTAGAGTCGGTGGTCCCTTCGGGTTTGGGAGAACCTCCATCGGTAATTGGACTGGTATCGCAGGTATGTGGATTCCCGACCCAACGGAGTCCGGTTTTTTGATCGTCCCTCCCTCACGTTGGGGTAGGAATTCGTTTATTAACCTAATTTCAAAATGACTCGTTCCAGGACGGGTGGTCTCATTCTGGCTCAAAACGGGTAGTGGTCAGGAAGGGTAGTCCTTTGAATGTGTTCGGAGGATCAGAGGAGGTAATCTACCCCCTGTTTTCTTCGTTCTTCTTGGTGTTAGGGTGTCACAGATTTTGTTTTGGTGAAATGTCTTTAATACTCAAGTCAAGTCAGTGAGTCAGTACAGACTGACAAACCCTGGGGTACCTGACGTCGTGTGGTTCGGAGGGACAAGTAGTGGTTGAGGGTCTTAAATGAGTTTGAGTACAAGTAACTCAGCCACTACGGTAGATTCGTAGAGTAGGAGACAGTAGAGAAAGAGGAGGACGGAAGTTAGAAAGGGTCGTAGTCTCAGAAAAGGTCACTCAGTCAAGAAGTGTAGTCCACCGGTTTAATAACCTCAAAGTCGAAGTTGTAGTCAGGGAGGTTACTCGTAAGTCTTGACTAAAGGAAATCCTACCTGACCAACCTAGAGGAACGTCAGGTTCCCTGAGAGTTCTCAGAAGAGGTTGTGGTGTCAAGTTTTCGAAGTTAAGAAACAGTGAGTCGAAAGAAATATAAGGTTGAGAGTGTATGTACATACTGGTGACCTTTTTGGTATCGGAACTGATCTGTCTGCAAACAACTGTTTCATTACAGAGACGAAAAATTATATGACAGATCCAACCAGTATTGAAAGGAAGGTTCCTCGTTCGCAGAAAATTAAAGTACGGACGTCAGTGGTAGACGGACTAAAACCTCGGGGGGTTTTTATTTCAGACGGTGACAAAGAGGTAGATAAAGGGTACTTCACTACCCTGGTCTACGGTACTAGAAGCAAAAGACTTACAACTCGAAATTCAGTTGAAAAAGTGAGAGGAGAAAGTGAAAGTAGTTGTCCGAGAAATCAAGAAGAAGTGAAAGACGGTACTCCCACCACAGTAGACGTATAGACTCCAATAACTATAAAGAGGGCCGTTGGAACTAAAGTCGGACACGAAGGAACTCGGGTCGCAAAGGGTACTACATGAGACGTATATTCAATTTATTCGTCCCACTGTTATATGTCGGAACTACATGAGGAAAAGGATAAACCTTGGTCAGACAACAAGGTACAGGTCAAAATTGACAACGAAGGACTGGGCTTAGGTCCAAAGAGTTCTCCGTCCAGTTATTAAGACCATAAGGGTAGAAAAAGTCTTAAAAGGTGTCAAATAACACTAGGTGTATCAGTTTCCGAAACAGTATCAGTTATTTCGTCTTTATTTATAAAAAGACCTTGAGAGAACGAAAAAGTTACTAGGACGTCCACAACCGTTAAACCAGAGACCAAGGAGACGGAAAAGATTTTGGTCGAACTTGTAGACCTTCAAGTACCAAGTACATAACGACTTCGGACCGAACCTCTTAAAACTCGTAATGAAACTATCGTACACTCTACTCACGTTAACACACCATCAAACTCGTAAGAAACCGTAACGGAAAGAATCCCTAACCTTACTTTTGACTGGAAAAGGTCAGGACACCGGTGACGACTCAAAAGGTTTAAACGACCGTATAACTCACGTCGTGAAAGTGTCGTAGTAGAAAGTCCTAAACTTTATCGAGTTGACCTTAAGGTAGTGGAGGTGATATGTCTTTCATATAGTCGTACTTTTAAGTCTTTCAATGTAGGGTCTACTTCCCTATTCGATTTTGGGGTCCTCTTGTTCATTTACTTCACCTCTATCCGTTGGAAGGTCTTTTTCTTAAGTCTTATTAGTATCACTTATTCTAAGTCCTAGAGGTTTTTTCTTACCTCTGTTTCAAACTCTTCTACGTTCTTTATAAATGGTTTCTGGATGTTCTTGTTTTCTTGTTTGTTTGTCTCTACTTATTATGTGATCTTCCTTAAGTGTCGTCTTATTGACTCCGTCTTCGTGCCTATTTACTGGGCCTCCTGTCTTACCACTTTTAGTGACGGTGTCTTGTCTTATATCTTTTTTCTTAATTTTCTGTACTGCTGTCGGATTCTCTGGGGACCTTGTTGTCATTTACGTGGTTGTAAGTGTAATATCCCCAGGGTCTTCTTCTCTCTCGCTTTCCGAGACTCTTTTATAAACTTATCTATTATCGACTTTGAAAGGATTATACCCTTTCCTTTATTAGTTGGTTCAGTTCCTTCGGGTCTCTCAGGGTTCATCCTATTTGGGTTCCTCCTTATGTGACTCTGTGTATCATTAGTCCGAGTGTTTTTAATTTCTGTCACTATTTTATAATTTTCGTTGTTCCGATTTTGTTGTTTATGGTGTGGTCCCTTGAGGGTAGTCCGACAGTCCACTAAAAAGTTGTCTTTGAGACGTTCGGTCTTCCCTTACCATACTATATAAATTTCACTACTTTCCCTTCTTAGATGTCGGTTCTTATGAGATGGGTCGTACTGAGAGGAAGTCTAAACTACCTCTTTAGTTTTATAAAAGTCTGTTCGTTTTCAATTCTCTTAAGTCGTGGTGGGTTGGCCGAAAGGTTGTTTATGATTTCCTTTAAGAGATAAGTCTTTTGTTCTCTTCCTTTTCGGGATGGGTGTCTTTTATTTGGGTTTTGTTAATTCTTTTACCATTATCCTAGTATGTATAGTTATTAATGGAATTTACATTTATCTAATTTACGTGGTTGGTTTTCTGTCTGACCGACTCGTCAACTCTTATACACATACATACGTGAAGGTGAATGGTGTAGTCAGACGAACTCGAAAGTTTAACATACATTAATAAAATATAATAATCTAATTAGTACAAGGGTAATACCGAATGTTAACATTAGTAGAAAATAAAAAACAGATAACTAACACTTTTGACTATTTGTAGAAAATGATAACTTAATACATTGATACTGAATCAATTATGGTAACATAGTACTAACCAGTTGTCTTTTTAATATCTTAAGATATAGTATTTTCGATCGTAAATTATCTTTTTAGACGTTAGTGGAAAATTTTAGGTATACGTATAGTCTTAATAGAACCTTAAAAAGTTTTTTGTGTTTACGGGTACATAATGAAAAAAAACGGTCACGAGGTCTATACAAATATTACTCGTCGGTACAAGTAATATTTTGTTGACCTGATATACTCCTAGAAAATGAAAATAGATCGAATAAAGTGAAAAAGATAAAGTATAAGTCTCGAAGACAAAGTAAATCAAATACAAAAGGTTAAAGAGGTAGAGAAGAAAAAAATACAAGAAAGAGTTCGGAAACAGTTCATATCATCTTTTCGAAAACATATGTATGTATTTGTCATAAATATTATATATATAAAATCTTTTGAATACTTTAAAAACACATCGATTTTTTTTACTGTGAATAAGGTGAACAAACTGAATCATACTTATCTTAGGATACGTTGTTCGTTGTCTCCAAATGACATCTCGTGTCCCTTGTTATTAGTTATACAACATTATTGGATATTGTCTTTTATTAAAGTTTATATTACATACACATATACATATTGACTTAGTGTGTGTGTTTAAGATTAAAAACTTTAAATCATTACAAATAGAAAAATGGTCAAAAAGATTTACAAGATACCTTCAGATTATTGTATAATTTATGTTTCAAAATTTATATCAACACATCCTATACTAATTATATTTAATGGATTTAAAATATTTAGACAATTTAATAATTGTAGTAAGTTCTACGAGGATAATAAAAAAGACATGAACTATTTTATAAGAGTTTCTTTACAATTATATAGAGTGATACTAATATATAAAAAAGAAAAGAGAACATAAAGAAGACTAAAAACGAAATACATAGGAACAAAGAAACAACAATTCGATAGATTACCAAATACTACAGAAAAAAGAAAAAGTTAAAATGGAAAATAGTAATTTTTATAAGTAGAAACAAAGTAAATTTTATTTATTTAAAAAATTTTTATGTGACTGTTTTTTTAATATTAATGTGGTCAGTCTTACCGGTAGTAATTTTTCAGGTGTTTGTTATTTACGACCTCTCCCGTACCTCGTTTCCCTTAGGAGGAAACGGTACAATTACCCTTATATTTAACCACGTCAGTGATACCTTTTGTACCCCAAAACAAGAAATGTTTTGACTTTTTATCTCAATGCGATACTAGGTCGTTAGGGTGAAAACCCGTATACAAGTCTTTTTTTGAGATTAATCTTTAGATTCGGTATACGAGGGGTTGCAAGTATCATCGAGATAAACGTTATTGGTTCCGTACCTTCGTTGGATTTACATGTGATTGTCTATTTACCTAATTTTTCCACTCTATGTGTGTGTGTGTGTGTGTGTGTGTGTTACCTTATGATGAGTCAGTATTTTTACTTACTTCATTATGGTAAATATCGTTGTACCTACCTGGATCTCTAATAGTGACCTCTTCCGTTACCGTGGGGTGAGGTCATGAGAACGGACCTTTTAGGGTACCTGCCTCCTCGAACCATCCGACGTCAGGCACCCCAGCGATTCTCAACCTGTACTGACTCGCTGAAGTGAAAGTGAAAAGTGAAAGTACGTAACCTCTTCCTTTACCGTTGGGTGAGGTCACAAAAACGGACCTCTTAGGGTCCCTGGCCCCTCGGACCACCCGACGGCAGAGACCCCAGTGTGTCTCAACCTGTACTGACTTCACTGAATCGTCGTTGTCGTCGTCGTCGCTAATAGTATGATTCACTTCATTCAGCGTGTTTCTTTCTGTTTACAGTATATATAGATAGTGAATATACATCTTAGATTTTATACTATGTTTACTTTATCAAATATTTTGTCTGAGTGTCTGTATCTTTTGTTTGAATACCAATGGTTTCCTATTTTCCCGTCCCACCACTCCTATTTAATCCTCAAACCCTAATTGTCTATATGTGATGATATATATTTTATCTATTTATGATTCCTGGATGATATATCGTATCCTTTGATATAGGTTATAGAACATTATTGGACACGCCGGAAGGGTCCACCGAGTCATCATTTCTTAAACGGACGGTTACGTCCTCTACGTTCAAGCTAGAGATACAGTCTGTCCAGGGGACCTCTTCCTTTACCGTTGTGTCAGGTCATAAGAACGGACTTTTCAGGGTACCTGTCTCCTCGGACCGTCCGATGTCAGGTACCCTATTATGGAGTATTGGACATTACTTTTCTTATATACACACATATGTACACACACACAAATAAATATTGACTTAGTTAAACGACATATGGTCTTTGATTATGTTGTAACATTTAGTTGAGATGAAGTTAATTTTTTGTTATTAATTAATTAATTAAATTACATATACTTTTCCATTTTCAGGATCTTATCGATTTGTCAGATCTTTTTCTTCTTATTTTACTCTTCTTAGTAAGGTGGGTTAAAATTCTCAATAATATATCGATATATTAGTTCTGAGACACTATAATGATTTCCCTATCCGTGTGTCTAGTTACTTTGTCTTATCTCTTGGGTCTTTATCTAGGTGTGTTTATAAAGTTTGTTGAAAAATTTACCTCTTTTCCTTTAAGTTACCTCCTTCCTATTAGAAAGTTATTTTCCACGACCTTGTTAATCAGTAGGCATCTGTTTTTATACTTGAAACTGAATTTACATTGTGGAATATATTTTAAACCTCTTCCTTTACCGTTGGGTGTCATGATAATGGACCTTTTAGAGCACCTGTCTCCTCGGACTATCTGAGGTCGGGTACCCCAGCGTTTCTCAGCCTGTGTTGACTCGTTGAAGTGAATGAGATATACTTTTAATTGATTTTTAATTAGTATCTAAATTTACATTTCGTATTTTGTAATTGTGAAAGTCCTTTTTCCTCTTTTAGAAACCCTAGATCCCAATCCGTCTCTAGAATCTGAACTGTGATTTTCGTGTTAGGTATTTTCCTTTTAAACTATTTAACCTTAGTAGTTTTAAAAAGAATGAGACACCTTCATCAGGGACAATTCTTATACTTTTCTGTTCGATAACTGACCTTCTTTTATAAATAGTAGGTGTATAAGTTGTTTTCTCGTGAGTTTCGAGTTATCAATTTTTTTAAGTTGGTCTTTTACCTGTTTTCTATACTTTTCTGTAGAGTGAATTCTCTCATGTCTCTATCTTTTCCTTGTGTATTTTCCTACGAGTTGTAGTAATAGGTAATTCCTTTACGTTTAATTTTGGTGTTACTCTAAAGTGACGTATGTATAGTCTTATAGACTTTCTTTCGTCACTACTGTAGTTTACGACCACTCCTACGTCTCTTCGACCCAGTGAGTATGTAACAACCACCCTTACCGTATCCGTGAGACCTTTACAAACCGTCAAAGAATTTTTTCTTTTAATTCATACGTTTGTGGGTAAATACTATTTTTGAGAAGTTTATCACCCATATCTCCCTTGTATGAAGTGTTTTTATTTTCGGTATATACTATTCGAGTTTCGATTGTAGCATGAGTTATCACTTTGCGATTTTCTTAAAGGAGATTCTAATCCTTGATCTGTTCCCACGGTAAGAGTGGTGAAAATAAGTCGTATTATGACCTTCAGGATCTGTACCGTTAGTCTCTTCTTTTTCTTTACTTTCCTTAGGTTTAAACTTTCCTTCTTCATTTTTAGAAACGTCTACTATACTATGATATGTTTCTTTTAGGATTTCTACGGTTGTTTGTTGATGATGTGGACTAGTTAATTAAGTCATTTTAATTAAGTCCCGTGTTTTAATTATATGTCTTTAGACAGTGTAAAAAAAGTATAATTACTACTTGATTTTTTTTCTTCTTTTTAATTCCTTTATTAGGGTAAACGTTATCGTAGTATTTCTTATTTTATGGATCCTTATTTAGATTGATTCCTCTAATTTCTGGACATGAGCCTTTTGACATTCTGTTACTACTTTCCTAAACTTCTACTGTGTTTATCCACTTTTATGTGTGATATAAGTCCCTAACCTTCTTAACTATGACAATTTTACTGGTATGATGGGTTCCATTAGACATATAAATTACGTTAGAGAAAGTTTTATGGGTTACTATAAAAAGTGTCTTGATTTTATTTATCAAAATTTTAAACATACCTTTGTTTCCGAGGTTTTTCGGTTTTGTTAGGACTCTTTCTTCTTGTGTCAACCTCCATAGTATGACGGACTAAAGTCTGATATTATCTTTCAATATCCTTTGATTTGTCATACTTCGACCGTGTTTTTGTCTGTGTATCTAGTTACCTTATCTCTAGTATCTTATCTCTGTTGTCTTTATTTGGGTACGTAAATACCAGTCAATTAGATACTGTTTCCCCCGTTCTTACATGTTACTCCTTTTCTGTCGGAGAAGCTATTGGTCACGACTCTTTTGACTTGTCGATATATTCTTACTTAAATCTTGTAGATTGTGGTGTGTATTCTTTATTTCATTTTTACCTAATTTTTGGATTTAAATTCTGGTCTTTGGTTTTTTGAGGATCTTCTTTTGTATCCGTCTTTTGAAACTGTATTTGGTATCGCTATAGAAAAACCTAGACAGAAGATTCCGTTTCCTTTATTTGTTTTCTCTGGATTAATTTGAATTCCCAAAACGTGTTGTTTCCTTTGGTCGTTGTTTTACTTTTCTTTAGATGACTTACCCTCCTTTATATACTTTTGACACACTGACTATTTCCCAATTATAGGTTTTATGTATTTGTCAAGCATATTCACTTTCACTTTCAGGGAGTCAGGACAGACTGAGAAACGCTGGGGTATCTGACACATCAGGTACCTTAAGAGGTCCGGTCTTATGACCTCACCCATCGGAAAGGCAAGAGGTCCCTTAGAAGGGTTGGGTCCCTAGCTTGGGTCCAGAGGACGTAACGTCCGTCTAGTTTTTTTTTTTTTTTTCTTTCTTTCTTTTTTTTGACTAAATTTTTACTCGTCTTCTGGACTTGTCTGTAAAAAGATTTCTTCTATATGTCTACCGGTTGTCTGTATACTTTTCTACAAGTTGTAACGATCAGTAATGTCTTTACGTTTAGTTTTGTTGTTACTTTATGTGGAGTATGGACGGTCTTACAACAAAGACAAAAAGCGATTCGGGACAGACTGATAAACGTTGGGGTACTTAACGTCGTACGAACCGAAGGGGTAGAAAGTGATAGAGGGTCTTAAACGACTTTGAGTACAGGTAACTCAGTTACTAGGTCGGTAGAGTAGGAGACGACGGGGGAAGAGGAGAACGAGAGTCAGAAAGGGTCGTAGTCCAAGAGAAGGTTACTCAGTAGAGAAGTGTGGTCCACCGGTTTCATAACCTCGAAGTTGAAGTCGTAGTCAAGAAGGTTACTTATAAGTCCCAACTAAAGGAAATCCTAACTGTTCAGATTAGAGGAACGACGGGTTCCCTGAGAGTTCTCAGAAGAGATCGTGGTGTCAAGCTTTCGTAGTTAAGAAGTCATAAATTCCAGGTTGAGAGTGTAAGTATGTACTAATGACCTTTGTGGTATCGGAACTGATCTACCTGGAAATAACCGTTTCACTACAGAGACGAACAATTATGTCACAGATCCAAACAGTGACGAAAAGAAGATTCCTCGTTCACAGAAAATTAAAGTACCGACGCCAGTGGTAGGTGTCACTAAAAGCTCTGGTTCTTTTATTTTAGACCGTGACAAAAGTGAAAAAGAGGTAGATAAACGGTACTTCACTACCCTGACCTACTTTACTAGAATCAAAAATCTTACAACTCAAAATTCGGTCGAAAAAGTGAGAGGAGAAAGTGGGAGTATTTGTCCGAGAAATCAAGTAGAAACGAAAGACGGTAATCTTATAAGTTATAGTAGACCTATAGACTCCAATAACTATAAAGAGGGTCGTTAGAACTAAGGTCGAACATTAAGTAGGTCACGTCGTAAAACGGACTACATGAGACGTATATTCAATTTATTCGTCCCACTGTTATATGTCGGAACTACGTGAGGAAATGGTTAAACCTTGGTCAGGCAACAAGGTACAGGACAAGATTGACAACGAAGAACCGGAAGTATGTCCAAAAAATCCTCCGTCCATTTCACCAGACCATAAGGGTAGAGAATTTCTTAAAAGGTGTCAAACAACACTAGGTGTGTTACGAATCACAACAGTTACTTCGTCTTCTACTACAAAAGTCCTTAAGAGAACGAAAAGGATACTAGGTCTCCTACTACCGTTAAACTAAAGACCAAGGAGACGGAAGAGATTTAGGTCGAACATGTAGACCTTCAAGAACCAAGTGTATGACAACTTCGGATCGAACTTCCTAAAATTCGTAATGGAACGATCGTATACTTTACTCACGTTGACACACCATCAAACTTGTAAGAAACTTTAACGGAAAGAAACCTTAACCTTATTTTTGACTAAAAAGGTCAGAACACCGATGACGACTCAAAAGGTTTAAACAACCGTATAACTCACGTCGTGAAAGTGTCGTAATGGAAAATCCTAAACTTTATCGAGTCGACCTTGAGGTAGTGGAGATGATCAAAACAAGTATTATTACGAAGGATTCCGGGGGAACTTAAGTGTAAGGTCCTACAGACCGACATCCACTCACTGGTGTGGTAGCACCAATAGACCTAGTAATTCTGGAAAAAATATATCAAGAAGACATATAAGACCGGTGAAGAAGAATTAAAGAAGACGAAGACAATCCAGGAACGACAAAGACAGGAAATAACACGGGTAGAAACGTACTTTACAAGGGGACCACGGAGGTCAAAAGAACTTCTGTAGAGGTCAGAAAGGGTAAGATAACAAAAGAAACGTAACAAGTGACTTTTTCCGAAAGAATAGAGAGGAACGATAAGAGACCTTGAGACGTAAGTCCACCCATACAGAAAGGTAAAGAGGAAACGAAAAGAGAAGAGAAGAAAAAAATCGATAAACATTCCGTAAGAGTTAGTAAAACGGAAAACGTAAAGAAAAAGAACCCCTACTAAAACCAGTGGTGGAGAACATGTTACAATCTTTGGAGACAAGTATCAAGAAGTCCGAGAGACAGATGGTCTAGATTAGGGAACTTAGATGAGTAGTGGAGGTGACATATTAGGATTCCCTAAACTAAATTCAGTATGGACTTTCCAGATCTCCAAAAGGGATGAAAGAAGTTAAATTCGGACTTAAAACGTTATTCCTTTAGTACTGACTTCGGTGAAGTCGAGATCCAGAACAAAAACGACGGACATATCTCGAAGAGGTGGAAACCGACGTTTCTTATATTAGTTAAATTAAAGTCATAACTGGTATACCAGTACAGGTACACATCAGTAGAGAACACAATAGTCTTCTCCCACAAACGATACTGGTTACACAAGATGACCGTTTTGAGACCACCTTAAACGGGACGAAGTAAAACATGAGGGTCCGGTTTGAACGGTCTTACCAATAGTAGTTTTCTGGTGTTTATTGTTTACAACCACCCCTACACCTCTTGTGAACATGTGACAACCACCCTTATATTTAACCACGTTGGTGAACTCTTACCGTATCTCAAAAGAGTTTTTTGATTTTTATTTCGATGGTACACTAGGTCTTTAAGGTGAGGACCGATATATAGACTTCTTTTGTATTTGAGATAAAACTTTTTTATGTACGTGGAGTTGTCATCAACTCCACACTTGTAGGACCTCACACTTAAGTTCCCTCGGAATCCTTCGTAATAATACTTGTTTTGATCGCCTCCAATACCTTAAGGTCGACTCCATAAAGTTTAGGATTTTCCACTACAACAATTTCACGACATGAGTTATATGGTTATTTAAACCCTTTGAGTTTATTATGATCGTTATGATAAATGTTATTGGATATACACCTTCGTTGGATCACAAATAGTTGTCTACTTAACTATTCCTTCTATACCATATATAAATGTTACCTGTTGATTCTTCGGTATCTTTCTTACTTTAAAACGGTGAACGTTGTTGTACCTGTCTGGACCTCTCATAGTACGAATCACGTTATTAAGTTTACTCTTTCTGTTTATGACATACATTAGTGAATATACACTTTAGATTTTTTATTTGAGTCAAGTCAAGTCAAGTCAAGTCAGCGAGTCAGTACAGACTGAGACGCTGGGGTACTTGACGTCCGGAGGGACAGGTAGTGGTTGAGGGTCTCAGGTGGGTTTGGGTACAGGTAACTCGACTACTACGGTAGGTTGGTAGAGTAGGAGACAGTAGGAGAAGAGGAGTACGGGAGTTAGAAAGGGTCGTAGTCCCAGAAAAGTTTACTCAGTCGAGAAGTGTAATCCATCGGTTTCATAACCTCAAAGTTTTTATTTGATCACATATAAATTTTTGTCTTTGTCTAAGTGTCTAGATTTCTCGTTTGATCACCAATGGTTACTCCTCCGTACCCTTCTCCGTTCTAATCCCTTAATCCCTTATGCTTGATGACACATATTTTATTTGATATTCTTTATATAACATGTCGTGTCCCTTATATCGGTTATAAAATATTAGTGAACTTCACCCCCATATCAGATATTTGTAAAACTTAGTCATAAACATTTTGTACTTTTATAATATTATAATATTTAGTTGATATGGAGTAATTTTATTAGTTTTTGTTGTTGTTTTTGGGTTTATACATTAATGGTATACTGGGTTGTTAACATAAAACCCGTAAATAGGGTCTCTTGTCTTTTGAATACTAGTGTGATTTTGGACATATACTTACAAGTATCCTTGAAATAAACATTATCACTTTTGGACCTTGTTCAGACGTACAGAAAGTTACCAGTTACCAATATGGTTGATACCTTGTAGATATAGGAACTTATAAACGAACGAAACGAACGATTCAACGAAGTCAGCACAAGATGAGAAACACTGGGATACCTGATATCGGACGGTCCAAGGAGACAGGTACCTTAAGAGGTCCGTTCTAATGACCTCACCCAACGGTGCGGGAGGAGGTACCCTAGAAAGGCTGGGTCCCTAACCTGGGTACAGAGAAAGTAGAGGACGTAACCGTCCACACAAGAAATGGTGATCGGGGTGGACCCATCGGATAAGAACTTATAATGAGTCATTATTTTCCTTACTTGATAACTATCTACGTCGTTGAATCGACTTAGAGGTCCCTTAATACCACTCACCTTTTTCGGTCAGGGGTTTCCAATGTATAGCATACTTAACATATTGAAAACCCCCAAAAAACCGACGCGGTCCAGAATCAACGCCGGGTGTCCTAGAAATCAACACCTTACACCCTAGTTCAAGGGGTTGGTCCCTAGCTTGGGTCCGGGGGACGTAACCTCGTACCTCAGAATCGGTGACCTAGTGGTCCCTTCAGGGGTCGTATTGTCAAAAAAAAAAATTAACCCTACAAGACATAGAAAGAAAGAAAGAGAAGGGAGGTTGTACATTGACCCAGTTTCATGGTGACAGACAGATTTTAAATTTTGTTAAAATTTCTTAAAATTTTTAACCTTTAAAACCCTTGAAGGAACCACCAGGTCGCCAATTCTAAGACTCGAGGGTTATGTCCCCCGGACCCAAACTAGGGACCAGTCTCTTAATCTATGGCGTGCGACATTGATTCTCGACCAAACGGTGTTGATTTTTCTAGGGTTAGGGTGTACGGTGTTGCTTCTAAGACTCATGTCGTTGATTCTGGGTCGTGTCGGTTTATTTATTTATAAAAATTGACTTTTAAGAACTTCTTTTCTTTTAAGGGATCTTCTTTAAGTAGAAGTTGAAGCACCGGACTTCTGAGACTTCCGGAAAACGAAGACACTGGTCAAAACTGCAAACGAGACCGAAACCGAAACGTAAAGGAGGGTTCTACCGGTATGGTCGATCAGGAAATTCCTGGAATGTTGAAGGTAAAGTGAAGGAGTACCGTTAACAGTTCTCTAACGAAGTCTGACTCCGAGGGTGAAGTAACGGATTTTTGAACTGTCAACAAAACCCCCGATAAGTCAAAGTATGAAAGGTGACACACATCAGATCCGTCCTCCCCTTAAGGGTTGTGGACGAAGGGTGACGACCGAGGACAATGTTTTCGGTTACCTCGGTCTAGGAAAAAAATGGAGGTGAGACCATATCTATGACACACCCGAGAACTGGGTTTAAACCGAGAGAAAATTCTGAAACTTAGTACTCACTCATTACGTTATTACCTCTTTTGACCTTTACTCTCACAAGTGCCGTTAAGGTTACTACAGTGTTTAGAAAAAAAGAAGGATGAGGAGTCTTAGTTGATGGTTTGAGCACGAGACGTATAATTACACACCGAATATCTTGATTCTCAAGGGATTGATAGTCGGAACAAGAGGGTACTCCCACTCATATAATATACTCTGGGAGATGGACTCCGACATGAAAATCAATGGTCTCTTTTCAGTATATAATTAAGTGAGTTGTCTTTAAATAAGTCACACACGAAACCCGGTCCGTCACAAGATCTACGACCACTATGTTACTTCATGTTCCGTCTACATCCGGGTCGAGAGTATTCATTTATTACTTATTTTTTCCATTCAAGTCTATCATTACGATATACTTCTTTCACATTAGTTCACCCTTTACCCCAACCTCACCTCTCCAGATGCAATCTATACGAATAGTCCCTTTCGGAGAAATTCCTATATAAACTTGACTCTGGATTTCATACCGTTCAGTCACCATACCTATAGACCTCCCTTTATTTTATTAAGGTCCGTCTCCCTTTTCGTTCATGTTCTGTGACTTTACTCTTCCCAAACCATACAAATTTTTTGTCTTTCTACCCCTGTAGGGACCACCAGGTCACCGATTCTGAGGTGGGAGAATTACGTCCCCGGGGTTCAAACTAGGCACCAATCCTTTGATCTGGAGTGTACGGTGTCGATTCTCAAGTTTACGGTGTTGATTTCTAGTCCGTGTCGGTTTATTTATTTATAATTTTTTTCTCTTTCTTTGTCTTTCTGTAGATCACGTCAATCCTATCTCACTAACTACTCCTCTCTCCATTGTCGATTCTAATACTTCCATAACCCTTCGTCTAGTACGTCCTGGAACATCCGATGATAACCCCGAAACCAAAAACGACACTCACGTCACTCTCAGTATCCTCCTAAAACTTGTTTCCTTCCTATAGTGACTGAATCCAAAAGTGACCTGGCCAAACTCACGACACTCTATACAACTACCTCTGTTCCTACCTTCGTTCTTGTTCCAACGACAAATCCACTATAAACGGATAGTAACAAACTGAAGTTTTTACCACGGAAGAGGTCCATCTGTATTGGGGTACCGTGAACCGAACCTTCTCTCCCGGAAATAGATTTCTTCTTCTACGGGGAAAAACGACGTCTACGTCGGGTGTGGACCATGTACAAAATCTTAGTCTTGTGTATGACCTGAAGTCGGGGATGACCCGGGGATCGGTCTATAGGAACGTGTCACATGTTTAGTACGTTGACAACTATCAGGACTAGTTTCTCTGACCACCTCCGACAACGACATTAGGTCTACTCTCTACGACTATCAAACCTAGATCCACCGTCGTCTCACCTCCCTCCTTTTCCGTGCTCCGTATACGACTCCTTCAGGAAATGGGACCCTGGTCAGGATCAGGACTCTTCTTACCTGGCAATAACAGAGATTCTCTTCGAGATTACAGATGGTTTTGACACCCGAGTCTGAGTAAGGTCGGGATTTGTTAAGGGAGTTCCCTCTCCACCCCCACCAATGACCCACTCTCCAACCTTCACCCGTTCCCTTCCTCCAAAGAAAGGGGTACCTCTCTTAGGTATCAGGGGTCCTTCTAAACCGGAAGGTCTTCTTACTGTCCGTCATCCGATCGGGACGTTCTCTCAGGTCCTCGTCAACATGTAGATACGTTTAACACTCTTTACACTTATAATTAGGGATGAATTGGAATGTTCCACTAATACTCCTAGTTTATATACAAGTTTCGTAGATCTAATCCGGACCGTTAATCATCCGTAAGTCTTCCGGAACCAGGATCAGAACCAAGGAAGTGTCTGAGTGACTCTGTAGAATCTGTTTACCGAAAGGGAAAGACTCCGAGTTTAAGAAGTAAACATGTTACTTATTTTATGAGGAACGTTTCTATTTCAACTATCTTGTCTGTCTTACTTTGGGACCTACACTTGTGCTGTTTTTACTCTAACGGGATTCTTTCAAATCGTCTTACGTTGGGTCTTTTTACCACTATTAAGGGGATCTCCCCGAATCTCTTCGACCAGGTGGTGAAAAGAAATGAGAAAGACCAGAAGGAAGTAAAGACAAAGAGAAAGGGAACCAGAAAGAGTCTGTAAAAGAGGAAGGACCGAAGGGAGACACAACGGGGAAAGAAAAAAGTTTAAAGACGAAAAGACAAAGAAACAGAATGAGAAGAGTAAGGGAAGTTACTCGTTGTCAGAAACCTGGTTAGATTGAGAGGTGTAAGGAAAGTGGTGAATGGGGTGAGACAGAGAAAACAGACGAGGTAGGGGTGGGATGGGAAACAGGGAGGAGGATCTAAATTCCTACTCATTACAGACCTCGATGACGTCGACAAGACTCGGTTCCCCGGAGGGTTGAGGGTCTAGACTTATTCCGACTAGGAGTCCTCCCCGTCTCCCCTCTCCCATCGTTCTTTATTCCTCACAACAATGTGAACATCAGAGGAAAAAACAGTAAGTAAAACCTTCTCCTTTTACTTTGTTTTCCCTTTACATTTCGAAGAAGAAAATAGAACGAGGTCTAAGTTAATTACTACGGGACGACGACGACGACGACGACGATTCAGCGGAGTCAGCACAGGCTGAGACACGCTGGGGTCTCTGCCGTCGGGTGGTCCGAGGGGGCAGGGACCCTAAGAGGTCCGTTCTTGTGACCTTACCCAACGGTAAAGGAAGAGGTTACGTACGTTCACTTTTCACTTTCACTTCAGCGAGTGATCACAGGTTGAAGATCGCTGGGGTACCTGACGTCGGATGGTCCGAGGAGGTAGGTACCCTAAAAGGTCCGTTCTCATGACCTCACCCAACGGTAACGGAAGAGACTTACTACGGGATTCTCGAACCAAACTGAAAGATCCTTTCTTTTGAGGAGATTCTTTGGCGTAACAAATTTGTAATCCAAACGGACCTGGTGTCCTAGACTATTCTGTTACTTTTGTCTTTTCCGAAAATTCTGGTTAAATTAGGTGTGTGTTTACATTAAGATTACTTCTTAGTTATCAGACCACCTAGTAAAAAGGATGACGAGGAACCTCTTCGAATTTCTCTGAAAGTTAGCTACCTCACCTATCACTTATTTTACATTATCTGTTCCACCATGAACTAGAACCGTTTAAAGGATTCCACTAAGAAGTCACCGACGACAAATCCTTTGTTACTAGATTACTTTAGTTATATATTACTCTCCACCGGTCTACGAATGTGTTTAATTAGTTCCGATACTGGCGTAGACTTCTTTCTTACCGAGGTGATTGTTCACACGGGTCGGAATTCTTCTTCTCTGCGTCTTGACCTTCTCGTACCGATCGGGACAGATACCCTCTCTCTAAACCTCTATAACGAACAACTAAATACCAACGGATCTGGGTGAAGAGGAGAAAGGAAACAACAGAAACCCCTTAAGAGAGACTGGTAACATTGTCCGGAACAGTTAACGGGGGAAGACGGTCCAACAGTCCCGAGAAGGAACCAAGGTCCCGGGTGAAAAGGGGATATACTAAGTCCTGATTCAGGACTCACTAAATTCGGTCACCAAGAGTTTGTACCAGACTCTAAGAGTCCCCTAGGGGTTCTGTGGAAATCTGACGTTCCAGTTTTGAGAAGAACACTACAATAAAAGTAAAAAGTGGGAGTAATAAAGTGTCCATGTATTACCTTAAAAGGTCTCTAATATACTGTAGTACTACAATAGTGAGACTGTCAATTGTCTTACAAAGACATAAAAACATAAAAAATTTTAAAAGGTTCAAAATTGTATATTTATAGACACAAAAATGTCTATTTAAGTCCAACTGAAGTTATGAATATGACATGACAATAATAATAGATGTCACCAAGGACACTATTAGAGAAATTGATATGATAATAATTTATATAATAATGAAAGTAAAGAAAGTTGTCATAAATAAATAAACCGATGTGTTCCAGAATCAACGTCGTACTCTTGAGAATCAACGTCGCACATCCTAGGTCAAGGGACTAGTCCCTAGCTTGGGTCCGGGGGACGTAATCCTCGTACCTCAGAATCTGTGACCTGGTGGTTCCTTCGGGGTATAATAATGAAGATTTAGTGTTTCCAAAGGAACGTAGATATACCTTTATGTGTTTTTCAATCACATAAAGTAACAAACCAGAACGTTAGTACAAAAATTTTAAAGAGTCAGAAGACTATAATATATCTGACCATCGATAGTGAGTATATTTGTTTTCGAGAAACTCTAGAAGTTATTAAAAATTCTCATATTTCTACAGGACTCCGACTCTTCAAACTCTTGATAACCGACTTCGGTCAGTGTCCTCCAGGGTTAGGAGAAAGGTCTTTAACCAATTTCCTTTTACACAGTGACAGGGTTGAGTACTTCGTCTTTTCCTCAGACGACACCTCACCTTAACACTTTTTCTAAAAAAACTGGACTTTTCTTTGTGTGTTTCTTCGTTGGTAAGGAAAATAAATAAATAAATACCAACGTGACCTAGAAATAACGACGGGTATCCGAAGAGAGCAACGACACCGGAGAGAACAACGTCTCGTGTCCGAGATCCACGCACCTGAAGTCATCAACGGTGTGTGTCCGAATCAATGAGGTTCCGTTCACCTTCGAAGGACCTGGTCCCTGACTTGGACACAGGGGACGTAACTGTCCACCTGAGGATAGGTGACATCGTGTTCCCTTCAGTTCTCGTTGGTAAGGAACTAAACACCCCAAAAAAATTAAATTAATTAGTTAATTAATTAAAAACCGACACGACCCAGAAAAAAACGATACAAGTCCGAAGAGAATCAAAGTCTCTCACCCCTGATGAGATATCAACGTTCAAACGTCCGAAGACTAACACCACCGAAGAGAACAACACCTCGAACCCGAGATCCGATTTCCCGAGTCATCAACGTTACGTCCGAATCAATGAGGTACCGTACACTCTAGAAGGGTCTCGTACCTAGTTTGGGCATGGGGGACGCAACCGTCCGTCCAAGAATTGGTAACCTGATGGTCCCTTCAGGGGAACCAAACAGAAAACTATGACAGGACAGACCTTCACTACGACTCCAGTCGTCGGTCGGTCCGTTCCATCGGATTCTTGTTTCAGTTACGTGACTCAAAGTGTCTTACCGTCCCATCCTATTTGACTCAGGACCTCCATGAAAACCCAGGGTTTTCATGGATGGACTCCCGAAGTAAAAAACACTTTATTACGTAAAAAACAACAAAAATTTCGGTCGACCCATTCCAAACTTCGATGAGCGTAGAATTAATTAATTAACTATATGGGTAACATACGTCAGAAATACTCTGTTATTTTGAGTACTTCCCACTTTTGGACTTATCCGATCTATAATTAAGAAACGAGGGATCACAAAACTTCTCTCAACTAAAGATTGGAATCAGTTGATCTACGAGAAAAACTTAATATTCGTTTCTTATATTCTTACCCCCGTCCCCTTCTCCTACTTCAAAAAGTGAGGAGTCTCGTAAGGATATCTAGAGAAAGAATAAAGGACGGGACAAGAATTGGACCAGGAGGTTAGTACGTATCTAAGATCTTCGTGTCTCAACTAAAAACAACAAGTATTGGTTGTTGGAATTACCTCTTCGTCCTAGTCTCTATCCTTATATGATTAATGATTCAACACGTGAGATAAAGGAAACAAAGTAGTCTGTTTATATTGAGTTCCGAGAAGTGGGGACCCCCTTAAAAGACCGTCAGGTCACCAATCTTGAGACGTTTAGGTGACATCCCCCATACTCAAACTAGGGACCAGTCCCTTGATTCTAGAGTGTACGGCACACCACGTTGGCTTTTTGTTGTTGTTGTTGTTGTTGTTGTTGTTTTTTGGAGAGGTAGAGACAACCATGACCAAGAGACGAGTTGGTTCGTCGGTGAGGTATTCACGGACCGACCCAACGTTTCTCAGTCTGTGTTGACTCACTGAAAGTGCGTATTGTATTTTAGATGGTAGAATTGGTAAAAATTCATATGTCAAGTCATCATAATTCATGTAAGTGTAACGACACGTTAGTAGTGGTGGTAGATAAAGGTCTTGAGAAATGGAGAAAGTTTTGACTTTGGAACGTGTGTAATTTGTTAGTGAGTCGGGGACCGTTGGTAGCAAGATGAAAGACAGAGATACCTAAAACGGATAAGATACATAGAGTATATTAACCTTAGAATGTCATAAACAGAAAAACAATGTCCGAATAAAGTGGATTGTATTAAAGGAGTTCCAAGTACGTACAACATCGCACACTGTCATAAAAGAACCTAGTTGAGAAGAATTTGGTATTAAGACGACGAAGAACCTGGGTGAAACTAATCGTTCTATCATCCGGTATGATTTTTAGAGTCCTATTCCAGAACTTCAGAATTAGAAACACAAAATGAAAAAACCGAATGGGAAGGATTGAGAAAGTGACCCTTTGTTCTCGTAGGTACAAACATAATCAAACATTATTAATCATTAATGACATATTAATATTATGTTAATAAACATAACCGACAACATTGTTTTATGGTGTTTGACCTACCGAAGTTTGTCGTCCTTAAATAGGAGAGTGTCAAAATCTCCGGTCTCTAGGTTTTAGTTTCGCAGTCGTCCCAATCAAGAAAATCCTCCGAGACTCCCTCTTAGACTAGCTACTGAGAGAGGATCAAAGACCAGTAACGACCGTTAGGAACCACAAGGAACTGAACTCTAGGTAGTGAGGTTAGAAACGGAGACAGAAATATATCAAAAGAGGGATACACAGACAGAAGACACAGAGACACAGGATTTAAGGTAGAAGAATATTCCTGTGACCGGTAACCTAATTACCGGGTGGAGTCAGGTCATACTGACGTAGAATTGGAACAATGTAGACGTTTCTGGCATAAAGGTTTCTTCCAGAATAAGTATCTAAGACCCACCTACATTTAACCCCCTCTGTTACGATAAGTCACGTCAGGTAACAACGGAGATTCCTTTAAACCTTAATTCTAGTAATCTCTTCCTTGTATTTCTCTTCCTTTATCTATTGTGAGTCGAAAAACAAAACAAAACGAGGATTGAATCTAGTAATATGTTTCAATTACGTGAAACACGTTTTCTTTTTAGGAACTAACCTTGTCTTGTATCATATTATTTCTAATCTTTTTCTCCTCTCCTTTTATCTCTGACGGAACACCCCGAGAAGGGGATGGTTTACGACGGACTCTCAGAGAACTAGACCATTCCCCCTCCTCTCTCATCTCTGTCACCGGAATCTCCTCCAATTCCCGCGGATTCTTCTTTCCTAACTTACCACCCTGGTACTTCTCTTCGTCCTTGTCCCACTTTTGTCACAGTTCGTGACAACGACCGTCGACTCCCTTCGGGAGGTACTTCTCCCGTTCTCACCGATACGGTGGATTGTTCCGTCACGTTTCGTCTCCATCTCGGGTCTTATTCATCCGTTAGACTGGTCTTATTGACTTTAAAACGGTTCTTAAAAGTCATCAAAATTCCCTTTATGACCCAAAAAGTTCACCGATCCTAAACTCAGTAAAAAACTCTTACAACTTTATTCTCTGGTGTAACCCGACATGAAAAGTCTATGTAAATCCGTCTTCCGTAAATCTATTGAAAACCTCAACAGGTTATAGTTACGAAAACAGAACTCTGGGGATGTTGTAACTGTAGGGATGGTGTCAGTAAGTAAGTTGTTTGTAAACAACTTGTAGATGGTACACGACCCAAGACCTCCAGGTCCCTACTCTTTCAGTCTGTTAGAGGGACGGGATGAACCACAGAAGACCAACCCTTCTCTCCGTGACTTGATTGTTAAATGTACGTCTGACATACTTATCGAAATGCTGAGAACTTCTCGTTCTTCTCAGTGTGGAAAGCATAAAGAGGTTTAATCTAATTTTGACTGAACTCGAAAGTCCTCGGTCTTCTCGTTCTTCGAGTTATGGTAGGAGAAACCGAGAAGAGAAGGAGACCAAATAGATAATCGAATGACTCTAATGTTTCCTCCAACCAGACAAACAGGTATGGAGTCGTCTCTTTTCGGAGATGACGGTACGGACGGTAACATGGAGTAACGGTGTTACATACTGATCACTTGTGTCCAGACGAAGGAAGGTAGACTGTGACGACCAGGTGAGGACTCGTTTCGAAGGTCACGTCCAGTCGTTTCAGGAAGTTTCAGAAGGGTTCACCGTTGAGATTCACTGGTTACAAAGACCCGTATGAAAGTCGAGAAAAGTCTCTGGAGTGACGGAGTCTCCGGAACCTAAAGTTAACTTAGTCCGTAGACGGGTAGTGTCTGTAAGAATGAAAGGTAAGAAATCCCTAAGTAGGGTCCTCAACTCTCTGAAAAGAAAAATCCGGGGACTTTAAGGGAAATAACCCTTTTTATTGGAGCAATGGAGGTTCCTCCCGGGTCTAGATTAGTTGTGTGTTAAAACAATTGCGAAGGATCCTCTTTTTGGAATGTTTGGAGTGAGAGGGTTTCTTCATGTTCTCACTTTACCCATAAATTAACCAAGAGCTGGTGGGTCGTAAGGAGTGAGAAAACCATTGTCGTGGGACTAAACCCTCTAAACTTACTAATAAGAGGATAACCTATATCAGACCAACCTGACAGTTGATAACCTATATCAGTGGATAACTTATATCAGACCTATATAGGTTGATAACCTATATCAGACCATCCTGATCGTTTCGTACTGATAGTACGAAAGGAAATCAGTTCCCTCACCGTGTACTGGGTTTGGTTTGGTCGACCTAGAACTTCTCCAGTCGTGAAATGACTTGAGATTACACGTATACTTAGTGAACTCTCAGAACAATGTTACGTCTAAGACTCGGTCACCCCGGACTTTAGGACGTAAAGATTTTTTGAGGGTCTACTACGGTCACGACGACAGGGTGTCTAGTGGAAAACTCGTCTTTCCTTCATCCCACTCGTTTGTCATAAAAGTAGATTTTGACCTACCTTATGGAAGTAAGTCTACCTCATCGGAAGTCAGATCTTCATCGAGTAGTCAGATCTTAACGAGACCTAGGACAGGAGAGACTGGACTTACGAGTCGGAAAGGAAGGTAAAGATGTTCGAGAGATATAGGAATCTCATTTAATATAAAGCATAAGTTCTACTGTCTCAAATAAAGACTATAAACGTTGGTCTCCCGCCTTCCTCTTCTTCCTTCCTCCCTTCCTCCCTCTCTCTCTCTCTTTAAAGGGAGGTCGAACATTGATCCAGTTTCATGGTAACAGACAGATATGTCGATCGTTGATCAAAAGTCGGAAATACACGACGACTAAAGTCGTTTCTGTAAGACAAAACACTTGGGGAAACCCTCTGATAATTCCTAGAACCCGAAGAAGTTTTGTCATCTTTCGAAGAAACAGATCGTTATTGACTTCCTTTTGAAACCCCTTGATACACGTATCTACGAACTTATAAGTAGAACAAAGTCACAAAACTATTTCCTTTTTTAAGACGTGTAGTGACACTAAGAAAAGTAACTACAGTTTCAGAGGTAATTATTAAAAAGTCCAAGTAGTTTAAAGACCTTCCGGTATAAACTTCCTTAACCGTAATATTTACGATATTGAATAATTTCGGAAGGACCTTCCTTCCTATATACCAATTCCCTACTAGACTCGAACTACAGGGTTTGAGTGACAAGAGTGTTGAGTCCATGTTTCGACACTCTGTTTTATGCTCAAAGAGTCACACATGGACTCTCTAACAATGATCGACTATTCTTCTCAAGTCCTTCGAGGAGGAATTTTTATTTTTATTTTGGTCTGAATTGTAGAGACGGTCCCAATTAGAAACTTATTTCGGGAGTATACTTCGGGACCAAGGGTCTCTACCTTACTTACGGACTCCTGTAACCGTAATAACACCTACTTCGGGTCGTCGACCCTTAAGGTCCTTTACAAGTCGAGACCAAAGAGAATCCGTTCATTACATTGTGAGAATATCGCAAAGGTAGATCCTGGTATAAACCTTACCACGTCTTAGACATTACCTATTTCGTTTTTATACCTACTCAAAACGAACAGGTGTGACAAAAGTATTAGTTACCAAGAACGGACGGGTTGTAAAACGGTTCTACTGAGACGAAGGTTCAGAGGTCTTTAAAAGACTGTCGTTTATTATACTCCATAATACAAGTAACCTTCAAACCAAACATTATTCGAATAATAAGGTATAGTGTATCATTAAACTCAAGTGAGTATACATCGTTTTAAACTTAGATATTCTGTAGTAAGTAATCATAAGTCTTACTATATAAATTCCCAGAGGAGAGTTTCAGTAAGAACATTCCAACCGTCAAGTCGGGTTGGAGTAGAGGAGAGCATTGACACTCCCAAAAATTTTTCAAATGATTAAATAAACATAAAAACCGATATGACTCGGAATCAAAGTCGTGTGTCCTAGGGAGTAAAGTCGTGTATCCGAATCAAAGAGGGACCGGATACCCTAGAATCAAGGGTTGGTCCCCACCTTGGACGTAGGGGCCGTAACGTTCCGTCTAAGAATTGGTGGCCTGGTGGTCCCTTCAGGTGCTGACACTCCTCAAAACTAGTATTCAGAAACGAACGTTCATTGTCTTTCACTGAGACCGATGGAATTTGTTTTTCCCTTAATAAAGTTCCGACCCCAACTCTTGAGTGACTTAACTTTCCTTCCGATCCATCTGTCTTTGGTAAATCGATGGTTCCCTTGAAGTCTTATCGTTTTTTAAATAATTGTCAAAGGGGGTCTATGGTGAGGATCTCACTTCCTTGTGGTTAGTAAAAAAGACAGAAACGTAGTGACATATGTTTAGGGACTGTAAGTTTATCTTCTTCGTTCCTTTTACCAGTTTGGTTTTAGTCTACCTAACATAAGAAACATCGGCTTCTATCCCTTCGAGATATGTCAATCGTTTTTGTTCTGGTCCTAGACTGACACCGAGTCTAATACTTGAGTAACGTTTTAAGTCCGTATTTAACTTATTTCATCCCTTTTAGTTGTCCGGTAAGTCCATACCGAATTTAGTTTAGAAAATGCTATGTCACCTTCTCTGTATCTGTAAGTTCCCTAATCTAGACTATCTTACGGACGTCTTGTTACCTACCTCCAAGTATTATAATATGTCCTCCACCACTAGTTTTGATAGGGGTTCTTTTTATTTACGTTTTTACGTTTTACCGACAGATTCTTCCGGAATGTTTGTCGACCCTTTTCTTCTCTTCACTTTCCGTTTCCTCTTTTCCTTTCTATATGGGTAGACTTACGTCTCAAGGTTTCTTATCGTTCCTCTCTATTCTTTCGGAAGGAGTCACTAGTCACGTTTCTTTATCTCCTTTTGTTATCTTACCCTTTCTGATCTCTAGAGAAGTTCTTTTAGTCTCTATGGTTCCCTTGAAAAGTACGTTTCTACCCGTGTTATTTCCTGTCTTTACTATTCCTGGATTGTCTTCGTCTTCTCTAATTTTTCTGCACCGTTCTTATGTGTCTTCTTGATATGTTTTTATAGACTTACTGGACCTATTGGTACTACAACACTAGTGAGTGGATCTCGGTCAGTAGGACTTCGTGTTTTAGTTCACCCGGAATCCTTCGTAAGGATGTTTGTTTCGATGACCTCCACTACCTTAAGGTAGACTCGATAAAGTTTAGGATTCTGTACTACGACACTTTCACGACGTAAGCTATACGGTCGTTTAAACCTTTTGAGTCGTCACCGGTGTCCTGACCTTTTCCAGTCAAAAGTAAGTAAGGTTAGGGTTTCTTCCCATTATGGTTTCTTACAAGTGTGATGGTGTGTCGACGAGAGTAAAGTGGACGATTGTTCCATTACTCGTTTTAGGAAGTTCGATCCGAAGTTGTCATACACTTGTCTCTTGAAGGTCTACATGTTCGACCTAAATCTTTTCTGTCTTCTTGGTCTCTAGTTTAACGGTTGAAGGAGACCTAGTGTCTTTTTCGTTCTCTTAAGGTCTTTTTTAGATGAAAACGAAGTAACTGATGTGATTTCAAAAACTGACACACCTAGTGTTGTTTGATACCTTTTAAGAATTTCTCTGCCTTTACGTTCTAATGGAATGGACGGAAGACCTTTTGGACATGCGTCTAGTTCTTCGTTGTCAATCTTGGTCTGCATCTTGTTGTCTGATCAAGGTTTAGTCCTTTTCCAATGCAGTTCCGACATATAACAGTGGGACGAATAAATTGAATATAAATCTCATGTAGTACGCTTTACGACCCGACCTACTTCGTTTAGACCTTAGTCCAAACGACCTTCTTTATAGTTGTAGGAGTCTATACGTCTACTATAGTGAAAATACCGTCTTTCGTTTATCCTTGATTTCTCGGAGAACTACTTCCACTTTCTCCTCTCACTTTTTCGACCGAATTTTGAGTTGTAAATTTTTTAATTCTAGTACCGTAGACCAGGGTAGTGAAGTACCGTTTATCTACCCCTTTGTCACTGTTTGAAATAAAAGAACCCGAGGTTTTAGTGACGCCTGTCACTGACGTCGGAACTTTGATTTTCTGTGAACGAGGAACCTTCTTTTCGTTACTGTTTGACTCTGTTACATAACTTTTCGTCTCTGTAGTGAAACGACTGTTTCCAAGTAGATCAGTTTCGATACCAAAAAGGTCGTCAGTACATACCTACACTCTCCACCTGGAATTCACGACTTCTTAACTACGAAAGCTTGACACCACAACCTCTTCTGAGAACTCTTAAGAAACCTTTCGTTCCTCTAGTCTAGTCAGGTAAGATTTCCTTTAGTTGGGACTTATAAGTAACCTTCCTGACTACGACTTCGACTTAGAGGTTATGAAACCGGTGGACTACGCTTCTCGACTTAGTGACCTTTTCTGGGACTACGACCCTTTTTAACTTTCGTCTTCCTCTCCCCTTGTTGTCTCCTGCTCCATCAACCTACGTAGTGACTGAGTTAACTGTACTTAAACACGTTTGAGACTCTCTATCACTTCCTGTCTCTTCGGACCGTACGACGTCAGGTACCCCAGCGTTTCTCAACCTGTACTGACTTGATGACTTGTTGTTACTTGTCTGGTAAACGTCTTTCATGTCACCTCCTTACTGATATACTTGTCTCTATCAGGGACAGGTGTTCCCAGTGTATGTGATAGTTCGACTCACGAGGGATCCCGTCCCGGGACATGGGTCCCGGGTGTCGGAAGAGTTCCAGAGGGGTAGTCTACGAAACAAATATAGTCGAGCAAATTAGGAGTGTCGTTGTGACATCTTATTCATACTAATACAGGGCAAACAGGTTGTTTCCTTGTACGAGTCTGTTACCTTTACTGATCGGGATCTGACAGATCGATACTCCACCGTCTCGACTCCAACTGGAATGGGACCAGTAAAGAGGATGCGTACGACGGAACCGACGGCATGTACCAACACGTCAAATACGTAACATGTTTCACGGGTCAGGTCTCCCGAAGGGTCCACCACGATCACCATTTCTTGGGTGGACGATTACGTCCTCTGTATTCTCTATTTTAATTTTTTTTTTCTCTCTACGCCCAGGGTAGGGACCCAACCTTTCTGGGGGACCTCCTTCCTCACCGTTGGGTGACGAACGGACTTTTAGGGTGGTCGGAGGAGAGGAGACAGGTGCGCTAAGAGTTCCGTTCTTATCACCTCGTCCTCTAGAAGGGTGATCGTCGAAGGTGAAAGTGAAAGTGAAAGGGTCCGGTCTCCTGACTCCGATTCGACTTTAGATTGGACACTTTCGGATGACGGGGAAACATTTGGACACGGATAGACCTTCTTCCCCGAGTAAAAAGATTAAACAGGTAGGTTCCCTCACAGAAAAAGTGAGATCAGTCCCTTGTCCCGATCATCTTCAGAATGGACAACGTAGAGAAACTTCATTCACACGTCTCGCCCACCAATCCCCACCGACCTATTCCTTCTCTACCGTATCCTACTCACCGACAATAGAACTGTCTCCACCTCCTTTTGTACTTTGTAACGTACTCTGGGTCCCCCATGAGTCCCGTCCTCGAAGATGTATCCCTTTTCCTGTTTGTTCCCCGTAACGGAGAGGGACCCTTAAATAAGTCCGAATACACTCGAAGAGTCATGTTAGGACCCCGAACTAGACTCCCCGTACGTTAGACACCACAAGATGAAATGCTAGAGTCAAACTTCCGAGGTGAACTCCCCTGTCCCGAGTCAAGTGTTCCGTATCTACTGGGTAGGTGGTGGGACCGGAGAGTCAAAAGACTGGAAAAGTAGAGATAGAATAGGAAGTCGGTAGAGTTGGAGGAAAAAGGTACCAGTGTCGGATCGAGAACAGGAGTCACTTTTTTCCTTTAAGGAGGCACTTGGAGTTAAAGTTTGCATGGTGAGATTAGTAGTAAAGGACCAGGAGATCAACTAGATGAGAACATGGATGGCACGTATTCTTAAGAAGTTAGTGTAGAGTTGGAGAATAAGAAGGTGAGGTAGTGGAAAAGTGACGGGGAGTGAGTAGAGAACAGGAGGGAATGAAAGAATTGATCACACTATCCGTCTTAAAACTCTACTGGAGACACTAGAGATGAGGGACCATAATGGGGATATATCAGGGGAAGAGATCTTATATTCGTCCTGAAGACTGAACGAGGATTGAGTTTGGACCCAGAGGACTTAACGTCCGTCTAAGAAATGGTAGACTCGGTGGTCCCTTCGGGAAGATTGGTTGTCTTATATCGTTTATACTACCCTTAAATATGTAATACCGAGGTAAAACAATGGTACATTCCTTACATCGACGTCCGGAACTTCTCTATTCGACGATCCGACACTTGAAGGATAACTATCCCGGTGTACCGTCCTTTAAAGTTCTTCTGGTATCCTAGACTTCCGGAGTCGAGATATTGGTTTTTGTTTGTTTGTTTGTTTTTTTGATTCAAGATGGTTATTAGTACATTCGGACCTTCTCTTATACCTTATTATGTACCGAAGTATACTCTGGTGTGGGGACCGGTCATAGAACTAAAGTTGAACATTCTGGGACTTGTTTCTTAAGACGATTCAACACAGACCTAAAGATTGTGTACCTTTGACACTCATTATTTGTACACAACAAAATTCAACGATTCAAACACCGTTATACGAGACATCGTTATCTTTTGATTATATGGGTCGAATCCAAAAGTAATAGGTAGTAATATTAGTGAGGGAACGTTAGTAGGAATGATAAGATCGGGAACACCGACTGTCTGGGATTTCATTGGGGGTCATTAGGGGTGGTGGACCACAAGTACGGGACACGTTAGGGAATGGGACTCGTCTTGGACACTCGACGAAGATCGGTTTTCTCATACTGTTCTTACTCTTCTACAGTGAGGGGATTCTGAGGTAGAATAGTCTGATCTCAAATTTTCTGAAAAAAAGATCGAAAGTCTTCATTCGACGGTACAACACTCTCCCGGCTACCTTTCCTGGTGTACCACTCCTTAAACCTAAGATCGTTGACTCTCGGTAGAGACGGACTTTCGATCGTTCTTTTACTCCTGGAGTTTTTGTTTTTTTACTTGTTTTTATTATTTTTATCCTGTTTTTTTATTTTTGTATTCTTTTTCTTTAAAATTTTTTCTTGGGGTTTTTTCTTTTTCTTTTACACCTGGAGTCAGGACCTCGAAGCTCCTCTACTTAAGAAGGTTGTTCGACTCCCTCGAACCTTAACCTATAAAATGGATCAGTTCGGAGACTACACTGACGTCGGGGTCGACTGTAGACATAACCTCGGACTACTCTGGGACTTTCTCTTCTGGGTCGATAAACAAGGGTCTAAGGACCGTGTATCTTATACACTCCACTATTTACGTATACCAAAATTTGGAGATTCAATACCATTACACTATACGTCATATCTTTTGATTATGTCAGAAGGAGAAGGTAGAAATATGACTGAACTGGTTTATTTTGGGTCCAACCGTTCCTGGATTGTCTTCGTCTTCTCAACTTCTTCTCTTCCCTTCTTATATGTTTTCTTAATATGTTTTATTTGGGTTTCTAAAATTACTGAGTCTATTCTTGCTACTACACCAGTGAGTAGATCTCTGTCTGTAGGACCTCACACTTCAGTTCATCCGGAATTCCTTCGTAAGGATGTTTGTTTCGATGACCTCCACTACCTTAAGGTCGACTCCGTAAAGTTTAGGATTTTGTACTACGACACTTTCACGGTGTGAGTTATACGGTCGTTTAAACCTTTTGAGTAGTCACCGGTATCCTGACCGTTTACAGTCAAAAGTAAGGTTTGGGTTTCTTTCCGTCATGGTTTACTGCAAGTTTGATGGTATGTCAACGTGAGTAAAGTATACGATCGTTCTGTCAGGAGTTTTAGGAAGTTGATCCGAAGTTGTCATACACTTGGTTCTTGAAGGTCTATATGTTCGACCTAAATCTTTTCCGTCTCGTTGTTCTCTAGTTTAACGGTTGGAGGTAACCTAGTATCTTTTTCGTTCCCTTAATTTTTTTTGGGTTGTAGATGAAGGCGAAGTAACTAATGTAATTTTGGAAACTGACACACCTGGTGTTGTTTGATACCTTTTAAGAATTTCTATACCCTTATGGTCCGGTGGAATGGACGGAGGACTCTTTGGACAAACGTCCAGTTCTTCGTTGTCAATCTTGGCCTGTACCTTGTCACTGGACCAAGGTTTAACCCTTTCCTCATGCAGTTCCGACATATAACAGTGGAACGAATAAATTGTATATACGTCTCATGTAGTGCACTTCACGACCCGACCTACTTCGGATTTGACCTTAGTTCTAACGACCACCACCCACACTCACCTCTAACGGTCCTCTTCATAATTGTTGGAGTCTATACGTCTACTATGGTGGGATCACCGTCTTTTGTTTTTCCTTGATTTCTCGGAGAACTACTTCTACTTTCTCCTCTCACCTTTTCGACCGAATTTTGAGTTGTAAGTTTTTTGATTCTAGTACCGTAGGCCAGGGTAACGAAGTACTGTTTATCTACCTCTTTTTAACCTTTGTCACTGTCTGAAATAAAACAACCCGAGGTGTTAGTGATACCTACTACTTACGTCGGTGTTTTAATTTTCTACAAATGAGAAAGCTTCTTTTCCATATTGTTTGAATACAACAACAAAAAGTCAGCGAATCGGTACAGGTTGAGAAATGCTGGGGTACCTGACGTCGTACGGTCCGAAGGGAAGGAAGTGATAGAGAGTCTCAAACAAGTTTGAGTGCAGGTAACTCAACTACTAAGGTAGGTTGTCAGAGTAGGAGACGGTGGGCAAAAAGGTACGGGAGTTAGAAAGGGTCGTAACCACAGAAAAGGTTACTCAACCGAAAAACGTAGTCCACCGGTTTCATAACCTCGAAGTCGAAGTCGTAGTCAGGAAGGTTACTTATAAGTCCCAACTAAAGGAAATCCTAACTGACTAGACTAGAGGAACAGTAGTTTCCCTGAGAGTTCTCAGAAGAGGTCTTGGTGTTAAGTTTTAGTAGTTAAAAAGTCACGAGTCGGAAGAACTACCAGGTTGAGTGTAGGTATGTACTGATGACCTTTTTGGTATCGAAACTGACCTACTTAGAAACAGTCGTTTCACTACAGAGACGAAAAGTTATGTGACAGAGTCAAACAGTAACGAAAAGAAGGTTCTTCGTTCACAGAAAATCAAAGTTCCGACGTCAGTGACAGGCGTCACTAAAGCCTCGAGTTCTTTTATTTCAGACAGTGACAAAGGTAACAAAGAGGTAGATAAACGGTACTTCACTACCCTGGTCTACGGTACTAGAATTAAAAAATTTTCAACTCAAAATTCGGTCGAAAAAGTGAGAGGAGAAAGTGGAAGTAGTTCTCCGAGAAATCAAGGAGAAACGATAGACAGTACTCCCATCACAGTAGACGTAAAGACTCCAACAACTATAAAGAGGGACGTTAGAACTAAGGTCGGACACTAAGTAGGTCGGGTCTTAAAGCGTACATGAGAAGTATATTCAATTTATTCGTCCCACTGTTATATGTCGAAACTGTATGAGGAAAGGGTTAAACCTTGGTCAAGTGACAAGGTAAAGGCCAAGATTGACAACGGAGAACAGGATGTATATCCAAAGAGTCCTCCGTCCATTTTACTATACCATAAGGGTATAGAAATTCTTAAAAGGTATCAAACAACACCAGGTGCGTCAGTTTCCGAAATCACATCAGTTACTTCGTCTTCGTCTAACAAAAACCCTTAAGGAAACGAAAAAGATATTAAGTTACCTACAACCTTTAAACAAGAGACCAAGAAGACGGGAAAGATTTAGGTCGAACATATAGACCTTCAAGAGTCAAGTACATGACAACTTCGGATCGAACTTCCTAAAACTCGTATTAGAACGATCGTACACTCTACTCGTTTTAACAGGTTATCAAACTTGTAAGAAACTTTAACGGGAAGAAACTCTAACCTTACTTTTGCCTTGAAAAGGTCAGGACACCGGTGACTACTCAAAAGGTTTAAACGACCGTATAACTCACTTCGTGAAAGTGTCGTAGTAGAAAATCCTAAACTTACGGAGTCGACCTTAAGGTAGTGGAGGTGATCGAAACAAAGATTCCCGGTGAACTTTTATACGAGTTGTAAAGAATAATAAGTCAAGTCAAGTCAAGTCAGAGAGTCAGCACAGGTTGAGAAACGCTGGGGTACTTAGCGTCGTACGGTCCGGAGGGACAGGTAGTGGTTGAGGGCGTCAAGTGAGTCTAAGTGCAGGTAGCTCAGTCACTACGGTAGGTCGGTAGAGTAGGGGACAGCAGGGGAAGAGGAGGACGGGGGTTAGGGAGGGTCGTAGTGTCAGAAAAGGTTACTCAGTTGAGAAGCGTACTCCACCCGTTTCATGACCTCAAAGTCGAAATTGTAGTAAGGAAGGTTTCTTTAGGGTCCCGACTAGAGGAAGTCTTACCTGACCAACCTAGAGGAACGTCAGGTTCCCTGAGAGTTCTCAGAAGAGGTTGTGGTNCGGAAGAAGTGTCAGGTTGAGAGTGTAGGTATGTACTGATGACCTTTTTGGTATCGGAACTGATCTGCCTGGAATCAGTCGTTTCATTACAGAGACGAAAACTTATACGATAGATCCAACCAGTATTGAAAAGAAGGTTTCTCATTCGTAAAAATTAAAGTACCGACGTTAGTGGTAGACGTCACTAAAACCTCGGGTTTTTTATTACAGGTACAAAAAACATTTAAAATTTTAAAGAAATTATTTAGATTTAGCGAAAGTGAGATTTAAACATGATAAAAAGAATTTCTGTCGAAAGTTTTAAGACAGTTGGAGTCCGGAAAGTTTTAGACGTAAGTGGGACTCGTGACTAGTATCAGATACCAGGACTGTTAGAACGTACGGTCTGACATTCGAAGAACTCGTAGACTGGTTTGGGACACTGTGTCGTCGTGAGTCGTGTACTGGTCTGTGTCTTCGTAGTCATGACAAACAATTGGATCAGATCGGGTTTCAAACGTAGGAAACGATACTCTCCCCTAGTGGATATCGTGAAAAGATTTTTGTTAAAATAACTCTATAATAAATATATTATATTTGAAGTGGGTAAATTTTTCATGTTAATTTACCAAAAATCATATAAAAGTCTCAACACGTCGATATAAATAAACGATCCCGACGGTATTCTTTTATGAGGTCTGACCACCAAAATTGTTGTTTTGAATTAAAAGAGCTTCAAGATCTTCGATCTCCAAGTTCTAGTTCCACAACGATCCAAACCAAAGAATACTCCGGTAAAAGGAACCGAACGTCTACACACAAGTGTGCCAGTAGAGAGACACGTACGTAGACCACAGAGAGAGGCTTTAGCGGAGAAAAGAAAAAAAAAAGAAAACCGGAGTGGTGTGAAGAACGGACTAGAATCAAGGGGCTGGTCCCTAGTTTTGGGGGACACAGGGGATGTCACCTTCGAACCTTAGGATTGACGACCCGGTATTAGAAGAGAAGAAGATTCCAGTAGTTAGTATAACCTGATCCCAAGTGACATGCCGGAGTAAAATGGAATTAGTAGAGAAATTTCTGAGACGGAGGTCTATGTCAGTGTAAGAGCCTCCATCCCGAACTTGTATACTTACCCTCCCCCTCCCGCCCCTCCTGTCCTGAATGCGGGATTGTCGTCGACAGTGGCGTGGATTAAAGTTTTGTAAAAGTAAAGGTGATTTTCTTTGGGATATGAGGAATCCTTAGTCCGGGGTAAAAGGGGAAGGGAATAAGGACGACGACGACGACTCAGCGAAGTCAGTACAGGCTGAGACACACTGGGGTATCTGCCGTCGGGTGGTCCGAGGGGCCAGGGACCCTAAGAGGTCCGTTTTTGTGACCTCACCCAACGGTAAAGGAAGAGGTTGCGTACTTTCACTTTTCACTTTCACTTCAGCGAGTCAGGACAGGCTGAGGGTCGCTGGGGTACCTGACGTCGGGTGGTCCGAGGAGGCAGGTACCCTAAAAGGTCCGCTCTCATGACCTCACCCCACGGTAGCGGAAGAGACAGGGGATGAGGATCCGTTGTTAATTGGATAAAAGACAGAGATATCTAACCGAATAACACATGTAAAGTCTATTTACTATGGTATTTTATATACCACAAAAAACTGATCAACCCTCACTACAGTGAAAAGTAAGGACTAAAGTCATTAAACTTAGAAGAGAAAAAAATGAATCAGTTAGATCGACTTTGAAACAGTTAAAACAACTAGAAAGAATTTTTGTCATGAAAACCAAAATGACTAAAAGAGATAACAAAAGGATGAAAGGCAATGTAAATAAAGGAGAGGTTAAAATAATAAAGGAAGGAAGGAAGACGAACGAAACCCTAATGAGATAAGAAAAAGATCAAAGACTTCCACCGTCTAGTCCGATAAGTAAATTCTAAAAAGAAAAAATTATCCCTGCAAATATTCTAAGGTAAATTCGTGACGAAATCGACATGGAGTATTTAAAACCACACGACACGGAATCAAAAGTTCAATAAAGTTCTACAGAACAAAAGGGAACACTAAAAGGAAAATGAGTAAACAATAATAATAATAAAAAAATTAATACTTACCCATTACTTTAAAAAAAAAAAACGTAGTCAAGCTGACTTGACTTATCCCTGCAAATATTCTAAGGTAAATTCGTAACGAAATCGACGTGGAGTATTTAAAACCACACGACACGGAATCAAAAGTTCGATAAAGTTCTACAGAACAAAGGGGAACACTAAAAAAAAAGAAAATGAGTAAACAATAAATCTTCACACAATTTTATGTGTATAAACACTTAAGGTGTTTGCAGAAAGACAATAACTTAAGATTAAAGTGGGGTGACACCAACTTCTTGTTAGAAACATACCAAAATTAGGAAAATTTGAATAACTCCCGACGAAATCCTGTATTGTATAGGACCTTGTACAAGGTGAACGTGAAATCTTTTTACACATAAGACGACGACAACCCACCTCACAAGACCTATTTAATAATTTACGTCTAAACATCCGTAACGATAGACTCCAACGACAGGTTCCCGGACTTTAGACGTAGGAATTATTCAAGGGGTGTAGAAGAGACACGTCATGGGACACAGGGCTTAAGTACCTGTATCCGCAGGAGGTGAGGACCGAAGGAATCTAAATTAATATCCACTTCGTAGATCAGGGTAGTGAAGTACCCTTTATCCACCCCTTTGTCACCTTTGTCACAGTCTGAAATAAAAAAACCCGAGGTTTTAGTGACGTCTACCACTGACGTCGGTACTTAAATTTTCTGCCAATGAGGAACCTTCTTTTCAATACTGGTTGGATCTATCGTATAAGTTTTTGTCTCTATAATGAAACGGCGGATTCCAGGCAGATCAGTTCCGATACCAAAAAGGTCATCAGTACATACCTACACTCTCAACCTGACACTTCCGACTCGCGGTTTATTAACTACGAAAACTTGACACCACAACCTCTTCTGAGAACTCTCAGGGAACCTGACGTTCCTCTAGGTTGGTCAGGTAAGACTTCTTCTAGTTGGGACCCTAAAGAAACCTTCATTACTACGATTTCGACTTCGAGGTCATGAAACGGGTGGAGTACGCTTCTCAACTGAGTAACCTTTTCTGAGACTGCGACCCTCCCTAACCCCCGTCCTCCTCTTCCCCTGCTGTCCCCTACTCTACCGACCTACCGTAGTGACTGAGCTACCTGCACTCAGACTCACTTGAGGCCCTCAACCACTACCTGTCCCTCCGGACCGCACGACACTAAGTACCCCAGCGTTTCTCAACCTATGTTGACTCGTTGACTTGACTTGACTTGACTTGTTTTACAAAGTTGGGAAATTAACTTTGAATTCTGAGAGAGAGAGAGAGAGAGAGAGAGAGAGAGAAAGAGAGTGTGTGTGTGTGTGTGTGTGTGTGTGGGATGTTAGTGGTTGGGACGGGAGAAACCCGGTTAATATCCGTTCAGGACATCTCTTTCTTCGTTCAGTGAACACGGATGAGGACCCAACCGGTCCGTCACCCCCTCCGCCCGAGAGTGCGGGGTACGACGACACTTAGTGTACCGAGTCACGAACAGAACGGTCCCGGACTCATTAAGGAGGCGGAGGTGAAGTCTTCCAAAAAGAAAAAAATTTAAAATAAAGTAAGACGTCCGAAACGTCGGTGATAGAGTATCTAAGGAGTACCGTAAGATATCTACTCCTTTAAACTCCGAGTTTCTTCCTTTCAGTGAGTGGGTCCCAGGATGTCACTCAATCACTCCTCACCAACTTACTCTCCAGTCCAGGAAGGGACTGTGGAAAGAATAAGGGTGAAGAGTAGAACTTCACTTTTTTATCTTTTTCTGTGGGTGGTTACTGATTCCGAAAAATTATGACAAACAGTCAGGATTTTCTTTAGTCGGGACTTATAAGTAACCTTCCTGACTACGACTTCGAGGTTATGAAACCGGTGGATTACGTTTCTTGACTGAGTAATCTTTTCTGGGACTACGACCCTTTCTAACTTCCGTCCTCCTCTTCCCCTACTCTCCTACTCTCCAACCTACCGTAGTGTCTGAGCTGCCTGTACTCAAACTCGTTCGAGGTCCTCAACCACTACTTGTCCCTTCGGACTGTACGACGTCAGGTACCCCAACGTTTCTCAACCTGTACTGACTCGTTGAGTTGACTTGACTTGATTTGATGATTCCGTCCCTGAAGTAACCCTTTTTTCTCACAGCCTTTAAACACGGCGAAAAACACCCCTCCTCCCCTCACTAAGTACTACCCATAACACTAACATTAAACCTTCCTGACCACCTCACCCTTCTTAGTGACGACACATAACTAGTCTCCGGTCTCTGGTCCCCGGGTCTACGACGGGTCGATGACTGAGGGTATGGTTCTCATAGACCTCCCGTTCTCAAGTCAACAGGAAGAGAATCTGTTTATCAATGACTCCAGGATGATACACCGGGGAAACACAGACAAATCCGTAAACAAGTTGTTCCTAAATAATTCGTAGATAACATACGATCGGTGATACGATCAACGACCCCTAGGTTACTACTTGTTTTGTCTATGTTAGGAGAACGGGAGTACCTCGAGTGTAAGATCAACTCCTTCTGTCCGTTATTTATTCATCTATGTATCTTATTCTATTGACGTATACATGATTCGCGTTCCTACCTTCACGTGACCGTTGAAGCTACCTGTGGGTGTTCCCGGGGATGGATTTCACTAGTTCCTTCCAGAGAGTCTCCTCTACTGTAAACTCGACTCTGGACTTCCCATTCTTTGTTCGGTCCACCTCTCGACCCCCTTCTCGACGGTCCGTCTCCCTTTTCGTCTACGTTTTCGGGGCTCCACCCTCACGAGCACCGTACAAAACCCTAGACTTTCTTCCACGACGTTATTTCACCCACTCATTGAACGAGGTGTGTCACAGACAGTTCCCCTCAAACCTTTCAGTCGTCCTCGTTGTACGTCCGTCCCACAATTTCCGGATAACAATCGACTAAATAGAGGTCGGGTAAACCTCACTCGGGGACTCCAAGGTACTGATCGAGTTCCAGTGTTCTTCTCGTTCCCTGTGTTCAACGAGTATGAATATACGAAACAATTACGATGGACCACGACCAGGTGTCAGGGGATTTAGACTCCTCGGACCCTACACCCGGGACCCTCCAGGGTCTCCGAGTTGTCGAGGAAGTAACAACGGATCACCTTCCGTGACAAGAAGGAGGTATCGAGGACCCGAGTCCAGGTGTACCCTACAAGGGTCTATCTCCTCCGGGACGACCTGAGGAGTCTGTGAGTCCAGAAACGTCGTGCTTCCGGAGAGGTCCGTCACCCGTCACCAGGGTCGGACTGGATCTCGGTGAGGTGAGACGTTTAGGTTCAAGTTCGTAGGACTGAAGAGTGTTGGTCGGAACATCAGGACATGGAGAGGTCGAGACGATGTTGACCGAAAACGTGGTGGGGGAGGTTGGTAGTGGTCGAAAGACGATAGAAGGATGGATAGTGGTGGAGGTCGGGAAGGGAGGTTGAACTAGAGGTTCCAGGTGGAGAATTCTGGTGGAAAGAGAGAGTAGTCGTGGAAAGTGAGGGAGGAAGGGAACAGGAGGACGGTGTGTGTGACCGTTTTGGGGTTGGAACCTAGTTAGGTCGTAGGGAGAAAAAAAAAAAAGGTGAGTATGAGGTCTCGACGACTTATCATGTCCTCTTTTAGTGTATTCGTCTTTCGAACCGTAATGAAAGTACCAGAGGTTCGAGTCAAACCCCTTCGTCTTTCTGGTATCTGAAACCTGAGTTTGTCTAGACAAAACCTTAGGACAGAGGTATGATCGACACACTGGAACCTGTCCAATGAATTGAAGAGACTCGGAGTCAAGGGAGTGGATGTTTTACCTATAAATGAAGTGTCCTCCGAGGACTTCTACTTTATTTTTGGGTACATTTCGTGGGTCGGGCCACGGACCGTGTTGCATCCACGAACCGTTGACCTTCTGAGGAAAAGAGGGTAAGGGGGTTTGTTTGGGGTCAAGGAGGTTGGTTTAGGGGGAAGGACGGAACGTTAGGATGGGGAAAAGAATCTCACGAGGGAGAGGGTAATCGGAGTCGTCTATCTTCTCTTCCCCCAGCGTTACCAACTCTCCCGTGTCGCCTGTCTCTCCTCCGCCCTCAACTCCCACCCCCACCCTGACCCCAACTTTCTTAATCTTCCGGCTCCTCGTTCCCTTCCCCAACCTCCAACTCTTCTCAGTTTCCCGACACCACTCGCTCGGCCGGGACTCTTGTTCTTGAGCGAGGATCCGGGTGCCGAACCCGAGGGTAAGAGAGAGTTAGTGAGTGGTCCGGCCCCGACACTCGGGAGGTCCACCATCCTCTTCGCATCCCGGGCCACCACAACACCTGACCCCGGCGTCCCGTTCTGGGCCCCCGGACCTCGCTGCGGGTCCGACCACAGGCTCCCAGGCCGTTTGACCCCTAGGTTCTCCGACGGCTCTCGGCTCGGACTCGGGGACCCGTGGCCGTCAGGCCCAAGGCTCCGAGGTCCCAGGCTCAGTCGTATCCGGCCACTGCGCCGCGGCCCCCTCAAGCGCCAACCCACAAGCCCGAGACTTCCGGGCCGCGGGGGGCCCCGAGCCACCGGCACGTATCAGGCCGTGACCCGCGCCCAGGGCCCGAGGGGCGAACCGAGGTCGAGGACCCCGCCTCCGTGCCCGCCTCCTCCGGGCCGCGGGCCGCCTCGTCGCCGGAGTCCGAGCCCCCCGCCCCGACGCCCGAGTCGGGGTGACGCCTCTGAGATCGGGGGTCGGGCCCGGGCCCGGTCGTCGGCACCGTCGCCACCGTCATGGTCGTCATCGGCGCCGGTGGCGGCGCCGCCACGATCCGTAGCGGCCGGGGCCGGGGCGCGTCCCTCACCCAAGCCGCCCCGGCCCCCGGGAGACCCCTCGCGACAGATACGCCGTCGCCGACTCACTCCCAGCCCTCCGACGCGAGCCGCACCCGAGAGAGCGCTCGTCACTCGGTGAAGGCACCGGGTCCCCGCTCACCGGCCAGTCAAGGCTCAAGTCCCAGAGAAGAGAGAGGGGTTTACCCTTAGCTAGATCCGAGAGAACCGACAAGCCTTTCCCAAGAAGGAGGGCGGCGTCGCCTCCGATCCCCCGCCTCCCCTCCTTTCCTCTCCCTTCCCCTCCCTCCCTCCTCTCCTACCGCCACCGCCCCCCGCGCGGACACACGGCGCGCGAGCCTGACGTCCCGAGAGGGAATCGGTTACGGAGGTCTGCTACGAGGTCGTCGCCCCCGTCCCCTTGTCAGATCCGGGCCGAGGTGGCAGGAGAGGTCGGAGCCGGACCCAGAGGCGCCACCGCCCGCCCTTCCTCGGACCTCTTCCCCCCACCTCTCCGCCCTCAGCAGCGACTTCGTCGGTGTCGGTGTCGCCGCGACCCTGGGTCAACGGACCCAGGGCGGGGGAGCGAGTCTTAAACGCGGACCGGTGCGGGGGATTGATCCCGGCCGGAGATAAGAGCGATGCTGGCGGGAGATCCGGGAGGAGGAATTTTTAAGGAGGAGTCGGACGGTTGGCGTAGTGGGGACCAGGTCGTATCCGTTCAGTTTCCCGAGTTGGAAGGGTTTAGACGGAAAGACAGGATAGAGTCCAGACAGAGAGAGACGAGTAAGAGTCAGAGAAAGGATAGTTGGAAAGGTTTACAAGGTCTCAAAGAGATCTCGAACCGAGTATACCCTGAACGGAAAGTATGAGTCGAGTCTAGTCTAGAGCACCAGTAAAACGGTGGAAACTGGTTATCGGAGTTAAGGGTCCTAACAGCGTAGACGGACCGTTGTAGGGTTGGAACTTAGTCGGGTTGACAGGTAGAAAAGATACGGACACGGGTCCGTTAATTTGTGACGCCCTCTTTTGACAAGTTGGAGTGTCTAAACACGGTGATATTTGAGTACCAAGGGTCGAAGGTGGTCCGGAAGGCAAGACTAGGTGTTGGGAAGATACGGAAGGGCTGTCGGGGGAGAGGGTACGAGGTGTTGTCGGTAAAGATTGCAGGGAAGAGGAGTTAGGGGGAAGAAGTAGATTAGGGACTGGGAGTCGTCTACTGGGGTGGAGGATGAAATATTTCATTTGTCTTCAGTGGTTTTTTCCTTCAAGACCTGAAGAACGATGGTTTGGATGTCAGACAGGAAACGAGGAAGGAAAATCGTAAATTTGTATGAGTCCAGAGAAGGAAGATTTTTATTAATGGTTTTGTAGAAGGAGAGATTAGTGGAGGGAGAGAAGAGAGATATTTACAGAGTTTTCTCAGTGGACGTGAAGTGACAGAATTAAAAGGGTGAAGGGTGAATAAAATTTTGGGTGAGGTTAGATGGAGATAAACGGGCTATGACGAGAGAATACTTCCAGATGGTACCGGGTACAGTGATTTAGGTTATCTTAGAAAAGTTTCCAATAGGAAAAAAAAAAGGATGAACTGAAGAACCATCGTAAACCGTGATCACTTGTAAGGGAGGAGAAATTTGGTGAAGACACTGTGGTGTGAGAACAAAAGAGGATGAAGGAACCATTGAGGAAAAATGAAAGGTCAGAAGAACAGGCTGAGAATTTCGACCACGAGAAATCTCAAACGGGACTCGAGAGAAGAGAGAGAGACGAGAAAGGATGTTAATAATGTCAGTAAGGGTATCAAAGTTGATAGTAAATAAACGACTACTGGGGGTTTAATTATGGAGTTCAAGTCTATAAAGAAGACTGGATACGTAAGTTATCCAATTATTTGTCGAGATGGACTTTGGGACCTCTGTGGATTTCGAAGTCGAAGAGAGGTTGAGTACCATAGGAGGGACGTCGGAAAAACAGGTAGAAACATGGAATGGAATCACTTACTGAGATCAATTCTGTCTTTGGACTCGATATGGGACTGAGAAAAGAGAGGAGGTGGGGGTTACGTTGGTGGTTCAGGACAGTAACAATAGAGGACTTATAGAGGGTTTAAATACATCAGAAAAGTAAAGACGACGGTGACGAGATTAGATCCGGTCGTGATGAAGATTGGACTTATGACAGTATCGAACAAAGTAAGAACAAGGGACCGTCGATCAGAGAAGTGACATCCGTTACACTGAAAACTTTTCCATTTGGTTTAATATAATGAGAGTACAAATCTTGGGAAATCACTCAGGGATGGCCGAGTTTTCCTTTCGACGGAAGGAGTTGTCCGTTTTAATTTGACCCGGGAAGTACTAAACTGAGGGTGGTCGGAAAGGTCTGAGGTACGAACTCAGTTTCGACTTTAAGAATCTGACGAGGAATCAGACTGATCGAAACTTCCGAAACGTATACGATAACGTAGACGTTCTTTAAAAGAGGTGTAGAGGGGTCAAGGTAAAGTAGACAAGAAGTCTAGAGACGAGTAAACTACTTACGGAAAACCCGTGTGTGAATCCCGGTCCGCGTGACACTCCGTGATAAATACATCACCACTTATTCTGTCTATATTTGTTCTAGCACCACTTGTTTGAACCGGGAGTCTTAAAGTCAGACCACGATTTCTCCTGAACTTCATTTGTTTATGTATTAATGTTGAATGTTTGTGTGTTTTAATACTTAAAACTATTCCGATATTTTTCGGTCCTGTCCCACTATCCTTTCTCTTATACCCCGTTAAATCAGACTCTCAGTCCGTCTAGGACTATAAATTCGACTCACTTCACCCTCAATCGAATACGTCTCACCTCCGTTTTCACAGGATCCGTCTGCGGTACCGTTCATTCTTCCGGGACCCTTCTTTCCCTTTAATATATGAGTCCTTTACATCCTTCTGGTCACCGACCTCGTATCTCTCGACTCCCGTTCTTCTACCCTACACTCCAACTTCTTCATCCGACCGTCTTCGGTCGAATACAACTCGAAATATCCGGTATTTTTCCATGACTTCGTCACGAAAATTTACAACCAGTTTGACTTCTTCCATAACTTTAGTTAAACTATTTTCTTTTATAGTCCAACATAATATCCTAGTACTTCCTTCCCATGTGTACAGAGTACTTTGAAAACAAAGTCAAACATAGTAAATATTAGCAGTACTTCATCATAGAGAAAACATCTATGAAGTGTGGGGGGTTTCCGACTTTATGTGATGTAACTTCCCAAAATTCGAACCCCAAATGTACCATATCAATTATAAATTTTTCTAATGAAACCGACGACACTTAACTTAACCTCTATCTGTTCTAATCCTCAGATGACGTTAGTCTCTACTACCACTCACACTGATTCCACCATCTGACACTCTACTTCTCTCCATCTATCTAAACTTTCTATGAATCTTAACTTTCCCGAACCACACCACCGAACCCCCACCCTCCCTCTCCCTCCTTAGTTCCCACGGAGGGTCCCTAGATCACTACACTTCGGTCCAGTAAGTAACTGTACTCCTTCTACTTTTCTCCTTGTCCAAAAGTCCCCTACTAGTTCTCAAGTCAAAATGGACGGGAACTCTATCGGTTTACTTCTTCAGTCCGTCTATCACCATATATCACATGTCTCCTCTTCATACCAAAGTCTATATTTACTCTCAACCGTCATATCTCTATCGTAATTCTCGGTACTCTCTTCAGTCAGACCCTGTCTTGTTTCTCTTTCCTTCTCCTGAGTACTGGTTCGAGACTCCTTAAAGTCGAAATCTCCAAACTACTTCATCCTCCGCCGTTTCTCTGACTTTTGTCCATTTCTCCCTGTATTGATCCCAATCCTTTTGGTCCTACCTATTTCTTACCTATGTGGTAACCACCCTCACATTTGACTATGTTAGTGAGATCTTTTACAACCCGCAAAAGATCATTTCGACTTACTACGTGTTTGAGATCCTCATCGTGAAAATCCAAAGATAGGGTCTCGTCATCAAGGGTATCACACCAGACCCCTAGGACTCCCGTCCCTACCCCTCACCCCCCCGGTTTTGGTATTGAGATCTTTCTACAATAAACGAAGAAATGAGTAAGAGAGTTCGTACCTCAAAAGGTCTCCGTTTGTACACTTACACTATAGTATTGTCTAACTTACGTCTTCGTCTATACTCTTAGGTCGACAGAAGATAATTCGGTATGTCATTTCTCTAAACGTTTTTACATTTTGTTACGGTGAGAAGAGTGATGTAAGAAAAACCAAACCTTTTATCAATAAAAAGTATTTTTACAATGAAAACAATTTGTATTACCCGAATAAATTTTAATTATATAAATACAAAAGAGTCGAAATTAAAGATTATGTCGTTCATAGTTAACCATATTCGGTTATGTAGTTTCGAGAAACCCCATACGTTATCAAAAATTCTTACATTTCCTTCAGAACTCTGGTCTTTCAAACTCTTAAAGAGGGGATCTCTTTAGGAACGTGCACACATGACCCTCTGTGATCTTCACAAGTGGTTTCGGACAAACTGTTATACTTCGTCTTTGTTCTCGTATTCTAATTACTTAACTCTGTGCAAATATGTTACCTTCTGGTGTTACTTTATTTACTTACTTGAGGTCGGTGTACATAGTTGTACCTACTTTGAGTCCTTTGGATTATGAGTAAGGTTTTTCAATACCTTCTTATACAAAAATATTTAAACTTGTTGTACGTTTTAATATGTTACATAGCTACGTCAGTACAACAGTTTGGTACGCCTTTTCGTTCCGTACTTTTTACTGTCACCAACAGAGTCCCTCCCCTTCCTCTACACTAACCCCTCCCGATGTACCACCCAAAACAGTGAGTCTTTACTAAAAATTTTTATTCAAATACGTAAATAAAAACCGACACGACCCGGAAACAACGACAAGTCCTAAAAGAGATCAACACCACTCACCCCCGATGAGAAGCAACGTCACACGTCCGAAAAGTAACACCACCGAAGAACAACGTCTCGTGTCCGACATGCCGTACGCCCGAAGTCATCAAAGTCGTGCATCCGAGTCATCAACACCAAGGACTCGAGATCCGAATCAACGAGTTGCCGTACACCCTAGAAGGACCTGGTCCCTAACTTGGACACTGAGGACGTAAACGTCCGTGTAAGAAATGACGACTCGGTGGTCACTTCAGGTCTTTACTACAAAAACTTCGACCCACTACCCATGTCCATGTATCCATAAACAAGATATTAAATAAGTTTGACATGTCTGTACATATAAGATTTTAAATAGTACTTTTTATTTATTTCAATTTTTTGTCCTTATTAACCTATCTTACGACCACCCTCCCATATAACAAAATCCTGGAAAAGACTCCAGTCTCCCTTATTTTGTGACAGGAGATGGGACGACTTCACCTCGATCCACACATCCGTTAAGGGAAATCTTTGTACCGATACTTACCCTTATCTCGAGTCTCTCAAGTCCACTACCATCCTCCCCGTTTCTTACTAAAATAAAAAAAATTTCTACCCTCTGTGATCTGATACGAACAAACGACGACCCTTACTGGGTCTCTAGTATCTTTCCCTATCCTACCCTTGTGTCTTCTCTTTCGCTTCTTACCTTCCCTTTCCCCCCGGACCCTAGACCCCGTGACCCGGGGTCTCTCGTCCTCTCCAGGAGTCCGGGAAGTGACATTTATCTTTCCTTACTCTGTTTTCTACTTGTGTCTATGACCCTCCAAACCTCTCAGTCACCACCCTTCTTCCCCCAGAACCTTGTTACAAACTACCGAAAACAGTGATTTCGTGCTCTATTCTAGTTAAAAGACATCTTTCTGATCTTTATAATCAGTCAGAAAGAATTATCGTACCAACTATCTTTAAACAAAAAATGATAACTATCAAATCTTTTACAAAGTCGAAATGTTATTACATGTAAAAATCCTGATAATATTTTACACCCTTTTGGAGACAAATTAAAGAAAGTTTAAACTTGACATTCTACGGTCCCGTAAAGTTAAAAAAACATCTCACTTCTCATGTATAGAAGTCATATGAAACTAAAAAGGGACTAACAATTCGTGCCGGAACCTTTTCTGGACACGTTTATTCCCTGGGACTTCGAAGCAACTGGTGATACATTTGGAGAGAAGCCGGAGAGACTCCGTAAGAGGAGGTCCTTCGTAAGAGACGAAAAGGGACCGACGACAAGAGGGTGTCCCGAAATAAGGATGCTAAGTGTCCTGAAAAGAGTAAGAGAGACTTCATCGGTCCAGTAGGAAAAACTATCTCCCTTGAGGTCTCCCATTCCTCAGTCCTATGTGAATAGAACCGAGTCGTCAGAAGGTAATCAGACACTCACTCAGGTGTGACCTCATCACACCGTACCACCAGTTTGTACGTCCGGAACCTCAGTCCGTCTGACCCTAAACTAAAAAACGTGGAACCCACGTGTCTATCTTGTCCCAAGTAAGATCAGGAAACAAGTACTGTATGAGAGTGGTAACCAGGTGTATCCCCTGGTTAACCAGGATCGAGGAGACACACTAGGACCCATTCAATGAGTAGTTTCAGAGTCTAAGGGGTAGACATTTGACCCCTACTATTATGATAGATGGTGTAGTCTCAACACTTCTAAGCTATTGTATTAGGTATATTACGTACGTGTCAGGGGTCATGGATTACAAATTATTCGTGCATTAACCCTCATATAACACCCACCTACTATGTAATAACGTATTGTTCCCGGGTCCGGGACTGAAGCACTCAAGTGTCGGACAACCCATGGTGTGTCAGGTCACGGTCGGGACTATATAGGCTCTGAACACTTACCAACAACTTAGTTTTAATGAAGTAGAACATAGAGATAAAGAGAAAATAAAAAATGACAGTGGGGTCAAGTGGTAGTGACAGTGGTGAAGAGTCTCCAGAGGGTAGACAGAGTACGACGAACGAACGGAAAGGTAAATGTAGAGAGATCACCAAAGAGAAAGGACAGAGAGGATAAGAGAGAGGTAGAGAGGGGAAGAACGAGGACGAGAGTGAAAGAGAGACAACGGAGACAACCCCCAACTTAACAGAGGTCAAATAAGAGTAAATTGAATACCGAGAGGAGAACCAGACAGAGGTAGGAGTGTATGTATTATGGTGTAATGGGAAGGAGTACACAAAGACTTAAACACAAGGTTCTAAAGTCAGAAAAGACAAAAAAAAAAAAAAAGTTTAAAGGAAACCGAGGAACCGGAGAAAAGACAGACGGGCAGAGTTAGTGTGAGATGGATAAATAGAATGGAGACCGACAGAGGGTCAGTAGTAGAAAGATAAACATAACGACGTAGGTAGACAGAGACAAGGGGTGGATAGAAAGAGATAACGATAAGAGTGGAAAGACAAGGTTAGAGACAGAAGTGGGGACGGGGGCGTTGAGGGGGATCTCGCTTGTAAATGTAAGAGACAAAGACAGAGTGTGTGTATGGAGAGACAACCAGAAGAATAGGAAAAAAGGGAGAAACTATGAGAGTCGATAGTGGGGAAAAGATGGAGACAATGGTAGAGAGAACAACCACCGAGAGTACACGGACAGAGAACGGAGGTAGAAAGACAAGGATACACACAAAATAGACATACGATAGAACAGAGGTCAAGGGACAGACAGAGATAGACAGTGACTGTTTCTACTCTCGTACCAGTGACCACAATCTAACAAACCTCAGGTTAGGATCAACACAGGAGTGGACATTTTGTCGTCATGGATGAAGTCACAATGGTTCTCGTAATTTACTCGATTGTGTACATTTCAAACATCTTGATACGGAGTCTGTTGTTCCCGAGTTTTTATAATCGAGGATTTTAATTTGCTGTTCCTGGATACCATATCGTATCCCTTGATATAAGTTATAGAAAAATTTTTAAAAATATAAATGAAATAAAACGAAATATTATGACATATAAGTTATAGAACATTATTGGATATTACCTTTTCTCAGACTTTTTTTGGTGTGTATATATATGTGTATTGACTTAGTGAAACAACATATGGACTTTGTGACATTTAGTTGAAATGAAAGTAGTTGAAGAAGGAGGAGAAGGAGTTATGGTAGAGGTAAAGAGAGAAATAGATTAGAGTCAGTGAGAGGGTCAGTGATGGACCGACAATAGTAGAGAAAGACAGGAGTACAAAATACATTGACGGAAAGATTGGGGTAAGAGACAGAGACGGGGAGAGAGAGAGAGAGAGGTATGTAAGGTCAGAGTAAAGACAGTCATGGAGAAAAAGATTGGACGGGTAAGGTAGACAGATATGTAGAGAGACAGGGGTTAGAACAAAGAAATAGTAGTAAATAATCATAGACAACGATGGTAAGTCCGGGATAAAGAACCAGAGAGAATCGGAGGACAAGAGTAAAGAGATGGAGAACAAGGGTGTAGATAAAAGTAAATACATAAACAAATTTTTTGGAATAAGACAAAGAAAGAGGAGTAAAGGTACACAGAAGAAGACCGGAGAGACCTTTTAAATCTAGTCTTAACCAGACCATCTATTGCACCTCGATATTTTCCCAAATCCTCCTTCTTCATCCGGACCGTTCTCCGCTCACCGTCCCACACCTTAAAGTACCGAGACGGTCTAGGAGGACTTTCTGTGACGGAGACTCCAGTTCCAATCGTATTTGGAGGAGTTGAGTCAGAGAAGTTCTTTCTGTTTCTTACGACGTCAATAACCCTCCTGGTCCTTCCCCATAAAAAGACTCACTTTAAGGTAGGCCTTCGACCTTAGGTCTCGTAAAGGACAACATTACAAAGAAGGTCTGAACCTCTCAGACTTGAACGGTGCATCGTACACGTGACGTACGTATATAAAGATGTCATTTTATGTCTCTACGTATGTATTAGGGGGTGGGCGTCCGTACACGTTTCTGTATTTCTATGTGTATCTTACTGCTTGGGAGTGTCAACGTCTATGAGTTTGTGTACCTTTTTGTGTGTCTTACTTAATGGTCGACCGTCTCTACGTCTACATGTGTCCCTATAATCTCTGGGTAACCTTTATGACGGTAGTGTCGAGTACCTGGGTACGTTTGTCTCTGTCTTTTTATTGATGGGTCTTTTTAAAACTTTTTAATAAGTAAAAGTCGGACTGTAAAATTATATTTGTCTTTGTTTGGTCTCTTAGTACATATTTTTGTGTGGAAATATCTTCACATGTATAAGTAATGTATTAGTGTTTATAGGTTTCGTTGTCTCTTAGTGTATATCGATAACGAGACGACTTTTACGTCTCCATCAGTTTGAAGGAGACGAGGGTTTTCTGTCTGTACGAAGAGGAGAACACGGGGAGAGAGACACTTCCGTGGTGGTCCATGATCTGTTTATTGACCTTTCTAGATCCATTTCAAAAAAGGATCTTTTACATTTTACTATTTTTACCGTATCTTCCATCTCTTGAACTTTTCCAGTGATCCGTAATCACTTTAACTTTCCCATCCATTCCTAGAGGGAAAGGAGGTTTGGGCCGGGGTCTACCTAAATGTCCATATTACACGACCTAAGGGTTCTCAATAAAGAGAAGAATGTGTTCAATAAGTTCTTTTATCTTTTCCTCTCTTTCGACGGATTGAGTATAATAAACAGATCATTTTAGAACTTTAGAACTAAAATTTTGGTCTATTTCTGTTATTTTTTTGAGGTATCTGAGTAAAGTGAATCCTTATATCTACAGGTTCAGAATTTGTTTTATAATCGAATAGATTAATTTGTCATACAAATTTTTATGTAGTGTTAAGTTCACCCCAAATAAAATTCTTAGGTTCCTCTTACGTAAGTTGGAGTCTTTTAGATAGTTACATTAAATGGTACACTTATCTGATTTCCTCTTATTAGTATACTAATAGAGTTAATTGTATCTTTTTCATACAATGTACGGATGAATACCACTCTTGAGAAATTTTCTTATGTTTATCCTACATTTAAAGAATTGAACACTTCCAATGTATAGTTTTGGGATGTAGTATAACGTTTTATACATTTATACATTTATACATTTACTACATTTACCTCTTTGAATTCTACGTAATGGAACTTCTAATTCTTATGATGATCTATGAATGAAAGTGGTTCATGACAAATTGTATCTTGACCTTCAGAACGAATTATGATAATTCCCTCTTTTTCTTTACTCTTAAGATTCCTATTCCTCTATTTTGTTTGTCTAAATTGACTGTATGATAATCTTAATTCTTCTCAAGTCGTTTTAGTTGAATGTCCTGAAGGGACCACCAGGTCACCAATTCTTTGACGGACGGTTACGTCCCCTGTACCCAAACTAGGGACTACGCCCTTCTAAGGTGTACGGTACCCCGTTGATTCGGGTACGTGATATCGATGACTCGGACACGAGATCTCGACCACGAGGTGTTCTCTTCGGTGACGTAACTCTTCTGACTTGGGGTGTTGATCTCTCATCGGGGGTGAACGGTGTTGATGTTTTTCAGGCGTGTGTCGTTGAATCGGTTTTTAATTTTATTTGGTGAAAAATTTCCAGAACGATAAATCTTATTTAGTTGAATATTTTGAGTTATTGTAAAGAAATGTGATCGTTATCTGTTAATCTTCTTTCATTGTTTTGTATGGATTTTAATTAGTGATCTGATTTTAATTAGTACCACCTGCCACTGACGTCGGTACTTTACTTCTATGAACGAGGAACCTTCTTTTCGATACTGTTTGGATCTGTCGTATAATTTTTTTGTCTTTGTACTGAAACGACTGTTTCCACGTATATCAGTCAGAAAGGTCATCAGTACACACCTACACTCTCAACCTGGTAGTTCTCCCGACTCACGACTTCTTAACTACGAAAGTTTGAGACCACGACCTCTTCTGAGAATTCTCAGGGAACCTGACGTTCCTTTAGTTTGGTGAGTTAGGATTTCCTTTAGTTGGGACTTATAAGTGACCTTCCTGACTACGACTTTGACTTCGAGATTATGAAGCCGGTGGTCTACGTTTCTTTACTGAGTGACCTTCTCTCGGACTACGACCCTTTCTAACTCCCGTCCTCCTCTTCCCCCACTGTCTCCTACTTTACCAACCTGTCGTAGTGGTTGAGTTACCTGCACTGAACCTCGTTTGAGACCCTCTATCACTTCCTGTCCCTTCGAACCACACAACGTCAGGTACCCCAGTGTTTCTCACCCGGTACTGAATCACTGACTTGTTGTCGTTAGTACTCTGGTTTTATATTTGAAGAGATTTACAGTCTTGTTGACTTTTTTTTTTAGTTTTGTCTGATGTATTCATTATACGAAAAAATTTTAAACATTATAAACGTTTTTCGAACAGTTTGTTTTTTATTGGATTTACAGGTAAGTCTACTTACCTATTTTGTTAACACGATACAGGTATACTATCTTATGATGAGTTATTATTGTTCCTTAATTGATAAATATTTCTTTATTATATCTACTTAATTTTTATTAATGTGACTCATTTTCCTCGGTCTGTTATTTCTCATGTATCTAGTACTAAGGTAAATATATTTTAAGATCTTTCGTGTTTAATCAGATATTACTTGTCTTCATTTGGACACTGACGGATCTTGTACGAAAATTATATGTTTTTATATCGATTTTTTCTTTTATTTTATCACACTGTTATAATTTTAGTTTGTAGAAAACATAGTTATTTTTATTTACTAGAATCGAATGTATAAATTTCTTTTTGTAAAAAGACAACCTAGTGACTTGTTTTAGGTTGATGATATAAGTCCTCTCAGTTGATCTTGTTTAACTAAGTCTTTCCAATTTTTATGTTCTTCCCGTTTCCATATGGTCAGTTTACGTTTATTTCTTTCGTCTCCAATGTTATAATTAATAGTGTGTTCAATCTTTGAGTTTTACTTTCCGTAATTAACTGACAGTTCCAGTACTTTTCTGACTCCTTGATAGGTGTCAAACCTCCTCTATACTACTGATTTACGTTACACCCTAAAACCAAACCTGGAACCTTGTCTTTTTCCTGTACTCACCTGTTTGACTACTTTAGACTTATTTCAGTCCTCAAATCAATTATCGTCATATGTTTACGGTTAAAGAATCAAAACTGTTTACATCAGTATATTCTATAATTGTGTTCCCCGTTGATCTACTTCCCAAGATATTTTGATTTTAATAAGATTTTATTTTTAGAATAATGTTTTTGTAATTAACTCAGTTGTTACTTTTATATTTCAATACTGATAAAAACATAGTTTATTGTGTCGTTGAAAGTGTTTCGACTTTACAATTCTCTCTGTTCCTCTTTATCTATTGTCTAACTTTGTGAGATTTTTATCCTCTTTAAATTGAGTGGAAAAGGTAAGATCCTGTCTAGTTACTTTATTTTATTGTAGTCGTTTTCGGGTCATTCTTATATCTTTTGCATTTGTTTTAGTTATAATCCGGTTCTTCTTTTAGAGTCATTTAAGGTTTTCCATCTTGATTATAACTATTTTAAGAAACCAGTGTTGACCTATTTTATTCTTTAGTTACATTTTAGAAGGTAGATTTATATATTTTGAAGAGACAGTTTGTTAAGAACTCAGTTTCCCGTTTGAGTTTGGTTTTGACGACTTAAAGACCTGTTATTACTATTAATTTTGTAATGTATAGTCTTAGATACCTATGTCTATTTCATCGTCAGTGTCTTTTCATGTGACGGAGTTTTATAAACATAACTTTTGTCCCTTTTTTAATTTACTTATCCGTGAGTTGAGTCTTTCAGTCACTTTCTCTTTCTTTTATTTAAATTCCCCCTGTCTTCCTTTCTTAATTGTTTTTCTTCAAGTTTATTTCCTCAACCTTTTGTCTATTGTCATCTTGAGAGGAAGTACCTAGTGACGGAACAACACCGTTTCCCCGGACGTAATTGTGTTACTTCGATGCTCGGGACGACACGTGCCGGTGGGTTCTGTCTACTCAGTATCACCTCTCAATACTGTTTTACACCAGGTGACCTCCTTCCTTACCGTTTGGTGAGATCATAAGGACGGTGATGTTAGGGTACTTGTCATACTTTTCCGTTTTTCTATACTGTGGCCTTCTACTCGAGGGGTCCAACCGACCACAGGTTATACGATGACTCCTACTTGTCTCCCGTTAATGATTATCGAGGTCTTTCTTACTTCACCGTGAGTCAACACCTACACAGACCACCACTTTCATTTCAGACTACGACATTTCTTGTTATGACTTATCCTTGGACCTTACAATCCAGGTACTTAGTTCCATTTAACCTTCACCAGTCTGTTTCTGTTTCTACCGTTTTCACTTGTGACTGTAGAATCCTTAGTCACTTGATTTCACCTACCCTCGTCCACTTAAATTAAGTCTACTGGTAATATAGATGATGATACCCATTCTCAGGGAATCTTCTTTACCTCATCGACAGTATCAGTTGTCCTCAGGTTTTACGTCATGAACCCACGTTAGAGTTTTTACTGTCTTACTAGAACCAAACAAAGGTTCCATTTGGTAATTCGTAGTGTCATTAGGTTCGGATACGGGGTTGGTGATTTCGGTTTTTCCGACTTCAACTGGTGAAAATACTTCGGGATGTCGTGGATGTTGATTATGGTTTTTTCTATGGGAAAAGTAGTGTCCCCTAACCTTACGTTTTCCTCCTTCAGTTCTCTGTGGATCTCATTGTCCGTTCAAACCGGAACCTCATGTTTTATTTCGTCCCGTTTCCGATTGCCTCAAAACAGTTCTTTTGTACGACCAGTATCGTTTGTGGGAAAAGGTTGTTGTGTTCTCAGTAGGTTGGTTGACACCTTTTAAGAATTTCTCTGCCCTCATGGTCTGGTGGAATGGACAGGGGACTCTTTGGACATGTACCCAGTTCTTCGTTATGAATCTTGGAATACATTTTGTTACCTGACCAAGTTATAACCCTTTCCTCATACTGGTCCGACATATAAGAGTACGATAAATAAATTGAAGACACGTCTTATGTAGTACACTTTATGACCCGACCTACTTAGTGTTCGACGTTCTAACGACCCTTTTTAAAGTTGTTGGAGTCTATAAGTCTACTATGGTGAGATTACCGTCTCTCACTTCTCCTTGATTTCTCGGAGAACTAATCCTACCTTCTCCTCTTACCTTTTTCGACCTAATTTTGAGTTGTGAGTTTTTAGACACAACCGTAGACCACTACGGTAGTCACTACCGTAGACCAGGGTAGTGAAGTACCGTTTATCTTCCTCTTTTTCGTCTTCGTCACTGTCTAAAATAAAAGAACCCGAGGTTTTAGTGACGCCTGTCACTAATATCGGTACTGTAATTTTCTGTGAACAAAGAACTTCCTTTCGATACTCTTTGGATCTACCGTATAATTTTTCGTTTCTGAAACCCTGAAGGGACAACCAGGGTACCGATTCTGAGGTTCGAGGGTCACGACCCAAACTAGGGACCAGTCCCTTGGTCTAGGGTGTATGGTATTCATTTCTAGGATACACTGTGTTCATTCTGGACCACGTCGGTTTATTTATTTATTTATTTATATATTTCGTTTCTGTAGTAAAATGGCTGTTTCCAGGTATATCAGTTTCGATACCAAAAAGGTCATCAGTACATACCTACACTCTCAAACTGGTGACTTACGACTTCTTAACTACGAATACTTAAAACCACGACCTCTTCTGAGAACTCTCAAGACACCTGTCGTTCTTCTTGTTTGGTCAGTTAGGATTTCCTTTAGTTAGGACTTATAAGTAACCTTCCTGACTACGACTTCGACTTTGAGGTTATGAAACCGACGGACTACGTTTCTTGACTGAGTAACCTTTTCTGGGACTGCGACCCTTTCTTACTTCCGTTTTCCTCTTCTCCCGTCGTGTCCTACTCTACTAATCTATCGTAATGACTGAGTTATCTGTACTTAAACTCGTTTGAGACCCTGTATCACTTTCTGTCCCTTCAGACCACACGACGTCAGATACCCCAACGTTTCTCGACCTGTACTGAATCGTTGACTTGTTGTTGTCATCTTCATTATGTATTTGTCTACTTGATTAAGACATTTTTTTCTTTATATATTATTATTAGTTCTTTTTATTATTATTATTAGTTCTTTTCTTCTTTCGTGTTTATGTTTGGTTCTTTACTTTTCAACCTGTATTGGTGTCATGCTCCTGTAAAATGTGTAAAAAATTTCCTAATGAGTATGTTGAGATAAGTTTAGTAAAATTTCTGGAACTTCCTTACCTTTTGTAGGATCCTTTTGTATTAAATGGTTTTGAGATTTTTTCGTTTCAAGTATATCTGGCTAAAGGTACCTTCTTTGTCTTTTACAATACTTTTCGATGAAAGGAGGTTTTCGTGACCCGGTAATACTAAAGTGTCCCTTCAGATGATTGTGACTTTCCGTCTACTAAACTACGACAAGAATAAAAAGACTCGGATCTGTTTTCACCTTGTGAAAGTTTAAGGAAAATACTTCACTCATAGTATAACTATGGTTCTAGATTGTTTCTAAGGTGTTCTTTTTCTTTTACTATTTCTCGTTAAAAATGAATACATATAATTATGTTTTAGGATTTATTTTATAATCGTTCGTCTTAGGTGTTAATACACCTCAAATAAGGTTTTTAGTAAGTTATAGTAAGTTTAGTAATTATGTTAGATTGTAACACTTAGATTCCTCTTTTTAGTATAGTAGTAAAAGTCTCTAGGGTCTCTTGGTACACTGTGTTAAGTTATGGGTAAGAAATAATTTTCTTAAGTCGTCTTCTCCTTATATACCAAAGAGGGAATTATATTAATATATATACATATACATAAATATAAACATATACATACATATACATAAATATATGTAGAGGGGTTTAAGTCGTGAAGTGAATTGACCCCTTTGTGATCGTCACAAATGTACGATTTTAGTGTTCATATGAGAGAGGTGATGTTTAATTGTAATATCAATTCCATCGTCTTCGTGACACTCATCTTTTCTCTTTCTTTAATGTTAACCTTACCTCCTTCATTTCGACAGTAATGAATATCTATTCTGACATATCAGTCTTTTGGGTTCTCTTAGGTATCTTTTGGGTTCTCTTAGGTATCTTTTGTTAATGTTTGTTCTATTGAGTCGTTCCGTCGTCCTATATTTTAATTAATATCTTCAGTAAATCAAATCTGCTACAAGTCTTCTCTTCAGGTAAATAGTATTGTTGTTTTTCTGTTTTATAACAGAACCAGACAACCCCAACGATATTGTTTTGTGGTGTCTGAGTCTGATATTCGGTTGGTTTTGAATGATAAGTGTCAAGACCTCCGACCCTTCGGGTTCTACTTCCGTGAGTATCTAAAAATACAGACCACTCCCGGACGAAGGACCATGTATCTGTCGGGAGAAGAGTGAGAGTGTACCGTTCTCACCGTTCCCTCAAGAGAACCCAGAGAAAAAATTCCCGTGATTAGAGTAAGTACTCCCGAGGTTAGAGTACTAGATTAGTGGACGATTTCCAGGATGGAGGTTTGTCATAGTGGAATCCAAAGTTGTATATTTAAGCCTCCTACCCCCGTTTGTGTTTGTAAGTCAGATGTATCTTTGTTTGAATAGTTCTTTACAAATTTTCGAAGTTCTCTTTTGTAAATATTGTGAGACTTGTTTGTCTTGTCCGTCCCTGTTTATCTTTCCGTGGGGTAAAAGAATTCTTCTGATTTTTAATATTTCTATATTTCAATTAAAGATTTAAATCATATTCGATTGATTTTTATGGTAAAAAAGAAAGAGACTTTGATCTGTTCGACTAAATCTCAAGTTTACCTTTTTATTGTTTGTTCGTATTGGTCCTATAGAGACTTTTCCTTCTTATTACTATCTCCTGATAACGGTGTTATTAAGAGACATTTTTTGGTTTTACTTATAAATCTATGGGTTTGAACCTATATCAGATACCAGTCGACTCTCTAAGACACGAGACCCAGTCCGAGACAACTACAGTGACGATCAAGTACACAAACGTGATTCAACCACCGAACCGATCTCCAACCAACGATATCCTACGGAACCGAGCCTCCGGGTCCGAGTAAAGATTTACAGGGAGTAACATCATCTGATCGGACCCATATAAGAGTATCGTCACAAGCCCCCAGGTTCTCTCCTTCGTCTTATACGTTCCCGAAAGAGTCCAGAGACGAATATAGTTCAAATGATGATAAGACAACCGACTTCATTTGACATACCGGTTTGAGTCAGTCATACCCTCCCGTGATGGTTTCCCATACCTCTGTGTACTTTTTGACCTCAGTAATTAGGTTAGATAGAGTCTTCATGTTTAGTTTTAGATCTTAGGTATTTTCTTTTCTACCTATTTAAACAAATGTATTTTTATTTCATTTTAAACGAACCTTTTTTATGTTACCTTTTTAGTTTTCTTTTTGTTTGTCCCTTTTTTTTGTAACTGTTGACTATGGTAAGTGTTTTCAGATTGGAGAGATTAAATTATTCGAACATCTTTAGCTCCTTTCCACTTATTAGGTTGTCTTTTTTTGTGTCGCATATTTGTCTGTTGAGTGTCTTTTTCTGTTTTTACTGGGAATTTGTATATTTTTCTACGAGTTACAGTAAGTAATATTCTCTTTATATTTAATTTTGATGTCACTCTATGGTAAAGATTGGATAGTGTAAAAGTTTTTGAACTTTTAAAAATTATTATATGTGAAGACTCACTCCAACACCACTTTGTATTTGAGTATATACTTACCATTCACGTTTTACCATGTGGATACCTCCCTTTAAAACCGTTTCAATGTTTACACTAAGAATGTCGATTAAGATACCTACATATAGACGTATGTATACTTTACAGATAAGTAGTACCGTGGTAAACATTATGGTTTTCTGACTTTTATGGGATTTGTAGACATTCATCCCATGACGTCAGTAATTTACTTGATAATATGTAGGTGTATTACATTGTCAAACTCCTTCATGAAATAGAAACGTGAAGGTATCTCACAGATACATGACCTTTGAAAGATTACGAGACTATACATTCCTGGACGTCCTACATAGTTCACTTTTTTCGTTGTACATATTGATATATATATATCTCTCTCATACAATTGAAAACACATTCTTTCTCCCTCTACCTTGTCCTATATGTAAATATGAACAAACATTCACGTATTTCTTTGTGACCTTCTTAAATTTTTTTTGACCATTGACACCCGTCACACATACCACCGTTGACACATCTTACCTCTTTTCAATTCACTGTTAGGAGTTGAATATTAAAAATATATTCAAACGAAAGTTTTACGTACACGTAATAGATAAGTTTTTCTTTAATTTTATAAGTGTTATCATTGTTTTTGGTCCCCTATTTCGATGATCTTTAATTTAATCATTTTGTGCATTGTTAAGATTTCTTTTTTGAAATTTGAAAATTATTTTTCGTGTCGATTTTCTACTTGACTTGTTTACTCTTGTAAGGTATGAGAACCTACCCTACTCATTTATAAAACTACCACAGTTGAGGGGATTTAATTAGATATTTAAATCACGTTAGGATTATTTTTAATGTCAACTAAAAAACTTCTCGAGTTATTTGAGAAAACTTTTAAATACACCTATCAATTCTGTTGGGTTTTCTTCTGATTTCTCCTCCCTGAACGGGATAGTCTAAATTCTGTGTAATATTTTATAATTTTTGTTCCACCGTAATCACATTCTTGTCTTTGTTAGATAAACACACAAAGTATTATACACTTTTTCCACCATACCGTTTAGTCACTTTTTCCCTGACGAATCATAAACCACCACCCTTTACAACGATACACCTTTTTTATTTTAACGTATGGATGGATAGTGGTGTATACTCTACCTAAGATTGACCTAATTTTGGTACTTTCCATTTTGATATTTCAATTATCTTTTTTTTGTTTGTCCTCTTATAGAGACATTGAATCCTCCTCCCTTGATGAAAAATTCATGGGGGGTGGGTTTGGCTTTTAGTATTCGTTTTCACACTACTTAAACTAATGTCATTTAAATTGTCAAAGACAAGTTTCTACCGATAATACCCGTTTCAATTTTGTTCCCTTCTTATAGTCAGGGGACTTTGACTGTCTCCTGATTATTGATCTGATATATACCTTGAGATCGTCTAGTTGTCCTTTCTTTCCTTGGGATTATCTTTTTACCCGGTTGTTATGTTCGTCCGTTAAATGTCTTCTCCATAAATTGTATGTAGATTTCTCTACGAGTTTTTGATTAATCACCCTTAAGGGGTCACCATAGTCAAGTCAAGTCAAGTCAACGCGTCAGTACAGACTGAGAAACACTGGGGTACTTAGCGTCGTGCGGTCCGGAGGAGTAGGTAGTGGTAGAGGGCCTCAAGTGAGTCTGAGTGCAGGTAGCTCAGGTACTACGGTAGGTCGGTAGAGTAGGACCCAACAGGGGAAGAGGAGGACGGGGGTTAGAGAGGGTCGTAGTCTCAGAAAAGGTTACTCAGTTGAGAAACGTACTCCACCGGTTTCATGACCTCGAAGTCGAAATCGTAGTAAGGAAGGTTTCTTTTGGGTCCCAACTAGAGGAAATCTTACCTGACCAACCTAGAGGAACGTCAGGTTCCCTGGGAGTTCTCAGAAGAGGTTGTGGTGTCAAGTTTTCGTAGTTAAGAAACCGTGAGTCGGAAGAAGTGTCAGGTTGAGAGTGTAGGTATGTACTGGTGACCTTTTTGGTATCGGAACTGATCTACCTGGAATCAGCCGTTTCATTACAGAGACGAAAACTTATATGATAGATCCAACCAGTATTGAAAAGAAGGTTCCTCATTCGCAGAAAATTAAAGTACCGACGTCAATGGTAGACGTCACTAAAACCTCGGGGTTTTTTATTTCAGACTGTGACAAAGATGACAAAGGGGTAGATAAAGGGTACTTCACTACCCTGGTCTACGGTACTAGAAGCAAAAGACTTACAACTCGAAATTCGGTTGAGAAAGTGAGAGGAGAAAGTGGAAGTAGTTCTCCGAAAAATCGAGGAGAAATGAAAGACGGTATTTCCACCACAGTAGACGTATAGACTCCAATAACTATAAAGAGGGCCGTCAGACCTAAGGTCGAACACAAAGAAGGTCAGGTCGTAAAGAGTACTACATGAGACGTAGATTCAATTTATTCGTCCCACTGTTATATGTCGGAACTGTATGAGGAAAAGGATAAACCTTGGTCAGACAACAAGGTACAGGTCAAGATTGACAACGAAGGACTGGACGTATGTCTAAAGAGTTCTCCGTCCAATCCACCAGCCCATAAGGGTAGAGAAAGTCTTAAAAGGTCAAATAACACTAGGTGTCTCAGTTTCCGAAACCGTATCAGTTATTTCGTCTTTATCTACAAAAAGACCTTGAGAAAACGAAAAAGCTACTAGGTCCCCTGCAACCGTTAAAATAGAGACCAAGGAGACAGAAAAGATTTTGGTCGAACTTGTAGTCCCTCAAGTACCAAGGACATAACGACTTCGGACCGAACCTCTTAAAACTCGTAATGAAATGATCGTACACTCTACTCACGGTAACACGCCATGAAACTCGTAAGAAACCGTAACGGAAAGAAACCTTAACCTCACTTTTGACTGGAAAAGGTCAGGACACCGGTATCACCACTCCTAAGAGATGAAAGTAACGACTCCCACGTCCAAGTTAGGGGCCGGTCTTTAATTCTAGGGTGTTCCACCAGCTGTCATCGGTGGGGGTTTAATTAATAATTAGTCTCTTTACATTTGATTTTGTTCCATTCTATGATGAAATGTGGATAATCTGGTCGTTTTTGATCTTTCGACCTTTTACAGTTCACAGTCGCTCCTACCTCCCCAGGTCCTTAGAAACATGTGACTACCATTTTGACCTGACCACATCGGTAGGGTCTCTTGGTAAATCATCATAACCACAAGAATCAATTCGATTCATACACATGTGATACTACGTTAGTAAGACAAGGACTCATATATAAAGTTTTCTTACCCCTCCCTCCACGCTCCCCCCAAGTCCTTACCCTTGAATACATATGGGTACTGCCTAAATACAACTACATACCGTTTTGGTTATGTCATAACATTTCATTTTTTTTTTTTACCTTTTTTTTTCTTTAAGAATATGTCCGGTTATTCCTCTGTTACATGTTCCTACACGTGGTGTCATAATAAACACTACAGTACCTCGACCTTCGTTAGAACGACAGGTAGTGACCCCATTATAAGTTCTTTTTACACCACTTCCGTGTAACACCAATCGTACCACCACCACCAAATCAAAGTTTTAGTGCAGGTTGAGAAAGTTGGGGTACCTGACATCAGTCGGTCCGAGGAGACAAGTACTCTAAGAGGTTCGTTCTTATGACCTCACCCAACGGTAAAGGAAGAGGTCCCTTAGAAGGGCTAGGTCCCTAACTTGGTCTTAGAGGACTTAATGTCCGTCTAAGAAATGGTTGACTCGATACTCCCTTCGTACTCGTCAAAGATTAACATAATCGTACTCGTCACCAATCGTACTTGTCAAAGATTAACGTAATCTACATATATGTCGTTATACCTATGAAATTTTTGTCTTCCGACTTACTTTTTTCATTCTTTGTCTTACTTTACGGTAAATATATTTTGTTTTTATGTATCTGTCTTTCGTAAGAGGTGTCACCCTGTTGGACTACAAGACACGAGGACTCTTTTATGTTATACTTCATTTACTGTGGGAGATACATGACAATAACGACTTTAATAAATTGGACTTAGATGAGTACACCTTTCTCCACTTAGGTCTATAAGACACCCTGTGAGATATTCTTTGACCGGACTTGAAAACTTTTCAATAGTTACATTATAGTTTACGTGTGTTTTATATCCCATGATAAGATCTTATTTTCTCCAATTTCACAATGTTATTGGTTTACATTACGTGTTTGGTACTAATCTATGACCCTAGTTTTTTTAGTCTCTACCTCTTCGAGATATGTAAGTCGTTTTTGTTCTGATCCTCGACTGACCGACTCTAGTTCTTGAGGAATAACGGTTTAAGTCTGAATTTAACTTCTTTCATCCCTTTTGGTGATTTGGTAAGTACATACTGGATTTAGTTTAGTGAATACTAACATGTCACCTTCCCTGTTTATCTAGATTAGTTCCCTAAATCAAGTCAAGTCAAGTCAGTGAGTCAGCACAGGTTGAGAAACGCTGGGGTACTTAACGTCGTGTGGTCCGGAGGGACAGGTAGTAGTTGAGGGGCTCAAATGAGTCTGAGTGCAGGTAGCTCAGTCACTACGGTAGGTCGGTAGAGTAGGAGTCAGCAGGGGAAGAGGAGGACGGGGGTTAGGGAGGGTCGTAGTTTCAGAAGAGGTTACTCAGTTGAGAAGTGTACTCCACCGGTTTCATGACCTCGAAGTCGAAATCGTAGTAAGGAAGGTTTCTTTAGGGTCCCAACTCGAGGAAATCTTACCTGACCAACCTAGAGGAACGTCAGGTTCCCTGAGAGTTCTCAGAAGAGGTTGTGGTGTCAAGTTTTCGTAGTTAAGAAACCGTGAGTCGGAGGAAGTGTCAGGTTGAGAGTGTAGGTATATACTGATGACCTTTTTGGTATCGGACTGATCTGCCTGGAATCAGCCGTTTCATTACAGAGACGAAAACTTATACGATAGATCCAACGAGTATTGAAAAGGAGGTTCCTCACAGAAAATTAAAGTACCGACGTTAGTGGTAGACGTCACTAAAACCTCGGGGGTTTTTATTTCAGACTGTGACAAAGATGACAAAGGGGTAGATAAAGGGTACCTCACTACCCTGACCTACGGTACTAGAAGCAAGAGACTTACAACTCAAAATTCGGTTGAAAAGGTGAGAGGTGAAAGTGAAAGTACCTCACGGACTTCTTGATACCTGTCTCCAAACCCTGTGACATGTCCTCCGTCGCCAGTTCTGGTAAGGGTTCTTTTTGTTTACGTTTTTCCGTTTTACCAATAGACTACTCCGGAATGTTTATCGACTCTTTTCTTCTCTTTACTTTCCGTTTCCTGTTTTCATTTCTATGTCGGTAAACTTATGTCTTAAGGTTTCTTATCGTTCCTCTCTACAGGTAATCGTCTACTGACCCATTCTTTCGACACCATGTATATGTGTTACCTTATAATGAGTCGATAATTTTTCTTACGTAAACTTAGTCAAGATTACTCCACCTACTTTGACCTCGGATAATATGTCTCACTTCACTCAGTCTTTCTTTTTGTCGTCATGTCATATAATTACGTATATATACCTTAAATCTTTCTACCATTGCTACTGGGATATACACTCTGTCGCTTTCTCTGTGTCTACATTTCTTGTCTGAAGACCTGAGACACCCTCTTCCGTTCCCACTCTACTAAACTCTCTTGTCGTAACTTTGTACACATAATAGTATACACTTTGTTTAGTGGTTAGGTCCAAACTACGTACTCTGTCTTACGAGTCCCGACCACGTGACCCTACTGGGACTCCCTATCCCACCCCTCCCTCCGCCCTCCCCCAAGTCCTATCCCTTGTGTACATGTGGGTACCGACTAAGTACAGTTACATACCGTTTTCGGTGATATTATTACATTCCATTAATCGGAGGTTAATTTTATTTAAATAATTTTTTTTCTCCACCGTTCTTATGTGTCTGCTTGATATGTTTTTTCTAGAAGTACAGGGTCTATTGATTCTATCACACTAGTGAGTGGATCTCGGTCTATAGGACCTTACGTTTCAGTTCACCCGGAATCCTTCGTAGTGATGCTTGTTTCGATCACCTCCACTACTTTAAGGTCACCTCGATAAAGTTTAGGATTTTCTACTACGACACTTTCACGACGTGAGTTATACGGTACTTAGACCTTTTGAGTCGTCACCGGTGTCCTGACCTTTTCCAGTCAAAAGTAAGGTTAGAGTTTCTTTCCGTTACGGTTTCTTACGAGTTTGATGACGTGTTAACGTAAGTAGAGTGTGTGATCGTTTCGTTACGAGTTTTAAGAGGTTCGGTCTGAAGTTGTCATGCACTTGGTCCTTGAAGGTCTACAAGTTCGACCTAAATCTTTTCCGTGTCCTTGGTCTCTAGTTTAACGGTTGTAGGTGACCTACTAGTTTTTTCGTTGTCTCAAGGTCTTTTTGTAGATGAAACCGAAATAACTGATACGGTTTCGGAAACTGACACACCTGGTGTTGTTTGAGACTTTTTAAGAATTACTCTACCCTTAAGGTCTGGTGGACTGGACGGAGGATTCTTTAGACATACGTCTACTCCTTCGTTGTCAATCTTGACCTGTTCCTTGTTGTCTGACCAAGGGTTAGACCTTTCCTCATGCAGTTCCGACATATAGCAGTGGAACGAATAAATTGAATATACGTCTCAAGTAGTACCCTTTACGGTCCAATCTACTTCGTGTTCGACCTGAGTTCTAACGGTCCTTTTTATAGTTATTGGAGTCTATACGTTTACTGTGGTGGGAATACCGTCTTTCACTTCTTGATTTCTCGGAGAACTACTTTCTCTTTCTCCTCTAACTTTTTCAACCGAATTTTGAGTTGTAAGTCTTTTGATTCTAGTACCGTAGACCAGGGTAGTGAAGTACCGTTTATCTACCCCTTTGTCACCTTTGTCACTCTCTGAAATAAAAACCCTCGAAGTTTTAGTGACGTCTACCACTGACGTCGGTGCTTTAATTTTCTACGAACGAGGAATCTTCTTTACGATACTGATAGGATTAGTCGTATACTTTTTCGTCTCTGTAATGAAATGGTTGTTTGCAGATGAGTACATACCTACACTCTCAACCTGATACTTACTACTCGAGACTTCTTAACTACGAAAACTTGACACCACAACCTTTTCTGAGAACTCTCAGGGAACCTGACGTTCCTCTAGGTTGGTCAGGTAGGACCCCCTCTAGTCAGGACCCACAAGTAACCTTCCTGACTACGACTCCGACTTTGAGGTTATGAAGCCAGTGGACTACACTTCTTGGCTGAATAAACTTTTCTGGGACTACGACCCTTTCTAACTTCCGCCCTCCTCTTCCCATGCTGTCTCCTACTCTACCAACCTACCGTACGACTGCACTACCTGTACTCAAACTCATCCGAGGTTCTCAACCACTACCTGTCCCTCCGGACCGTACGACGTTAGGTACCCCAGTGTTTCTCAACCTGTGTTGACTCGCTGACTTGACTTGACTTCTTGTAAAACCCGAATTGACCTTTTAGACTTATATCCCATAGTAAATACTATAATACCTTAATCATTCAAAAGAATCCACACTATTACCATGACGTCAATACATCCTTTTACAGGAATAAAATGTTCTATACACGACTTCAAAAATCCCCACTCCTCCACAATATGACGGACGTTCTTTTACATGTGTATGTGTATATTTCTTTTCATCTCGTTTAGACCGTTTTATAATTCTCATATGAGAAAATAACGTGATGAAAAAGTTGTCAAGACTTAAAACTTTTTACCTTTTTACTTTTAAACCCCCTTTATGTACGTACATTTTGTTATACGTAAAACGTTCTTGTGTATTTTTCTTTTTCTATACGTATTTTCTGAAATTTTACCAACAGATATACTCCCTTTATTCTCACCCTTCATCTCTACTTTTTATTACATTTTTTGTTGTTTTGGAGAGGGATTTCATTGTATATGAGTAACTTATGTACCTTTTGTGTCTTTTCGTGTTACTTATTTTGATTTAAGTAACTATTGAAGTAAAGGGGACAGTCAAAAGTTTTACACCATGGACCCAAACGTCGTCGTCGAAGTAGTAGTAGTAGTAGTAACTCTTGAGCAATCTTTACATTTAAGGACCCGAGATAATGTCTGAATTGATTTCGTGTTAAGACCCACACCCCGGGTGGTTGACCATAAAATTATTCGAAAGGGTTCACTAAGACGACGACCGGTTTAAACTCTTGGTAAATCTGTAGTAATTAAAACAATGTCTATGTCAGAAAGAATTTTTTATACTTGATGAAGTCCGTATGTTTCTTCATACTTCTTATTGTTGTGTGTGGGTGCATGGGTCATGACTCTATTTTATAATCTCTTTGTCAACGATTCAGGGACAGTTAAAGAGAGAGTACAAAAAGGGAACAAAAGAAGGGGTTCCCATTAGAGTCCCGATGACTCTACGACGGCGGACCCGACCCTCATGATTTGTAGGAATGGTTTATTTTGTGAGAAATGAAAGTCCAACACTGTTTAAAAAATCAGTTGTATTAGTGGTAAGACGTAAACTACAAATTAAGGAAACAAAATTTTTATAACAAATACATAGATATATTATCTATTATATCACTTAACAAAAGATCGAATTTTTTAGGTATATTTACCAGAGTCTGAAGTACGTAGGAAAGTGTCGAACGTAAAATAGTGTCGTAATACAAAAACTCTAAATACACATAACCATATGGGTTGAAACGAAACTAAAAAAAGTGACGACATATATCATGAGACAACACACCGACATGTTGATAAATGAATAGGAGGAGAACCACTTGAAAGTCTAACAAGTCAAAAAAAGAGATAATGATTGTCAAGACGTTACTTATGAGAAAAAAAAAATTGACGAATTTTTTAAAAATAAAACGTTACTTATAAGAACGTGTACGGAGGAACACATATACACATTCTTAAAGAGATCCTGAATTACATATATACACGTGTAGAGATTGTCTTAACGACCCAAGGTCCCGGTAGAAGTTGATAAACCTAATGAAGAAAATAAAAAAAGACTAATGAACAAAAGATTTCATCATCATGGTTAAAAGTAAGGATAGTTTCTGAAGTATGTCAAAAAGGGGTACCAAACACGTAAATCCTGAAACAAATTTTTCAGGAAGGTGGCAGGATCCAGTGTTTCTATAAGAGATGGTAGAGTACACCTTTATTTATCCCTAGGTCAAATGAGAAAGAACAATACCATTCGCTTTAAAAGGTCACGATAGATGATTTTACAGGTAAAGAGTAACTAAACACCACATCCGGACATTTGAATGGGTAAATTGTTTATAAACGACTTCGGACGGAACAGAACACGACCCAGAACGTCTCCCGAGTTTCTATATCCGGCGATCAGAGTCCCTTAAATGAGAGGACACCTCTATGTCGTTGTAGTTACTAATGGCATGACTCTATTTACGTTGTTCCACGAGACTCAAAAATTGGTTCGACCCTTTCAAGTTTCTTCGCTGTTCTCAATTCAGAATTTCTTAAACGATTACGTTTCCCCTTCCACTTTCACCGGTCCCGACCAAACCGGAGGTCTCAACACAAAGAGATCCCTTTTCTCAAATCTACGGCAGGTACCTACATCACCGTTACTCAGGACACATACATTCCCCATCCTTATCCGTCTCCCTCAGGTCCTTGTATAGGAACCCTATCTCTTCGAACCGGATTGGGGTTTCAAATCCGATCTCCTTCTCGGCAGTGACCTTGATTTAATAGTCCTTTTTCTGTAAAAGTATGTATTAATAAAAAAAAATGTCCCTCTGATAAGAGGTCGGTCCAGTCCTCAAGGGCCTCTACCAAAGAATTCTTTGGGAGTGAACGGTGATGAGGTTTCTATTTAGGTAAGGGAGGTCGTCTACGGCGAGACCTTGGACTCCCTTCCTCCCTCCTCCTCCTTTTCTTTCGTTTACCCACCCTCTCTGAAGGTCAACAGGCCCAAGGGCCCGGACGGGCATCTAGAAACGATTACGTCTTTCTCGAGGCCCACCCAGGCAGTCCCAAACAGACCATGGGACGTACGGCCCTACCAACGACCCTCATCGATCAGTAAAGTCCACCCATATGCGACGTTTTGTACACTGGGTCCGTCGGTAAAAGAGTGTGGGACGGGCAGCGGTAGAAGGTAACATCTGTTTCTGTGGCTGGGGGCTGGGAACAGACTACGCCGGGACCTCTTTCGAACCAGTGATTCTAAGCTCTTGTGTGCATAAATCCGTGTCCGTCTCCGGGCGTCTGTTCTTGAACCGAACGTTCATCCAGTATACCGGTGTGGTCGACTACTTGGCGACGGGGAGGGAGAAGGGGTGGAGGAGGAGTCGATATTGGAATGGAATGACGCGTCGGCCCTCCGCCTCGGTCGCCCCGGCGCCCCTTCCCTGCCCGCCCGTGCTTGCCAGTTAGGCTTCGAGGTGGGGGGCCCCTGCGAGTTTCATGACTTGGCCGAGCCGTTCTGGCCCTAGGCCTTCAGCTTCTGATCGCCGCGCTCGCGTCAGGGACCCGGTTGTCACAACACGACAGAAGAAAAGAGTCTCGAGGCGGCCTTCACCTCCATTCTTTGATTAGAGAAAAAAACCACTACTCTCGAGTGAATCGGCCGGCGCGCCCTTCCTAGTTCACAAACTCCACTTTGGTTTCCGAGGGAGTCGGGGTCTTGTCTCTCCATTTCTCAGTCCAATGAAAATCCCATCTTCCCGGACCTACTCTCTGTCCCTAACGAACCGTGCACCTGTATCGGGTTTGAGTAAGAACGCTCATCTCCCCGTACCTGGTGGAATAGATCTATCCGTATCTGGGGACACACACACAATCAGCGAGTCAGCACAGGGTAGAAACGTTAGGGTACCTGACATCGGGCGGTCCCAGGAGACAGGTACCTTAAAAGGTCCGTTCTTATGACCTCACCCAACGATAAGGGAAGAGGTCATCTGGGGACTTGTGGGAAATACCTCTCAATGTCTGGGGCGAATACACCTCTTCGCACCTCACGGGAGGGGGAAATCCCATCACTCCGAGGTAAGGAGTGAAAGGGTCACATCTACCCGCACCCGTGGGGTTTCCACACCGCTGTAGCTGTGAGGGGATATTTCTCCATATCGAAGGGAAGAGTTCTCCGACTTGGCGCGTCTAAAGATGACCGTCCAGGTGAAGCCGAGTGGAAAAGGGAATACTGTCTCCGAAACTACATAAATGGGGGTGGGGGCGGGCTGGTGATCTTGCCTTCTCGATTATTTGTCAACTCACTTGGAGAAAGGGAATCGCAGTTCTGGATCTCTGGAGGGATGGAACGGGGACATATTTGATTAACTGACTACGGGACGCTGGTAAGGACGTCTTCACGATCTGGTGGGGAGGGATTCACAAAGCTCCGTGTTCGGAGTCGGGTGTCTCTTGGACGTCTATATGGGGAAGATCCGATCTCACTCATGGGTAACTCCTTTCAGTCCGGACTAGAAGAAGGGTCCGCGACCGAATGACTTAAACAATTCCGAACTGGGTGGTTTTTACGGGACGTCGTTTGTCGTCGTCCGGAACTGGTTACTTCTCTCTCTTGACGGAGAAGACCCAGGGGGTCCCTTCTCCCTGAGTCTAAATAAGAAAAATCCATCTGCGTCTAGTAAGGAAGAGGGGACGGGAAGGTTCCTAAATCTTAGTGGTTGACATCCTTTCCTCTCTGGGGTTTCCTCGTCTCTCCACGGAACGTTATAACTCGCCGTCACTGTAGTGACTAGTGGGGTGTCACGTCACGTATACCCGAGGGGGAATAGGTTCCATCTCCTCAAGTCTGGAAAATGAGAGGTAGGTCCCCCTTTTTTTTTGGGTATCCTTTGGTAGGGAGGGGGTGGGGGTACATCTGTTGGTCTCCAGGAAAATGAAGTCACAATGGTGTGATTTCTGAAGTTATCCATACGTTCTATTCGTCTACTACGGGGAGGGTGGAGGGACCTTTCCAGATCTTATCAGGTAACGTCAGTCCCACGTCCGGGACAAGTACCTTTCGACTTATTAAGGGGGGAAACAATCGTACCGTGATTACTTGATTACAGTAGAACATCACCTCCATCCGCATAGTCAGGGTAGGGTACCGGGAGGGATCCCATTTCTCTGAGTTCTGTGGGGGGGGGGTGTGTGTGTGTTTACATGTCTGGACACGAGGAGAACGTACGTTGTCTCTACGTGTGTCGGTGACACGGTTAAAAAGGTCAAGGAGACATAGGACCTCATCTGACTGTTTTCCGTAGAACGAGAGGGACGTTAGTTCCTTAGACGGTTCCTTGTCTGGGGTCGATATATATGTCTGTGTCTAAAAGGGGGGGGAGGTGGTTCTAAAACGTGACTAGAGTCAGGTGTATCTGTATGTCTTTTTTTCGAGATAAGTCTCCAGGGAATAGGGGATCCTATACAGAGGGGGGAGTGGAGTGAGGGTCCTATCTACTCTGTATCTTGAGGGATAAACCCCTTTTCTCTACATCATTCATGACACACATCTTCGTCTAACAGGAACGTAAGGGGAGACGGGAATCTCATCTCTTCAAATCTCGATCAGGGAATGGATTCCATATATTGTGATGTCCCACCTCCTAACTCCTGGGTCCTAGGGTAGACTACGTAACTCCGTGACTGAGGTGGGTCCTTCTCTCCAAATGTGGATGGAAGGGATATAATAATAATTATTAATATAAGTCGGTATGGTCTGTGGTCGAGGTCATATTGGGGAAGTGAGTTTAAGGGGATTAACAATCCCGAAGAAATAGTACAAGAAATTGCAAAATAAAACGGAAGTCCCCCGAATCTTCCCCCGAACACCGTAACACCAAGGGGCCAAACAGAAGTTTAACCAAGAAGAGGGTAAGGCTGTCCTTTGTTTTCGGACGTCTAAACTTAGATGGACGAAAGTTCAATCAGTAGTACTACTTTGAATCTGTGTCACTCAAAGAAAATGACGAGGAAGGGTCAGGATTCGAAATTATTTATATCATAAAGTTCCGTCGAAATTTTTTAACGGGTCATATTCGGTCTAGTAAGTCAGACAGAAAATAAATACCATAATAACAACAAAAGGGAGTACAATAGGGGGTATGGGTAAAATGTCTATTCCTTTGGTTTCGAGTCGTTCCAATTCACTGAACTAGTTCTCTGACACCCACTTATCACCATTTATGGTATAATGTGACAGACATTGGGATTGTGTCGAATCGTAAAAAGAAATAATATTCAATATGGATATTCAACCATAGTATCTAACACGGTCACCAATTCTCGTACCTGACACCTCGGTCTGACTCAAACTTAGAGTCAAGAAGGTGAACGTACACACACCGGAACCCGTTCAATGAATTGAAGTAAGAGGAATAGATGTTTTACCCACCCTCACCCCACCCCCTTCTCCTCTTATTATTATCAAGGATGAATTCTTTCTTTATTTTTATTTATCATAAACGGTTTATCACAACACTTCTAAAGTTAGGTCAAGTAAGTGAGTAAGTACAGGTTGAGAAACACTGGGGTACCTGACGTCGTACGGTCCGGAGGGACAGATAGTGGTTGAGGGTCTCAAATGAGTTTGAGTACAGGTAACTCAGTCACTACGGTAGGTTGGTAGAGTAGGAGACAGTATAGGAAGAGGAGGGCGGAAGTTAGAAAGGGTCGTAGTCCCAGAAAAGTTTACTCAGTCAAGAAGTGTAGTCCACCGGTTTCATAACCTCAAAGTGGAAGTTGTAGTCAGGAAGGTTACTTGTGGGTCCTGACTAGAGGAAGTCTTACCTGACCAACCTAGAGGAACGTCAGGTTCCTTGAGAGTTCTCAGAAGAGGTTGTGGTGTCAAGTTTTCGTATTTAAGAAGTCACGAGTCGAAAGAAATATCAGGTTGAGAGTATAGGTATGTACTGATGACGTCTTTGGTATCGAAACTGATCTGCCTGGAAACAACCGTTTCATTACAGAGACGAAAAATTATACGACAGACGACGACGACGATTCAGCGAAGTCAGTACAGGTTGAGACATGATGGGGTATCTACCGTCGGGTGGTCCGAGGTGGCAGGGACCCTAAGAGGTCCGTTCTTGTGACCTCACCCAACGGTAAAGGAGGAGGTCACGTACTTTCACTTTCCACTTTCACTTCAACGAATCAGTACAGGCTGAGCATCGCTGGGGTACCTGACATCGGATGGTCCGAGGGGGCAGGTACCCTAAAAGGTCCGTTCTCATGACCTCACCTCACGTTAACGGAAGAGGCTTATACGACAGATCCAACCAGTATTGAAAAGAAGGTTCCTCGTTCGTAGAAAATTAAAGTACCGAGTCAGTGGTAGACGTCACTAAAACCTCGGGGGGTTTTATTTCAGACAGTGACAAAGATGACAAAGGGGTAGATAAATGGTACTTCGTTACCCTGGTCTACGGTACTAGAATCAAAAGACTGATAACTCGAAATTCGGTTGAAAAAGTGAGAAAGTGAAAGTAGTTCTCGGAGAAATCAAGAAGAAGTGAAAGACGGTATTCCCACCACAGTAGACGTATAGACTCCACTAACTATAAAGAGGACCGTTAGAACTAATGTCGAACACGAAGAAGGTCGGGTCACAAAGAGTACTACATGAGACGTATCTTCAATTCCTTCGTCCCACTGTTATATGTCGGAACTGCATGAGGAAAAGGATAAACCTTAGTCAGACAACAAGGTACAGGTCAAGATTGACAACGAAGGACTGGACGTATGCACAAAGAGTTCTCCGTCCAGTCCACCAGACCATAAGGGAGAGAAAATTCTTAAAAGGTCTCAAACGACACCAGGTGTGTTAGTTTCCGAAACCGTATCAGTCATTTCGTCTCCATCAACAAGAAGACCTTGAGAGAACGAAAAAACTAGTAGGTCACCTATAACCGTTAAACTGGAGACCAAGGAGACGGAAAAGATTTAGGTCGAACTTGTAGACCTTCAAGAACCAAGTACATGATAACTTCGGACCGAACCTCTTAAAACTCGTAATGAAATAATCGCACACTCTACTCACGTTAACACGTCATCAAACTCGTAAGAAACCGTAACGGAAAGAAACTCTAACCTTACTTTTGACTGGAAAAAGTCAGGACACCGGTGACGACTCAAAAGGTCTAAACGACCGTATAACTCACGTCGTGAAAGTGTCGTAGTAGAAAATCCTAGACTTTATCGAGTTGACGTTAAGGTAGTAGAGGTGATCGAAACAAGCATCACTACGAAGGATTCCGGGTGAACTGAAACATAAGGTCATACAGACCGAGATCCGCTCACTAGTATGGTATCTCTAATAGACTCAACAATAGACCCAGTACCTCTAGAAAAAACACCCTTAAATTACGTAATTTTATCCTTCTTGTGAATCTTCTCACGGACCGTGTATTATTCGTGAGATAATTTTCTAAGTCGGAAGTAAAGAGAAACCTTAAATTGGGAAGTCTCCTACGTATGTCACAAGACGGTGACTTAACAACAGACTGTAGAGAACTCGATACCTATTGTGTCACACCCATTTAACGACAACAAAAACGGAAGTCCTGAGGAAAAGGAAGAGTAGGAAATTCCCCTATTGAGAACGGACAAAAAGTCTAAAATTGAATGTGTAGTGAAGGAGACCTTTAAGCAGGACACATAGTGAAAGAGACCTTTAACGACGACAATTGGTGGAGGGAACCAAAGGTGAACAGACACGTGGGTATACTTGGTCCCGATAATTAAGACATCCAATCCAGACAGAGAAAACGACGACGATTCAGTAAAGTCAGTACAGGTTGGGAAACGCTGGGGTACCTGATATCGGGTGGTCCGAGGAGACAGGTACCCTAAGAGGTCCGTTCTTATAACCTCACCCAACGGTACGGGAGGAGGTCCCCTAGAAGGCCTGAGTCCCTAACTTGGGAACAGAGGACACCGAGGACATAACGTCCGCCTAAGAAATGGTGATTCGGTGGTCCCTTCGGGGACAGAAAAGATGGTACGACAATTGAAGAGTGACTGTGGACCAAATACAAAAACAGGGTTCCCGCGTCGTACTGGTCCGTATCGATAACCTGTGAATGACACACAGTCCGTGATCTTACAGAGTTATTACGATTGAATTAAGGGAGAGGAAGGTGGTACTACAAATATCAGATCTTCCTCTTCTGTTTACACTATGTACCTGAGAAGGAATATTCTCTATTCCGTTCTCACCATCCTGTCTAAAACACGAGGAGACGGAAATAGGACGGTATCGGGTTCCTCTTTTATCGTACACCTATCGTGTGACCTATCTGACCTACTTTTAACACGTTGGGTCACCGGAACATAAGACACACTTACCACCGGGACGGATACATCCCGAACCAATTTCTTTTAAGTGAATGAAATATATCACTATTTTTAAAGTAGTTCTCAGCCCGAAACCAATACAGTCATGGTTTTTGTTTATTAGTAAAGAAGTTCATTGTGTTCTTCTCACTTGTTTTAATCAAACATGACATTCTTGTAGTTTATGTTCTATTATTATCTTAAAGATAAAAAATTTTAGTTAAAAATAACCATTGTTAATAACTATCACTACTTTTTCTGTTATTAATCGACCAATGTATCTCATATACGTATGTTTCCTTGGGACCGTTAATTTTCTTCACTTCATCACACCTTTTTGTCAATCTACCTTTCTAGAGGTCCTAAACAATTCACTTTTTTCGTTCAATGACTGTCCTCATGTATCATATAATGGAAGGAACCCTCTTTTACCCTTTTAGTCTTATATATAAATATAAACGTGTTTCTTTGACTTACTACGCACTGTTTGATTATTTCACCAAAGAACACCACTCTCCTGACGTCCCTGATCCCTGTTCATACCCTCCCTCTGGACTCTTATATGCAAAAATAAATAAAAAGTATTAAAAATAATCTCATATCAACTAAATGTTACACAATCAAAGTCCACATATCGTTTCACTTAGTCAATATGTATATAGATGAGAAAAAATCTAAGAAAAGACTACAATAATGACAACAACTCATCGAGTCAGTACAGGTTGAGAACGCTGGGGTATCCGACATCGGGCGGTCCGAGGAGACGGGTACCCTAAAGGGTCCGTTTTTATGACCTCACTCAACGGTAAAGAAAAAGGTCCCCTAGAAGGGCTGAGCCCCTAGTTTGGACCCAGAGGACGTAACGTCTATCTAAGAAATGACAGACTCGGTGGTCTCTTTGGGGTAAAAAATATCATCACACATATACAGTCAGGGTTAGAGGGTCAAATAGGGGGGTGAAAGGACGTGACCACTGACATTCAAACAAAAGATGTAGATTGTACCAAAATAAAACCTTGACATACTGACATGATGAACAATTTCTGTAAATTTTCTAAATGTCGGTAGTCACTAACCAACGTGTCGACACATTAGGTAGTATTACCGTCTGACACGTTCGACGTGTCCCTCCCTTTACCCCACCGGTGACTTACTTCTTGGTTCACCGTAGTCACAAAACCTTCAGAGACCCTCCAACTTGTTTACACGAACTTCTATCAACTCTCCTTACAGACTCTGATAAAAAGAAAGTTTATTATTTTGTGTGAGAGGAAAAATTACCGGTAAGTTTTTACATGTTGTCAACTTTAACATAAACTTGTGAGAAAGATCCCGAAGACTCATTGGAAGGATCTAAATTAGTAATAGTAATGGTAAACCCAGGTCCCATAGAGATCGGGTCCTATACCTCTCGACATGGTACTTCGTAGAGGGGATGGAAGACGACGACTTATAGTCACTCTCAACTATCTACCGCTATAACCACGAGTCTAAATTCTTTTAAGAAGTTCCAGTATATCCATCCATCAATAACTTGGTCTTGTCTTTGGATCGAGACCGACCGATTTTTTACCATCAACAAAAGAGAGACTTCGATAATTTCTTGCTATTGTCCCCGAGGACCCACAACGTAACAACACTCACCACTTACGTGGGGATGGAAGAAGGGACAAAGAGAAGGGGAAGGAAGAGAGACTTCGTCTACAAAAAAGGGGAGATTCACTACATAAAAGAAAGTAGTACCGTGAGTAAAACGTCCCTTCAATCCAACTACTTTTAACAACTCATTTTACCGGTCTGGACCAATTAAGCTTCGGAGTGTAAGAAAAGTAACGTTGCACTTATAACACCTTCTTTTCTGAACCCTAGACTAAAAAAACAATGTCCCTTTAAGTCAGGTAAATGAAATTAATACTATTGATTATACAAACCAAACTAAAGATGATAGAATAATATATAAAAAACAAACAAAGAAGAATAAGGGAATAATGAAGATTTTTCAAATTGTTCAATTTAGGAGGTGGTCATGAATTTTAATACAACCATTAACGTAAGTATAAATTTAGTTCACATTGATTTAAAGACATAGTGAAATAGTACATTGATTTAAAGACATAGTGAAATAGTTTCAATTTATTATTGATAAAAATAGGATGAGAAGGTTTCACTCTGGAAATCGTACCAAAATACGAATAAAAACGACTATATGAAGTTCAGTAAAATGGTCTTCCGCTTACGTCCACCATTAGAAAGACGTAGACTTTTAAAGGAAATGGAAGTGTATTCTCACTAGAATAACCAGTCAACATCTTTAAATTGAACCTTATGACAGGGAACAGAGTAATAAAACATTACTAATAAGAAGACAGAATTCACAAGTCTTAACACCGAAACTCTTCCGACAGACAAAGAGGAAACGACCCTTACGGAAGATAAACCTTCAAATATTCTAAAAGAGAAACAGAAACCCCGAGTCTTTAAAGTAGTCATATACAGGTCCCGTAGTAGAGTTCTGAGTACTTTAGCGAGTCAGCACAGACTGAGAAACGTTGGGACACCTGACATCGGGTGGTCCGAGAAGATAGGTACCCTAAGAGGTCCGCTCTTATGACCTCACCCAACGGTAAAGGAAGAGGTCCCCTAACAGGGCTGGGTCCCTAACTTGGGTCCAGAGGGCGTAACGTCCGTCTACGAAATTGGAGACTCGGTATACATAGAAAAAAACAATTAGAACTACGTGGACTTAGGACAAAAGTTAAATCTTTTACAAATATATCATAAAATTTTTTATTAACGAAGAGGTAAACATAGAAAAGAGAAAGACCTTGAGAAGAATTAAATCTATGATCGAGAGAACTCAGGTAAGAGGTAAAAGATATAATATGAAAAGAAACATAAAAACAAGACAAAATTTCTTCGAAAAGGGAACTGGAAGATCGAATAATTAAACCAACAATCACTATAAAGAAGACAAAAAGTGATGTAACTAACTTAAAAATAAGTCATAGTTCAAAACCCTTAGAAAAAGAATATGTCAAGGAAACTTCATAGAAGAACTTAGAGGAATTCTTATTCATCATAAATTTAGGAGACAAAGGATGTCATTGTGACGAAACTACACTGGATGGACTACACTAACCTCGGACAGGAGACAGACTATTAGAGTTCGACTAGGATATAAACAAACATATAGGACTGGAAGATCTTGGAGAAGGACATCCTTAAGGAAATCGGGGAAACGTTTACCACTCTTAATACCCTACGATAAAAAAAGACTCTCTGGTCAACACTTCCTCCACTGTCTTCCCTGAAGAGTAACTTCACCCCTCTCCGGAAAATGAAAGGATCCGAAACAATTCCACACTAACATCTTCCGCTCGAGAGACGAGGAATTTAGTTTCCCTCTGACGTCAAACCGACTCATCACATTTAGGGAACCCTCCGTTACCGTACTTGTCCCAGTCGTCCTTTCCTGTCAAGAGAGAGGTTCCCGACTCCCGTAGATGAGACCAAATCGACCCACCCTGAGGAGTCTAGTGAAGAGTACGACGGTCGGGGGGTGAAGTCGGACCACGGTTTTAACAACTCGACGGAGTCGATCTTCAACATTCTCTCTTCAATATTCACATACAACGATAACGAGAGAAGTGTCCTAAGGGAATTCTTAACAAAGTCAAACGTGACCTATATTACAAAGTCCATAAGTGACTTTGTAATATAGGTTATGGAGAAGACTGTGACATCGACGGTCGAGACAGACAGAACACACGAATCTCTCTGTACCAGAGACTCCGAAGGAATCTAAGGGCCACAACGGACTGGAGGTAATTCCAAGTTTCTTACAACCCATCCACCTACTACCGAAAAAAAAAAAAAAAGTCTTTTATTTTTCGGTCCATTTCCAAGGTTTCCGACGTTCTTCCATTCAACCATGGTGAGAGTCCATTCCATATAGGTAACAACCCCTGTTCCAACCCTTGTCCAACGGGTGGGGTCTTCTCCGGGTGTTTTGGTTTATCTATAACCTACTGAGGTTTATCTCGTGGTGTAACCTTAGTCGTCTAAACCGAATTGTTTTCGGTAAACCCACCGAAGTCGTCTCTTCGTCGTTGTAAATAATTCAAGGGTGGTGTTCGGTATATGACGAAACACGAATCAAATGGAACTATCCCTAACAGTATTAGAGTAAAAAAAATCTACTTCTTTGACTGGGAATTACTCTTTCAAGGATCCAAGTTCCATCGAGTCGACCCTGAACTCAGAATTAAGGGTTCAGAGATAACGAGTACCTCTCCGTCCTGAGTTTGTCAGAAACCGCGTCGAGGACTTCGAGGACCAGTCCGACCCTTTCAACACCTATTTATCCTGAACGTAGTCTCGTCGTCAAGAATTTAAAATCGTACCAATTTCAAGAGTTTGAAATCGGGAGGTCTTAGTGGACCTCACAACCAATTTTGTGTCTAACGAACTCAAAGACTAAATCACTCAGACAGAGTCGCAGACTAATTCACGGGTCTACTACGATGACGATAAGGTTCCCGACGTGAACCTCTCGATAAATCATAAGGGAACCGGAGATGAACCCTTTGGAAAGATGAATGACGGGTGGGGTGGGGGTGGAAAGGACTATAAAGAAATGAATCAGGGACGGATCGATCCCCTTCTTCCCAGAGAGACCAGTATACCTGTCTGGAGACCCCTGTCTCGGGAAAAACAAACGAAGAGAGGAGAAAGTAGGGTGTTTAGATGAATACTCGTCGAAATTTGGCGGGGGGGGGGTGGGGCCTTGTCACTAAAGACACCCAAGTAATTGAGAAGTAAAAAAAAAAGAGAACAAACCATTAGTCGGACGTTTCGTCTTACCCTTCTTTCGTCGGTGGTTTCACCGGAGGAAAGGGGTCAAACAGGTGAGGTTACTAGTACGGTCAGCCCTCCGACTCAATTTCTTCTTCTCCCATTCGGGAAAGGGAACCCCCTCTCTCTCCTGGACTGAACTGACGGTCCAGGTACCTTTACAACTTTCCGTTTCCGGTCTTAACAATCCCAACAACTCCGACAAACACTTTTCCTTTCTTTCCCGTCAACGAAACTATGAACTAAATCACAGAGGTAAACGAGTGGAGGGTCAAGTACCGACAGACCCAAAAACAAGAGTGACGAGGTGACCTTACTGGGACGGTCAGAGTGGTCGTACAAGAGACTGTAGTCTGAGTACCTAACGAAAGAAGGGAGTAGAATAAGTTAAGAGTCGTAAACTCTGGTACGAAAAATTTTTTTAAATAAACATTAACTTCCTATTAACGAAATGTCATAACACAACCAAAGACGGTGTGTAGTCGTACTTAATCGGTATCCACATGTGTACAGGGGAGAGAGAACTTGAAGGGATGGTGGGAAGAGGGGTAGGGTGGGGAGATCTCGGGACCAAACTCAAGGACTCAGTTTGTCGTTTAAGGGTAACCGATAGATAAAATGTATACGTCCGAAAAAAAAAAAAAACTTTGTGACAGTGAAACCAAAAGGACAGTAGAGAGAGAGGACCTACAGGAAGAAGGAAAAGAGATCAAAGAAAACGACAAGAAATATCCTGCCTTATAGGATCAGTCAAGTCAAGTCAAGTCAAGTCAGTGAGTTAGCACAGACTGAGAAACGTTGGGGTACCTGACGTCATATTGTCCGAAGGGACAGGTAGTGGTTGAGGACCTCGAACGAGTTCGAGTACAGGTAGCTCAGCCACTACGGTAGGTTGGTAGAGTAGGAGACAGCAGGGTCCCGGATAAAAAGGGGTGGAGAGACCAGGATTCACCAAGGGTGACGGACCCTGTACTAGAGAGAGTCGAAATATATGAAAGGAACATAATCACAGACGGTACGAAAGGGGAGGAAGTAGAGAAACGGAAAGAAAGAGAGTTTGGGGAATAGAGAAATAGAGAACGACAGTGCAGAAGAGGGAGGGGCATAGGGACGAGGATGGTGGACACGGTTCAGTGTGACAAAAGAAAGAGACAGTGGACGAGGGATAATGAGAACTAGAAGGTAGGGAGAATCTAACGTCTGGAGTAGTCGAAGTCGGGAAAACATACCAGTGAACAATCCAACCCCTCTACTCCCTCTTCGTCGTCCGACGGGCCCTCGTTCTCTCTGTGGCTGCGTCCTGGTAACTTTCGATGACGGTCCTACAGGACGCTGCGGTTCTCCTCAAACTCGCGTTCCACTCTCTCGTCAAAAACGGGGAGTCATCCTGACCACACCCGAACGAGTTTTCGTAGAAAACGGTAACGAGACACTTTTCCCTTCTCCTTCCCACACTCTAAAAACCTCCCCCTCATCCCTTGGTCAAGTCTCTCCTACCCTTTACCATCCCTGTACCTTCCTCCCACTCTTCCTCCACTTCTCGACATAGACACTAACCTCTCGGGACTAATCCAAGAAAGAGGGTTCGACTTTGTGTCTGACCCCTAACCCTCACCCCTCCTGACCCCGTGCCCCCTCTCTTTCTAACTTTCACACTTCACTTTCAATTCTCTCCTCAACTGAAGAAAGATCCTGAAGAATGACATAAAGACCGTATATTAGAGTAGAGTGTCTTATATACGAAAGGTCAAGTTTCAAAGAAAAGATCATATTTCATGTGTAAAATGAAGGAGGTAGTGTACAAGGGGTATCTAACAAAAAGAGTGAATGTGGAGGGAGAATTTAAGGAGGGAATATGTGAGTCCACGTATGGACCAGGAGATCGACCATGAGTTTGTGTTTGAATGTTTATCCGTGTGTGTACCTGGTACACCCAGACAGGAAAGGAGCAGAACTAAAACAACGAGTACCACCCGACCCTGAGTGTACTGAGAGGGTCGGAGGGTACCAACGGTTTCTACCGAGAGTGAGAGGAGGGGACCTGGTAGGAGAAAAAAAAGGAAATCCCCCTTCAAAACGTTCTTAATTTATACAAAGGAGTTGACCTACTACTCCGATGTTCCTTCCGAATAATGTTCCTCAAGGTATTCCATACCCCCGGGTAAAGAATTCCGGGAAATCCCTCCCATGGTTAGGTCAGAACATAGAAGAGATAAAGACAAAAAGGATTCTCCTTCTGGAGAAGAAAGTACCCGGAAAACTAAGGACGGGTCAAGAAAGGAACGAAAGAATGGGAGAAGGGACGGGACGTCCACCACCTTATGAGACTACACTAAGACCTTCAGGACCTAAGGTCCCTGGGTAACCCAACGGCGACGAAGGTTTACCTTCTTTGACAGGATGTCCGTCTTCCCTTGTTCTTCGACCAGGACCAGAACTTGTTCTAACCATCCACAACCTGTCCTAACCCATTCCGTCCCGTCCCCGGTTCGGAAGAATTTTCTGATCGAACCTGGTCCGGAACTCTGTGTTGTTGAGTCACCATAAGTATTATCAACACGTTCCATCCTTAAGAACAAACTCAAAAATTTCGATCCCTAAACTCTCCATTTCAGTGAACAACTTTGTAAGTGTGTGTGTGGTGTGTCATATTGTCTTCAACTCTTACCTCAATATCGGACAGACGGAAATTTAAGGGACAAAAACGGTAAATCTCGAAATAAACACGGACCGGTCACGATCTCTCAAGGAGAAGAGGGAGTACGACCTAGGGTCTACCCCGTATTCTCGTGTACCTACGTGAGTCCTCAGTGAGACCAGACCCAAAGTAGGGTCAAAACTACAGATAAAAGAGACCTTAGAACCTGTTCAGTACAGTGGTCTCTCGAAGGTAAAAAGATCCACATTTTACCCGACACTAACAGGGTTAGAGTATCCTAGTAACACTCTTAATTACTATTTCACGAACCATGTATGTACATGTCATGAAGTATTTACCATCGGTAAGAAAAGTTCCAATAAAAACTGTAAACCGGGTTGGATCTTATTAGGTCCCTCCCTTACCTTTCAGAAACCCTCCGGAGACCATACTCCGGGGTCCAGACCTTCCTTCCGTAGATCCTTATATCGACCAATGGGTAACAGGAACTCCTTTGTCCAGATCTCTCCCGGTCGAACAGGGAATCTGATCTGACAGGAAAGACTGATTGGACCCCTGACCTGTCCTTGACCGTCCGATCCCTCTATAGACAACCGTCTTTCACCCGGTTGGGACCCAACACCCACCGACGTAGAAACCTCACTCGGTACTCCACTACAAGAATGGTCAGGATAGGTAAGGATAAAAAGGATCTGGACCAGGGATTCCTCCAACACCTCTTCACCGACCTTATGGAAGTCTTACTCGACGGTTGACACCGAAAGTTCCGGTCATGGGTCGTAGTCCAGTTTTTGGACCATTCGACCCCGGTCTTTGTAGATCGGAGAATATGTCATCGGACCCCGATGTCAGAAAAGATTAAGATAATAATTGTATCTTTATACAAAAGATTAAGATAATAATTGTATCTTTATACAAAAGTTACAGTCTGAATTAATTTCACATGTCTTTGTAAACAACGAAGATTCCTCTCTTTTACCCAGGACCCCCTGTAAAAAAAGTCAAAACATGCTTCACATTTTGAATGAATAATTTTTTATTTCATCTTTTTCATTTTTGTTAATGTCAACTGGGAACTTGATTTGTTCCCAATCCCTGTAGGTGGAAGACGTGTCACCTTTTAGGTACACATTGAAGATCGACCTGGAGTCATAGACGTCAAGACGTAAATGTCTAAGTGGGTTGACGTTTAGTACATCATGACATCATAAATAATCACTTTTTTTAAACGTACATTCACCTGGACGTGGTAAGTTTGGATACAACAAGTTCCCAGTTGACATATTTACTCTGAACTTATAGAAAGTGACAATGGGGATTAGGGTTAGAGGAAATAGGTATATGGTCTAATTGGTGGTAACAATCAAACTACACATAGGAAGGTCTACAAAAAGACACGAAATATAATATACACCTAAACATATATCTCTTTTATCAAGAACCCACATAGTATATACAGTAGGACGTCACATGAAAAAAAGGGAACTTCTAGAAAGATATCTCAAGATGGAAAAAATGTGATTTATTTCAAAAGTTAAAAAAATTAGTAATATTCGTCATGATATTACGTATGGGAACGTGCAGAAGAACCGATCAGTCGTTCACAAACACATCCAACCCATGACTCTCCATCTCACCGACCCAGTATCAATAAAACGTAAAATCTAAAAGGATCTATGACTTTTTAACGAGGGGTCGGGGTGGAGGGAGGAGATGGGGATGAGTTCACCGATATGGTTAAATAGAAGGGTGATGACCCTGTCTACTTACACACTCTCCCGGACAAAGGGAGGTGGGAACGGTTATAAACTATAGTAATTTGTACATTTAGAGACAAGTAGACCCTCTTTGTACCATCAAGGAAATATTAAAAAACGGAAAATCTATAGTTTTTACACTATTCGTAGGGAAATATTGTCCAAAAAGAAACTAGACATAAGGTGAAATTCCTATATCGAGGAATTGGATAAAGAATAATTACCTATAAATTCAGTTAAAGATAAAACGTCATGATACCATCCATTCATTCCTGTCTCCTTCTCTACTTTCCCGTAAGACCCGTCTCCTCCACCGTTATCCTTATTTCTCTACCTCCGACTTTACCGGAACAGAACATACTCCTTAGTTCCCTTCCATCCGAGATACACCCGGCCTGTCATAGAGAAGAAAGAGACCTGTCCCTCCGTTTACAAGAGTAACACATCTGTCCCAAGTGACTTCGGGTCTCTTACCTTAGTCTTAAACGACCGGTGTATGGACACTCTTCGTCTCAACCTTGAGTTTGGACCGGACGAATCTCCACTCCTCCGACAGAACGAGGACAACTCCCTCCGTTCGCTACAAACAGATCCGTCTCTGACTCTGTCTCCTGACCTCTACCTTTTTGACCTTTTTTATCCGGAACACCTTCGTCCCTTTACCGTGCACAAACAAGTCCCGGACACATTCTTCGGGAAGCGAAGTACGACCCCTAGAGCCACTATTGCCTCAGTCGGGACTTTAAACCTTTAGAAACGAGTCTGGTGTAGAGAGTAGACTACGGAGAAGACATTATGGGGAGTAAAAGGTCTTAGCGACGTCACACGGTCACCTAGTTCGGAGACTCAGTGACGACTTTTCGTTTCGGACGAAACCTCGACTTTTGGAGTACTCCCAAGACCCCTTGATAACGGCGGAACCACTTCACGCGTGGGTATAGGCACACCCGCAACACCCATTCCGGAGTCCCCTCCAATACCCCGGGTCCGAAGAAGGAACACATCCCCGCAGTAACCCCCTTTCCTAAGACCCTTGAAGTACAATGAAAACCGATCCCTCCTCTCCTCGATAAGTCCTTCCCAGGAAGAAAAAAAAAAAAAATTCCATAAATAAATAAAACCGTCGTGACCGAAAAACAACGACGTACCCGAAAGAGAGCAACGAAGTTTACCCCCGATGAGTGATCAACGTCACGAACCCAAAGAGTACCACCCAAGAGAATAACACCTCATACCCGAGATCCCACGCGTCCGAAGTCATCAACGTCGAGGGTACCCGACTCAACGGGACTCCGTACACCTTAGAAGGACCTAGTCCCTAACTTGGGGACAGGGGACGTAACCGTCCGTCTAAGAATGGGCGACACGGTGGTTCCTTCAGGGTCCTTCCGAGAACACTAAACATTAAACCTAACCACCTGTACCCCTCCGTCTGAGTCTTAGTGGTGACATCAACCTCATAATTTTGGTACCTGATGTACACACCCCGATCCGAATCTCAACTGGGTACAGTAGGATGGTGAGACCCCTTCCCTTACCAACGGAGTAGGTCATAAGAACGGACCCTCTAGGGTACCTGTCTCCTCGGACCACCCGATGTAAGGTACCCCAACGTTTCTCAGTCTGCACTGACTCGTGTATACATACGTAGGGTGGTCTCGACACCCTCTCTCCCCACTTGTAGAGGGAAAGTATCTATTCTTGTGATCCCGAGTCTCTTTCCTTTCCCTGAACGTCCCAAGTGGGGACACACTCTGTTTTGTCTCGACTCCGAGTTTGGACCTCGGGTCCCGTGACTTTCTTTCGACAACCCTTTCCTTGGTCCTTCAACTCTCTCCGTCTCTATCTGGTCGTCCCTTTTCTTCACTTCGGTTCTCTTTTTTTTGTAACCTCTTTGTCGACCTTTGTCTTTTTCCATTTTATGGACTTATCTATGTCTTTATATAGACCTTTTGGTTTACACCCTAACCACCCCTCATCTCTTCCTTCTGTCTCAACTTACTGTCTCCGTACATCTGTCTCCCTCTATACTAGTGTTTTTACACACATCTCCGGATGTCTCTCTCTATACTCTCCCGGACTCTGGGAGAGTACACTCATCCCTCCCTCTGTACATATGGGTTCCTTTCTTACTCACTCAGTTTGAGTCCCTATTTCTCTAAGTCTCCTTCTACGTGTATCTTTCTTCGTCCTTGTTTCTACGTCTGTCTGTGACTTCTTATATGTGGGTCTGGATATGTGTGTACACCTAGGTGTCTGTGTACATGTCTAGGTGTGTATACTTCTGTGTATGTCTAGGTCTCGGTTCTATTACCTCTGGTTCGGGAAGGGTGTGTGAATCGGTTGAGGAGAGGTTCGTTTGTCTCGGTATCTCTCTGTGCACATGGGTCTACGTAAACTGGGAGTCTGTGTTAGTACAATCTCTGTGTCTGTGTGTAGATACTGTTCTGTCTACATATACATATATATCTCTTTATCTCCGTCTCTCTCCTGATCCCTCTGTGTCTTTTTCTTTGTGTCACTAAGTACATCTCTCTGTTCGGGTGACTCTCTTCCTGGTCCATGTCTTTCTCGACTCTCCTCAACCGTATCTCCCTTAATTGTTTCTCCGTTTTAACGACCCCACCCCTCTTAAACTCTCTTTCCTGTTACCGGTATTTCTCTCTTTCACTCTGTTTGACCGTCTCTTTCTCAACGAATCTATGCGTCTCTCTTTCTGTCTTTACCCTTTTCGTTACCATAAATCTTACTCTTGTCGGTTCTCTTCTATGTGTCTCTGAAGATGTGTGTTCCCTATATGTGTGTTCGTGTAGATAACCTTATTTATCATGTGTACATTCAAGATCGTGTGTCTCTTCCCCTTACCATCCTTACTCTCTGGGTTACTCACTCTTTATCTGTTCCTGTAGGTATCTGGCTCTCCACGAATGTCTACGGGTTTGTCTTTTTGTATGGTGTCTGTCTTTCGAGTTTCTGACTGTAGAGTCTCTCCTCGGGGTGGAGGGTGAGGGATGGGGGACGGTCCACTTAATATGTGGTGCTACCCACCAAGACAAAATACTGTGAACCTACTAACCTAATAGAGGAGTGCCTGAAAATCTAATCTCAGGAAGTGTTCCTTTGTGTTAAGGACTCATGGTTACAGAAAGCCCCTGATAGCCTTTTTCTCCCCTTTTCCCCAAAGTTATGGGAATATAGCTATGGCTAACTTGATGTACCTTCTCTTTAGGTTTCTTTAGCTCTGTGTTGGCAGTGGTGGAGAGAAGGGTGATGGGTTAAAGGATTACTAAGGTCCCTTTTCCAGTAATAAGAGTCTATGTTACTAATTCATATTTTTAAATTTATTTATTTATTTTCATTGGAGGTTAATTATCTTACAATATTGTGGTAATTTTTGCCATACATCTACATGAATCAGCCATGGGTGTACACGTGTCCTACCATCTTGAACCCCCTACCCATCTTCCTCCCCTCTATCTTCCTCCCCACCCCATCCCTCTGGGTTGTCCCAGAGCACCAGCTTTGAGTGCCCTGCTTCATGCATCTAACTTGCACAGGTCATAATTTTACATTTGGTAAATTCATATTTTTTAACAGGACTGTATTTATTAGACATTCTATTGGGATGGAGTTTTCATGGAAATTAGAAAAGGATCTTCACATTTTAGCCCCTTACTCACTGAGGAGGTAAGAACTATCAATCTAGTTGTTGAGGTGCCATCTAGTTAGACTAGATTCAGCCCACAAGAGATGGGAGATGGCTTGCTGCAGGTTCAACCCCATGCTTTTGTTTTCTTTCTTTTCTTTTTACATTTTTAAAAAATGTTATTTATTTTTGGCTGTGCTGGGTCTTTGTTGCTGGACAGGTTTTTCTCTGGTTGCTGACAGTGGGGGCTACTCTCTCGTTTCAGTTCACAGGCTTTTCACTGTGATCGCTGTTCTTGTTGTAGAGCATGGGCTCTAAGGTGTGCAGGCTTCAGTAGGTGCATCTTCCAGACTCTAGAACACAGGCTCAATAGTTGTGGCATATGGGCACAAGCTTAGTTACTCCACAGCCTGTGGGATCTTCCCCGATCAGGGATCAATCTAACGGGTGTCTCTTGCATTGTCAGGCAGATTCTTTACCACTGAGCCATGGGGGAAGCCCAACTCCATGCTTTCCTTTTAGCTTCCTCTGCACAGCTCCTCCCCTTTCGCTCCCTTAGCTTCTTTTGTTCCTTTACTGTTACCCCTTTCCTTCCCCAATGACTTTTCCCACCATTCTTTCATTGTTTAGCTTCCTGCCTGTCACTCCCTGACCCTAAGCACCCAAAATAAGCACTCACAAGTATATTCAATTACATCAGCTGTACAAAAGATGGCTCTCCATCTCCAGGGGGGAGGGGGGTGGGGAACTAAGCAAGGAGGAGAGAATGCAGGTGTAGAGTAATTCACTGTTCCCAGAGTCCCCAGACTCAACCAAGGTCCCTTCAATGAAAATCTAGGGATCAAGCTGACTAGCCTCACTCCCTTTCTTTTCTCTTTCTTTTCATTTTTCTGTTCTTGTTCCTTAGAAAATCCTTTGTTTTCCTTCAACTTCAACAAAAACTTCTTCACCAGAAGGTGCCTTCCAAGAAGGAAGCAGTATGAGGAACTAGAGAGGTGTTTTCCACAGCATGTAAATGGTTCTCCTTTCCCCGAGTGTTTCCTTAAGTCAAGAGAAGGAAAGGAGGGGTTTCCTCGTGGCTCAGTGGTAAAGGTTACCCTTTCCAATGCAGGTGACACAGGTTCGATCCCTGATCTGGGAAGACCCCACATGCCGTGGAGCAACTACTGATCCTGTGCTCTAGAGCCCAGGAGCCACAAATACTGAGGCCACATGCTGCCACTACTGAAGCCTGTGTGCCTAGAGCCTGTGCTCTGCAACAAGAAGCCACCATGATGAGAAAGAAACCTGTGCACTGCAACTAGAGAGTAGCCTCCACTCACCAAAACTAGAGAAAGCCTGAGCAGCAACAAAGACCCAACATAGCCAAAAATAAACTGATAAAATTATTTTTTAAAGGATAGAAGGAAAGGAAAATCATTTCCATTCCCTCTGCTTCCTTGGGTCTCCTCAGGGAGAGATAATTACTGTCAAAACCAGTGAGTAGGTGATGAGTGGATAAAATGGCTGGAAAAGATAGAACCCCTGCTAGCAGAGGGGAAGCAGTGTATAGAGGGCTGGTCCCTAGGTTAGGAGTACAGAAACTTTCATAGGCCCATAGTAGAGAGGTTAAGAAGGGAAGGAAGAAGAAGAGTTGAGAGAGAGGCTCCAAGCTATTTTCCATAGGGTCTTTTTCTTGCTTGGAGGTGGTCCAGGCCTAGCAAAGGTAGGATGGGCAGAAGAATAACTATGGTCATGTGATAGACACAAGAGTACTTCTTTTCTCTGTGCGTTGAGCATGCAGGTGAGGTGAGAAGACTGAAAACTAAGAGAAGCCCAGACATAGAATCTTCATAAATCAAAAATAAAGGGTAGGAAAACAAAAACTTCAGTCAGAAAAATGGTTTATTTGGTCAGCTTCATGCCAAGAAGCTCTACTAGCTAACTGTTTTCCACTGAGTTAATCAGGTAAACCAAACTGACTCAAACTAACCAAATACTGTGCTTAGTTGTAATGTTAACATAGATAATAACTTCTCTCTAGGCCCGAGTTTTCCTATAAATAGTAGTTCTATGAATGGTAACTATTACTTATATAACAGCATATATAATGTTATATAATAACAACACTAATGGAATCATTTCTAAGGCTTAGCCTCTCTGGTTCTGGATGACCCCATTCCTACCTCCAACTCCAAAGTTAGTTTGATGCTAGAAAGGGTCTAGGGTCTTTATTTGTATTTCAATCTTTAACATTCTAACAAAGAGTAAGGAGATATTTATCTGCAACATGGCAGTTGCTAACTGAGATGGTCTTCACAAAGTGGAGCACTAGTTTAGCACATCAAATTGGAATCAGACCCCCCCGCCATGCTGCCACAGCACTCAAACTTCTAGTCTCAGACTATATAAGTTCCATGGAGTTGGCTAGACTTCCTTTTCCCCACCCCATACCAGCCTCACCTGGCACCTCCCATCCTCATCCTGGCTCAGAATAAAGCTTATTTTCAGTACTCCATGGTTTGTTATTTCTTCTCTATGCTCAGGTGGGTTTGCCCCTCTCTCTGCTTCAGTCTTAATTTCACTACAACATAAGAGGTTACCTGATGGAAATCAGCTAAATCTGCATAAGAGATCCCCAACTTGGGAAAAAGCAAATGTCTGCAAACTCTTCTCTAAACTCAGCCTAAACTCTGGGTTTCTACTTCAGACCCCACATTAATAGGCTGTGGCCTTTGGACAAAACCTGTCTCAACTCAGATAAGAGTTATTTACAAGTTGATACAGGTGTTCATGTCCCAGAACTGCAGCATCTGCATGGTCCTGGAGTCAAGTACTGCTACCAAGTTATTGGACATGGGCATTGGCTGGGAGTAGGGTGTGGAGGGTGGAGTTGGGTCTTGAGCATCAAAAGGTGATTTTGAGTAGAGTAATGTTAGATCCCTCCAGCACTAAGATTCTGAGTCAGTTAGCTTCATCTCTTTGAATCTCAATTTCCTCATCTGTAAAATGGAGATAACTTTCCCTGTCTTGCCAACATGACAGAACTATGGGTTGCTAATTGGATGACCATTCGGGTGGTAACTTGTCATGATCAAATTACTCTTGTGTTCTAAGTGACTGTCAGATGTTGAAAGGTAGTTAAAATACATGGAATACTCCATGGATGTAAAAGGCTTAGATAAGTTATTAGAATCATCCCACCTCCAGAATCAGTACTTCTCTGGGATGAAAGGACAACTCCAGGGGAAAATTACATCTTGTGCTCTGGACCTGAGGCAATAGATGGAAGAGGAAATTGTGGTCTGATTCCTTGGCTTGGAGAATGGTCCTGCTCTTTTCCTAGAATTTTCCATTCCTATGAGTTTCAAGAAATCAATTTCCATTTCATTTAAACATCATTTGGCTGCATATCTTTCACCCCAGCCCATGGAATATGTTTTACCCCATGATTAAGCCCCTGTCACAGCCAAGTGCTCTCCATTTTCCATCCAAATATTATTGTTTGTGCCCTAACTCATCTTTCTCAGCACCCCTTCTTTTCCCTAGACTGCCAACAATCAGCTCACTCAGGATCCTATACTTTGGACAGGTTTCTGGAACTTGAAACTCAGAAGACAGAGAAATGAAGAAAGATTCATTTATCCCTGAGCTCCTGCCTGATTTATAGGTATCTTTCCCTAATTTCATTCTGGAGCTAGGCTAGGCCAAACCTCATTTTCTTAGCAGTTCAACTGCCCCTGACTTTCCTTCCACCCAAGCATCCAGTCATAGGCCAGCTGAGGGTCAAGGATGATGGTTCATTGGAGGGGCCAAGTAGGTGGCACTGGCCTAAGTTCAATCCCAAGAAGCTCCTTGTTTCTGAAACTTCCTAGAATCATCACTCCCAGATGAGGCATGTTGTTAGTTCTTTGCAGATGACACAAAACCTGTCCTCCCCCTCCCCCTCCACTCTTCTGCCTGAAACTAAACTTCCCTTTCTTTTGACCTATAATGTAGAAGATTTGTGCTAGGAACTGGACCAAGAAAGATTTGGGAGGTTAACTAAGATATAGTTCTGTGTCCAAAGGAAGAAAGGACTTTTTTTTAACCTCTAAACTAGTTTGTTTAGACTCTTACTGAGTACTTCCCTGGCTGTCCAGTGGTTAAGAATCCACCTGCCAATGCAGAGGGCATGGGTTTAATTCTTGGTACAGGAAGATTCCACATGCCACAGGGCAACTAATCCTGTGCACCACAACTACTGAGCCCGTGTGCCACAACTACTGAAGCCCACATGCCCTAGAGCCTGTGCTCTACAGCAAGAGAAGCCACAACAATGAGAAGCCCATGTACCACAACTAGAGAGTAGCCCCCACTCACAACAACCAGAGAAAGCCTGTACACAGCAATGAAGACTTAGTGCAGCCAAAAATAAATAAATGCTTAAAAAAAAACTTATTGAAAGAATCTGGGACTACTTTCTCACACCATATACAAGCAGAAACTCAAAATGAATTAGACTTAAATGTAAGACCTGAAACCATAAAAGTCCTAGAAGGAGACTTTGGTCTTAGGAATATTTTTTTGCCTATGTGTCCTCAAGCAAGGGAAACAAAAGCAAAAATAAACTAGTGGGACTATATCAAGTTAGAAAGCTTTTGCACAGTGAAGGAAATAATCAGCAAAACAAAAAGGCAGTTTAATGGATAGGAAAAAGTGAAAGTAAAAGTCATTCAGTTGTCTTTTTGCAACCCCATGGACTGTAGCCTGCCAGTCTTTTCTGTCCATGGAATTCTCCAGGCAAGATTACTGGAGTGGGTAGCCATTCCCTTTTCCAGGGGATTGAACCTGGGTCTCCTGAATTCCAGACAGATTCCTTACTGCCTCAGCCACCAGGGAAGCCTGATGAATAAGCAAAGATATTTATAAATAATATATCTGAAAACAAGTTAATATCTAAAATATACAAAATCTCATGTAACTCAACATCAGAAAAATGAACAACCTAATTAAAAAATAGACAGAGGACTTGAATAGACATTCCCCCCCCCAAAAAAAAAAAGACATACAGATGGCTAACATATAAAAAAAGATGCTCAACATCACTAAACATCAGGTAAGTACAAGTAAAATGCACAGTGAAATGCAACCTCACACCTGTCAGAATGACTATCCTCAAAAAGACCACAAACAAAAAGTACTGGATGTGGGAAAAAGGGAGCCCTTGTGCACTGTTGCAAGAGTTATAGATTGGTATAGCCACTGTAGAAAATAGCATGGAGTTTCCTCCATAAAATAAAAATAGAACTACCATGTAATCCAGCAATTTCACCTCTGGGTATTCACTTATTCCAAAAGATATACATATATATATGTATATATGTATGTATATGTATATGTATACATATATATGTGTATATATATATATATATATATATAAATTTACTCATATTGATAGCAGCATTATTTATAATAGCCAAGATATGGAAGCAACCTAAGTGTCCAACAATAGGTAAATGGATAAAGAAGATGTGGGGTATGTGTGTGTGTGTGTGTGCGTGTGTGTGTGTGTGTGTGTGTGTGTGTGTGTGATGGACTATTAGTCATTAAGAAAATGTAACATTGCCATTTGTGACAACATTAATATATGTTGAGGGTATAATGCTAAGTGAAATAAGTCAGGGAAAGGCAAATACCACATGATTTCACTTATAGGGGGAATCTCAAATACAAAAAAAATGAACAAACATCATAAACTAGACTTAGAGATACAGAAAAGGCTGATGGTTGCCAGAGGGGAGGAGTGTGGGCATATAAGTGAACTAGATGGGGGAGATTGACAGGTACAAACTTTCACTTATAAAATACATAAATCAAGATTGGGAATATAGTCAATAATATTATAACAACTTTGTATGCTGACAGATGATAACTGGGATTATTGTGATGATCATTTTGTAAAGTATAAAAGTATCAAGTTACTATGTTGTACACGTGAAAGTAATATAAATTTTAAGTCAATTATACTTCAATGAAAGAAAGAGAAAGGAAGAAGAAAAGAGAAAGAAAGAAAGGATCAATTTGGGAATGTCCGCCTCTCCAGCCCTGAATCTTCAAATCTGCAAATTCTGGAATTCTGGATAGGGAGTCCTGTGCCAAAATATGAAGCCAATCTTTAGCAGACCATGTAGCAAAGAAACATTTGGTTAACAACCAGACCAGCAGCACAAGCTCTGGGATAAGTTTTCAGAGCTGGTCCAGGGAAGAAAGGTCTGAATTCCCTCTTCCAAACCCCTCCAGGAAGACCTACTTCTAGTTTCCAAGCTACTTGCTTTCTCCACTTCCCCACCTTTCATGGTAAAGATATGGAATTATGTTTGGATCATATCCCTTGCCTGAAGAAAGTAAGGCTATGTGGATATACTGTGAATTATCCCTGAAAGGTGACCTCTCTGTCCTCTCATCCTTCAGGAGAGAAAAGAAGAGCAGAATGTGGCTGAGAGTTTCACTTTTGAGGAACAAGGCTGATAGATGAAGCAAAGCCTCTCAGCCACTGTGCGGCACTATTTACCCACTTTTCCATGCAAGGCTAAGGGATAGCAGCTGTGTGCAAAGCAAACTGAATTTAAAAATTTGAAAACTTTTCAGGGATTTATTTCTAACTTGGTTACTAATACAATGAAGGTGCTTAGGCAAATCCCTTGCTCTCTGTGAGTTTAACTTTCTTAGTTCCTTTTATGAACTGGGAAGCAGAAGGGGGGTTCCCTAAAATCTCTTCCAACTTCATTACTTGGCATATATGAGTAATCTCCAATAGTCATCTCAGTGGTGTAATTTGGGGCCAAACAGAAGATGAGTATAGAAAAGAGCACAAGGGCCAAAGTATGTGTGTGGAATTGGGAGTGAGAAGGACAGGGGCCACGAAAGCAGGAGGACTTTGCAACACATGGACCAACGCTTGTCCTGAGCTTTCCATAGTACCAAGGAAAAGATGAGACAGACATTCATTTGCTGAGTAAACACTGACTGACCACAAATTTGGTGTCAGGTTCTATGTGATGAAGGGAATGCTGGGGTGGTGGGCAGGACACTGAAGTAAATAAACCCCAAAAGTATTCACCAACCAGTAGGAAAGTAGATGAGTAAGCAAACAACTAGCACCAAGGGAGAATGGAGTCCATGGTAAATAGAAATATGAACTGCTGAGAGGATGAAAAAGGAGGGGTAAATTTCAACATAATGGTAAGGAATATCACACAGAGAAGGAACCATTTTGACTGAGCTTTGAAAGATAAATAGATGTGTTGTTGGTGGTGTGTATGTAGTTTGAGGAAGGGAGGGCAGTATGGGGAGGGAAAGGCAGGCATTCTTAGCAGAAGAAATAGCTTAAGGAAAGACAAGGTGATGAGTTCATTTATGCCATTTTAAGCAAATAGAGGGTAGTCTCAGGTGATAGGAGAAATAGAGTTTGAAAAACTAGTTTGGGGCCAGATTTTGGGTTTATAGAGCATTTTTCACATGTTCAGTTCTGTACAGTGTGTAAGGGACAGACTCCCAAGACGTGGGTATGGTACTAGTTCTCTAGTTTGGAGAAGACAAGGCCTACTCCCGCACACATATAGAAGGCTAGCAAGGAACTGATGGGTGAAGGGCAGGCAGGCCTCAAAGGAGGGGGTGCCTGGGAGGGCCCCTCAAGGAGGATGGTGTTTCTGTAGGGAGTATTCACTCTCCTACTTTCCCCTGCAACACAGATGGCAGAGGTTTTAAAGACCTAACCTATGAGGAACAGGAAAAAACCTTGTCTCAAGAATGGGACAACCATCCTAGGAAACATGGCTACCATTCTCTGCTATGGATACATTGGCAGAGCTAGTTGCCAGTTTTTTTTTTTTTTTCCAGTTAAATCTCACTAAACGGGCAAATGGCAAAAGGATTGAGGCACCACAAGACTTAGCATTAGTCCAATTACAGTAAAGCAGGTAAAATTTAGGTTAGACTTATAGAAGGTTCTAGTCTCTGAGAAATGAAAGATCTGGTAAACATGACAGGTAAAGATGTTTGTTCAATTACTGATGAGTGCCCACTTTGGGCAAGAGACATGGCTGTAGGGAGGAGTGCAGGGTCAGGGATTCCAAAGATAAATCAAACATGGCTTACCCCTTGGCAAATTCATAGTTGAGATGGATACGGTAGGTAGAACAAAGGATCCCCAGAGACTTTCATGTCCTAATCCCTGAACTTGTGAATATATAATAAATTAAAGTTGCAGATGGAATTAAGTTTGCTAATCAGATGATCCTACAATAGGAAGATTTTTCCTGGATTATCCCCATGGGCCCAGTGTCATCACAAGGTATTTGTAAGTGGAGAAATGAAGCCAAAAAGGAGATCAGAATTATGAGGTCTGAGGACTCCATTTGCTGTTGTTGGCTTTGAAGATATAGAGTAATGGGACTAAGAGCCAAAAAATGTAAGTGGCCTCTAGAAACTGGAAAAGTCAAGGAAACAGATTCTGTTATAACCTCCAGAAAAGAATGAAGTCTTGCCAACACTTCATTTTTAGTCCACTGAGACTAGTGTCAGATCACTGACATAGAACTGAAAGATAATACATTTACATTGTTTTAAACCACTAAGTATGTGGCAATTTGTTACAGCAGCAATTAGAAAACTAATACAATGGAGCAATGGAGACACATATAATTATGTTCTAGTATGAAAAGTGCTCTAGAAAAAAAAAAAAAAAAAAAAAAACCAAAGCAGGTTTTGAGAATGCAGAGGGCAGGACATCGTTTTAGGGATGATTCACAGAAGGCTCCCCCAAATAAATGGCATTGAAAATGACTATGGAAGAATAAGTGGTCTTGTTCCTAGATAGTTGGAGAGGATAAGATAGTCATTAAGAGACTGGATGGTTTAGATATTTTTGTTGTTGTTACCCTGTGGCATGCGGGATGTTAGTTCCCTGACCAGGGATTGAACCCATGCCCTGTGCAGTGGAAGCACAGAATCTTAGTCACTGGACTGCCAGGGAAGTCCCAGGACTGGCTGGTTTGGAGAACCAAAAGGCAAATGGGCTAGTGTGGATGAAGGGCAGGATGTTTGAAGGGAAAGGGGCAGGGATGGAGAGAGTGAGAAAGAAAGCTGCTGCTGCTACCCTTCCCACTTGGAAAATGCCCAAATTATTTTCTGCTCTGTTTGGCTGAGGTAAGAATTCAGCTTTGTAGAACTAGGGCCTGACACAGTTGTGTTTGTAACCACCACTCTCTCCTCTCTCCATCCTCACCAGAAAATCTATCGAGGGGACCCTCTTCATAGCAGCCCCACAGCAAGACAGTGACCAAGAGGGAGGAGAGAAGCCATATCTTGAAATTCTCAATTCAAAAAGACCCTGGTTTTGAGGCTTAGGCTGAAAAGGAAGAGTTGAGGAGGGTATTGGATTGTGGTAAGAATCTTCATTTCTCTTGGGAATTTCTGGTCTGGTGATGGGAGAGAGGCATGGAGGATGGGTCAAGAAGTGGGGATGAAGGCTATCTCAGAATTTAGGATCATCTGAAGGCTCCACTGGCAAACTCACAAGCAGCAAAATAGGAGACTGGTTCAATCCTCAGGGACAGTTCCTGGAGGCAGAGGTTGTGGGAGAATTCAGGGAGACAGGGCTTGTCCCAAGGGGCTGAAGCCCCTGTGAATCCTACAGGCCAGAGGCAAACAAGCTTCTCTCTAAAGTGGCTTGTTCCTGTTCCCTTTCCCTTCTCCCACTGCTACCGTCATTCTTGGAATCAGGACCTTTGGAGAAAAGGGAAGAAAGACGAGTGGACAGAAACAGCTGACATATCCAGAAACACATTTGGCCTCCCAGCCTGTCTTCTGGCCCTCACTTCTCCCTCCTACAACACCCCTTTCTCCTTTCCAAGCTTCTAACAGGAAAACTTTGTTCATAGTGATGCCTTGTAAGGCCCACTTGACTTCACATTCCAGGATGTCTGGCTCTAGATGAGTGATCACATCATCATGATTATCTGGATTGTGAAGATCTTTTTTGTACATTTCTTCGGTATATTCTTGCCACCTCTTAATATCGTCTGCTTCTGTTAGGTCCATACCATTTCTGTCGTTTATCGAGCCCATCTTTGCATGAAATGTTCCCTTGGTATCTCTAATTTTCTTGAAGAAATCTCTAGTCTTTCCCATTCTGTCCTTTTCCTCTATTTCTTTGCATTGATCGCTGAAGAAGGCTTTCTTATCTCTTCTTGCTATTCTTTGGAAGTCTGCATTCAGATGCTTATATATTTCCTTTTTGCCTTTGTCTTTCACCTCTCTTCTTTTCACAGTTATTTGTAAGGCCTCCCCAGGCAGCCATTTTGCTTTTTTGCATTTCTTTTCCATGGGGATGGTCTTGATCCCTGTCTCCTGTATAGTGTCACGAACCTCATTCCATAGTTCATCAGGCACTCTATCAGAACTAGGCCCTTAAATCTATTTCTCACTTCCACTGTATAATCATAAGGAATTTGATTTAGGTCATACCTGAATGGTCTAGCGGTTTTCCCTACTTTCTTCAATTTAAGTCTGAATTTGGTAATAAAGAGTTCATGATCTGAGCCACAGTCGGCTCCTGGTCTTGTTTTTGTTGACTGTATATAGCTTCTCCATCTTTGGCTGCGAATAATATAATCAGTCTGATTTCAGTGTTGACGATCTGGTGATGTCCATGTATAGAGTCTTCTCTTGTGTTGTTGGAAGAGTGTGTTTGCTATGACCAGTGCATTTTCTTGGCAAAACTCTATTAGCCTTTGCCCTGCTTCATTCTGCATTCCAAGGCCAAATTTGCCTGTTACTGTAGGTGTTTCTTGACTTCCTACTTTTGCATTCCTGTCCCCTATAATGAAAAGAACATCTTTTTGGGGTGTTAGTTCTAAAAGCTAGTGGAGGTGATGGAATTCCAGTTGAGCTATTTCAAATGCTGTGAAAGTGCTGCGCTCAATATGCCAGCAAATTTGGAAAACTCAGCAGTGGCCACAGGACTGGAAAGGGTCAGTTTTCATTCCAACCCCTAAGAAAGGCAATGCCAAAGAATGCTCAAACTACCGCACAGTTGCACTCATCTCACATGCTAGTAAAGTAATGCTCAAAATTCTCCAACCCAGGCTTCAGCAACACGTGAACTGTGAACTTCCTGATGTTCAAGCTGGTTTTAGAAAAGGCAGAGGAACCAGAGATCAAATTGCCAACATCCGCTGGATCATGGAAAAAGCAAGACAGTTCCAGAAAAAAAAAATCTATTTCTGCTTTATTGACTATTCCAAAGCCTTTGACTGTGTGGATCACAACAAACTGTGGAAAATTCTGAGAGAGATGGGAATAACAGAGCACCTGACCTGCCTCTTGAGAAATCTGTATGCAGGTCAGGAAGCAACAGTTAGAACTGGACATGGAACAGGAGACTCGTTCCAAATAGGAAAAGGAGTACGTCAAGGCTGTATATTGTCACCCTGCTTATTTAACTTATATGCTTAAAATCATGAGAACTGCTGGGCTGGATGAAGCACAAGCTGGAATCAAGATTGTTGGGAGAAATATCAATAACCTCAGATATGCAGATGACACCACCTTTATGGTAGAAAGTGAAGAGGAATTAAAAAGCTTCTTGATGAAAGTGAAAGTGGAGAGTGAAAAAGTTGGCTTAAAGCTCAACATTCAGAAAACGAAGATCATGGCATCCGGTTCCATCACTTCATGAGAAATAGATGGGGAAACAGTGGAAACAGTGTCAGACTTTATCTTTTGGGGCTCCAAAATCACTGCAGATGGTGACTGCAGCCATGAAATTAAAAGACGCTTACTCCTTAGACGAAAAGTTATGACCAACCTAGTTAGCATATTGAAAAGCAGAGACATTACTTTGCCAACAAAGGTCCGTCTAGTCAAGGTTATGGTTTTCCCTGTGGTCATGTATGGATGTGAGAGTTGGACTGTGAAGAAGGCTGAGCACTGAAGAATTGATGCTTTTGAACTGTGGTGTTGGAGAAGACTCTTGAGAGTCCCTTGGAATGCAAGGAGATCCAACCAGTCCATTGTGAAGGAGATCAGCCCTGGGATTTCTTTGGAAGGAATGATGCTAAAGCTGAACCTCCAGTACTTTGGCCACCACATGAGAAGAGTTGACTCATTGGAAAAGACTCTGATGCTGGGAGGGATTGGCAGCAGGAGGAGAAAGGGACGGCAGAAGATGAGATGGCTGGATGGCATCACTGACTCAATGGATGTGAGACTGAGTGAACTCCGGGAGTTGGTGATGAACAGGGAGGCCTGGCGTGCTGTGATTCATGGGGTCGCAAAGAGTTGGACATGACTGAGAGACTGAACTGAACTGAACTGAACAGGAGAACTATAATACAAGTGGAGGGAGGCGGAGAAAAAGACAAAGTTGTAAAAACTCTTAAAACGGGACTGGGTTGGTTGGAATTAGGAGACAGAGGTGTTTGAAATATTAACTGATCTTGTGAGGTGGCCTTTCGTTTAGAGCCTGACCACCTAACGTCCTGTTTTTCCTCCAACTGCTTCCTACCCTACCTTTGCTCTGGACTGGAACTGAGCCTAGGGGGGGAAGGAAGACCAGGAAGTTGGACTGTGTCTGTTGTCTCTTTTCTGGCAGGCTGGGGGCCAGGACAGCCTCCTTAAGCAAGCAGGCAGTAATACATACAATCTTAAACCAGATTATTACCTCTCAGTACTTGCTCCTCTGGCCATAGCAGGAACAAGAGGCCCCTCTCCAACTCTTCCATGAGCACACTCTGTTCCTAGGACCTGTTATCTCTCCATGCAGGAGCTGTCACAAACTCCAGAGGTGATGGCAATGCTGGCTACACCACTCATCTCAGCACCACTGGCCCCAGTGCCCAGTCAGCTGCCAGTGCCTTCACTGCCAGTGTTCATGGGCCATATAAAACAACCAAGTGAGTGAGAAAAGGCTGACCAAGGAGTGAGGGAAGGAGGGGGTAGTGGGTGTGAGGTTCCCAAACTGGAGGTGGCTGCCCTTGCCCTTTTTTATGTCCTCAGGGACAAACACAGGAGGCCCCAGAAGGCTAGCTGTCAGAGGGTAGGGAACACTGTAATGTTGATCTCTGTAGGTATTTTCACTCCTCTGGTTTGCCTTTCTGTACTCCTCCTACCCTCTCTCTCTTTTGTACCCGTTCTCCCCATCTCCCCTCACTCAGTTCTTACTCTTTTCTGTTCCCAGACAAGGAACTAATTAACCTCAAACCAACTTTATGGCACCCAGTAGAGATCCACAGAGGCTGCTGCTTCTGCTGCTAGTGTTGGTGATACTGGTAGTGCTGCTGAGGAATGCCCAGGACTGGGTACCAAGGGAGTTGGATTCAAAAATCATCCTTGTTAAGCCTGCCTAGTCCCCAGCCAGTTTATCAAGTCAGGCACTTTCTACTCTCTGTGGAGGTCAAGGGATCTCTAAGGTCCTCCAGCTTCCCCTATCACCCCCATCTTCATACCACATTCCCTGCACTTAACCTCCCTCAGTGCTCCTCTTTTTATTCCCTCCCTCACTCCACTCCTGTCCCAAGTTTTCAAAGTGAAGGACAGAGGATTGAGAGACATCTTTGTCTCCATCTTGGCTATTTTCTCTGCATTTGCAAGTCTATGATTTACCCTGCATCCCCCAAGAGCATCTGAAAGACATCTATTTCCATGCTAGTCTGGTTTTTCTCCTGGAATTGCTGTGCCCAGGAGAGATTCTAGTTAGTCACTGTGACCACACCTGAGATCTGGCTGTCCTGATTCCTAAAGACCTAGGAGGAAAAGACACTCCCAGCTCCCTGCCTAGGGTAGCTTCTCTTGGATGCCTGAGCTACCACATCATTCCTGTGACCCTCAGGCCCCTCCCTGCTCTGGCCAAGCCTGGGAGGGGAGAGGAAGACAGGAGGACCCCATCCTAATCCCTGTCATCTCTCCTCTTGCTAGCAGATATGAGCCAGTCAAGAAGGAGGCTCATGGCTTGCATGGAAGGCTCAGATGATAAACTGAACATGGTGGGCAAACATCACGAGACCTACATAGCACTGTGCAGGCTTTTCCAGGCACCAGCCTGTACAAGTCAACTGAGCCACCCCAACCTGGCACCTCAGCTACTCAGGGTCCACTGGTTCAAGAGTTTCTCTTTGACCAAAATCCTGAGCTCTTTGGCTATGTGCTGGGCTACTATTGTACTCAGCAGCTGTGCTGCCCTGCTAACATTTGTCAGAATATACCAGAGGAGGATCTGGCTTATTGAGGCCTAGCAGAAGCACTGCTGGCAGCTTGCTGCTGGCTCAAGCTGAGTGGCAAGGACACTCAAACCCAGGACTTCCTGCCTTGGGAGGCCTATGAGAATGTCCACAAGGATGAGCCCCTTCAGCAGAGCCCCACTGCAGGCCAGACTGGAATGTTTGGAAGCCATGGCTCTGGGTGCTTCCTGACCAACCTCGTTCTTCTCTAGGGGCCAAGGTAACTCAGTGGGTGGTGCCATGCTAGACTCTTGTACTCCTAAAGAAGCCTGTCAAGTTGCCACAAAGGCTACACATTGGTATTAGGGCCCTGAATCGAAAAGACGCCCAAGACAAAAATTTGAGAGGGAAGAATGTTGGGGGTCTAGATGGAGAGGTGGGATGGCTGGTATATGGGGGTACTTCTAACATGCTTGTTTTTCCCCATTGCATTTTCATGATCTCCACACTCTTTGTCATGTGTCCTCTGGTCATCTTCTTCTGGGAGACAGGGGTCCAGGTCCAGCTGGATTACTTCTCTGGCAACTTCACTCCTATGAGACATGGATGGGAGCAGCAGCAGCAGAAAAACGGTCTCATTTATCATCATTCCCCCCACTTGCTCTACCTGAAACTCCTCTGTGCCCTTTGGTTTGGAGCTGAGCTCTTTGCCTATGCCATTTCCTCTCCTGATAAGGTATGCTTCCTGTGTAGTCTCCTAAATCTAGCTGACATCTTCTGCCTGTTCCGTTTTGATGGAATGGATACTGGATGACAAAACCGAATGGCAACCCTGTCTCAGCCTAATGCTTAAGGCCGTGCATTCTGTCTATGTCCTCAAGCTGGTTTGTCTCCTGGGCTTCCTTGACATGTCCCTGGCCATTGGGTTCCTGGTTCATACGCTCTGTTCCTCCTGGAGGTAGATGTGTGCCTTTCTCCTGATTTGGGTGGCTGAGATCTTATTCTTTGGCTTACTCTTCCTCTATGGGGAGCTCTTGTGTATGTCTACCCTGGGTCAGTGTAAGCCTCACTTCGGAGACATCTTTGTGTCTCTGGTGGACTGTCATAACTCTCACCACTGTTGTCTATGGAGAAGTTGACCCTCTCTTTGCTCTGGGACAGCTCAGTGCTGCTGTCACTGCCATTGTTGGCATGTGCACCAGTGTCTTCCTGGTGCCTGTGCTCCTCACTTACTTTCAGAGCTATTCTGCTGTAACCCTGGCTTGACAGAAACCAAGACCAAGTGGGAATCTGTGATAGTCCAGTGGTCTAGAAGGTTGTACTCCACTTTCCTTTCCTTCCTCTTGTCAGTTTTTGGTTACAGATAAGGGTTTCTAGCTTTGGATGTGGCAAAGAATCCTTCAAGAGTAGTCCCAGATCATGGCAATCCTTGCTAATCAGGATCAGCTAACCATGGCCTGAAGGGTAGACTCCTCTCCATCATTGGGGATGAGGGGGCATCCTGAAAGAGGAAGCTTAAGGACAAAGTCGGCTAGGCTTTTGCTTCCCCTCATCCCACCCTAGGCTTTTGGTTTTCTTTTAATTCTAGAGAGACCAGGAAGGATAGAGGATAGTTCTTTCTAAATTGGTGTTATATCCCCCACTCAACACATTCTCCATTCCCATCACCTAATCCCAATGCTCCAACTATACAGTGATCTATATGGGGAAATTAGGAGTGGTGCTGGGAATAGAATATTAGTATCAGTCACCTATGGATATCAGTGGTGATTGGCTGAGGATTTCTAACTTCTTGTGGGTGAACAGTACCAGCAGTGCTCAGGCATAGCCAGATTATACCATTGCTCCCTGTACTGCTCCTGGCACAAATGCTCCTTAGAATCATAAAGGGACCTTTGAATATTTAGGCTATTTTTCAGATATTAAAACCCCCTCTAGAAGGGTGGTGGTTGTTGTTTATTTGCTAAGTCATGTCCAATTCTTTGCAACCCCATGGGCTGCAGCACACCAACTTCCCTGTCCTTCACTATCTCCTGAAGTTTGCTCAAACTCATGTCCATTGAGTCAGTGATGCCATCCAAACATTTCACCCTCTGTCACCCCCATCTCCTCTTTCCTTCAATCTTTTGCAGCAACAGGGTCATTTCCAATGAGTCAGCTCTTCACAGCAAATGGCCAAAGTATTGGAACTTCAACTTTAACATCAGTTCTTCCAATGACTATTTCAGTTTGAGTTCCTTCAGGATTGACTGGCTTGATCTCCTTGCTGTCCAAGGAACTCCGAAGAGGGCTTCTCCAGGACCACAATTCAAAAGAATCAATTCCTTGGCACCAAGCCTTCTTTATGTCCAACTCTCACATCCATACATGACTATTGGAAAACCACAGTTTGAATATAAGAACCTTTGTCTGCAAAGTGATGGTGCTGCTTTAAAAAAAATTAATATTTTTAATTTTTTTATATATTTATTTTTTAATTGGAGTAAAATTGCTTTATGTTATGTTGTTTTCTGCCTTACAACAATGTAAAAACAATGCACATCAGTCATGTTTATACATATATCCTTTCCCTCTTGAGCCACCCTCTCCTCCCCCCAGCCCACCTTCTAAGTCAACACAGGCTGTCATATAGCAACTTCTCACCAGCTACCTATTTTACACATGACAGTGTATACATATTCATGCTACTTACTCCATTCATCCAAATCCCTCCCTCACTGTATACACAAGTGAATTCTCTACATCTGTGTCTCCATTTCTTCTCTGCAAATAGATGTCTCTGCTTTTTAATATGTTGGCTAGGTTTGTCAAAGCTTTCTTTCCAAGGATCAAGCATCTTTTTTAAATATAAACTTGTTTATTTTAATTGGAGGCTAATTACTTTACAATGTTTTATTGGTTTTGTCATAGATCAACATGAATCTGCCACAGGTATACATGTGTTTCCCATCCTGAACCCCCCTTCCACCTCCCTCCCTGTACCATCCCTCAGGGTCATCCCAGTGCACCAGCCCCAAGCATCCAGCATCATGCATCAAATCTGGACTGGAGATTCGTTTCATGTATGATATTATACATGTTTCAATGCCATTCTCCCATATCATCCCACCCTCTCCCTCTCCCACAGAGTCCAACAGAATGTTCTATATATCTGTGCCTCTTTTGCTGTCTCGCATACAGGGTTATCATTACCATCTTTTAAAATTACATATATATGCGTTAGTATACTGTATTGATGTTTTTCTTTCTGGCGTACTTCACTCTGTATAATAAGCTACAGTTTTATCCACCTCATTAGAACTGATTCAAATGTATTCTTTTCAATGGCTGAGTAATACTCCACTGTGTATATGTACCACAGCTTTCTTATCCATTCATCTGCTGATGGACATCTAGGTTGCTTCCATGTCCTGGCTATTACAAACAGTGTTGTGATGAACATTCGGGTACACGTGTCTCTTTCAATTCTGGTTTCCTTGGTGTGTATGCCCAGCAGTGGGATTGCTGTGTCACAAGGCAGTTCTAATTCCAGTTTTTTTAGGAATCTCCACACTGTTCTCCATAGTGGCTGTACTGGTTTTCATTCCCAACAACAGTGTAAGAGGCTTCCCTTTTCTACACATCCTCTCCAGCACTTATTGCGTGTAGACTTTTGGATAGCAGCCATTCTGACTGGTGTGAAATGGTACCTCACTGTGGTTTTGATTTGCATTTCTCTGATAATGAGTGATGTTGAGCATCTTTTCATGTGTTTGTTAGCCATCTGTATGTCTTCTTTGGAGAAATGTCTGTTTAGTTCTTTGGCCCATTTTTTGATTGGATAATTTATTTTTCTGGAATTGAGCTGCAGGAGTTCCTTGCATATTTTGGAGATCAATCCTCTGTCAGTTGCTTCATTTGATATTATTTTCTCCCATTCTGAAGGCTGTCTTTCCACTTTGCTATAGTTTCCTTTGTTGTGCCGAAGCTTTTAATTTTAATTAGGTCCAGTTTGTTTATTTTTGCTTTTATTTCCAATATTCTGGGAGGTAGGTCACAGAGGATCCTACTGTGATTTATGTCAGAGAGTGTTTTGCCTATGTTCTCCTCTAAGAGTTTTATAGTTTCTGGTCTTACATTTAGATCTTTAATGCATTTTGAGTTTATTTTTGTGTATGGTGTTAGAAAGTGTTCTAGTTTCATTCTTTTAAAAGTGGGTGACCAGTTTTCCCAGCACCACTTGTTAAAGAGATTGTCTTTAAATCCATTGTATCTTTTTGCCTCCTTTGTCAAAGATAAGGTGTCTATAGGTGCATGGGTTTATCTCTGAGCTTTCTATTTTGTTTCATTGATCTATATTTCTGTCTTTGTGCCAGTACCATATTGTCTTGATGACACTGGCTTTGTAGTAGAGCCTGAAGTCAGGCAGGTTGGTTCCTCCAGTTCGATTCTTCTTTCTCAAGATTGCTTTGGCTATTCGAGGTTTTTTTTTTTGTGTGTGTGTGTTTTCATACACATTGTGAAATTATTTGTTCTAGCTCTGTGAAATATACCGTTGGTAGCTTGATAGGGGTTGCATTGAATCTATAGATTGCTTTGGGTAATATACTCATTTTCACTATATTAATTCTTCCAATTCATGAACATGGTGTATTTCTCCACCTATTAGTGTCCTCTTCGATTTCTTTCACCAGTGTTTTATATTCTATATATAGGTCTTTAGTTTCTTTAAGTAAATATATTCCTAAGTCTTTTATTTTTTTGCTGCAATGGTGAATAGAATTGTTTCCTTAATTTCTCTTTCTATTTTCTCATCATAAGCGTATAGGAATGCAAGAGATTTCTGTGTGTTGATTTTATATCCTGCAATTTTACTATATTCATTGATTAGTTCTAGTAATTTTCTGATGGAGTCTTTAGGATTTTCTATGTAGAGGATCATGTCATCTGCAAACAGTGAGAGTTTTACTTCTTCTTTCCAATTTGCATTCTTCTTATTCCTTTTTCTGCTCTGACTGCTGTGGCCAAAACTTCCAGAACTATGTTGAATAGTAGTGGTGAAACTGGGCACCCTTGTCTTGTTCCTGACTTTAGGGGAAATGCTTTCAGTTTTTCACCATTGAGGATAATGTTTGCTGTGGGTTTGTCGTATATAGCCTTTATTATGTTGAGGCATGTTTCTTCTATTCCTGCTTTCTGGAGAGTTTTTATCATAAATGGATGTTGAATCTTGTCAAAGGCTTTCTCTGCATCTACTGAGATAATTATATGGCTTTTATTTTTCAATTTGTTAATGTGGTGTATTACATTGATTGATTTGCGGATATTGAAGAATCCTTGCATCCCTGGGATAAAGCCCACTTGGTCATGGTGTATGATCCTTTTAATGTGTTGTTGGATTCTGATTGCTAGAATTTTGGTAAGGATTTTTGCATCTATGTTCATCAGTGATATTGGCCTGTAGTTTTCCTTTTTTGTGGCATCTTTGTCAGGTTTTGATATTAGGGTGATGGTGGCCTCATAGAATGAGTTTGGAAGTTGACCTTCCTCTGTAATTTTCTGGAAGAATTTGAGTAGGATCGGTGCTAGCTCTTCTCTATGTTTTTGGTAGAATTCAGCTGTGAAGCCATCTGGACCTGGGCTTTTGTTTGCTGGAAAGTCCTCATTACAGTTTCAATTTCTGTGCTTCTGATGGGTCTCTTAAGATTTTTTATTTCTTCCTGGTTCAGTTTTGGAAAGTTGCAGTTTTCAGAGAATTTGTCCATTTCTTCCAAGTTGTCCATTTTATTGGCATATAATTGCTGATAGTGGTCTCTTATGATCTTTTGTATTTCTGTGTTGTCTGTTGTGATCTCTCCATTATCATTTCTAATTTTATTGATTTTATTTTTCTCCCTTTGTTTCTTGATGTGTCTAGCTAATGGTTTCTCAATTTTATTTATCCTCTCAAAGAACCAATTTTTGGCTTTGTCTTTTTTTGCTATGATCTCTTTTGTTTCTTTTGCATTTATTTCTGCCCTAATTTTTAAGATTTCCTTCCTTTTACTAACCCTGAGGTTCTTCATTTCTTCCTTTTCTAGTTGCTTTAGGTATAGAATTAGGTTATTTATTTGACTTTTTTCTTCTTTCTTGAGATATGCCTGTATTGCTTTTAACCTTCTGCTTAGCACTGCTTTTACAGTGTCCCACAGGTTTTGGGTTGTTGTGTTTTCCTTTTCATTCGTTTCTATGCATATATTGATTTCTTTGTTTTTTAATTTCTTCTGTGATGTGTTGGTTATTCAGCAGCGTGTTTTTTAGCCTCCATATGTTGTAATTTTTAATAGTTTTTCTCCTGTAATGGAGGTCTAATCTTACTGCATTGTGGTCAGAAAGGATGCTTGGAATGATTTCAACTTTTTTGAATTCACCAGGGCTAGTTTTATGGTGTAGGATGTGCTCTATCCTGGAGAAGATTCCATGTGCACTTCAGAAAAAGGTGAAATTCATTGTTTTGGGGTGAAATGTCCTATAGATATCAATTAGGTCTAACTGGTCTATTGTATCCTTTAAAGTTTGGGTTTTCTTGTTAATTTTCTGTTTAGTTGATCTATCCATAGGTGTGAGTGGAGTATTAAAGTCTCTCACTATTATTCTGTTATTGTTAATTTCCCTTTTCATGCTTGTTAGCATTTTTCTTACATATTGTGGTGCTCCTATGTTGGGTGTGTATATATTTCAGTTCAGTTTAGTTCAGTCGCTCAGTCGTGTCTGATTCTTTGCGACCCCATGAATCGCAGCATGCTAGGCCTCCCTGTCCATCACCAACTCCCAGAGTTCACTCAGACTCACATCCATCGAGTCAGTGATGCCATCCAGCCATCTCATCCTCTGTCATCCCCTTCTCCTCCTGCCCCCAATCCCTCCCAGCATCAGAGTCTTTTCCAATGAGTCAACTCTTCTCATGAGGTTGCCAAAGTACTGGAGTTTCAGCTTTAGCATCATTCCTTCCAAAGAAACCCCAGGGCTGATCTCCTTCAGAATGGACTGGTTGGATCTCCTTGCAGTCCAAGGGACTCTCAAGAGTCTTCTCCAGCACCACAGTTCAAAAGCATCAATTCTTCGGCGCTCAGCCTTCTTCACAGTCCAACTCTCACATCCATACATGACTACTGGAAAAACCATAGCCTTGACTAGATGGACCTTAGTCGGCAAAGTAATGTCTCTGCTTTTGAATATGGTATCTAGTTAGGTTATAACTTTTCTTCCAAGGAGTAAACGTCTTTTAATTTCATGGCTGCAATCACCATCTGCAGTGATTTTGGAGCCCCCCAAAATAAAGTCTGACACTGTTTCCACTGTTTCCCCATCTATTTCCCATGAAGTGATGGTACCAGATGCCATGATCTTAGTTTTCTGAATGTTGAGCTTTAAGCCAACTTTTTCACCCTCCTCTTTCACTTTCATCAAGGGGCTTTTTAGTTCCTCTTCACTTTCTGCCATAAGGGTGGTGTCATCTGCATATCTGAGGTTACTGATATTTCTCCCAGCAATCTTGATTCCAGCTTGTGTTTCTTTCAGTCCACTGTCTCTCATGATGTACTCTGCATATAAGTTAAGTAATCAGGGTGACAATATGCAGCCTTGACGTACTCCTTTTCCTATTTGGAACCAATCTGTTGTTCCATGTCCAGTTCTAACTGTTGTTTCCTGGCCTGCATACAGATTTCTCAAGAGGCAGGTCAGATGGTCTGGTATTCCCATCTCTTTCAGAATTTTCCACAGTTTATTGTGATCCACACAGTCAATCTTCTTCTTCGATTGACCCTTTGATCATTATGTAATGTCCTTCTTTGTCTCTATTCACGGCCTTTGTTTTAAAGTCTATTTTATCTGATATGAGTATTGCTACTCCTGCTTTCCTTTGGTCTGTATTTGTGTGGAATATCTTTTTCCATCCCTTCACTTTCAGTCTGTATGTGTCCCCTGTTTTGAGGTGGTTCTCTTGTAGACAACATATATAAGGGTCTTGTTTTTTTTTTTTTTTTTTTATCCATTCAGCCAGTCTTTGTCTTTTGGTTGGGGCATTCAACCCATTTACGTTTAAGGTAATTATTGATAAGTTTGATCGCGTTGCCACTTACTTTATTGTTTTGGGTTCGAGCTTATACACCCTTTTTGTGTTTCTTGTCTAGGGAAGATCCTTTAGCATTTGTTGGAGAGCTGGTTTGGTGGTACTGAATTCTCTCAGCTTTTGCTTGTCTGTAAAGCTTTTGATTTCTCCTTCATATTTGAATGAAATCCTTGCTGGGTACAGTAATCTGGACTGTAGTTTATTTTCTTTCATCCCTTTCAGTATGTCCTCCCATTCCCTCTTGACCTGAAGAGTTTCTTTTGAAAGACCAGCTGTTATCCTTATGGGAATCCCCTTGTTTGTTATTTGCTGTTTTTCCCTTGCTGCTTTTAATATTTGTTCTTTGTGTTTGATCTTTGTTAATTTGATTAATATTTGTATTGGGGTGTTTCGCCTTGGGTTCATCCTGTTTGAGACTCTCTGGGTTTCTTGGACTTGGGTGATTATTTCTTTCCCCATTTTAGAGACGTTTTCAACTATAATCTCCCCAAGTATTTTCTCATGGTCTTTCTTTTTGTCATCTTCTTCTGGGACTCCTATGATTCGAATGTTGGGGCATTTAACATTGTCCTGGAAGTCTCTGAGATTGTCCTCATTTCTTTTAATTCGTTTTTCTTGTTTCCTCTCTGATTCATTTATTTCTACCATTCTATCTTCTACTTCACTAATCCTATCTTCTGACTCGGTTATTCTACTATTTGTTCCCTCCAGAGAGTTTTTGATCTCATTTATTTCATTATTCCTTATATACTGACTCTTTTTTTTATTTCTTCTAGCTCCTTGTTAAACCTTTCTTTCATCTTCTCAATCTTTGTCTCCAGGCTATTTATCTGTGATTCCATTTTGACTTCAAGATTTTGCATCATTTGCACTATCATTATTTGGAATTCTTTATCAGGTAGATTCCCTATCTCTTCCTCTTGTTTGGTTTGGTGGGCATTTATCCTTTTCCTTTACCTGCTGTGTATTCCTCTGTCTCTTCATCTTGTTATATTGCTGTGTTTGGGATGGGCTTTCTTTATTCTGGCAGTTTGTGGAGTTCTCTTTTTTGTGGAGTTTCCTCACTTTGGGTGGGGTTGTAGGGGTGGCTTGTCAAGGTTTCTTGGTTAGGTAAGCTTGTGTCGGTGTTCTGGTTGGTGGAGCTGGATTTCTTCTCTCTGGAGTGCAATGAAGCATCCAATAATGACTTATGAGATGTCAATGGGTTTAGAGTCTCTTTGGGCAGCCTGTATATTGAAGCTCAGGGCTGTGTTCCTGTGTTGCTGGAGAATTTGCGTGGTATGTCTTGTTCTGGAACTTGTTGGCCCTTGGGTGGTGCTTGGTTTCAGTGTAGGTTATGGAGGTGTTTGATGAGCTCCTATCGATTAATTTTCCCTGGAATCAGGAGTTTTCTGGTGTTCTCAGGATTTGGACTTAAGCCTCTTGCTTCTGGTTTTCAGTCTTATTTTTACAGTAGCTTCAAGACTTCTCCATGTATACAGCACTGTTGATAAAACATCTAGGTTAAAGATGAAAAGTTTCTCCGCAGTGAGGGACACCCAGAGAGGTTCACAGAGTTACATGGAGAAGAGAAGAGGCAGGAGGGACTTAGAGGTGAACCAAATGAGATGAGGTGGAATCAAAAGAGGACAGAGCAAGCTAGCCAGTAATCACTTCTTTATGTGCACTCCACAGTCTGGGCCACTCAGAGATGTTCACAGAGTTATACAGAGAAGAGAAGAGGGAAGAAGGAGACAGAGGTGGCCAGGAGGATAAAGGGGGAATCAAAAGGAAAGAGACAGATCCAGCCAATAATCTGTTCTCTAAGTGTTCTCCACCATCTGGAACACACAAAGAGATTCACAGAGTTGGGTAGAGAACAGAAGGGAGAGGGAGGACATAGAGGCGACCTGGTGGAGAAAAGGAGGAGAGAGTAGTCAAGCCAGTAATCTCGCTCCCAAGTAAAAATGGGCACTGAAGATTGAGTTCTTAATGGTACAAAATTGATACTAAATACCAAAAAGCAAAGATTAAAAATCTAGAGTAAAGGTTGATTTTCAAAAATATAATATTAAAGAAAAAGAAAAACAAAGTCACAAAAATTGTTATATATATATATATATATATATATATATATGGTTTCCTTTAAAATATAGGGTCTCTCTTTTTTTTGCAAAGTAATAGTAGGTTATAAAAATGAAAATTAAAAGAGTAATACAGGCCTTAAAAATTGAAAAATATTTTTAAAAATGATAGTAAAAATGTATCTAGGACTTTCTCTGGTGTTGTTGTGGGTGGTGTGATGTCAGTTCATTTTTGGACAGTTTCTTGGTCTGGCTTATATATCTCAAGATCTATAGGCCCCTTCCTATGTAGTTGGTACTAAATACAGGGTTTTAATCTATTGCAACCTGTCACTTCCAAGGTGGTTCCCTCTGTTTTACCTTCTTTTGTTTGCTGGTCTCTTCAGTGCCTGATTTCCACCCTGACACAAGGGGGCAGTGGTGGACACTATTTTAGGCTCACTTGTTCCATCTTGCTGTGGGGAGGGAGGGACGCTGCAAACAAATAACACTGGTGTGTGCTCACAGTGTCTCAGCCACACTGGGCCTGCCCCTGCTCACGGTGCGTGTGCCCTCCCTGCTCATACTGCTCAGGCTCTAGGTTGCTCCACCGGAAACCATCCGAGGCCTGCCCTGGACTGCATGCACCTCCCAGGTCTAAGTCTCTCAGGTTCAGGAAGTCAGGTAGTCCTCAGAGGTGCAGACTGCACTGGGCTTGTGTTTTGTACCCTTCCCAGGTCTGAGCAGCTCAGGTGATGAGGTGTTTGGCGAGTGCGGTCGCTCTGACTTATCACCTCCCCCATCCCTGCTGCTTGATTTTCTGGGTGTAGCTTTGGGGCAGCTTCTCAGGTGAATGTTGACCATCCAGAACCCTAAGAAGTCTTAGTTAGTAAAGAAGCCTGTTTGCAGTTTGGTAGATAATGCCTCTCTGGGGCTGCGATTGCCCCCTTCTGGCTCTGTCTGCCTGTCACTGGAGGGGAATAGTCTGCAGCCGGCTAGCTCTGTTCAGTCCTTTGTTCTGTGAGCGGGCCTGGCCATGTCTTAGGTTAGGGCTTTTCACATGGTAGCTATCCCACAGTCTGGTTTGCTAGCCCAAGTTAGTTCCCTCAGATTGCCCTTGGGGCATTCAGGCCCAGTCCTTACTCTAAGCAATGCTGCCCGCACCTCCCTGCCCAGCCCCCACTTGCTAGTGACAGGTGCAAGCATCTGTGCTGCTTCTCCATTAGGGGAGTTACCATTGGGCATGTAATCTGTGGGTTTTAATTATTTATTTTTCCTCCCAGTTATGTTGCCCTCTGTGGTTCCAAGGCTTGCCACAGACTTGGCATGGAGAGTGTTTCCTGGTGTTTGGAAACTTTTCTCCTTTTAAGACTCCCTTCTCGGGATGGAGCTCCATCCCTACCTCTTTTGTCTCTCTTTTTGTCTTTTATATTTTTCCCTACCTCCTTTTGAAGACAATGGGCTTCTTTTCTGGGTGCCTGATGTCCTCTGCTGGCATTCAGAAGTTTTTTTGTGGAATTTACTCAGAGTTTAAATCTTTTGATGAATTTGTGGGGAAGAAAGTGGTCTCCCAGTCCTATTCCTCCACCATCTTAGGACCGCCCTTCAAGCATCTTTTAATTGCATGGCTGCAGTCACTTTCTGCAGTGATTTTTGTGTCCAAGAAAATAAAATATTTCACTGCTTCCACTTTTTCACCTTCTAACTACCATAATGTAATGGGACCAAATGCCACAACCTTTGTTGTTTGAGTGTTGAGTTTTAAGCCAGCTTTTTTTTCACTCTCATCTTTCACCATCATCAAGAGACTCTTTGGTTCCTCTTTGCTTTCTGCCATTAGAATGGTATCATCTGCACACCTAAGGTTGTTGATATTTCTCCTGGCAACCTTGATTCCAGCTTGTGAATCATCTGGCATGGCATTTCTCATAATGTACACTGCATATAACTTAAATAAGCAGAGTGACAATATGCAGCCATCTCATATTCCTTCCCCAAATTGAAACAGTCAGTTGTTCCATGTCTGTTTTTAACTGTTGCTTCTTGACCTGCATAAAGGTTTCTCAGGAGACAGATAAGGTGGTCTGGTATTCCCATCACTTTAAGAATTTTCCACAGTTTGTTGTGATCCACACAGCCAAAGGCTTTACCAGAGTCAATGAAGCAGAAGTGGTTGTTTTTCTGGAACTCTTTTGCTTTTTCAATGATCCAATGGATGTTGGCAATTTGATCTCTGATTCCTCTGCCTCTTCAAAACCCAGCTTGTACATCTGGAAGTTTTCAGTTTCTGCACTGTTGAAGCCTAGCTTGAAGGATTCTGTGGATAACCTTGTTAGCATGTGAAAGTGAAAGTGAAGTTGCTCAGTTGTGTCCGACTCTTTGCGACCCCATAGACTGTAGCCTACCAGGCTCCTCTGTCCATGGGATTTTCGAGGCAATAGTACTGGAGTGGACTGTCATTTCCTTCTCCAGGGGATCTTCCCAATGCAGGGCTCGAACCCAGGTCTCCCACATTGTAGAGAGACGCTTTACCGTCTGAGCCACCAGGGAAGTCTTAAGCATGTGAAATGAGTGCAATTGTATGATAGTTTGAACATGCTTTAGCATTGCCTTTCTTTGGGATTGATATGAAAACTGACCTTTTCCAGTCCTGGGGCCACTGCTGAGTTTTCCAAATTTGCTAACATACTGAGTGCAGCACTTTAACAACATCATTCTTTAGGATTTGAAATAACTAGCTGGAATTCCATCACCTCCACTAGCTTTGTTGGTAGTAATGCTTCCTAAGGCCCACTTGACTTTGCACTCCAAGATATCTGGCTCTAGATGAGTGACCACACCACCGTGGTTATCCAGGTCATTAAGACCTTTCTTGTATCAGTTCAGTTCATTTCAATCGCTCAGTCATGTCCGACTCTTTGTGACCCCATGAATCACAGAACGCCAGGCCTCTCTGTTCATCACCATCTCCCGGAGTTCACTCAGACTCACGTCCATCGAGTCAGTGATGCCATCCAGCCATCTCATCCTTTGTCGTCCCCTTCTCCTCCTGCCCCCAATCCCTCCCAGCATCAGAGTTTTTTCCAATGAGTCAACTCTTCTCATGAGGCAGCCAAAGTACTGGAGTTTCAGCTTCAGCATCATTCCTTCCAAAGAAATCCCAGGGTTGATCTCCTTCAGAATGGACTGGTTGAATCTCCTTGCAGCCCAAGGGACTCTCAAGAGTCTTCTCCAGCACCACAGTTCAAAAGCATCAATTCTTTGGTGCTCAGCCTTCTTCACAGTCCAACTCTCACATCCATACATGACCACAGGAAAACTCATAGCCTTGACTAGATGGACCTTAGTAGGCAAAGTAATGTCTCTGCTTTTGAATATGCTAAGTTGATCATAACTTGTCTCCCAAGGAGTAAGCGTCTTTTAATTTCATGGCTGCAGTCACCATCTGCGGTGATTCTGGAGCCCCCAAAAATAAAGTCTGACACTGTTTCCACTGTTTCCCCATCTATTTCCCATGAAGTGATGGGACCAGATGCCATGATCTTCATTTTCTGAATGTTGAGCTTTAGGCCAACTTTTTCACTCTCCTCTTTCACTTTCATCAAGAGGCTTTTTAGCTCCTCTTCACTTGTGTAGTTCTTTGTTCTTACCACCTCTTCTTAATCTCTTCTGCTTCTGTTAGGTCTTTACTGTTTTTGCCTGTGTGTGTATGAAATATTCCTTTGATATCTCCAATCTTCTTGAAAAGATCTCTAGTTTTTCTGATTCTATTGTTTTCCTTCATTTGTTTTCATTGTTCTTAAGAAGGCCTTCTTATCTCCCTTTGCTATTCTCTGGAACTCTGAATTCAGTTGGATATATCTTTCCCTTTCTCCCTTGCCTTTCCCATGTCTTCTTTCCTCAACTATTTGCAAAGCTTCCTCAGACAACAATTTTGCCTCTCATTTCTTTTTCTTTAGGATAGTTTTGGTCACTGCCTCCTGAATCTTGGTCCATAGTCCTTCAGGCACTGTGTGTACCAGATCTAATCCTTTGAATCTACTCATCACTTCCCTTATATAATTAGAAGGGATTTTATTTAGGTCATACCTGAATGGCTTAGTGGTTTTCCCTAATTTCTTCAATTTAAGTCTGAATTTTGCAATAAGAAATTCATGATCTGAACCACAGTTAGCTCCAAGTTTCATTCTTACTGACTGTATAGAACTTTTCCATATTTTGCTGCAAAGAATATAATCAATCTGATTTCAGTATTGACCACCTGGCCATGTCCATGTGTAGAGTCATTTTTTGGGTTGTTGGAAAAGGGTGTTTACTATGACCAGCATGTTCTCCTGATAAAACTGTTAGTCTCTGCCCTGCTTCATTTTGGTGCTTCCCAGGTGGCACTAGTGGCAAAGAAACCACCTGTCAGTGGAAGAGATGTAAGAGAGGCAGGTTTGATCCCTGGGTGGGGAAGATCTCCTGGAGGAGGGCATGGCAACCCACTCCAGTGTTCTTGTGTGGAGTATCCCTGTGGATAGGGGAGCCTGGCAGGCTATGGTTGATAGAGTTCCAAGCAATCAGACATGACTGAAGTGACTTAGCACATGCACTGCTTCACTTTGTACTCCAAGGCCAAACTTGCCTATCTCTTGACTTCCTACTTTTTCATTCCAATCCTCTATGATGAAAAATACTTTTTTTTTTGGTGCTAGTTCTAGAATATCTTGTAGGTCTTCATAGAATTGTTCACCTTCAACTTCTTCAGCATCAGTGGTTGGGGCATAGAGTTGGATTATTGTGATATTTAATGGTTTGCCTTGGAAATGAACGGAGATCATACTGTTGTTTTTGAGACTGCACCCAAGTACTGCATTTCTGACTCTTTGTTTACTATGAAGGGTTTCTCTATTTCTTCTAAGGGATTCTTGCCCACAGTAGTAGATATAATGGTAATCTGAATTAAATTCTCCCATTCCCATCCATTTTAGTTCACTGATTCCTAAGATGTTGATGTACAGTCTTGCCATCTCCTGCTTGACCATGTCCTATTTACCTTGATTTATGGACCTAACATTCCAGGTTCCTATGCAATATTACTTTTTTACAGCATCGAACTTTACTTTCCTATTTTAAATATCCTCATGATTCTTCTACCTTGAAAATGAAGCAAGGTTTGTTTGCCATTTTCAAGCAGGAACCGCAATGTCTATAGAACATGGCAAACCTTACCAAATTGGAGACTGGAGTCTGAGAGTTATGAATCCAGACTAAGCCAGGCCTCTAATAGGTCAATAAATTTTTACCAAGTACTTTCTATTTGTCAGGAAGAATGTTTGGAAGTGGGCAGAAAGACTGAATGAGACGCACCCCTAACTTAGTGGTCCACAGTATTCCACATCACGTTCACACTGGCCTCATCTGAAGAAGAGTGTGGGGGAGAAGATGGTGCTCACCATGTGGATATGAGTGCATCATTTAGGAATTGTGTACATCTGCTAGTGATAGACACTCAATAAAAAATAGCTAAAATAAATTGGCAGTTTACTTTTCTCTTTTGCAGGCAGAGGTAAGCAATGTAGTGCTCATCTTTTTGTTTTTTTGAATACTGCCTTATTTTCTAATACTACAAGATGTTTTCTGCCCTGATCCTAAAATCAGCTACTTTTGTAAGGATCCCTGGTTCTTTTAATCGCACAGTATTTAGAAACCAAGATCTGAGCCATATAGCAAATTCCCGTTGGCAATCTATTTTACATATGGTAATGTAAGTTTCCATGTTACTCTTTCCATACATCTTATCCTCTCCTCCCCACTCCCCATGTCCATAAGTCTATTCTCTCTACTCTCTATGTCTGTTTGCTGTATGGCTCAGGAAACTCAAACAGGGACTCTGTATCAACCTAGAGGGGTGGGATGGGGAGGGAGCTGGGAGGGAGGTTCAAAAGGGAGGGAATATATGTATACCCATGGCCGATTCATGTCGAAGGTTGACAGAAAACAACAAAGTTCTATAAAGCGATTGTCCATCAATTAAAAAAAATAAATTTAATATAAAAAAAGACAATTGGACTATTAAAAAAAAGAAACCAAGATCTGGATGTGCTTGTTGCTATTGGGTAACATCACTTCTAGGCCTGCTCAGTGAGCGGAGCTAAGTAATATATGTATGTATACTAACCCACATATACACATATATCTATAATTATTTCTCACTATATATATACATATATGTGTACTTCTCTATATATATACATATATATAAATATATGATGGGGAAGTAGGTAAGAAATCTACCTGCAATTCAGGAGATGAAGGTTCAAGCCCTGAGTCAGGATGATTCCCTGGAGGAGGAAATGACAACCCACTCCAGTATTCTTGCCTGAAAAACCCCATAGACAGAGGAGTGTGGTGGGCTACAGTCCAAAGGGTCACAAAGTATTGGACACAACTGAGTGACTGAGCATGCACACATATATATCAGTTCATACTTACATCTCTGACTCTAATCCAGTATCACATAACTCATTCTTGCCTTCTTTCTTGTTTGTCTGTAACTTTGCTCTCTGACAGTGAGAAATCTAGACATATTGATTTGCTTATTTTTTTAGCCCCATATACATACTCCAATACTTTGGCCACCTGATGCAAAGAGCCGACTCATTTGAAAAGACCCTGATGCTGGGAAAGATTGAAGGTAGGAGGAGAAGGGGACGACAGAGGGTTGGATGGCATCACCGACTCAATGGACATCGGTTTGTATGGACTCCGGGAGTTGGTGATGGACAGGGAGGCCTGGCGTGCTGCAGTTCATGCGGTTGCAAAGAGTCAGACATGACTGAGCAACTGAACTGAACTGAACATGTAAAGTGATTTGAAAAATTGTATCCACACAAGATACTATACACAAAGGTTTATAGTAACTTTATTCATAATGGCTAATAACTGAAATCAATGAAGATGTCTTTCATCAGGGGAATGGATAAACAAACTACAGTCCATCCATGCAATGGAATATTATTCAACAATGAAAAGGAATGAGCTATTGATTCATTCATCAATATGGATGAATTTTAAGTGCATTTTACTAAGTGAAAGAAGACAGACAAAAAGGCTTTATATTATAGATACTCTATAATTCCATTTATATTACACTATAAGAAAGGCAAAACTATAGGAACAAAAGACAAATTAGTGGTTGACTAGGGCTGGGAACCTAGTGCTGCAGTCCATGGGTTTGCAAAGAGTTGGACACGACTGAGCGACTGAACTGAACTGAAGGCTGGGAAGACTTGAGTTGTTGGAGATGCACTGAGGAACTTTTAGGGTGAATGGATTGTTCTGTATGGTACTGGGATGATAAGATACATGACTCTGCATTTGAACTATATGAAATCCATCAGTTCAATTCAGTTCAGTCGCTCAGTCATGTCCGACTCTGTGCGACCCCATGAATCGCAGCACGCCAGGCCTCCCTGTCCATCACCAACTCCCGGAGTTCACTCAGACTCACGTCCATCGAGTCTGTGATGCCATCCAGCCATCTCATCCTCGGTCGTCCCCTTCTCCTCCTGCCCCCAATCCTTCCCAGCATCAGAGTCTTTTCCAGTGAGTCAGCTCTTCCCATGAGGTGGCCAAAGTACTGGAGTTTCAGCTTTAGCATCATTCTTTCCAAAGAAATCCCAGGGCTGATCTCCTTCAGAATGGACTGGTTGGATCTCCTTGCAGTTCAAGGGACTCTCAAGAGTCTTTTCCAATACCACAATTCAAAAGCATCAATTCTTTGGCGCTCGGCCTTCTTCACAGTCCAACTCTCACATCCATACATGACCACTGGAAAAACCATAGCCTTGACTAGATGGACCTTTGTTGGCAAAGTAATATCTCTATTTTTCAATATGCTGTCTAGGTTGGTCATAACTTTTCTTCCAAGGAGTAAGCGTCTTTTAATTAGAACTGTATATTTCTAAGAGTGAGCTCTAATGTGTGCAAATTTTAAAAAGAAACTGATTTATGTACTTTTAGCAAATGATGCATTAGAAACTGTAAGGCTATAGGCAAAAGGAATTGTAATATTGGCAAAAGGAATTATAATACTCATATTCTAGTCTGTAAATTATTTTCTCATAAGAGTACAAGTTAAAAATGCACTGTGAATATAAAAACACAAGTGAATTAAAAGTAAAATGATGGAAAATGAATACTAACACAAATCAAAAGAAAGCTTGAGCAGCTAGATTAATATCACACAAAATAGATTTCAGAGCAGAGAATACTACCACAGATAAAGAAGATCATTTCATACTGATAAAGGGACATTCATCAGGAGAACATATCTAAAACATTCATATACCTTATGACAGACTTTCAGACTATATGAGGCAAAGTCTGAGAGAACTGAGTAGAGAAGTGGGTAAATTTCACAGTTACAGTTTATTTCAATAATCCCTCTAAATAATTGATAGAGCAAGCAGAAAGAAGAGCTGTAAAGCTATAGAAGACTTGAACAACACAATCAAATAATTTGACCTAAGTGATATTTATAGAACATCCCATCTAACAACAGCAGAATAAATATTTTTCTCAATTGCATATGGAGCATTTACCAGGATAGAACACATTAGGTGCTATAAAATCAGTCTCAGTGAATTTAAAAGGGTCTAATCATATAGAATATCTTCTCTAAGCACAGTGAAATTAAATTAAAATCAACAACAAAAATATCTGAAAAATCTATAAGTGTTTGAAAGCTGAACAACACACATCTTAATAGCCCATGGGTAAAAGAAGAAATCAAGAGGAAAATTAGAAAGCCTTTTTAATTAAATGAAAATGAAACACAGTGTATCAAAATTGCAGGATGCTGCTAAAGCAGTACCTAGGGGAAATTTTATAGCATTAAATACTTATATTGGAAAATAAGAAAGGTCTCAAATCAGTTCATTAACTTCTACCTTAAGAAACTAGAAAAAGAAGAGCAAATTAAACCCAAACTAACCAGAAAAAGGGAAATAATAAATACTAGAGAAGAAATCAATGAAATAGACAACAGGAAAATGATAGAGAAAATAAATGAAACCCTAAGCTGCTACTTTGAGAGCAACAAAATTGATTTTCTTGAGTTCACACAGGAAAAAACAAAAAACTTTAAAAGTACTATATTAAGTAAATAGAATTTTCAGTTAAAAATGATTCTACAAAGAAAACACTAGGCCTAGATATTGTCACTGGTGAATTCTATGAAACATTTAAGGAAGAAATAATACCAATTCTTTGCAACTCTTACAAAAAACTGAAGAAAAGAAATACTTCCCAGCTCATTCTATAAGTCTGGCATTATCTTGATAGCAAAACCTAATAAAAGCATTTACAAAAAGGAAAAATTAAAGATCAATATCCCTTATGAGCAGAGATACAAAAGTTCTAAACAAAATTTTAGCAAATTGAATCCAACAATATCCATGACCAAGTGGGGTTTATACGAGGAATGGAAGTTTGGATCAACATACAAAAATCAATTGTATTTTATGTACCACTAACAATCAGAAACTAAAATTTTAAATACTATTTAGCATCAAAAAATAGTAAAAACTTAGCAGGAAATCTAACAAAAGTTGTGGGAAATCAGTATACTAAAAACTACAAAGCATTGCTGAAATTAAACAAGACCTAAATAAATAAAGAGACATACTGCATTCATGTGTCATAAGGATTAATACTATTATATCAATTCTCCCCAAATTGATCTATAGGCTAAATGCAATCCCAATCAAAATTTCAGCAGGCTTTTTGGTCGAAACTGACAAGATGGTCCTACATTTCACATAGAAATACAAAGGACCTAGGATAGCCAAATAACTTCAACAAAGAGGAACAACATTAGATTAAAACTAATTGATTTCAGAATCTTATTATAAAGCTATAGTAATCCAGATGCCATGGGATTGATATCAAGCTAGGCCATTAGGTCAGTGGAATGGAGTAGATAAACCTGCACACATATGCACACATATGACAAAAGTACAAAAACAATTCAGTGAAGAAAGGATAATTTAAAAAAATAATTGTGCTGGAACAACTGGCTATCCATATGCAAAATAAAAATGTATCTGAATCCATACCTGACAACAAAAAGGGATTCAAAAGAGATCAATGACCTCAATGTAAAAATTATATAACATCTGGAAGAAAATAGAAAACTATGGTCTTGATTTACACAAAAATTTCCTTGATACAGCAGCAAAAGCTCGGTCCATGAAAAAAAATTATAAATTGAATTTCATGACAATATACAGCTTTTCGTTTTCAAAAGATGCTGTTAAGAGAATGAAGAGATGAGCAACATATTAGGAGAAGATATTTGTAAGTCATGTATGTGATAAAGGGCTTGTATTGAGATTATATAAAGAACACTCAAAGCTCAATAATAAGAAAACAAACAACCCAATAAATAAAAGTGAGCAAACTATACAGATACTTCACCAAAGAAGATAAATGAATAGCAAATAAGCACATGGAAAAATATTCAAAATCACTAGTTATTTGGAAATTAGAATTTAAAATCACAAGGAAATACTATCTCACACCTTTTAAAATGGCTAAAATTGACTGACTGTGCCAAGAGTTGATATGGATGTGAAAGAACTGTAATTTGTGTACACTGCTCTTAGAAATATAAAATGTATAACCACTTTGGAAAACAATTTAGAAGTTGCTCAATAGGTTGCATATACACCTACTATATATATTAATATTTCACTTCTAGGTGTTTATCCAAGAGAAATGAAAGCATATATCAACACAAAGACTTGTATGTGAATTTTCATAGCAGCTTTATTTAATAGCCAAGAACTGAAACAACCACCCAATTAGCCATTAATAGGTGAATGAGTAAGTATTATATACATACAGTGGATCACTACTCACCATTCAAAAGGAAAAAACTATTGATACAGTGGCTCAGAGGGTAAAGAATCCGCCTGCAATGAGGGAGAACTGGGTTGGGAAGACCCCCTGGAGTAGGAAATGGCAACCCGCTCCAGCGTGCTTACCTGGAAAATTCCATGGACAGAGGAACCTGGTGGGCTACGGCGCACGGGGTTGCAAAGAGTCAGACACGACTGAGCGACTAAGCACAGCAACACACAATGACACAGATGAATCATGAAAATAATTATTCTAAATGAAATGGTCCAAGCCAAAAAAAGTACACAGTAGTATAATTTCACTTGTACATAATTCTATAAAATGCAAGCTAATCTATAGGGTCAGAAAACAGATCAGTGGTTGCCTGGTGGGTGGTGGTGGTTGGTGAGGAGCAAGAGGGGGAACTTTTTGGGGTGATGAACATGTTCATTATCCTATTAAGGTGATATTTTAATAGAGACATATACCTCAAAAGTTATCAAGTTGTATACTTTACATATATGCACTTTCTCATCTATCAATTACATCTCCATAAATGTGTTAGAAAAAAGATTTTTCAATAACTGCTCCATATTCATTGCATGGTTGTATACAATACTTCCCCACATTCTGTTTATCTCTAAACTTTTAATATTATCTGTGTTAATAAATCTTTTTTTAAATTTAGTGTATATATTTCATTGAAATGATTCTTCTCTAAACATCCACATCATTCCATCTGTACCTTCTTCCAACACATTTTTCTTCTACCATTCAGAGTTTTTGTTTTGTTTTTAATTGAAGTATAGTGAAATTACAGTGTTGTGTTAATTATTGCTGTAAAGCAAAGTGACTCAGTTATTATGCATGTATATTTATATATATATTCTTTTTCATATTCTTTTCTATTATGGTTTATCACAGGATATTGACTATAGTTCCCTATGTTATACAGTAGGACCTTGGTTTTTTATCCATTCTATGTATAATAATTTGCATATGCTAATCCCAATCTCCCAATCCATCCCTTTTCTACCCCCCACCCCCCCATAAATCTTTTAATGTATTTTGTTTTCTTAGATTTTCTCAAAGTGGAATTGCTAGGCAAAAGATTCTGCAGGTTTAAAAGAAAACTCTTGACATACATCAACAAGTTGCTTTCCATAAAGGTTATGTCAATTTACACTCCTACCAGCACTCAATGACAGACTTGAGTCCCTTTAAATAAATTTATGTTCAGAACTTACTGAACACTTTATAGCTTTCTGAGCAACCTTTAACTATTGCCCTGCTCTAAAATTGACTGGAACTACTTACTTTTTGCTCAATTATCCTCAATTTTGCTTGTTGCTATGCTCTGTCATTAAGTGATTTCACAAACATTATTATTTCTTCAAAAAAAGTTTTTATAACAGCTTTGTTGAAATGTTATTCACATACCATACAGTTCATTTAAAGTGTACAATATTTAACAAAGTTCTGCAACTACTGCCACAATCACTTGTAAAATTTATCCCCTCAAAAAGAAGCCCTGTATCTATTATCAGTCACTCCTCATTTCCTCCCAAACCCACCAGCCCTAGGTGACCACCAGTCTACTACTTTCTATCTCTATGGATTTGCCTATTCTAAACATTTCACATAAATGGAGTGAATGCAATATGTTGTCTTCTGTGACTGACTTCTCTCCTTAGTTTAATGTTTCAAGGTTCATTCCTATTGTAACTTGTATCAGTACTTCACTTCTTTTTAAATTGCCAAATAACATTGCATTGAGGGGTTCCCTCATAGCTCAGTCAGTAGAGAATCTGCCTGCAATGCAGGAGACCTGGGTTCAATTCCTGGGTCAGGAAGCTCCTCTGGAAAAGGAAATGGCAACCCACTCCAGTATCCTCGCCTGGCAGGCTACAGTCCATGGGACTGCAAGAGTCAGACATGACTTAGCGACTAAACCACCACCAACATTGCATTGTATGATATACCACATTGGGCAATTCAGTGGAGAAAGAACAGATTATTCAACAAATGGTATTAAAACAGTTGAACATCCACATGCAAAGAAAGTGAACCTGGATCGAAGTCTTACACCTTATCACCAAATTAATTCAAAATGGATCCCATATCTAAAAGTAAAACCTAACCTAAAGCAATAAACCTTTTAGAATGAAAAGTAGGAGAAAATCGTTATTGTCAGTGGTTAGGCAAAGATTCCTTAGGCATGACACTGAAAATATGATCCTTTAAAAAGTAAAGGACTTGTATCCATTATGAATAAAGAATGCTGAAAACTACACAATAAGAAAACAAACAGTCCAATTTTTTTTAATGGGCAATACTTGAAATACAACCCAGCAATCACACTCCTGGGTATTTATCCCAGAGATTTGGAAATTTGTGGCCACAGAAACTTGTACACAAATGATCAGAGCAGCATTATTTGCAGTAGTCAGAAGCTCAAAATAACCAAAATGTTCCTCAATAATCGAATGACTAAACATACCATGGTACATCTACACCATGGAATAATTGGTTGGTTGTTGGTTAGTTACTTGCCAAGTCATGTCCAATTCTTTGTGACCCTGTGGGCTGTAGCCCATCAGGCTCCTCTGTCTATGCAATTTCCCAGGCAAGAATACTGGAGTGGGTTGCCATTTCCTTCTCCAGGTTATCTTCCTGACCCAGGGATTGAACCCGCATCTCCTGCTTGGCAGGCAGATTCTTTATCACTGAGCCTCCTGGGAAGCCCATGGAATAATGACTCTGCAACGAAAAGCAATGAACTCTTGTTACAGGCAATTATTTGGATAGATCTTGAGAGTATCACTTTAAAAAAAAGGCAAATTCAAAGTGTTACATATTATATGATTCCATTTATACGGCATTTGCAATGTGATAAAAGTATAGAGATAGAAAACAAATGACCAGTTGCCAGGGCTATGGATGTTTGAGGGGAGGTGCATGGCTGGCTATAAAGGGGTAGCTCAAGGGAGATATTTGTGGTGAATGGGCAGCTCTGCATCTTCCTTACAGTGGTGGCTATACAAATCTACATCAATCTACCATATTGATGACAACATGGCATCAAACTATATACAGACATCATACCAATGTCAATTCCTGGGTTTGATATTATGCTATAGTTATGTGAGATGTAACCATTTGGGAAAACTGGGTGAAAGTTACATGGGACCTGTCCGTACTACCTGCGATATCCTATGAATTTAGCTATTTCATAATAAAAAAGTTTGGTTTTTTTTTTAATGGCAAAAGGCTTGAACAAACACTACACCAAAGAGGATATATGGATGGCAAATACGCACATAAAGATATTCAACATCATTAACCATTGCCGAAATGCACATTAAAACCACAAGGAAATACCACTATATACCTATTAGAATGGCTACAATAAAAAATACTGACAATGCCAAGTGCTAAAAAGGATGCAGAGCAACTGGAGGTCTCATACTTTACTCATTGGAATGCAAAATGTACAGCCCCTCTGAAAACAGTTTGGCAATTTTTTTTTTTAATAAAGTTAAACATATGCTTACCATATGACCCAGCAATCCCACTCCTAGGTATTTCCCTAGAGAAATGAAAACTTATTTTCACTGAAAAATATATACATGAATGTTCATAGCAGCTCTATTCATCAATGCCCCAAACTGGAAACAATCCAAATGTCTCTCAAGGAGTGAATGAATAAATAGCTGGTGTTATATCCATACAATAGAATTCTACTCAGAGCCTCCCAGGTGGCCCTAGTGGTAAAGAACCTTCCTGCCAATGCAGGAGATGTAAGAGACATGAATTCAATCCCTGGTTGGGAATATCCCCTGAAGGAGGGCATGGAAACCCACTCCAGTATTCTTGCCTGGAGAATCCCATAGGCAGAGGAGCCTGGTGGGCTCCAGTCTACACGGCTGCAAAGAGTCGGACACAACTGAAGCAACTTAGCACGCATGCATGCAGCAACATAAAGGAAAGAGCTATTAACAAATGCAACAACATGGATGAATCTCAAAGGCATAGTGCTCCAAAGTCTCCAAAGGCTACATACTGTGTGATTCCATTTGTATGACATCTTTCAAAGACAATACTGTAATGACAAAGAGCAGGTTAGTGGCTTCCAAGGGTTAGGGGCAGGGCAAGAGCATGACTACAAAATGTTTTCTGCAGAGGGACATATAGTAAATTTTAGGCTTTGTAGGTCACATACGGCCTCTGTGCCATGTTCTTTATTTTTGTTTGTTACTTTTGTTATTTTTGCGATGCTTTAAAAATGTAAAAAGCATTCTTAAGTTCTGGCCCTAGAAATAGGCCACAGGCCAGATTTGACTCGGATGTGATTTGACAACTTCTGTTACAATAAGATACCAAAAAGGAGTCAGGTGGGGTGTGTGATATAGTTGTTCTGTATCCTAACTGTGGTGGTGGTTACACAGATCTATAGATGTGTTAGAATTCATAGAAGTGTATGCACACAAAAATGTCAGCAATATTGTATGTTGATTTGAAAAAACTCAGTAACCTATCATTTCAGTTCATCTCTGTCACAAGAAATCCAAGACTGACTTTCCCGTAAAATATGGAGACCAAAAAATCTTTAAAAAGATATAACTTCCATCTATTCTACTTAGAGAAGTGTTCACGATAATAATTCCCACAAATTAAAATGGCAGCCTTGTGTGAATGAGATAATGAGTTCAGTTATAACTTACTAGGTTATGAGGATGACAACTGCTTCTTTGAGGACAGGAAAGGCACGTGTTGATTATTCTCTGTTACAGAGAGATAAATGGATTTACCACTTACAATAATGTCCAGTTTCTTAGCTGAGCAATAAACACTTCAGCTCAAAGCTGTATGTGAGCTTCAGCCCTTAAACAGCAATTCAAGCTGAATTGTTTTCGAATAAGGTACCCTTGTAAGTGTCAGAAATCATAACTTGTATTCTAGAGAATACGCCCTTTCTTAACTTTTCCAAACTAGAGAAGAGAATCTGACATTTACTTGAATGCTCTGGACAAGAGGGTCAGTGTGCCACAGTAGAAGCCCTTTTTCCACTGGCCTTGGTTACTGTCAGAGAGAATACTCAGCATATTGTATAAAGAAAATTGGGAGAACTGACTGCTGTGGTCTGGCCAAATGAATCCATTTTTAATGCTTCCCTAAAAATAGTCTCTAAGAAAATAAAAATGTTTAATCTTTCAGAGTGATTCTCACAGTGGTCGGTGTGTGCACCTCAGGATTGGGGTTGTTTCAGGAATTATATGGCCTAATACCAGAATCGCTGGTCTAGTGAGCCCCTTGAAAAGGAGCATAGTACTTCAAACTGTATTTATCAAGTGTGTACTTCGGGTAGTCATGTGATAGAGAATGAAAATCTTTCCCTACATTTCACTCTGGATACAAAAGGATTTCAAAATTAAACACGAAGCATAAAAGGACAATGTCTTTCTGTGTCCTTACAGGATGGCATCATACCAATGGCTGGCTTGGCAGTTATGTGTTTCTTTCATTTCTTCCCATCATCCCAAGCACTGCCCTACACTCCAAAGCAAGTTCTTGTATTTATACAACAGAACCTTTTACTCTTTATACCTGTAAGAGTATGTTCATGCTGCAAAAACTGTATGGAGCAGCTATTACATGCTTGGCATATGCAAGCAAACAAACAAAAGTCCCTGTACAGCTTATATTATAGTGGGTGGAGGTTAGACCACAGACAATAAGGATAACAAATCAGTAAATTACATTGTATGTTAGATATATTTTGTTTGCTTAAGGCGACTAGTTAGCTATTTTTGCTGAGTTGCTGATAAGTTATAATTTCTCTCTGTTTTGCATCATCAGTTTCCCCACCTCTCTACTGGACTGTCCTGTCAATGTCCCTTGCAAAGAAGCTGTTATTTCTCTAATCTTGAAAGGACACCCTCTTGATTCATTCTGTTCTCATCACAGCAGTCAGAAGGGTCCTGGTAAAGCATAAGTCTGATGATATGTTACCTCTGAAACTTCCAGTACCTCTTCAGCTCACTCAGAGTCAAGTTCTAAGACCTCACAATGGTTGGGGCATGAGTTGCCCTCAGTGACCTCTCTGACCTCTCTCTCTCTCTCTCTAGGTCTTCAATGTCTTTCAATAAAGTTTTATTTTTGTAGATTTTTTAAAATTACATTTTTCAACTTTTTCCTTTGAAGTAATTATAGATTCACAGGAAATTGCAGTGATAGTGTAGAGAGATCCCAGCTACCCTTCACTCATGTTCTCACAATAGTTACATCTTCCCTAACTGTGGAACCATATCAAAACCAGTAAACTGACATTGGTACAATGTGTGTGTAGTTCTGGGTCACTTTTTCACATGCCTAGATTTGTGTAACCACCACAGCAATCAAGATACAGAAACTTTCTGTCGCTGGAAAGAACACCCTTTTGCTAACCCTTTATAGTCACGCCACCAACTTCAATCCCTGAAACCACTAATTTGTCCTCCATCTTTATAATTTCGTCACTAGAGAACTTCATATGAATAAAATCACAAAGTATGTGAGGTTTTGAAATTGGCTTACGTTCACTCAATATAATGCCCTTAGGATTCACCCAAGCTGTTGCATGTATTGGTACTCACTTTTTCTTTTCATCACATTACCTATTTTTTGAAAAAAAATTTTATTGGAGTATAGTTGATTTGCAGTGTTGTGTTTCTGCTGTACAGCAAAGTGACTCAGTTACACATACATATATGTTCACTCTTTTTTAGATTCTTTTCCCATATAGATCATTACAGAGTATTGAGTAGAGTTCCCTGTGCTATACAGTAGGTCCTTATTAGTTATCTGTTTTATATATAGTAAGTAGTCACTTCTTTTTATTGCTGAGTAATACTCCATGGCAGCTTCCCTGGTGGCTCAGATGGTAAAGAATCTGTCTGCAGCTGCAGGAGATGTGCATTGATTTCTGGGTTGGGAAGATCCCCTGGAGAAGGGCATTGGCAACTGGAATGCCAATGGGCATCCATTCCAGTATCTTGCCTGGAGAATTCCATGGACAGAGGAGCCTGGTGGGCTATAGTCCATGGGATAGCAAAGAGTCAGACATAACTGAGCAGCTAACACTTTCACTTTCACTCCAGGGCACAGATATACCAAAGTTGCTTCACATCATGTGTGAAAGACATCTGGGCTGTTTCCAATTTTAGCCTATTACAAATAAAACTGCTGTAAACAGTCATATACAGGCTTTGGTATGGACCTAAGTTTTTGTTTCTCTGGAATAAATACCTGAAAGTGTGATCACTGGGGCATATTAGAAGTGCATGTCTTTAAAGAAACTGCAAGACTATTTTCCAGAGTAGCTGTACCATTTTACATTCCACCAGCAATGTATGAGAGATCCAGTTTCTCCATATCCTCACCCACACTTGGTGCTGCCATAATTTTTTCCATGTTTATTGAGATATAATTAACCTACTGTTGTGGTGGTTGTTCAGTTGCCAAGCTGTGTCTGACTCTTTGCAACCCCATGGACTGCAGCACGCCAGGCCTCTCTGTCCTTCACTATCTCCAAGTTCACATCCATTGAATCGGTGATGCCATCTAACTATCTCATCCTCTGTCACCCTCTTCTCCTTCTGCCTTCAATCAACCTATAACATTGTATACATTTAAGGTGTACACCATGATCATGATCACCATGATGTGGTTAGCTAATATCCATCATTTATTCATTTGGTCAGACCACAGAAGTCAGTTCTATGTATATTATATACCATGTACTAGACGATCTCACTTATAGATAGAATCTAAGAAACCACACACACAGAAACGCAGATCAGATATGTGGTTGCTAGAGGCAGGAGCTTGGGGGTGGAAGAATTGGGTGAAGATGGTAAAAAGGTACAGACTTCCAGTGATATAATAAATAAACTCTGGGGATTTAATGTACAACCTGGTGGCCATAGTTCATGATACTGTATCGTATATTTGAAAGTTGCTAAGAGAGTAGACTGAAGAAGATCAACCTTGGGATTTCTTTGGGAGGAATGATGCTGAAGCTGAAGCTCCAGTACTTTGGCCACCTCATGCGAAGAGTTGACTCATTGGAAAAGACTCTGATGCTGGGAAGGATTGAGGGCAGGAGGAGAAGGGGACGGCAGAGGATGAGATGGCTGGATGGCATCACGGACTCGATGGACATGAGTCTGAGTGAACTCCGGGAGATGGTGATGGACAGAGAGATGCTAAAGAGTAGGACACGACTGAGCGACTGAACTGAACTGAAGAGAGTAGATCTTAAAAGTTCTCATCACAAGGGAAAAACTTTAAGAGGTGACTCATTTCATATTTCTCTTTCTTCCCCTCATTTTGCTCAAGCTACACTGGCCTTCTTGTAATTCATCCAACATATCAACAAGCTCCTGTCTCAACATCTTGGCATTTGCTCTTCCCTTCTGCCTGGAATTCTTTTTCACCGGGTTCCCTCACTTCCTTCAGATATTATTTAATGTCACCTTCTTATTCATCTCCGTATCTTCATCCCTGCCCAAGGCATTTTTCCCCCTTCCCGGCTTCTTTTTATTTTCCCTTTAGCACCTATATAAGCTCTTTTTGTATCTATGTGTGTATGTGTGTATTAGTCGCTCAGTCTTGTCCTATGTTAAGTGTTAAAGCAAGTGTGAAAGTGTTAGTCACACAGTCATTGTCTGACTCTTTGTGACCCCATGGACTGTAGCCCACCACACTCATCTGTCCATGGGATTTTCCAGGCAATAATCCTGGAGTGGGTAGCCATTTCCTCCTCCAGGGGATCTTCCCGACCCAAGGATCAAACCAGGGTCTTCTGCATTGCAGACAGGTTCTTTACTGTCTGAGCCACCAGAGAAGGCCTTTTGTACCTATGTGTATATCTTTATATCTCTCACTTTACTTATTTGTCTTGTTTTTATTTGTTTTTCCCCACCAGAATATAGTGTTATGAAGGTATGAATTTTTATCTGTTTTGTTTTCTGTTTAGTCTCAGTGTTTAGAACCATCCCTGGCACATTGTAGGGGTTCAATAAATATGTTGCCTACTGTAATTAAATGTGTTTCACCAGGGAACTATTGGCTGATTTATGCATTTAGTATAATGCTGGTCACTGGGCAAATATTTTCTACAAGCTATTCCTTCCAAATCCTTCAATCACAACATTTTGGCTCTATCAATAGTTATAACTCTAAATAATGAAAGATTATATTGGTTGGATAGCATCACCAACTCAATGTACATGAACTTGGGTAAACTCCAAGATATAGTGAGGGACAGGGAGGCCTGGTGTGCTGCAGTCCATGGGGCCGGAAAGTGTCAGACACAGTTTAGCAACTGAACAACAACAACAAAATGAAAGGTAATATTGTCTGTCAGGTCCCCATGTGCTGTGTGCTGTGCTTAGTTGCTCAGTTGTGTCTGATTCTTTGTGACCCCATGGACTGTAGCCCACCAGGTTCTTCTGTCTGTGGGGACTCTCCAGGCAAGAGTACTGGAGTAGGTTGCCATTTCCTCCTCCAGGGGATCTTCCCCACCCAGGAATCGAACCGTGATTTCCTGCATTGCAGGTAGATTCTTTACCAGCTGAGCTACTATGGAAGCCCTGGATCCCCATACAATGAATTTATAAGAGTTGTGAATGTGGACTCATCCGTCTTCTCCAGACTGTAGTTCTTAGAGAAGCCAGGATTTTGTTTGGTTTTGTTCTTAGGTACGTGTTCTTTTTTTCTCTCTGCATTTCCTTTGTGATCTCTTTCCTTTCTTGTGTCATTCATCTTCTTCCCCCACTCCCTGCCCTAAAAAACTGGGGACACTGGTTGATATCCAGGAATCTTTTACCTTAATCTCTTTTTTCAAGGTTAGCTCAATTTCGAACAGGCTTAAATAAAATAAATTATTTCTTAGATACAGATAATATTAGATATACAGTCTTATTCTCTCTCCATTGACAACACGTATAAATTGTGCTGGTAAGATGAAGGAGGAAGCAGAGGAGCCTTCTGGAACTAGCATCTGTGTTCTTCAAACATAAGAATTGCTCGATGGTGTTTAATGGGCACTATAACTGTAAAAAGCTAAATTTTCAAATTATTTTGGCATCATCACTTTGCAACGTATTTTTAATTTTCCTGAGTAAAATCTTTAATCATTCTTCCTATAATTTTAAAGCATAACCAGTTATTATGGCATCCAGTTGGAGGTAGTTGGAAAAATATTTGAAACTCAGTTGATTTTCAAATTAAGATTTGCTTTCAAATGAGTGTACCTTAAAAACATTTTGCAAATATGTGAATTTCTGTCTATGGTTCCTCAACAAACTATAATGACTAAAAAGAATATCCCATACTTTTTATTACAAAGTCTCAATATTCAAGATAAATGCTTCTTGTTACTCTTAGTCTTTTATTTTGGTAATTTTAAAAAATAATTAGAAAAAATTTATTTTCAGCTAAAGAAATTAGAGTTACAATTCCAAACTTTGGTATCATAAGTTATTAAGTGAACTAGGAGTTCTTTTAAGGTTTAAAATGCATGATTTTAAGCATTTATAGACTTTAAAGTAAAAGTATAAAGTTATTTGTGGAGAAATTCAAAATGTTGCACAACGACAGAAATAAAATTCTTGGGATAAGAATAGTGTGTGTGGAGGTGGGTTTGAAATATCCCATTGAAACATTTTCCTTTTTAAAAATGGAAATTCCCTGTTTTAGTCACTGAGAATTCTAATCACATAGCATGCCAGATTTTAAAATATTTATTTTTAAATTTGAATCTAGATATTTATATATCTCTCTATATAAATCATCTTATGGTATAATCAAAGGCACAGTTATTTGGTTTAAAAGTATCTACCCAGAGCTTCTGGACTACTTTCACTGGTTTCAAATTTGTTGGACTTTGATTGAGTAATCACTTGTCCTTAGGTCATGAATATTTGCTTATCTTATTTGTCTTCTGGTGACAGTTGGAAGTAAAATTCAGTCTGAAGGTTTCCCACCTTGAACAGAGAATGTAGTATAATAGCAGGTCTCATTATCCCACCATGATGAAAACCTCAAACATCTTTATTTGAAGGATTCAAGTTACATCTGTTGCAACACCAAAGCACCAGCTCATTAATTCCCTTTTTTCTCCACTCAGAACTACCTTTGTAAGATATAATTCCACACTCCCTAATGTAACCTGATTTTCATTAAATTGCTAAAAAAGAAATTAGCAATTTGAGATAGAAGAGGTGAAGAGTATCACCCTTTTTCTTGTTTATTCCCTGTCTATTCCCAATTATTTCTGCCACCTGGTGCACAGAAGATGTGGTCCAACAAAAGGGATTATATAACACACACACACACACACACACACACACACACACATCTGTCACAGTACTGGTCCCAGGAGTTGACATACTTCACTTTTGTTCTTTGGTTTCCCATTTTTATGTATATTTAGCTGCTAGCTTTCTTTTTTAAATAGGAGCTATTTATACAATAAAACTGGATGATGAATTCCCCTCTCCTCTCCCCAAAACCAACAAACTATGAGCAAGTAGGGACAAACTAGTGACAGCTACAATACTTACAGTATCAGCTTATGTACAAAGGGAAACATAGGGAAGCAATAGAGCCTCCCACTGACCTGAGAACAACAATATAACTTGCAGGTACTCACTGAAAGCTTTTAGAGCCAACACAATGACAGGAGCTAAAGCTGCAAAGGATGTAACATTCCAGTGGCTAGTGAGTAACTTGGATCTACAGCAAGGTCCAGAAAAAGTAGAGGAGGGAATGGAGGCTGGAGATCTCAGAAATTAAGCCACCATAGTTTTGGACACTTTTCAAAAACAGCAGGAGAGAGCTCTAGCCATGAATTTATAAATCCACATCTCCCTTCTGAAAGTTCAGAAAAAATCAAATTCACTTAAAAATGAACATGAAATGAGACAGAAGCCATGTGATCATCTCAACTGATATTTTTTTTTAAAAAAAGGCATTTGACCTTCATAATACAAATTCTCAACAAACCTAGACTAGAAGGGAAGTTCCTCAGCCTGATAAAGACACATACAAAAACCCTGCAGTTAACATCATACTTAATGATAAAAGAGTGGATGTTTCCTGTTAAGATCTGCAATAAAGCTAGAATGCCTACTCTTGCCACTTGACTGTTGCCACTTCAGCATTGTACCGGAGTTCTGGCCAGTGAAATCAGGCAAGAAAAACAAAAGGCATCCGGATTGTAAATGAATAAATAAAACTGTCTTTATTCTCAGATGACATGATCTTTTCTTTTTTCAAAATTTAAACTTTGAAATTTTGTTTGGGGGCATAGCTGATCAACAATGTTGTGGTAGTTTCAGGTGAACAGCAAAGGGACTCAGCCATCCATATACATGTATCCATTCTCCCCCAAATCCCAGTCCTATCCAGGTTGGCACATAACATTGAGTAGAATTCAGTGTGCTATACAATAGGTCCTTGTTGGTTATCCATTTTGAGTATAGCAGTGTGTAAATGACCTTCCCAAACTCCCTAACTATCCCTTCCCCCTACTCCTCCTGGGGAACCATAAGCTCATTTTCTAAGTTTGTGAGTATGTTTCTGTTTTGTAAATAAGTTCATTTGTATCTTTTTTTTTTTTTAGATTCCACATATAAGGGATGTCATATGACATTTTTCCTTCTCTGCCTGAGTTACTTCACTCAGTATGACGCTCTCTAGGTCCATCCATGTTGCTGCAAATGGCATTACTTCATTCCTTTCAATGGCTGAGTAGTATTCTATTGTATATACATCTTCTTTATCCATTTCTCTGTTGATGGACATTTAGGTTGCTTCCATGTAGATGACATGAACTTGTGTGCAGAAAGTCCTAAGGAATTCACATATAAAAAACTATTGGAACTAATAAATAAGTTGAGCAAAATCATGGGATTCAAAATCAGTATATAAAAATCAATTGTATTACTGTTTACAAGCAATAAACAAACCAAAGTAAAATGAAGAAACCAATTCCATTCACCTAAAACTAACATAATGTTGCATGTCAACTATATTTCCCCAAAAAAGAAAAAGAAAACAATTTCATTCACAATACCATTAAAAGTAATAAAGTACTTAGGGACAAGTTTAACATAGGGATAAGTTTAACAAAATAAATACAAGTACACTGAAGATTTTAAGACACTAATGAGGGAAATGAAAGATTGAAATAAATGAAGAAATGTATTCATGGATTGGAAGACTCAGTATTCTTTTTTTAGACTCAATATTATTAATATAGAAATTCTTCCTAAGCTGATCTGTAGATAAACATAATCCCAATCAAAATTCCAGCAGATTATTTTTTTCCATAAATCGGCAAATTGATTGTTGGGAGACAATTCTCCATGGGATATTTCACAGTTTTGCAGTTAGGTCTTCTGAGTAAAGAACATGTTTGAACAGCAAAGGCCTTAGAAGCTAGAGATTTAGAGACATGTTTCTTTTTCTAGTATAAATTTTTTAGTTAATTATTTTTGGCTGTGTGGGCTTCTCTCTATTTGTGGCAAGCAGGGCATACTCTCTAGTTGCGGCGCACGGGCCTCTCATTATGGTGGCTTCTCTAGTTGCGCCGCACGGGCTCTAGAGTGCACGGGCTTCAGTAGTTGCGGCTCCCAGTCTCTAGCGCACAGGCTCTGTAGCTGTGGGGTGTGGGCTTAGTTGCTCCCTGGCATATGGGATCTTCCCAGATCAGGGATCGAACCCATGTCTCCCGCATTGGCAGGTGGATTATTTACCACTGAGCCACCAAGGGAGCCCAGAGACATGTCTCTCTGAGAGACAGATTTGCTTATATTCCAAGGTGATATATCTAGAGGTCTCTCCCTCTCCTCCCCCAAGGTTTGTTTACAATTCTGAATAAAGATGAAATCATTTTTTCTGTCTGTCCATCTGTCTCCCCCTCCCTCTCTAAAGAGGAAGATGGGCAGATGTGCCAACAAATTTTATATAGAGTCTCATAATTTAGGGGATCCTTCCCTGTGCTGAAGCCCACTGCATGGGCAGGTAAACATCTGACCCTCATTTGTGTTGCCCTGTAGAGAACAGCCACATGGGGAGCCAATGCAAGAAGCTACACTGGATTCTACTTTTACTGTGAGTGAGAAACCATCTGTGTCACAGTTTCTGACTTAATACTGATCCTAAAATTAAATGGAATAGACCTAGAATACCCAAAACAATTTTTAAAAAGGAAAAACAGAGTACAAGACTTTCACTTCCCGATTTCAAAAGGCTGCAGTTATTAATATAGTATGGTGTTGGCATTTCAGGTATTGGCATAGAGACAGACATATAGATCACTGGAAAAGAATTGGGAATCTAGAAATAAACTTTTATATTTATGGTCTGTTGATTTTTTTAAAAGATGTGTCCATGCAACTTTTTTTTATCAATTTTTATTGGAGTACAGTTGCTTTAAAATGTTGTTAGTTTCTTCTGTACAGCAAAATGTATCAGCTACACATATCCATATATCCCCCTTTTTTTGCATTTCGTTTCCATTTAGGTCACCACAGAGTATTGAGCAGAGTTCCCTGTGCTATACAGTTATCTATTTTATACATAGTATTAATAGTGTATATATGTCCATCCCAATCACCCAGTTCATCCCACTACCCCCTTTTTCCCCCCTTGGTATCCATATGTTTGATCTCTACATCTATGTCTCTATTTCTGCTTTGAAAATAAGATCATCTATATATGGTCAGTTGATTTTTGACAAAGGTGCTAGGCATTTCAATGAGGAGAAGGATAATCTTTTCAGCAAATGGTGCTGGGGAACTTGGACACCCACATGCACACCATACTAAAAATGTAAACTCAAACTAGATCATACACCTTAACGTAAGACTAGCATTATAAACATAAGACTTCCCTGGCGGCTCAGACAGTAAAGCGTCTGGCTACAATGCAAGAGACCCAGGTTCGATCCCTGGGTCGGGAAGATCCTCTGGAGAAGGAAATGGCAACCCACTTGAGTACTCTTGCCTGGAAAATCCCATGGACAGATGAGCCTGGGGGGCTTCATGGGTTGGCAAAGAGTCAAACACAACTGAGCGACTTACTGCACTGTACTGTAACATAAAATCTGTAATAGAAAACAGGAGAAAATCTTAAGGACCTTGGTTAGGAAAAGGTTTCTTGGATATGACCCCAAAAGTATGATTCATAAAAGAATGAATTACTAAACTCAACACCATCAAAATTCAAAATTTTTGAACTTCTAAGAAATACCACTAAGCACCACTAAGAAGATGAAAAGAAAATCCATAGATTGGGAAAAGATATTTGCAGATCACATATCCAGATAAAGGATTTATATATCCAGAATATATGAAGTCCTCTTAAAACTTATTAATAAGAAAACAAACAAACCAATTTTATAAGTGGACAAAAGGTAGACTTATTCCCTATACCTAAACAGGACTGCCTGCTAAGAGTGATTAAGGAGGATCCAGAATCTCGCAACATAATACCCAAAATACCCAGGGTACAATCAAAGACGACTTTTCATACTAAAAACCAGGACAGCTGCAACAGACACAAACACTGAGATTACTCAGATGTTGGAATTATCTGATAACGATTTTAAAGTTTTAATTGTAAAAATGCTTCAGTGAGCCATTGCAAACACTCTTGAAACAGCTGAAAAAAATTCTCAGCAAACAAACAGAAGATATTTAAAAAGAAACAAAGAAATCACTGGAAAGTACGATTAAAGAAATGACTCGCTAGAAGGATTCTATAATAGACTGGCGAGGATGGAGGAAAGAATCAGTGAACTCAAAGATAAATCTATACAAATTATACAATCTGAACAACAGAGAACTCTTACATTTAGGTCTTTGATAAATTTGAGTTAATTTTTTGCATATGGTGTGAGGTATCAGTCCAAATTAATTCTTTTGTGTTTGAATATCCAGGTTCCACAACATTATTTGTTGAAATGGCCAATCGATTTTTGACAAATGTGCAAAAGCAATTCAATGAAGGAAAGGCATCTTTTTTAACAAACTGTGCTGGAAACAACTGGACATTTGTATGTAGAAAAAAGAAAGAAATGAGCCTTGACCTAAACATCACCCTGCATACTAAAATTAATTCCAAATGGATCATGGGTTTAAACGTAAAACTATGAGACTTTTAGAAGAAAACATAAGAGAGGACTTCCCTGGTGGTTCAGACTGCACTTCCACTCGGGGGGACATGGGTTCAGTCCCTGGTCAGGGAAGTAAGATCCAACATGCCACATGGCATGGAAAATAAATACATAGATAAAATTTAAAAGTGCTTGGAAATAGAAGAAAACATGGGAGAACGTCTTTAGGACCCAAGACTAGACGAAGAGTTTTAGAAAAAACACTAAAATCACAGTTCATAAAAGAAAAAAATGGACATCATCAGAATTAAAAAACTTGTACTGTGAAATATTCTGTCTAGAGGATGAAAGCACAAGCTACAGTGTGGTTGAAAATACTTGCAAACCATATATCTGGTAAAAGCTTTCTTTGTAGAATACATTAAAAAAAAAACAACTCTCAGAATGTAGGGAAAAAATCCAGTTATAAAATGGGCAAAAGACCTAAACAGATATTTCACCAAGGAAGAGATATGGATGGCAACCAAGTACATGGAAAAATGTTCAAGATCATTCGTCATTGTGTGTGTGTGTGTCAGTCGCTCAGTTGTGTCTGACTCTTTGCAACTCCATGGACTGTAGCCTACCAGGCTTCTCTGTCCATGGGATTCTCTAGGCAAGAATACTGGAGTGGGTGGCCATTCCCTTCTCCAGGCGATCTTCCCGACCCAGGGATCAAACCCAGGTCTCCAACATTGCAGGCAGATTCTTTACCATCTGAGCCACCAGGGAAGCCCTCATTAGTCATTAGGGAAATACAAATTTCAACCACAATGAGATATCACTACAAAATTATTAGAAGAGCTACAGTAAAGTATAACACCAATACCACATGCTGGTGAGGATGCAGAAAAACTGGATCTCACATACACTGGCAGTGAGAATGCGAACTGGTGCAGCCACTCTGGAAAAGAGTTTGGCACTGTATTAGTTTCCTAGTGCTGCCATAACAAATCACCCCACATTTCTTAGCTTAAACAACAGAAATGTAATCTCCTGCAGTTTTGAAGGCTAGAACTCCAAAATCAAGATGTTTTGGCAGGGCCATGCTCTCTCTGAAGACTGTAGTGAAGAGCGCTTCCTCTCCCTAGCTTTCCCGAGTTTATGGCAGCTCCTGGTAACTCTTGGTGTTCCTTGGCTTACAGCTGTATCACTCTGATGTCCATCACCATCATCACGTGGCCTTCTGCCTTCTATGCATCTCTCTATCTAAATCTCCCCTTCCTTTCTCCTATTCATCAAATCTAATCATTGATTTTAGGGCCCACTCTAATCCTGTATGAATTCTTCTTCATTACATCCTGACTGATGAGTAGATCTTAAAATACTCTACCTCCATTGTTCCCTTCCGTTTTTATGTGGCATTGCCAGTGTTTTCATTCTACCTTACTTAAAAAAGAATGTTTTCTTTTGATGTGGACCATTTTTTAAGTCTTTATTGAATTTGTTACAATATTACTTCTGTTGTTTATGTCTGTTTTTTTGGCCCTGAGGCATGTGAGATCTTAGTTCCCCAACCAGGGATTGAACCCACATCCCTTGCATTGGAAGGTGAAGTCCTAACCATGGGACCAGAGAAGTCCCCACCTTGTTTTTAATACACCCAAATTAATCATTATTGTCATCTTTGTTTTTTAATAGTCAATACCTGTTTAGATTTATCTGCATTTTTACCAGTTTCTTTCCCACATATTAATTTGCTTACCATCACTTCCTGCCTCCTACACTCAACTTCAGGATTCAACATATTTCTTCCCAGAGTGAATCTTGCAGAGGTTTTTAGGGTGACAGTCTGTGAGTGATAAGCTCCTTTCATCTTTGTCTGAAAATGTCTTTATTTTGCCCTTCTTTGAGTACAAAATTTAATCAGATGGGATGGCGGCTTTGAAAATATGCCACTCAGATCTCTTGCTATGGGAGTGTAATTGACAGATGGCCTCAGCTGCTGCACTCTGAATCCACCACCACATTAGCCTGGAGGCCACTGAGGGTGCATTTCACATAGGCTGCTCCTAGTCAGTGACTAAGCACAGCAAGGATACTAATTCCTGCAAGACATGTGACTCCTCTGATGGGCTGCTTTGGCTTGAGGACTCCTCATCAGCCTGGCTGAACCTTTCTTAGAATTGTACTGCAGTCTAAAAATCTGTCTGCACTAGCCTCCCTTTTTGTCAATGTGGTCTGAAAATTCTTTCCTACCTTCTGGACTTCCTCCCCTTTTCCTCCAATCAATCTCTTGCAAATCCTATTCCATCTTGGCTTTTTCTTCTCAGAGGATCTGGAGTAACACACATGGTTTGTAAATTACGCCAATATAAAATGTATATATGAGTACTAGGGGTGTAATATACAGCATGATAACTATATTTAACACTGCTCTCCGGTATATTTGAAAGTTAAGAGAGTAGGTCCTAAGAGTTCTCATCACAAGGGGAAAAAAACATTTTTTTTCTCTTTTTGTATTTATATGAGATGGTGAATGTTCACTAAGCTTTTGCTGGCCATCATTTCACAATGTCAAACCATTATGCTGTTGAGTATAAGCTTATAGAGTGCTGTATGTCCGTTATGTCTCAATGAAACTGGAAAAGAATAAAGTGAGATGTTAGCTTGAGGGTAAAAAATAAAATGTATGCAGTAATAAAAGCCTCAGTCCCACCCTCGCACACATCTATTGTTACCACAACCACATTCACACAGATGTACTCCTTTTAATCATTTTTGGTGCACCCTTTGAGTTTTTTTTAAATAATTGTTTTTATTTATTTTTGGCTGTACTGGGTCTTCATTGCTGCACCTTCTTCCCGCTACTTGTGTGGCACGGGCTTCTCATTGTGATGGCTTCTCTTGTTGTGGAACATGGGCCCTAGGGCAAGCAGGCTTCAGTAGTTGCGGTGCAAGGGCTCAGTAATTGAGCCTCCTGGGCTCTTCAGCACAGGCTCAGTAGTTCTGGCACACTGGCTTAGTTGGCCCACGGAATGTGGGATCTTCCCGGAACAGGGATTGAACCTGTGTCTCCTGCTTTGGCAGGCGGATATTTTACCATTGAGCCACCAGGGAAGCTCACCCTTTGAGTTTTTTTATTAAAACATAATAAAATATGAACACATAGTTTTGTTTTCCTCTTTCTTACTCAAAAGGTTGCATAGTATAAACACCACTCTAGTTCTTACACATTTTATCTTCCAGGTCTCTTCAACTTTTGAAAATATCTTCCATCTTTGGGTTACTGTATCACAAAATTGTGAAACATCTCCTTAAATCTGTTACGTAGTTCATTTATTCTCTTTTTATCTGTGTTTAATTTGCTTTTTAATTCATCCATGAAATTGTTTTCAGTGCCTGTATTTTTTTAATCTTTATATGTCTCTGGTTATTTTTCCTAATCTATCTGTTCTTTTTTCATAGAGTCTTGTTCTTAGTGTTCTGATCCTTCTTTTAGATTTCTAGTTATCTAAAATATACCAATCTTATGTTTTCTTTCAAATTTTATTCCATTATCTCTGGTTTGGGACCTCTAGTCCTTCTTCTTACTATGTTTGCTGGTTTCTACTTATGACGGATTGTTTCCTTACGAAGCTTTATAATTTTTTTATTATAAGCTCAACAGTGGTGGGGTGTTTTTTTTTCTTTCTGTGTATATCCAATGCAGCTGGGGTTCTTTGCATTTACTTTTGCCAGGCATATCAATTAGCATCCAGTGAGGAGACATAAACCACACCAGTAACTTGAAGATAATTAATACAAAAAATTACTAACAAGTTAAAGGTGATTACTAAACAGGTAAAAGAGAACTCTGAAGAAAGTTGAGGGAAAGGATACAGGATGGAAAAAGCTTAAAAGAGCGCTGCCCTTTCCCCACCCCTAGGCTGAGACTCAGACCTCATCAGAAAGGGTGCAGCCCATTGGATGGTGGGAAAATCCTCTGAGTTGCAACCAGTCGGAGCTGGTCCACACCTGGAAAGCCAGGTTGCTAGTGAGCTGGGGCTGGAGAGCAGATAGCTGTCTTTTTGGGTGCCAGGGAAGCTCACTGGGGGTGCATGCCACTGGGTCTCCTGTACCCTGTTGACAAGGATGCCACTTGCTGGGATTCTGGTGAAAATTGCTAAATGGTGAGCACCACTGCGTCTTCTGCACACCACTGACAGTTGCACCATAGATTCAGGAAAGAAAAACACACCAGACCGGAAAGAGGAGTGCTGGCCTCTGCTGGGTTTTACGCTGTTCCTCCAGCACCCTCACTTGACAGAGCCTGACATTACACTCTCTGGCAAAGAAGAAATGTTTTACAAGGTCCAGTTTCACAAAGCAGGGCCAAGAAAGGCAGATTTCGAGCCGAGAGGCAGCAAACTAATAAGTGGCACGTCAAGTTCTTGAGGAGGTCTCCCTAGACCGAGAGCAATTCTTGATGTTTGTTTTATAGTTTGGAATTACCAAACCATGTCCACTCATGCTTAGTCGCTCAGTCATTGTGACTCTGTGTGACCCTGTGGACTGTAGCCCACCAGTCTCCTCTGTCCATGGGATTCTCCAGGCAAGAATACTGGAGTGGATTGCCATTTCCTGCTCCAGGGAATCTTCCCGACCCAGGGATCGAATCTGCATCTCTACGTCTCCTACATTGGCAGGTGGGTTCTTTACCACTAGCGCCTCCTGGGAAGCCCACCAAACCAGGTAGGTAGTATAAATTTGGACTTCAAACCCAGAAGAGGCATATCCCTGGGATTTTGATTTTTCAAAAAGACTCCCTCCCCTCAAAGCTTCCCATGTAGCATCACCTGTTCATAAAGGAGGCCCCACTCCCATATGGCTGGTAATTACATAGCCAGAACAAGGTCCATGCAAAAATACTTCTATGTCTTAGTACTGAAAGTATGATATTACAGATTAATTCAGATAGTTGAAACCTATTTAGAACCCCTCATTACTAGCAATGGCAGATTCGTTACATGGAACAGAAATCCATAGGTGGAATAACAAAATACTTCAAAGAAATACAAGCACAAAACCAAGAACAGACACAAAAGAAAGTGAACTCCCCAAGTGGAAGAAGCAGTTAACATAGCAAATCAAAGAAGACTTTAAAATTAAGTGTAATATCCCCAGAGATATTCTAGAGAAATGTGCATGAAGGAAACGATAATGAGAGCTTTTAGAAATGAAATTTATGATCATTGAAATAAAAGCTCAAGAGATAGGCTAAAAAGAATAACAAACATACCTAAGAACGATGATGAAACTATTTGTTCACTAGTATGGAATAGGTATCACACAATCCGAATATTCACCCAACCAGTAAGACTCAGAACAGAATGCCCTAAATGGTGTATACTGGCTTAATTTCAGGCTTAAACACAGATGAAATTGAACCAAGAGATTTTCCCAGACTAGAGTGCACAGAGGCGATGAAATGAAAAGTATAAGAGATAGTCCAAGAGACATGGATGATAGATCCACAAGTTTAAAGGTGCACGTGATAATGATTCCACATGGATAAAACAGAGATAGAAGGGAGGGAGTGAAGAAATAATAAATGAAATATTGTAAGAGCTCAAGAAAGATATTAGTCTTGAGAATGCTAGATCACATCGAGTGCACACACTTTGGTTTTTTCCATTAAAGTGCTTCATTTAAACCTAATGAAGACAGGGAAGTGGGTCATTATTCTTATTTCACTGGTGAGGAAATTGTGGTATAGGGTAGATAACTTACTCAAGTAAGTCAGGATGTGAACCCAGACTGATTTCTAATCTTCTAATGTACTGTTTTGCCACCAATTTGACAGCGGCTTCAGCTTTACTTATTCGATAACTTTGTGAACACCTCTGAATTCCAGGGCAGTGGGTGAGTATGGGAGGGAAGGCTAATTAGAGGTGAATAAGATGCTGTCCCGGAAAAGGCAATGGCACCCCACTCCAGTACTCTTGCCTGGAAAATCCCATGGACAGGGGAGCCTGGTAGGCTGCATCCCATGGGGTCGCTGAGAGTTGGACACGACTGAGCAACTTCACTTTCCCTTTTCACTTTCATACATTGGAGAAGGAAATAGCAACCCACTCAAGTGTTCTTGCCTGGAGAATCCCAGGTACAGGGGAGCCTGGTGGGCTGCTGTCTATGGGGTCACAAAGAGTCAGACACGACTGAAGTGACTTAGCAGCAGCAGCAGCAGCAAGATGCTGTCCCTATCTTAGTTTATCCTCTTGCAGCCAGTGGGTATGGAGAGAAAATGCTATGACATACTGTGAAGAGAATGGATTTGAGCATCAGATGAAACTGGGGTTGAATCATCACTCTAGTAGCCTTACACGCTTTGTGCTCTTAACCTGATTACTTAATCTGAACTTTGGTTTCACAACCATAGGATGGAAATAACAATGGTACCTATTTCATTGGGTTGAGATAGCCTATGTAAACGTATGAAGATTGAGATATCCTATGTAAAACACTCAAGCTCTTGTTTAGACAATACTAATGTATCTTGGGAACTCACAGATAAATTAATACCAATGTATCTTGGAAGAAGGCAATGGCAACCCACTCCAGTTCTCTTGCCTGGAAAATCCCATGGACGGAGGAGCCTGGTAGGCTGCAGCCCAGGGGGTCGCACAGAGTCAGACACGACTGAAGCGACTTAGCAGCAGCAGCAGTAATGTATCTTGGGAATTACCAGTTGGGAGATTAGGAAACACTTCATGGGAGAAAGAATATTTGAGCCAGGTGGTGAAGAAGAAATGAAATGTTTAATATGTAGACAGGGGAAGAGATCCCTTCAGGCTGAGCTAACAGCATGAGCAAATGCATGCAGGCAGGAAGCTAAACTGGGTCAGGTCAGACAGTACCTTAAAGGAAATATTAGTAAGTAAAGCTTGAACAGTGGCTTTGGTCTGTGCTCTAGCAAAATAAGTGAAATGAGATTATGAAATCCAGGGAGACAGAACCACTTTGATTTTTCTTTCATTTTGCTACCCTGTGTCCCAGTGAGTAGAATGGGACAGCACAGAAGTTATAATGTGTTTCATATGTGTTGACAGGCTAACCCAATGTCTGTTCCTACCTGCACTGGCTCTCTCCTGATCTCCATTCTAGAGGCTACAAAAAGCCTTGGTTTCCCAGTCTCCCTCACGGCCAGTAGTGGCCATGCTTTACCGTTTCTGACTATTGAACTAGAAACAGTAATCTGTCAGAGGGCTTCTGGGAGAACTTTGCTTTATATAATGAAAAGGACAAATATCCCAGAACCATTATTTTCTCTGCTTCATGCCATGTCTGGAGTTGCAGCAACCATGTTGGGACCATGAAATTAAGGAGCAAAGGATCCGGGTACAGTTGATACGCTCAACTAATTCTCAGCAACCACAAGTCTCCAGTCACCTTGTTATGCAAGAAAAATGAACTCCTGTCCACTGCTAGCCACACTGTCTGTTCTTGTAACCAAAATCATTTCTAGCTGATACAACAGGAGACATGGGGGCTTTGAGAATTAAAAAAAAATTAAGTATAGCTAGTTTTTACTCAGGCAGAGTTGCACTTATTCTATTTTTCTCAAATCAGTGCCCACAGTCCTAGTGATTTTGAAAGCTAATCTAGTGTTTGGCTAAGGTCATTCTAGAAATGGGAAAGTCTGCAAATGGGCTGTGAAAATTACATAGCGGAAACAGATGGTTTTATTGCTCATGGATACAAGTTTTTGCATGGTCTCTTAAATCTGTTTTTTGTTCTATCTAGAAAAGTGTTCTGTTGTCAAAGAGAAATGCTTTGACATTAAATAATGACCTATAACATTAGAATAATTGAGTGCAATATCCATAAAGAGGAAATAACTGACTGATAGGAAATTCAGCATGACAGAAATGTTATTTTGCTTCCAAATATAAGGCAACATAATGTAACCTTTTCCTGCACTGGAAAATTGTTATACAGTGATTCCAGGGGATGATAAATGCTTACCCAGATATGAGCTTTCAAGGTATAGATTCATCCATGTGATATGTTTGTATCTTGGTGGTCCTCAAAGTCAAATAGTTTGGATTCAACATAGTCTAAGTTTCAGTATAACAAATACATTTCTGGGTGTCTGAGCTGGCAAAAAAATAAAAAACCTCTAGAAAATGAAGAAAACATATATAAATGAGATTACTGAAGAATGACTACCTCGTGATACTTGACAATCTTATTTTGAATCCTTGGTTTAGTGGATATGTTGCTCTACTCCTACCAATCTCTCTGTAGTACCTAATTGAGCAATCTTTTGGTAACATTTGGAAGAAGTAATTTTGGCAGCAATTTTCATAAATATCAAAGAAAAACCAAAGTTGTATTCACATGTTCTTCAGGAGCATTGTTTTCCCTCTAAACTTTGCTTTTAGCTTAGAAGTGGGAGTTTCCTTCCCACTTTGGCTCATTCTATCTTTCAGAAATGTCTAGAAATAATGGGCTAAATTGTTTTGAAGCAAAAAATGAATTCTGTACAAATCTTTCCACTGGTTTAGGAAGACATAGTCTAGCATGGGTCTCAAGAATGGCCTTTCTAAGTGTGCCTCCACACTAAGGCCTGACCATCCCTGGATACTGAATGGTTTCCATAGAGAGTCATGTATTAAGTTGGTCAAGGAGACCAAAACATGACTGCTCTGCAGAAAGGGGAGCTGGCTTGTCTGATGCTTGCCACAGAATGTACTGAGCCCTTGGCCCTGGATTGCAGCCTAATCCACTATATGTGTAGCCTAGCTCATTGCCTAATGAGACTTGGAGGCATAGGAACTGGTACCACTATGCTGATGCTCCTCTTGTTTTCTAGGCAGTAATAAAATGCTTTATTCTGATTTATCACCTCTCATTGTCTACCATTTTGGCATCTGTGGAAGTAGGAGGTTTGCCCTGTGTTAGGCCAATCAGATTACCAAAGACATGTTTGTAGAGTAACAAATCAGGTTCATTGAATCACTGTAATAAGGGAGATCACACAAGAGGAACCATGGGGCATCTCATCAAATGAAGGAAAAGTGACAGTCTTTATGGAATCTGGGGGAAGGGTGGCATTTACATCCATGCATGCTCAGTAGTTTCGGTTGTGTCTGACTCTTTGTGACCCCATGGACTGTAGCCCGCCAGGCTCCTCTGTCCATGGGATTCTCCAGACAAGACTACTGGAGTGAGTTGCTATGCCCCTCCTCCAGGGGTTCTTCCCAACCCAGGGAATGAACTCAAGTCTCCTACATCTCCTGCATTGCAGGTGGATTCTTTACCCAGTGAGCCACCTAGGAAGCCCAGGGTGGCATTTAGGTGACATTTAAATGAAGCAGTGTTTTGGAGGTTCCAAGCAAGACTGTGTGTAAAAGGCTGAATATCAGCTCTATGCTGCGAAGTGAACCCTTGGATTAACATATAAGTGGAATATTGAAACCAGGACCCCTATCTGAAGCTATTCATCTAGGATGGAAATTGTAGCTGCTTGTCTAGGTCAAAGTGACTTAGATTCTCCAGGCAAGAGTGCGATGTTTTATTCCTGAAGATACAATTTCAAACGGCAAAGTTTCTGACAGTCCATGATTTTAGAGAACAAAATTTCTCAGTGAGTATGGCAGCAGTAGTCACCCAAACAGCATGGTTACTGTGATATTTTCTATCTGCAACATGTTCTTGAGAGAAATATTATTTCCAGTGAACTGTGCAATTGACTTTGTGTATTACTCAAGCCTAATGAATGACTGGGCAGATTCCTACTTTCTGAACTAAATTTGACTTTTACTGTTCCTTCTTTTGTTCAAGGACTATGACATTCAATCCATAGGACATTATGTTGTGAAATCCAAGTCAGCACCACTGTCTGAGTTCCATTGATTGGAAGGCTTTTGGGGCAGTTGTATTAGTCAGTCTTTTTCACTTCTTCCGTTGTAAGATGAATTAGGGAGTCAATTTCTGACAGTATCCGAATGGTAGCATTTAAGACTCTGAAGATCACACATTTGAATGCTGTAACACAGGTAGATACTAAGAGAAGGTTTTATCATCAGAATTTGAAGAATACCTGTAAGTTAGAAGGTATCCAAATTAAATTAAGACAACAGATCTTATCCCAATCTGGAGTCGACAGAGCTAGAGATGGGAGTATTAGCTAAGTTATCTCATTTTTAAAGGAAATGTCTTTGCCACCTATAGTCACTTAGTGTTGAGTTCAATTACCTAGGAAACCAGTTGGTTTATCACAAGAAATCTGTACCAAGGGAAGTTGGAAATAGAGTACATACTCAACAGCTAGTTTAATTGTATGTTTTTAGCCAAATCATGAGCAAACTGTAGCTAGGTGTAGGAGCTCTACCAAGGAGTAAGTAAGGTTTCAAAGAGCAATATTAAGAATTGGCCCTATAGGGACTTCCCTGATGGTCCAGTGGTTAAGACTCATCGCAGGGCATACAGGTTCAATCCCTGGTTGGGTAACTAAGGTCCTGCATGCCATGTGGCATGGCCAAAAAAAAAAGAGTAGGCTCTATGGATATTACAGTTAAAGAAGTCAATAATCTCCATCTGGCAAAGAAGGGGAAAAAAGCCGATCTTGTGCTATGGATGTTGGGTGAAAGCTGTCTACTTCATGCTGGCATCTGCTTCTGAAGGATTTAGAAGAATCTTTAGTTTGAGGTCTCCTGCCAATACAGTCTTCCAGTCATTTAAGAGTGGCTTATATCTCTTTGAGAGACATGAGTCCAAGGATCAATGTCTTGGAGTATTACTGTTGTGTTAGTTGTGTGCTAAGGTGCTTCAGTCATGTCTGACTCTTTGCGGCCCCATGGACTGTAGCCCGCCAGGCTCCTCTGTCCGTGGGATTCTCCAGGCAAGAATACTGGAGTGGGTTGCCATTCCCTTCTCCAGGGAATCCAGGGACTGAACCTGCATCTCTAGTTTCTTCTGCATTGGCAGGCGGGCTCTTTACCAGTAGTGCCACCTGGGAAGCCCTGCTGTTAGTTAAGAGTACCTGGTAATGTCCTCATCAAAGTTGGAGGGATGTCTTTTTTCAGAAGTGAAAGTCTCTGGGTTTTAAATTGTAAAGACTTTGTTTTATTTTTAAAATTAATTTTTACTGGAATATAGTTGCTTTACAATGTTGTGTTAGTTTCTACTGTACAGCAAAATGAATCAGCCTTCTGTATACATATGGACTTCAAGACTTTGTTTTAGAGCAAGGTTTTTCAACCTTAGCACTATTGACATTTTGGGCTCATAACTCTGCTGTTGGCGTGGTGGTGGTGGGGGCTGTTCTGTGCACTGTAGGATGCTGAGCAGCATCCCTGACTTCTACCCGCTCAATGCCAGTAGCACCCTGCCCCCAGTTGTGACAAACACAAACGTCTGCAGACATTGCCAACTGTCCCTGGGGGTGGGGCTAGCCCCTGGTTGAGAACCACTGTTTTAGGAAAGACTCTTCTCACATCTGTTGAATATAAGACTGAAGGTGATATGGTCAGTGCAGATTTTGAGTAAGATGTAATATCTCCCAAAGATGCTTGGTAACAGTTCTAGAGACGTGAATGTCACCATTGCTAGAGAGAACATCAAGATTTTTCCAAGTAGAAAAGAACTAAATCAAGTAACCTTTTTGTTGTTGTTCAAGTTGTGGCTTTTTTATAACCTCTGATGAGTCTCAAAAATAGATACATAATGGCCAAACATAGTTACACCCCAAGTAAATCTATTTGGAACTATTTAAAAGAGGCTTGAGGCTTTGGCTATAGGATCTATCCCACCTTAACTGTTTCCACAGGATTATGGCACAGGCAGGTAGGACATGCCCAAAAATCATCCTTGGTGGACTTCCCTGGTGGATAGGAGACTGCCTGCCCACGCAGGGAACATAGGTTTGATCCCTGGTCCAGAAAGATTCCATATCCCCTGGGGCATCTAAGCCCTTGCGCCTCAACTACTGAAGCCCCTTTGCCCTAGAGCCTGTGTTCCACAATGGGAGAAGCCAAGGCAATGAGACCGAAACAGTAGCCCCGCTTGCCGCTACTGGAAAAAGACTGCACCAGTGACAAAGACCCAGCGCGACCGAAAATAAATTTTAAAGAGAGAGACTTAAAAAAATCCTGGTGATATCTTTTAAACAAATACAGGTTTAAAAATTAGTCAGATTATATCTGCCTTGGTAATATGACTGAACACTTCTGGCTAATGCGTTATATATTAATCAACACTAGCACTAGCAGACTGCAAGAGAACAGCTGTTTAGTTCCTCTTTGCTTTCTACCATTGTATGGTAAGTTGCTTTAGTCGTGACCCTATGGACTGTAGCCCGCCAGGCTCCTCTGTCCAGGGGATTCTCCAGGCAAGAATACTGGAGTGGGTTGCCATGCCCTCCTCCAGGAGATCTTTCCGACCCAAGAATCGAACTCACGTCTCTTAAGTCACCTGTGTTGGCAGGCAGGGTCTTTACTACTAGTGCTACCTAGGAAGCCCCATCCTCTTCTGGGGTTTAACATAATTAATTTGTAAGGATATAGTCAAAACTACCCTGGGAGTAAGAACACATTATGGATCGTAGGAACAATGACAAACTTCCAGTAGTTTTTGATTTATATCTGAGAGTTGACCAGGATGGCCCCCGATCAACAAAGGTATTGAAATCTAGGAAGAAACTCAACTTTGTAGACAACTACTGTGTAAGTCTGTGTGTTAGAACATGAGGATATTTGCTTTAACCTGAAAGGTACACACTGTAATGTATCTACTCTATTTTACTTGTACATAAGTTCTTGATCTAAGAAGACAACTTTTTTCACGTGTTAGCTTCCTCCACGTCTTTCTCCCCCACAATCTTAACTTTGGGAAACAAAAGAGTTTTCACAATAATTTGAATTACTCACTTAAATGTGGAGAATGCTGAAACAAACCTATGTCTATTATCTTTCTTTTTTATGAGGCGAAGAAGCAAATCTTTATGAGGCCATTCCAGGAAATACAAAGATAGTTCAGGCACAAAAGACATCTTAACAGCTTGATTATTTAGGGTCTGATAAGGGAAAGACAAAATCAACAACTGTCAGGAAACAGAAGACATTAATGTAAGTCATAATTTTAAAAACCAAGATACAGTTATACATTTTAAAACCACAGTAATAGATAATAACCTTAATAACCAGGGATCAAACCAGTGTCCCTTGCAGTGGAAGCACCGAGTCCTAACCGCTGGATGGCCAGAGAAGTTCCTTGATAGACATTTGGGTTGTTCCTATCTTTCAGCTACTGGAAACAGTGCTGCTATGAACATTTGTATACAAATATTTCTTTGTATACCCATTTTCAATGTTTTTGAGTATATACATAGTAGAATTATTAATATGCTAACAATATGCTAATATGCTAATTATACATTTAACTTTGCAAGACCAACTGAACTGTTTTCCACAGTAGTGCACTATTTTACATTCCCACTCTCCATGTCCTCACCAATGCTTGTTATATCCTGTTTTAGTAACAGCCATCTTGCTAGGAGTGAATGGCATCTCATTGTGAATTGTACACTTTAAAATAGTTTGACTTAAATTTCCCTAATGATTAATGATATTGAGTGTCTTGTGCTTATTGGCCACCTGTATTCTTTAGAGAAATGTCTTTTCAAATTCTTTGCCCATATTAAAAACTGTTGTTTGCTTTTGTTGAGTTGTATATATATTCTGAATACTAGATACCTGTGAGATTTATGATTCACAAATATTTTCTCCCATCTGTTAGTTGTATATATTTTCAACTTCTTGATAGCTTCCTTTGATGCACAGAAGTTTCTTATTTTTATGAAGTTCCATTTATCTACTTTTTTTATTGCTTATGCTTTTCATGTCAAGTCTAAGGATCCATTGCCAAATCTAAGATCATGAAGTTTTATTATTATGTTTTGTTCTAAGAGTTTTATAGCTTATGTTTTTGATCCATTTTGAGTTAATTTTGGTATGTGGTATAAGGAAAGGGTCCAATTTCATCTTTATTTTAATTGAGGAATATTTGATGTACCATACTATGTAAGTTTCAGGCAAAAGCATTAAACATGACTTAGCGACTGAACAACAACAAATACAACATAGTGATTCACAGTTTTTAAAGGTTATATTCCATTTGTAGTTACCATATAATATTGGTGATATTGCCTGTGTTGTACTGTATATCTTTGTAGCTTATTTATTTTATACATAGTAGTTTGTACCTCGTAACAGTTTAAGTCTTTTGTGTGTGGATATCTAGCTCCATTTACTGGACACACTATTCTTTCCGCCATTGAATCAATTGCGTATGGATATCAGCTCTGTTTACTGGAGACACAATTCTTTCCCCCATTGAATGGTCTCAGCACTCATAAAAAATCAATTGGCCATAGATATACAAATTCATTTCTGAACTCTCAACTCTATTCCATTGATCTATTTAGTTGTTTGCTTGCTTTTCTAAACTATTTTTGTAAATTCTGTGTTGTCATACGTGGCCACCTACGTCTGCTCTGTTAGCTTTGTGGTCAGATAATGTTTTGACAGATTCCTTAAGGACCTAGAGAGGAGAAAAAGAGGAGAAGAAGGAGGAGGAAGAGAGAAGGAAAAAAAAAAATCCCCTTTCTGCTAGTCTTTGCAAATTGGCTCAGTGTCAGGGTACTCCTTCAATGCTTAGCCAAGCCCTTTGCAACTCTGCTTAGCCTTCACATCCTGCTTGCACAGAGCCTAAAGGCAAGCCAGAGGTGAGAGTTAAGGATCTTTTCAGGGTTTGGGTTTTTTTTTCTTTTTTTTTTTAGCATGCATCTATCCCTGGGCGTGCATGTGGCCTCCTTGATTCCCAAGTATATGAAGGAGCTTTTAAAAGTCCTTATTTTCTCATGTACCTCCTTTCCCAATCTCTTCCTTCCCAGGCTTTATGGTCTATTTCTTGTCCCGGGCTGCTACTGCCAATACTTGGGCCCTGAAATGCTTTTGGTGAAAGCTGTTTGGGAAGCTGCTCCAGGCGTGGGAATGCTCCCAGTTGAGCAAAACAAAGGTAAGTCTTGTGCAGGTCCTTTAGGGAGCTGCCAGGCAAGTCTAAACCCACAACCACAAGTATTTGAGAATCAACTCCGTATTGCTCCCTGAGGCACTGGCAATATATGCCAGGGGTGTGGATTGCTGTCCTTGTGGCTGCTGCCAGTCTGGGATAGGGGGGATTGTAAGTGGGCAGTTTAAAATGCCACTGTGCTTTCTTTCTTCAATACAGCAGATTTTGTCTTCACCACGTCTTTCTTTGGTTGTTGTGTTTTTGACCAAATTCTAGAGTTGTGCAAAAGTTGATAATGATTGTTCTTGCCAGCTCATTGGTTGCTTCTGTGGAGGGACACAGTCCTGGAGCTCCCTACTCCCTAAATTTCAGTGACATCATTCCATAATGTACTTTTATATGAATGTGTTTAGATATAAATATCTAGCAATATAAATAGATAATAAAATTAATGACTTTAATTTTAAGATATAATTAGTGTTCGTATATTAAATAAAATACATATGACATTGAAATTACTATTTTAACAAACTAATGATTTCCTTAAGTAATGGACAAATCCATCATCAGAAAAAACATTTTCTTGTACACATATTTGATTTTAGGTAATTATTATACTCTGTATAGCTTTTTTTTTTTTTTTTTGGCCACACTGCATGGCTTGCAGGATCTTAGTTCCCTGACCAGGGATTGAATCTGTGCCCTCAGCAGTGAAAGTGCAGAGTCCTAACCACTGGACTACCAGGGAATCCCCTATACTGAGTATAGCCTTAATCATTTTTTTATTATCTACTTTACATAGCCAACTTTTGAAGCCAAGAACAACCTAATTTTCCCTGAATATACTTTTTATATTATATTGATAAGTTTTAAGGTGCAAAATAAGCTTATATATCAGCCACAGAACTGGAACCTTCTGTTAACTTACAACAGTTTTTAATATAAAAGAATAAGGGTAAATTGGAAGAGAGAAGAGAAAACTGTAAAGTGTAAAGAGAAAAAATAAAAGAGAAGGAACCAGTTTTAGAATAAAATTATCATTGTAAAAGCTAAGCACACATTTTTTTTTAATTTAAATTTAAATTTTATTTTGCTTTACAATACTGTATTGGTTTTGCCATACATTGACATGAATCCGCCACGGGTGTACATGAGTTCCCAATCCTGAACCCCCTTCCCACCTCCCACCCCATATCATCTCTCTGGATCCTCCCCGCTAAGCACACATTTTAACACATGGTCATACACACATGGGCTTCCCAGGTGGCGCTAGTGGTAAGGAACCCACCTGTCAAGGCAAGTAGACATAAGAGATGTGGGTTCGATCCCTGAGTCGGGAAGATCCCCTGGAGGAGGGCATGGCAACCCGCTCCAGTATTCTGGCCTGGAGAATCCCACTGACAGAGGAGCCTGGCGGGCTGCAGTCCACGGGGCTGCACAGAGACACGACTGAAGCAACTTAGGATGCGCACATGCACACATATACACACAACCACGCGTGTGTATTAGAGGTGCTTTAAGCTATAGCTTGGGGTCTTGATAGTCTTCTTTAATTTTTTTGACATATAGTTGATTTACAATGTATTCATTTCTACTGTACAGCAATGGGATTCAGTTATACAAATATATATATATATATTCAGTTATATATATATATTCTTTTTCCATTGTGGTTTATTACAGGATATTGAATATAGTTCCCTTTTCTATACAGGAGGAGATTGTTGTTTATCCATTCTATATATAATAGCTAACCTCAAATTCATATCCTTCCCTCCCCCAACCTCCCTACCTCTCAGGACCCACAAGTCTGTTCTTATATCTGAGCCTGTTTCAATTTTCACAGATATGTTCATTTGTGTCATATTTTAGATTCCACATACAATGACATCATATGATATTTGTCTTTCTCTTTCTGATTTCACTTAGTTTGATCATCTTTAGGTCCATCCATGTTGCTACAAATGGCATTATCTCATTCTTTTTTATGGCTGAGTAATATTCGTGTGTGTGTGTGTGTGTGTGTGCGCACGCCACATCTTTATCTACTCATCTGTCTTTGGGCATTTAGGTTGTTTCCATATCTTGGCTATTGTAAATAGTGCTTCTCTGTACATTGGGATGCATGTATCATTTCAAATCATAGTTTTGTCTGGATATTTGCCCAGGAGTGAGATTGCTGGATCATATGTCAACTCTATTCTCAGTTTTTTAAGGAGCATTCATACTGTTCTTCATAGTGGCTGCACCAATTTACATTCCCAAGAATGTAGGAGAGTTCCCTTTTCTCCACATCCTTCCTAGCATGTTACTGGGGCCTCGATAATTTTATCATCATACTATTTAAAAGCTAGTACTTATTAACACTTGTATGGAAAAAAATAACATGGTCTCTGTCTTTTAGACAAGTCAGTCTCCTCATGAGTTTTCTTTTCTTTTCTTTTCTTTTTTTTTTTGGTCTCTCTTTATTTTAAAGCTCCTCTCAAATGAACGATCTTATCCATGTCAAAGTTGCCCAAAGTAGGCATGACAATTCCAAATTGTTCTTAATGAAGCTATGCCAGTAATTAGCATAAGTTTATTAGCCAACAAACCCACGAGAATCTGGCTGACACTTGGTCAAACATAAAAATATCTCTGACAAATGACTTGGGCCCTTAACTCTAAGGTTAAGTCATCTCGACTGCTGATGGAAAGAATCAGCAGTCTCCTGGAAGGCAGAATATTTACAAAGATCTCTTCCAAAGTCAATTTCTCATAAGTTCTCAGACAAGAAACAGACAAGATGGTGGATACACAGACAATAGAAGTTGGTGTTAAAAGCTAGATTCCACCAGAGGACACCAACGTCTAATCAGACCTCTAAAATTTCAGGAGGTGAATAACACTTCTGATACCACAGGGACAAAGAAACCATCAGAGTCCATATTCAGGGCAAAACCCATGTAATCAGGGACAGAGATGCCTCAAGTAGATGAGAGGCAAGGGGCTGCAGATGTCCACGTGATTACTGAGTGCTTCTCCATCTTTGGCTTCAAAGAATATAATCAGTCTGATTTCAATGTTGACCATCTGGTGATGTCCATGTGTAGAGTCTTCTCTTGTGTTGTTGGAAGAGGGTGTTTGCTATGACCAATGCATATTCTTGGCAAAACTCTATTAGTCTTTGCCCTGCTTCATTCTGCATTCCAAGGCCAAATTTGCCTATTACTCCAGGTTTTTCTTGACTTCCTACTTTTGAATTCCAGTCCCCTATAATGAAGACAACATCTTTTTTTGGTGTTAGTTCTAAAAGGTCTTGTAGGTCTTCATAGAATGGTTCAACTTCAGCTTCTTCAGCATTACTGGTTGGGGCATAGACTTGGATTACTGTTATATTGAATGATTTGCCTCGGAAACAAACAGAGATCATTCTGTCGTTTTTGAGATTACATCCAAGTACTGCATTTCAGGCTCTTTTGTTTACCATGATGGCTACTCCATTTCTTCTGAGGAATTCCTGCCAACAGTAGTAGATATAATGGTCATCTGAGTTAAATTCACCCATTCCAGTCCATTTGAGTTCTCTAATTCCTAGAATGTTGACGTTCATTCTTGCCATCTCCTGTTTGACCACTTCCAATTTGCCTTGATTCATGGACCTGACATTCCAGGTTCCTATGCAATATTGGTCTTTACAGCATCTGATCTTGCTTCTGTCACCAGTCACATCCACAGTTGGGTATTGTTTTTGCTTTGGCTCCATCCCTTCATTCTTTCTGGAGTTATTTCTCCACTGATCTCCAGTATCATAGTGTTCACCTACTGACCTGGGGAGTTCCTCTTTCAGTATCTTATCATTTTTCCTTTTCATCCTGTTCATGGGGTTCTCAAGGCAAGAATACTGAAGTGGTTTGCCATTCCCTTCTCCAGTGGACCACATTCTGTCAGACCTCTCCACCATGACCCACCTGTCTTGGGTTGCCTCATGGACATAGCTTAGTTTCATTGAGTTAGACAAGGCTGTGGTCCTAGTGTGATTAGATTGACTAGTTTTCTGTGAGTATGGTTTCAGTGTGTCTGCCCTCTGATGCCCTCTTGCAACACCTACCCTCTTACTTGGGTTTCTCTTACCTTGGGCGTGGGGTATCTCTTCACGGTTGCTCCAGCAAAGCGCAGCTGCTGCTCCTTAGCTTGGATGAGGGGTATCTCCTTACCACCGCCGTTCCTGACCTTCAACGTGGGATAGCTCCTCTAGGCCTTCCCGCACCTGTGCAGCCACCACTCCTTGGATGTGGGGTTGCTCCTACCGGCCGCTGCCCCTGGCCTCGTACACAGGGTTGCTCCTCTCAGCCATTCTGGCATGGTCGCAGCCTGGCACTCTCGGCTGCTGCCCCTGACCTCGGATGTGGGGTAACTCCTCTTGGCCACAACCCTTCAGGCATGGGGTCTTCCCGGCTTCTGCCCCTGACCGCCCCTGACCCTCGGCTGCACTTAGTGCACTGGTCGGCTTCTTCAAAATTAAGAACTTTTGTACTTCAAAGGCACTATCAAGAAAATGCAAAGATAATGCACAAAGTGGGAGAAAAATTTGCAAATCATATATCTGATAAAAGGCTAGTATCCAGGATATAAAAGTAATTATAACTCAGTGTTTTTATTAATTGCCAGTGTTATTAGCAAGAAACCAAATAACCCAATTAAGAGCATCCAAAGAGTTTGAACAGATATTTGTTCAAAGATATAAAAAATGGCCAGTAAGTATATTCAAAGTCATTAAACATCATTAGTTATCAGGGAAATGCAAATAAAACTACAATGAGTAAAATTTCTCATCCACTAAAATGGCTAAACTAAAATAGACAGACAATAACTAGTTTTCATGAAGATATGGTGAAATTGAAACCCTCATCCATTACTGGCAGGAAATAAAAGTAGTAATCCCATTAGGAAACAGTTTGGCAAATCCTCAAATGGTTTCACATATGACCCAGTGATTCCATCACTAGGTATATATACCCAAGAGAAATAAAAACAAATGTCCACACAAAACTTGTACACGAAGGTTCATAGTAGCATTATTCATAATAGCCAAAATATGGAAGTGACTCACATGTCTATCAACTCATGAATAGTTGAATACAATACATTATAGCCATAAGATGAAATATTTTTGACAATAAAGATAAATTAAATACTAAATATATGCTGCAGCATTGGTGGACAGTGAAAGTATTATGCTAAATGAAAGAATCCAATCACAAAAGAAAATATCCTGTATGATTCAATTTGTCTTTTTCACAGCTTTATTGAGATATAATTGATCAAAACATATATATTTACGGTATACAATCTGAAAAGTCAGTATACATACACATTGCGAATGTTCAACACATTCAAGCTAGTCAATATATCCAACGCCTGACATAGCTATTACTTTCTCCTGTGTTTCTCTGCGTGCATACATTGAGAAAGCCCAAGATCTACTGTCTTAGCAAATCTCAAGTACATGACATAATACTGTCAATTATAGAAACATTGATGTACATCAATTCTCCAGAATGTATTCATCTTGCATAGCTGAAACTGTGTACCTCTTGACCAATATCTAGCAATTTGCTCCTCCATCTACTGCTAATATCCATCATTCTACTTTCAATTTCTATTTGACCATTTTAGATTTCACATATAAGTGAGATAATGGACTTCCCAGGTGGCTCAGTGGTAAAGAATCTGCATGCCAGTGAAGGAGCTGCAGATTCAATCTCTGGATCAGGACGATCACCTGGAGGATGAAATGCCAATCCACTCCAGGATTCTTGGTGGGATAGCCCCATGGACAGAGGAGCCTGATGGATATAGCCCATGGGGTCACAAACAGTCAGACACAACCGAGCAACTGAGCATGCATTAACTGAGATCATACACTATTTGTTTTATTTCACCCAGCATAATGCTTTCCCAGTTAGTTTAGTTTCCTCAAAAGGCAACATTTTTAAGGCTGAATAGTATTCCATCATAGATGATAGACAGGTAATTTGCATATATATGTGGATTTCCATATCTTGGCTATTATGAATCATACTGTAATGAATTGGAGAAGGCAATGGCACCCCACTCCAGTACTCTTGCCTGGAAAATCCCATGGACTGAAGAGCCTGGAAGGCTGCAGTCCATGGGGTCGCTGAGGGTCGAACACGACTGAGCGACTTCACTTTCACTTTTCACTTCATGCATTGGAGAAGGAAATGGCAACCCACTCCAGTGTTCTTGCCTGGAGAATCCCAGGGACGGGAGAGCCTGGTAGGCTGCCGTCTATGAGGTCGCACAGAGTCGGACATGACTGAAGTGACTTAGCAGCAGCATCACCAGCAGCAAGTGACTGTAATGAATATAGGATTGGAGATATCTCTTCAAGATCTCAATTTCATTTCCTTTGGCTATATAAGCAGAAATAGAATTTTTGTATCAAATAATAGTCCTATTTTTTACTTTTGATCCCTGGGTTGGGGAGATCCCCTGGAGAAGGGAAAGGCTACCCACTCCAGTATTCTGGCCTGGAGAATGGGGTCACAAAGAGTCGGATACAACTGAGTGACTTTCATTTCACTTCACCAACAATGCACAAGGATTCCCACTTCTCTACATCCTCACCAATGCCTGCTATCTTTATTTCTTTTAAATTTTTATTGGAGTATAATTGATATACAATATTGTGTTAAATTCAGGTGTATAGTAAAGAAAATCAGTTATATATATATATATATATATATATATATCCACTCTTTTTAAAGATTATTTTCCCATGTAGGCCATTACAGAGTATTGAGTAGAGTTCTCTGTGCTATACAGTAGGTTCTTATAATATTTTACATATAGTAGTATGTATACATCTATCCCCATATCCAAATTTGACCCTCACACTATCTTTATTTTTGATGATTGTTGTTGCTGCTGTTGTTCAGTTGTTCAGTTGTGTCCGATTCTTTGTGACCCCATGGACTGCAACACTCAAGGCTCCACTGTCCTTCACTATCTCCCAGAGTTTGCTCAGATTCATGTGCATTGAGTCAGTGATGCTATCTTACTGGAGACTGTAGAGGATGCTATCATCTCATCCTCTGCTGCCCACTTCTCCATTTGCCCTCAATCTTTCCCAGGATCACAGTCTTTTCTAACGAGTCAGCTTCTCACATCAGGTGGCCAAAGATTGGAGCTTCAGTTTCAGCATCAGTTCTTCCAATGAATATTCAGGACTGATTTCCTTAAAGTTTGACTGATTTGATCTCCTTGCTGTCAAGGGACTCTCAAGGGTCTTCTCCAGCATCACAGTTCAAAAACATCAATTCTTTGACACCTTCATTATGGTCCAATTCTCACATCCACACATGATTACTGGAAAAACCATAGCTTTGACTATATGGACCTTTGTCAGCAAAGTCATGTCTTTGCTTTTTAATGTGCTATCTAGGTTTCTCATAGTTTTCCTTCCAAGGAGCAAGTGTCTTTTAATTTTGTGGCTGTAGTCATTGTTTGCAGTGATTTTGGAGTCCAAGAAAATAAACTCTGTCACTGTTTCCAATTGTTCCCTTTCTATTTGCCATGAAGGACGGGACCATATGCCATGATCTTATTTTTTTGAATGCTGAGTTTTAAGCCAGCTTTTTCACTCTCTTTTTTCACCTTTAGTTCCTTTTCAGTTTCAGCCATTAGACTGGTATCATCTACATATTTGAGGTTGTTGATATTTCTCCAGGCAACCTTGATTTCAGCTTGTGATTCATCCAGCCTGGAATTTTACATGGCATACTCTGTATATAAGTTAAACAAGCAAGGTGACAATATGCAGCCTTGTCATACGCCTTTCCCAATTTGGAACCAGTCAGTTGATCCATGTCCAGTTCAAACTGTTGCTTCTTGACTGTTGCATCAGTGGTTTGGGCATAAACTTGGATTACTGTGATGTTGATTGGTTTACCTTGGAAACAAACTGAGATCATTTTGTCATTTTTGAGACTGCACCTGAGTATTACATTTCAGACTCTTTCGTTGACTATGAGAGCTACTCCATTTCTTCTTATGGATTCTCACTCACAGTCGTAGACATAATTGTCATCTGAATTAAATTTGTCCATTTTAATTCACTGGTTCTTAATATGTCAATGCTCAGTTTGCCATCTTCTACTTGACCACGTCCAATTTACCTTGATTCATGGACCTAATATTTCAGGTTCCTATGAACATCAGACTTTACTTTCACCACCAGACACATTCACAGCTGAAAATCATTTCCACTTTGGCCCAACCTCTTTATTCTTTCTGCAGTTATTAGTAATTGCCTCCATTCTTCCCCAGTAGCATATCTGACACTTTCAGATCTGGGGAGGGACTCATCTAGTGTCATATCTTTTTGCCTTTTCATACTGTTTCTGGAGTTCTTGCAACAAGAATACTGGGAAGGTTTGCATTTCCTCCCCCAGTGGACCACATTCTGTCAGAACTCTTCACTATGCTCCATCCACCTTGGTTGGCCCTTCATGGCATGGCTCATTTCTTCACTGAGTTACACAAGCCCCTTCACCATTACAAGGTGGTGATTCATGAAGGGGTTTGTAGTCATACCCTCCTCTAACCACTAAATCCTGACAACCATTAAAATGGTCACTATAACTATAGCTTCACCTTTTCCAGAATTCTAATATAAGTGGAATCATATAGTATGTACATTTTTGAGACTGATTTCTTTTATTCAGCATAATGCCTTTACTATTATTTATCAGTGTTATTATGTGTATTGATAGGTATTTCCTTTTTAGTGTATATATATATAGCACATTTTATTTGTTTACCCATTGAAAGACATTTGGATTGGTTCCAGACTTTTTGTGATTATAGACAGAGCTACTATATTTGCTTTGGCCAGTTTTGCTTTAGGTGTCATATCTAAAAAATCATTGCCACAACTAATATCAAGAAACTTTTCCCCAATATTTTCTTCTATTAGTTTTATGGTTTAAGATCCTATATGTAAGAATTTTAATCCATTTTGAGTTGATTTTTGTGTATTATGTGAGATAAGAATCCAGTGTCATTGTTTAGTGTTGAATATTGTTTTCTATGCGTCATTTATTGAAGAGAGTATCCTTTCCTCATTGTATGTTTCTTGCATCCTTGTCAAAGATCACTTTCCTGTGGAAATGTAAATTGGTGCATTCACTATGGAGAATAGAATGGAGGTTCCTGAAAAAGCAAATAAATAAATAAATAAATAAATAAATAAAATAGTTATCATATGATGCTGCAATCCCACTCCTGGACATATATCTGCAGAAAACTATAATTCAGAAATATATATGCACTCCAGGGTTCATAGAAGCACTATTAGCAATCGCCAAGAAATGAAGGCAACCTAAAACATCTGTTGACAAAGGAGTGGATAAAGATGATGTGGACATTGTGGTATATATACCACATCATCTTTACCCATTTTACTCAGCCATAAAAATAAATGAAAAAAAAATGCCACTTATAGCAACATGGATGGACCTAGAGACTGTCAAACTGAATGAGGTAAGTCACACAGAGAAGATGATTATCATATGATATCACTTATATGTAGAATCTAAAGAAATTATGCAAGAAATTATTTACAAAACAGGAGTAGGCTCACAGACATAGAAAACAAACTTATGGTCACCAAAGGGAATAGCAGGAGTTGAGGGGAGAGATAACTTAAGAGTTTGGGATTAGCATGCACACACTATTATATAAATAAACAATAAAGGACCTACTATATAGCATGGAAACTATACTCAATGTCTTGCAAGAATCTATAATGGAAGCTAACACAACATTGCAGATTAATTGTAATTCAATTAAAAACAGTTAATTAATTCAAAAGTTTGCTTGCTTGTAGATGCATGGATTTATTTTTATTCTGTTATACTAATATATAAATATAAATGTAAACATATATGCCAATACTATGCTTTTTTGATTACTGTGGCTTTGTAATATGTTTTGAATTCTTGAAATATGATACTGCCAGCTATCTTCTTGATCAAGATTTCTTGGATTATTCTGTGTCTTTTGTGGTTCCATAGAAATTTTAGAATATTTTTCTATTCCTGTAAAAAATGCCATTGGAATTTTGATAAGTATTTCATAGAATCTGTAGATCACTTTGGATAATATAGGCATTTAAAAAATATTAATTGGGCTTTCCTCATAGCTCAATTGGTAAAGAATCTGCCTGCAATGCAGGAAACCCCAGTTCGATTCCTTGGTCAGGAAGATCCACTGGAGAAGGGTTAGGCTACCCACTCCAGTATTCTTGGCCTTCCCTTGTGCCTCAGCTGGTAAAAAATCTGACTGCAATGCAGGAGACCTGGGTTCAATCCCTGGGTTGGGAAGATCCCCTGGAGAAGGGAAAGGCTACCCACTCCAGTTGCTGGCCTGGAGAATTCCATGAACTATATAGTTAATAATAACAATATTAATTATTCCAGTTCATGAGCACAAGGTATTGTTCCATTTAGTCATAACTTCTTTAACATTTTTTTTAAATTAAGACTTTATAATCTTCAGTGTACTTGTCTTTCTCCCCTTTGGTTAAGTTTATTCCTAGTTATATTTTTAAATGTTTGCTATTGTGAAAGGGATAGTTTTACTAATTTCGTTTCAAACAGTTTGTTGTCTGTGTATACAAACACAACAGATTTTTGTATGCTTTTATACTACATATTTGCTAAATTTGTTTATTAATTCTACAGTTTTTGTTGAGTCTTTAGAGTTTTTACAATATAAAATCATTTCATTTATAAACAGATAATTTCACATTTTCCTTTCTGATTTGGATGTCTTTAAAAAATATTTTTCTTATTTGATTGTTCTGGTTAAAGGCTTCCAGTACTATGTCAAATGGAAGTAACAAGAGTCAACATCCTTGCCTTTACTGACTCTTAAAAAGAAAGTTTTCAATTTTTCTCCATTGACTGTGATGCTAATTGTGGGCTTTTCATAAATGGCTGTTATTGTGTTGAGACAAATTCCTTCTATACCTATTTTTTAAGAATTTTAATCATGAATGGAATGTTAATTTTTAATTTCTTTTTTGTATACATTGAGATGGCCATGTATTGTTTTCTTTTTTTCTTTAATGTGTGGTTCATTGCATTAATATATTTGCATATATCTACCTACCTTAGCATATCAGGTATAAATACCACTGGTTTACAGTGTATGATCCTTTTAACATGCTATTGAATTTAGTTTGCTAGTATTTTATTGATGATTTTGCATCTGTATTTATTCGGGATATTGGCCTGCAGTTTTCTTTCCTTGTAATTATATCTTTGGTTTTGTTATCATTGTAAGGCTGGTTTCATAAAATCAGTCTGAAAGCATTTCTTCTCTCTTTTGAAAGAATTTAAAGAAATATTGTCATTAATTCTTCTTTGAGTGTTTGACAGAATTCACACATGAAGCCTTCTAGCCCTGGGATTGTCTATTTTGGAAAATTCATGATAAATGATTAAATCTCATGTATATCACTGTTAGGTCTATTTAGTGTATGGTATTTTTCAGGTCAGATGTTTATTGACTTTCTGTTTAGATGTCATATTCATTATTGTAATTAAGATATTGAAGCACTTTACTATTATTGTTTTGCTGTCAAATTTTGCCTTCAAAGCTGTCAGCATTTGCTTTATATATTTAGGTACTCTGATGTTGAGTATGCCTATATTTATCATTGCTAAATCTTCTTTTTGAATTGACCCATTTATCATTATATAGTGACATTTGTTTCTAGAGACAGTTTTAGACTTAAAATCTATTTTGTCTGCTATATCATAGTCGTCTTTTTAAAAGTAATTTATTTTAATTGGCATATCTAGTAGTGATGAATTTACTCAGTTTTTTGTTTTTGGTCTTGGAAAGATTTTGTTTTATATTTTCTTCATTTTTAATGTGTAATCTTATAATCTTTATAAATTCCTGACTGAATTTTTTTCTTCCAATACTTTGAGTATAGCAGCTCACTCTTTCCTAGCCTGCTCGGTTTCTGTTGGAAAATTCTCTTTAGTCTTATGAGTGTCCCCCTATATGTGAATTGCTTTTCTTGCTGCTTTCAAAATTCTGTGTATTAAACTTTTGAAATTTTGTTTATATCTAAGTGCAGTCTTCTTTGGGATGATCTTATTTGAGAAATGTTGAGTTTCATAAGGAGCTTCCCATGTAACTCAGTGGTAAATAATCTGCCTGCTAAAACAGAAAACGTGAGTTCAATCTCTGGGTTGGAAAGGTCCTCTGGAGGAGAAAATGGCAACCCACTCCAGTATTCTTGCCTGTGAAATCCCATGGACAAAGGAGCCTGGTGGGCTACAATCCATCCAGTCATAAGAGTTGGACACGACTAAGAGAGCCCACATGAGTTTCATGGATCTGGATGTCTGTTTAATTTTTAGAATTTGGGAAGTTTTCAGCCATCATTCCTTTAAATAGGCTTTCTGCCCCTCTTTCTCTCTCTTCTCCTTCTTTAACTCCCATAATGCCTGTCAACTGTCTTTATAGCTAAGTTACTTCAGTTGTGTCTGACTCTGTGCAACCCCATAGATGGCAGCCCACCAGGTTCCCCCATCCCTGAGATTCTCCAGGCAAGAACACTGGAGTGGGTTGCCATTTCCTTCTCCGATGCATCAAAATGAAAATTGAAAGTGAAGTCACTCAGTCATGTCTGACTCTTAGCGACCCCATGGACTGTAGCCCACCCAGCTCCTCCATCCATGGGATTTTTTAGGCAAGAGTACTGGAGTGGGGTGCCATTGCCTTCTCCGAATTGTCTTTATGGTATCCCATAAATCCCATAGCCTTGCTTTACTCATTTTGCTTCTTCCTTTCTTTTTTTTTTCTTCTTGTAACTAGATAATTTCAAATGAATTATCTTCAAGCTCACAGGTTCTCTCTTCTGCTTGATCAATCTCTTTTTTCCCTTATCCTATCATATACTTTCTCCCTTACAAATTCATCAAAAGATCATTTGAATGTTAAGCAACTTCCACAAAACAATTTCTGAACACTGGCAGAGGACACCAGGAACCCAGAAAGGCAGCCCATTATCTTCAAAAAGAAATAAAACAAAATATAAAAGACAAAAAGAGAGACATAAGAGTTAGGGATGGAGACCTGTGCTGAGGAGGAAGTCATGAAGGAGGAGAAGTTTCCACACAGTAAGAAACCCTCTCACAGAAGCTCTGTAGGGAGTTTTGGAATCTCAGAAGGGAACATAACTGGGAGAAAAAAAAAAAAAGAAAGAAAGAAAGAGAAAAACCCACAAAATACACACCTAACCACAACTGCAGAAAAAAGAACTTTCCTGCAAAAGGCTATAACCTAACAACCTAAAGTTCAGCTTGGCCCACTCAGAGAGCAAAGGACTGAGTGAATACCAAAGGGGAGCTAGCCGCTGGTACACAGCCCCTCCCCAGAGGCAGAGAGGCAGGCTTGCAACAACCAAAGCCATAAGTCAAGGGGCTGCTTCATCTTCCACCGAACTGTGAGTAGGCTCCCAGCTGCTAACCACATCTTCCTGAGATACTGCATGGTTGACATCCTCCAGGAGGGTCACAGCCTAAGATCAGCTCTCCAGAGGAGACATACAGCACACCTGAGACAGTGCTCTCGTGGTGCACCTGGGAAACCTAGTGGTCGGGACCTGGGAGCTGATTAAGATGCATGGCCCACCTGGGACAGTGTGCTCACCAAGCACCTGGTCGCCTGAGCTGCTCAGACCAGGGAAGGGCACAAAACACACGCCCAACACACAGAGACTGAGCCAAAATTGTGTCTGAGTGTCTTCTGTGGAGGTACTGGTCAGCAGTGGCCTACTGCAGGGGCAGAGGCTATGGGTGGAGCAGACCTGGGTATGGCATAAGCCCTCTTGGAGGAGGTTGCCATTAACCCCACCATAGAAATGCCAGAGCTTACATAAGACCGGGGAAACAGACTCTTGGAGGGCACAAAAATCTTTGGCACACCAGGACCCAGGAGAAAGGAGCAGTGACCCCCACAAGAAACTGACCCAGACTTGCCTGCAAGTTTCCAGGAGTCTCCAGTAGAGGTGTGGGTTGGAGATGGCATGCTGTAGGGTTGGGGGCACTGAGTGCAGCAGTGTGTGCATGGGACCTTTTGAAGGAGGTCGCCATTATCTTCATTACCTCCACCATAGTTTGGCCTCAGGTCAAGCCACAGGGAGGGAACACAGCCCCAACAATCAACAGAAAATTGGATTAAAGATTTACTGAACATGGTCCCTCCCATTTGAACAAGACCCAGTTTTTCCCTCAATCAGTCTCTCCCATCAGGAAGCTTTCATAAGCTTCTTATCCTTATCTATCAGAGGTCAGATAGAATGAAAACCACAGTCACAGAAAAATAACCAAACTGATCACATGTATCATGGCCTTGTCCAACACAATAAAACGATAAGTCATGTTATGTAGGGCCACCCAAGAAGGACGGATCATGGTGGAGAGTTCTGACAAAATGTGGTCCACTGGAGAAGGCAGACAAGCCACTTCAGTCTTCTTGCCTTGAGAATCCCATGAACAGTATGGAAAGGCAAGAAGATACGACCCTGAAAGATGAACTCCCCAGGTCGATAGGTGCCCAATATGCTACTGGAGAAGAGTGGAGAAATAACTTCAGAAAGAATGGAGAGACAGAGCAAAAGAAAAAACAACACTGACTTGTGGATGAGACGGGTGATGGAAGTAAAGTCTGATGCTGTAAAGAGCAATATTGCATAGGAACCTGAAATGTTAGGTCCATGAATCAAGGCAAATTGGAAGTGGTCAAACAGGAAATGGCAAGAGTGAATATTGTCATTTTAGGAATCAATAAACTAAAATGGACTGGAATGGGTGAAATTAACTCAGATGACCATTGTATCTACTACTGTGGGCAAGAATCCCTTAGAAGAAATGGAATAGCCATCGTAGCCAATAAAAGAGTCTGAAATGCACTACTTGGATGCAATCTCAAAAAACGACAGAATGATCTCTGTTTACAAGGCAAACCATTCAATATCAGAGTGATTAAAATCTATGCCCTGACCAGTATGCTGAAGAAGCTGAAATCAAATGGATCTATGAAGACCTACAAAACCTAGAACTAACATCCAAAAAAGATGTCCTCTTCATTATAGGTAACTGGAATGCAAAAGTAGGAAGTCAAGAGCTACCTGGAGTAACAGGCAAATTTGTCCTTGGAGTACAAAATGAAGTAGGTCAAAAGCTAACAGAGTTTTGCCGAGAAAATGCACTTATCATAGCAAACACCCTCTTCCAACAACACAAGAGAAAACTCTACATATGGACATCACCAGATGGTGAATAACAAAATCAGATTGATTATATTCTTTGAAGACAAAGACGGAGTTCTACACAGTCAGCAAAAACAAGACCAGGAGCTGACTGTGGCTCAGCAAAACAGAAGTTCAAAAGCATGATCTTATTGCCAAATTCAGACTTAAATTAAAGAAAGTAGGGAAAATCCCTAGACCATTCAGGTATGACCTAAATAAATCCCTTACGATTTTATAGTGGAAGTGACAAATAGGTTCAAGAATTTAGATCTGATAGACAGAGTGCCTGAAAAACTATGGGCGGAAGTTTGTGACATTGTACAGGAGGAATTGATCAAGGCCATCCCCAAGAAAAAGAAATGAAAAAGGCAAAATGGTTGTCTGACAAGGCCTTACAAATAGTTGAGAAAAGAAGAGAAGCTAAAGGCAAAGGGGAAAAGGAATGATATACTCATTTGAATGCAGAGTTCCAAAGAATAGCACGGAGAGATAAGAAAGCCTTCCTCGGTGACCAATGCAAAGAAATAGAGGATAATAGACTAGGAAAAATTAAAGATCTCTTCAAGAAAATTAGAGATACTAAGGGAACATTTCATGTAAGGATGAGTACAATAAAGGACAGAAATGATATGGATCTAACAGAAGCAGAAGACATTAAGAAGAGGTGGCAATAATACACAAAAGAACTATACAAAAAAGATCTTCATGACCCAGATAACTACAATGGTGTGATCACTCACCTAGAGCCAGACATCCTGGAATGAGAAGTAAAGTGGGCCTTAGGAATCATCACTACAAACAAAGCTAGTGGAGGTCAGCGAATTCCAGTTGAGCTATTTCAAATCCTAATAGATGATGCTGTTAAAGTGCTGCATTCAGTATGCCAGCAAATCTGGAAAACTCAGCAGTGGCCACAGGACTGGAAAAGGTCAGTTTTCACTCCAATCCCAAAGAAAGGCAATGCCAAAGAAAGCTCAAAATATTGCACAATTGTACTCATCTCAGTTCAGTTCAGTTCAGTTGCTCAGTCTTGTCTGGCTCTTTGTGACCTCATGGACTGCAGCACGACAAGCCTTCTTTTCCATCACCAATTCCCGGAGTTTATTCACACTCATGTCCATTGAGTTGGTGATGCCATCCAACCATCTTATCCTCTGTCATCCCCTTCTCCTCCTGCCTTCCATTCCCAGCATCAGGGTCTTTTCAGATGAGTCAGTTCTTTGCATCAGGTGGCCAAAATATTGTTGTTCAGCTTCAGCAGTCCTTCCAACGAATATTCAGGACTGATTTCCTTCAGGATGGACTGATTGGATCTCCTTGCAGTCCAAGAGATTCTCAAGAGTCTTCTCCAGACCATAGTTCAAAAGCATCAATTCTTCAGTGCTCAGCTTTCCTTACAGTCCAACTCTCACATCCATACATGCAGGTCAAGAAACAAAAGTTAGAACTGGACATGGAACAACAGACTGGTTCCAAATCAGGAAAAGGGTATGTAAAGGCTGTATATTGTCACCTTGTTTATTTAACATGTATGCAGGGCACCTCATGCAAAATCCAAGTCTGGATGAAGCAGAAGCTTGAATCAAGATTGCCGGGAGAAATGTCAATAACCTCAGATATGCACATGACATGACCCTAATGACAGAAAGCGAAGAACTAAAGAACATCTTGATGAAAGTGAAAGAGGAGAGTGAAACATTTGGCTTAAAACTCAACATTCCCCATACAATTTTGTAAAGTAATTAGCCTCTAATTAAAATAAATAAATTTAAATTTAAAAAAAATTCAGAAAACAAAGATCATGGCACCCAGTCCATCACTTCATGCAAATAGATGGGGAAACAATGGAAACAGTGAGAGACTTTATTTTCTGGGGCTTTAAAATCACAGCAGATGGTGACTGCAGTCATGAAATTAAAAGATGCTTGCTTTTTGAAGAAAAGTTTTAACCAACCTAGACAGCACATTAAAATGCAATGACATTATTTTACCAACAGAGGTCCGTCTAGTCAAAGCTATGGTTTATCCAGTAGTCATGTATGGATGTGAGATATGGACTACAAAGAAAGCTGAGCACTGAAGAATTGATGCTTTTGAACTGTGGTCTTGGAGAAGACTTTTGAGTCTCTTTGAACTCAGCACGGATTTCAAGCCAGTTAATCATAAAGGAAATTAGTCCTGCATATTCATTGGAAGGACTGATGCTGAAGCTGAATCTTCAATACTTTGGCCACCTGATGCAAAGAACTGACTCATTGGAAAAAACTCTGATGCTGGGAAAGATTGAAGGCTGGAGGAGATTGGGATTTCAATGCATGAGATGTTAGGATGGCATCACCGACACGTTGGACATGAATTTGAGTAGATTCTGGGATTTGATGATGGATAGGTAATCCTGGCATGCTGCAGTCTATGGGGTCACAAAGAGTCAGACACGACTGAGTGACTGAACTGAACTGATCTGATCATTACATATATATTTTTAGCTCCAGAGTTTTTGTTTGATTCTTTATTTTTGTTGAACTTTTCATTTTGTTTATGGGTTGCTTTCCTGCTATTGTTAAATTGTGTCTCTGTGTTCTCTTGTAGCTCACTGAACTTTAAAAAACAATAATTTTTTTTGGTCAGGCAATTTTAGATCTCCATTGTGTTGGAGCTGATTACTGGAAACCTGTTCCTTTATTGGTATTTGGTGATGTCATATTTCCTTAATTATTCATGTTTTTCTATTTTTGCAATGGTATCTCCACTTTTGAAAGATTGACCACCTCTTCCAAACTTTATGAACTAGCTGCCATGGGGAAAGATCTTCTCCTATAGTTGGATGCAAGGGTGCTAGCTGGGTAGAATATGATAGCTTTGGCTCTGTGATTGTTCAGCACTGGCTCTGACTCGGGGAAGGAACACTGGTATAGCCTACATACAGTTCCATCAGCTGAATACTGCAGTGATCTTCAGAAACTAAGTCTCCAGGTGTCCACAGTAGTGACAAGATCTATTGGAGTCCTTGGTGGTAAAGGCTACTGAATGGTTGCTGATGAGAGCTCTGAACAATGCCAGGATTGTTGGCTTCCTGAGGAGAGGAATTCGATCTGGGGCCAGTGATAAGGCTTGATTGCTCAGTGCTTTTTGTGTAATAAAGTTTTATTAAAGTATAAAAGAGATAGAGAAAGCTTCTGACATAGACATCAGAAAGGGACAAAAAGAGCGCCCTCTTGCTAGTTTTTACCAAGGAGTTATATACCTATTAACTATTCTAATTAGAGAAAGGAAGCACCTCAAAACTGAGAGAGTTGCACCAGACCCCTCAACCACAACATGCACTTTGAGATAACATTGGCACAAGGTGAGTCATCCTGGGCTAAAAAACAATTGACAGGAATCTTGAAGAAAGGCAGATTTCGAAGCACATACCTAGTTCATTAACATAGCCTAAGGAAAACATTTCCATGAGAAAAAAGCATTGGTTAGCTCAAGGTTTAAGGTAAAGTTAAGTTCAGGTGGAACCAGGTGTCATCATGACAACACAGAATTTTAAAAGAAAAGAAAAAATAGTCTGTCACTTGCAGTTTTATTTCCTCCTGCTGCTTGGGGACATCTGCCCTCCCTTCCATGGCTATTAACACTCTCACTACTTGGATCTTTCTGTTCACTTTTTCCACCATGGGGCAGAATTATGAATGAGAGCATTCCTCTTAACACTATGTTCAACATGTGGGTGCACATGTAGCTGTGTCTGTGATTCACAGAAATAGCTTTGGCTCCAGAATTCTGTGGGCCACTCACTGCTGCAGTGGTGGTAGTGTCTCAGCAGAGGATCATCTCCTGTTCGGGGAGAGGGTGCAAGTCGCATCTGGTGGGAGTGGAGCAGCAGTGGCTCCTTCTGAGTAGGGAAGCCAGAGTAGAGTTGGATCTTTTTGGAAGGCTGCGTGGCAGCAGCTCCTTGTGTAGGAGTGTTAGTGTTAGTTCTCCCTTCCCTGGGAGAACACAGAGGTGAATTGTCTGTTGGGAAAGGGTGCTTCAGCAGCTCTTTTTTGAGGGGTTAGGTGTTGATGGATCCTTTTGGGGGGAGCTAACTGTCAGTGTCTCTTTGGTTGGGGAGTTGAAGCAACTCTTTCTTGCGGTCATAAGGAACAGCTGTGGCTTCTTCTGGTTTAATGCAGAGCAGCAGTGACTTCTTCTGGCAAAGGCAGCATTGATGGCTCCTTGTCAAATGGAGGGGGAAAGAGGGCAGCAGGTCTTTAAGGATATGGGAGGGCAAGGAGTAGCAGTAGCTTCTTTTCAGGAGAATGCAGTGGTAATGGCTTCTTCTAGGAGAGTGGAGCAGTAACAATTTAGTCTCTGGTGTGACATATCAGTAGTTACTCCTTGTGGAGCTGGAGGTGGGACAACTAAAGCTTCTTGGAGTAAGGACCAATTGGCTGTGTCTCCTTGAGTTGGGGGGTGGGGCAAGGCAGTGGCTCTCTCTTGGGAGGAAGGAAGGGCAGGCTTTTCTTGAGGTTGAGGTGATGGCTGCTCCTTCATGGAGTGCAGAGAAGCTACGGCTTCTTGAGTTGTGGCAGAATGTTGGTGGTTCCTTCTTGTAGAGGTGGCAGACAGGTGTGGACTCCAAGTTCAGTTGAAAGGTGAGTATAAAGAAAGACAGTCTGGTAGTGAGAGCTGCTGGCATTCTCCTGGTATCCTTTTCAACCATGGGGATTACCTCTCGATTCTTAGCTGTGCCAGACTAGAGTGATGTGGGTAAGATACTTCTTAGATTTACTTATTTGCTGTCTTCAATTGTTTTGCCCCACTGGGTTGTTACACATTCTTTATATTGTGGAACTCTCTCAGAGCTATTAAGTGGGTATATACTTGCTTATTCCTTGTTTTGGTGGTTATGTAGGGAGAAGTGAGTATTGGGATCTCCTTAGTCTGCTATCTTCCTGACATGACTTGTGAATGATCTGATTTGTATAAAATATTCAGAATAATAAAACCAATTGAGACATAAAGTAGATTAGTGGTTGTCCAGGGCTTGGGTGTGAGAAGGATTAGAGAATGAGGCTAAGGAGCGCAGGGACTTTTTTAATGGTAATAATTTTCCTAAAACTGATTGTAGTGATGATTACAAAATTCTATGGATATACTAAAAACCATTGATTTGTACTCTACACGTGTGAAATTTTTGGTTTGAAAATACCTCAATAAAGATGTTATAAAATTAATATGATATCAGTTCGAAGATGGATTGAAGAGAGCTAGAGTTTGAGACAGAGAAACAAATTAGGAAGTTTTGTAATAGTCCAGTCTTTAAAATAAGCATCTAAGCTGGAGCAAAAATATCAGGAATTAGAAGGAAGATAATATGGTTATAAAATATAATGTAGAGGTTTAATCAGTAAGACTTGCCATTTTGTTGGATTTTAAATTCATGAGAGTGGGGAGACAAAGTAAACTAAATTTTTGAATCTGGGTAATTAGGAGGATTTTTATGTCATCACTAGATACTGGGAGCACAGATTGTGTAATAGCATTTTTTTCCAAAGGAAGAAGGTGAATTCATAACAATTTTAGTTTTTTATGTGTTGTCAGGTCAACTTTCAAAAGATGTCCAGTATCTTTGATTTACAATATTATGTTAACTTCATATATGCAGCATTGTGATTCAGCATTTTTGCGTATTATTCTCCATTATATAATATTATTAGATAATTACAATTTCTTGTGCTATACAGTATATCCTTGTAGCTTATCTATTTTATACATAGTAGTTCATTTCTGTTAATCCCATTAAATACATAAATTAAAAATTCCAGTATATGATTGAAAGTTTTGGATTAAACTTAATGACAAGGAAGATCTGGCTATTTGAGTCATCAGTATACACAGATTAAAACTGATATCAGAAAGATGGCTGAAAGCTTCCGTGGGGAGCATATGGAAAAATAGGAGCAGAGGACTAGAGACAGAACTTTGAACAGCTGCATTTAGGAAGCATCAGCAGAAAAAGGAGATCAGAATAGAGTTAAAGAAAGAAGGACATGATAAACAGGGAGAACAGTAGCAGAGCTGCCCTACTAGAAGATTGGACCTGGATCTTGAAAGACAAGGACAGTAAAAGAGAAGCTGAGGGTGTCCCAAGAGGGAGAAGAATAAAGTCACAAAAATAAAATGAATACTGGTATGGAAATGATGAAGAAATATCTTAAAGGTCCTGGGACTCACCTGCCACAGCCTTTTAGGGATACCTGGGAACTGGGAGACATTTCTGACCTGGTCCAACTGGAGATTTCTGTTATCCTTTCTAGGTGAGGTTCTCACTTACCAATGGAACATTCCAGAGAGATCTGGCCCTGGTCTCAATGATTCTGCTTGTGTTTCTTGGATCTACTATTCTGCAGTGGATCCCATCAAGGTAAAGACAATATTGGCTTCTTGGAGATGTCTCAGAAATGGGCAGACTGCCTAGCAAAAAGAATCCATTAAACAGATGCAGTAAAGAGCCCAGCACTGAAGTCCAGGGACTGGGGGAAATTCCTCAAATCCCGAGCTTATTTTAATAGGTAGAAGGAGAGATAAAATGATTAGGTAGCACCCATGTTTGTTCTGAGGATTTTCTTCTTTGTTTCTTCTTCTTGGATGGTATAAGGCAGTATGTTATCATTTTAGGAACTCAGAATTGGTTGTCAAGAGATTAGGTTTCTAGCCCAAATTTGGTTCTGTCTTATCTTTGCATTGACTTTAGGCAAGTCATTCTGCCTCTGATTTCTCATCTGGAAAAGGCTAATCTGTGTAGCCATCCATCCACAGCCAGATGTCAGCAATCAATTTATTGAGAGCCTGCTACATTTTAGGAATTTTACCTGGCTCTTTTGATGATAAAAATATAAGATTCAGTTCCCATCTTCAAAGAGGGAGATCTATAATAGCTGTGGGAAACAGATGAATATAAACATAATATTAGCATTGAATATATAAAATATAAGTAAAATATATAATGAAGCTAGGTCTCTCCTGCATGGCAAGCTGATGCTTTACTGACTCAGCTACACAGGAAGCCATATATATATATATATATATATATATATATATATATATATATATTTTAAACATAGCATAGTGTTAGCAACTACTTAAAACTATTTAATAGAAAGTGCTATGGGAGTCCATGAGAGAGTGATTAATTCTGCTTAGAGGAGAGAATCAAAGGTAAACTAGAGAAGGCAATGTGATGATAAGTAAATGTACTTTGAGCCTTAAAAGTGGAATAGTAGTATAACATAAGATAAGGGATATGGTAGAGGAGCGGGCATTACAAAAAAGAAACAGCCTTAGAAAAAGCACTGGGTTGTGAAAGTGATTGGTGGGTTTGGAGATCAATGAATATTCCAGCAGAGATAAATTATAGGTGAGGTAGCATATCTTACCTGTGCCCCAAGATGGTTGTGAGGATGGATTCAGATAATATAGTTGAGCCTCTTACAAATACAAGGCATTATGATAAAGCGCTAAGGACACAGTGGGCTTGGATGTCAACCTATCTCCCTGTAGAGCACCTATTGCCCAGCAACAACTCCATCTTGTGCATTCCTTCCCCATCCTTAGGACATGTACAGTGGCCTGGTGGGACCCTTGGCCATCTGCCGAAAAGGCATCCTGGAGCCCTACGGAGGAAGACGTGACATGAACCGAGAATTTGCCTTGTTATTCTTGATTTTTGATGAGAACAAGTCTTGGTATCTGGAGGAAAATGTGGAAACTTATGGGTCCCAGGATCCAGGCCGTGTTAACCTACAGGATGAGACTTTCTTGGAGAGCAATAAAATGCATGGTCTGTAGAAAGGAACCTATCCCATTTCCAAATAAATCCTTGCTGGTTTCATGGAGGCATTTTTGATAGGCCCAGCACAACCAAAGGGAATGTAATCTCTGAAAGGTCAGGAAGGTGGAATGAGGACACATTAGAAGAAATGTCTAGTACTACAGTATTATCTATAATGTGGTTCATGTTAGATCAGGTGCTCAGAAAGCAGGAAGCTGACTCTATAAAGTTGCTGTGGTAACACGAGCACATTTTAACCTATTAGAGAGTGCAAGACAGACATTTATGACCCTCAATGTATCTGGTGCACTGGCTGATTAGGGCCTCTCTACTTAAAAATTCTGAATTTAGTTTCTCAATATTATCTTATTTCCTTGCCACTCTGGATCTGAGATATGTTTTATCAATGGATTCTAATATAGATAAATGAAGGACAGCTTGTCTTTTAATCTATTTTTGAAACAATGGTTATATTTACAGATGGAAGGATTGGAGTGAGAGCCTCAAAAAGCAGCATACTGGGTTATATTAAAAATAAGAACTTTTTGATGCTCAAATGGATTTTGGAGGGAAATTGTGCACCCAAACCTAACTTTGTCCTACAGATTTGTGTATCTTTTAAAAATAGAGAAAATCTCAAAGAAGAGGAAGAATTTCAGTGCAGGGGAATATAGTAGTGCAATATTTCTTTGATTTGAGGGTAAATTTAAGCTTTGATAGTGACTCTACTGGAACTCAAAAGTAGTATCTCATTGTCAGACAAATTATAACTATTTCCCCTCGATGGAAATATGAGTGATTCACTTTGGATCTGATGATTCACATACTTTACAGAGTGACTTTTTAGCTCCTTTCAAATATGAGAAATAAATTGCCCAAAACCAAATGGAATGAGGATACAGATCTTGCTAGTGCAAGGGTTTGGCTAATGCTCATTTCCATCTGGTGTTTAAGTGTTTATTCATCCAGCTCTTCAGGTATCAGTCTACCTATCTATCAAGTATTTATTGAGCACTCTCTGAATGTGGGCATTATAGATAAAAAAGTAATGTTGGGGTCTGAGAGCAAATAAATAAGATCCTTCCTTCCCTTCTAGATTTCTGAACTAATTGAGAAAGAGACAGAGTTGCTTAATATTAGATGTGAACTTACTGAGAAAGCTAGTTGGCAAACTGAATTTAGTTTTGCAGCAAAATGGGGTTGGTAATACTGCTCCAACAATGGATAGATTTTCTGTTCTGTTATTGATGTAGAGGGACAAAAATAGTCCTCCTTCTTTACAGGGGCAAAATCTTCTCCATGATGGAATAACAAATCCGTTTGCACCACTTCCTGTGGTCTGATCTAAGAGAGAGAAGATTCAGAATAGGGCTGAGTTGAGTATATTTAGTTCCTTTCTCAAATACAAAATTTGACTAGAGTAAATAAACTGGCTATAAATGTTCCTTCCATTATTTCCTCTCTTGGATGAAGAGTATAAATTATTTTCCCTCTATAGAATATTAAAGGTGGAGAATTTTATCCTGGGTACACTCTTGAAAGTGTGAATTAACACAGTGCTGAGTTGTTTATTATCTTTAGAGCATGAGATGTGTCCTGGGAAGAAGCATATGGGGAGTCCCATGCATTAATATCATTATTAATTCCATGAATGTGACAAGTATTTTTTAACATGTATTGTGGGATCAGGTGTCTTCTTGGTGTTCTGAAGAATACAAGTACAGTATTATAGTATATACATTTATTTCCTGCTTATTAAAAACCTTCAACCTATTTGGGGATAAGAAATTCCACAAATTAAAAGATAGATGAATGTAGGAGGCAGTTTCTAGTGAGTTCCAAAAAGTGATACAGATAGTACTGGAGGAGTTTAGATGTGGAAGGAGATGCAGAGAATGAGGGGTACTAAGAGGAAAAAGATCAAGGAACTATTGTTAGAAGAAGTGAAAGTGTGACTGAGCTTTGAAAAGATGAGTAAAAGGAAGAATTTTTGAGAGGGAAGATCAGAAACATGAGCAAGAACACAAAAAAACATGAATAAGGGGCCAAAATAGGGGATGGTTAAGAAATTACCCTAATTGAAATATGTTAGATAGTGATAGACATATCTGGGAAAGCTTGGGACTATAGTTTGAAGGACCTTGTTGTTCTAAGGAGTCATGGACTTGATCTTTTGAGCACGGGGGTGGGGCTTTTAAGGCATTTTAAGCAGTAGAATGACATGGTCATACTAGTTATTAGAGAGACCACTCTTATAGCACCAATGTGGGAGATAGATTAGAGAGGGACAAATGGAATAGAAAAGAGAGAAGCTAGGAGGATACTCCTGTCATCAGAGATGATAGGAATTATCTTTATGGTAGTGGTAGTTGTAAGTTGAAATGAGATATACAAAATACTTTTTCTTCTCTTACAGCCATTAATGGAAAACTCTATGCCAACCTCATGGGCCTTACAATGTACCAAGGAGAACGAGTGGCCTGGTACATGATGGCGATGGGACAAGATATTGACCTACACACTGTCCATTTCCATGCAGAAAGCTTTCTCTACCGGGTGAGCTGGAAAGAGGGCTGAGTCCCTCAGGGGTGATTCTAGGAGTGATCTGATATCCATTAAGAAAGAAGATGAAAGCAAGAAACAAGACAATAATCAGTTAAAAGATGAAAGGTATTGCATGTGGAGTATTGAGCAGAGAAATCTAGTTAGGGTTTGTATCCCAAGGTCAGTCATTGTCCTCCAAGCCTTATCTTTCCCCTTTGATATAGAAGAAACAAGTGGCTCATTTATGGGATAAGAAGACCAAAGGAATAAATGTTATCAGATCTCAGTCAGGGACTTGAGGCCCAGTGAGCAGTCATCCTAAGAACAAGAAATTTAAGAGAAGTGTGTCATGATCTCTGAAAACCCGTAATCTATTCCTGAACTTCAATTCAGGAACTACATTGGACAACATGTGGGTTTTGAAGATTTTGTCTTAGGAAAGGGGGTTAGAGTTGTAATCATTAATGAGTGGACTTGCTGACAAAGGTCCATATAGTCAAAACTATGGTTTTTCCAGTAGTCATGTATGGATGTGAGGGTTGGACCATAAAGAAGGCTGAACACTGGAAAAATTATGCTTTCAAACTGTGGTGCTGGAGAAAACTCTTGAGAGTCCCTTGGACAGTAAAGAAATCAAACCAGTCAATCCTTAAGGAAATCAACCCTGAATATTCATTGGAAGGACTGATGCTGAAGCTGAAGCTGAAGCTCCAATACTTTGGCCACCTGATGCGAAGAGCTGACTCATTGGAAAAGATCCTGATGCTGGAAAAGATTGAAGACAGGAGAAGAAGGGGGCGACAGAGGATGAGATGGTTGGATGGCATTGCTGACTCAACAAGCATGAGTTTGAGCAAACCCTGGAAGATAGTGAAGGACAGGGAAGCCTGGCATGCTGAAGTCCATGGGGTCTCAAAGAGTTGGACACTACTTAGTGATTGAATAACATAAAAGATTTAGAAATGCTGATAAAGGTGGTGGCATGGAAGATAAAACAAATTGAGTTTTATTTCTAAAGGAAATACGTGGATGTTTCCTATGGGTCAAGGACTGCTAAAATGTATGGATATACAAGTTTTTAGCCCCCTAATGAGAGCTGGAATGGATTTTACTTTGGGTCACTTTGAGAAAAGTAGGAAGAGAGAGTCTCCTCTGTTGAATCAGTTTGCATGGGTGAGTTCATAGAGAAGATAGATAAGGTAGAATCTTTTAGCTGCTCTCTTGGATTTCTATGTACCTGATGTGGATACCGAAGCCTTATAGTTTCTATAAACTCTGAGATGATTGTTATACCCTTCACTTTTTCTCTCCCACAACCAATCTCTTTTGCAGAGTGGAGAGAGCTACCGGGCAGATGTAGTGGATTTGTTTCCAGGGACCTTTGAGGTTGTGGAGATGGTGGCCAGCAACCCTGGTACATGGCTGCTTCACTGCCATGTTACTGACCATGTCCATGCTGGCATGGAGACCACCTTTATGGTCTTGTCCCAAAGAGGTAAAGCCTAACTATGCCATCTTCTAGTGCTGTATCTAGTCTATAAGAACCAGAAAATCCCAAGAAGTCTCTTGCATCTGTCTTCTGATCCCAATAAGTACCAGGTTTTAAAACAGAACCGACCCCCCTAAGTGTTCTGTTAACCTTGTTGCTCCTCTGCTCATGCCTCCTAATTTCTTCGGCATCTGTTGAACTCACATGAATTGACTCAGCCTGAAACTGACTGGGCTCTATACATTGATGCTTAGTATAGACTTGCTTCCTTTCAACACATTTAATTTGTATATAAATTTATTACTTTAGAATTTATTAGGTACTAGCTAGTTCAAGGAATGTTGTTAATGAGTTATTATTTTTTTTAAGGAAGAAATATAATTCCAACAACTACCCCTTAATTGGTTTGTTTTGTGGAGACTGTCTAAGGCTGAAAAAAGATAATTAGGCTTCAATTACAACTAATCCCAGACAGATGCTACCAAGGGTGGTAAAAATTTTCCTTTTATTTGTTATACAGAGAAGTAATAGCCAGGGTAGTTTCTTTAGCAATATTTATTCATCACCAAGAACATAGAAGAGTAGGTTGTGTTAAATTTTATGTCTTTCGGCTGTTAAAAGGTTGAGTCTCACTTTTTGCATCTCTTAGCCTGAATCCAATACTCATCATTATTCCCGTCCCAAGAGGCCCAATAGAAACTCTTAGGACCCATAGAAATTCAGGGAGGTTTTTCCTTTCTTTCTTTTTTTTTTTTTTTAAGTCATGCTGTTTTGAAAACTGGTAATATTGAGAGAGGCTTCCCTTATAGCTCAGTTAGTAAAGAATCCGTCTACAATGCAGGAGACCATGGTTGAATTCCTGGGTCGGGAAGATCCGCTGGAGAAGGGATAGGCTACCCACTCCAGTATCCTTGGGCTTCCCTTGTGGCTCAGCTGGTAAAGAATCCGCCTGTAATGCAGGAGGTCTGGGTTTGATTCCTAGGTTGGAAAGATCCCCTGGAGAAGAGAAAGGCTACCCACTCCAGTATTCTGGATTGGAGAATTCCATGGAGTGTATAGTCCATGGGATCGCAAAGAGTCAGACATGACTGAGTGACTTTCACTTTCACTTCACTTACTATTGAGGTAGGTATTCTGGGATTCCTTGCCACTGGCATTCTATCAGCATGAATAGAAAGTGGGAAAATGTCTTTAGGCATTCAAATAGGACTAGCAAACCATGGTAGAAAATACAACTCTGCCATTTAACCCCAGGAAAGGAGACAAATGATTGTACAATATCATTTCCTATATCTTTGGAAAACTTTGTTCTCCAGTAACATACTGCTAGAACATGTCTCCTAGCTACTACTGTAGTACTACTCCCTACCTCAAAGACAAGCACATATAATTCTTTAGTGTGTTCTGTCAGTCCTTAGAACCAAAGTCAAGTGGTGAATTGTTGTATCATCAAGATCCTATAGATCCAAAGCAATAGATTGTCTCCATGTGTAATGGCAGATCATCTAAAATATGGACCATTTATTAGATAAGACACCTTATCAATACATGTCATCAAGAAACTTCCATAAAGAATAGCTCATATCTGTTTTTAATAATGAACCAGTCCATAATTTTATCAATTTCCCTTTTGTTTGTTTGACACCCTATAGCCTAATGTAATATTGTTCCAGTTACATATGAGCTAACCAGGCCGACCAGAGAGAAGAGCTGAAGGCAGATAGGGTATAAAAGACTGATTGTTGGAAAAAGCTTTCTGTGGAAGAAGCAGGGGATGAAAGCCAAAGCTACAATAAAATATTAAAGTGGAGTAAGGTCATTTTTCTACTAAAAGGAGAGAGGAAAGGATCAATGTGTAGGTTTGAGTGAAAAGCTTGACAAAAAGGTAGACTATTTCTGTCTGATGGGCTGTGTTTCTTCTGTAATGAAGTGAAAGACAGAGGGTAGGGTAAGGGACTTGAGAAACGTGGGCAAAGGTTTGAAATAACCACTCTTGGAAGTGGGAGCAAAAGTTACTCTGAGTGGTGGAAGATAAGTTAATTACTGCCAAGCAGCATCGAGGACTTAAATTTGTACCCAAAGAATACTTACTTATACTTAAAAAAAGAGAATACTTATATTTACAATTGTATGATGTTTCTCCACCAGCATTCAGTGTATATATATATATATATATATATATATATATATATATATATAGTTACTGGGGTTTCAGCAAATGATTATAACAGTCCAGGTAAGTTAGTAGTTGAAGTGATAAGCAATGGAGTCTAGCCTGACCAGGAATGGAAGGAAAAACAAGATAAAGCTGGTGAGTTGGGAAAAAAAATTGAACTGTCCAAGAGCTAGAGATCTTCATGAGAGGATAAAATAACAGGTTAAATGGAGTAAGTAGCATTAGAACATAGAATAGGAGAGCATTGTTAGACATTTGAGATGAAGCAGTTCTGCATAATTAGGACAATGTGACCAGAGTTAGAATATATTGAAAATTTGTTGGAGTTAAGAGGTCCAAAAACTGCAAGACTTGAATGTTTGATAAGTCAATACCTACAGTGGGAATTGAGGACAATAAAGACTGAGCCACATACCAAAGACTTCCATGAATGAAGAGAACTACTAGGTAAGAGTGATAAGAAGTGGTTGCAGTTTTTTTCTAGCCAAATAATGAGCCTCAAAAGACATGGATCTTTGCAAAAAAGGGAGCAATAATAAGTGATCGCAAAGTAGTATTGAGAGGATGCAAAGGAAATATTGTCCTCAGAGAAGAGTTCAGCCCCTTTAAAGCAAGAAGAGGAAGAAATAGAGAGATTGGATATGTAGGCATGGGTTTGACAAGGAGCAGGGGCTTCCTGAAGGAAAGCTGGAAAAGTGTGGCAAAAATAACAATAATTAAGATCAAGTGCCAATAAATATGTAAATATTGATAGAGTGGTGATTTACCTTTTGGACTCCCAAACCCATACACTTGTTCATATTTGCATCAATGCTAAAAAATCAAATCCACATACCAATACTGACTTTGGCTACAAGCTAGTTAATTCCAGTCACCTCCATTTTGCTTACTATATCACAGAGAATTCCCTCCAATCAATGTTAACCTCCTACAACAAACCTGTGAACAGGTAGGAAGGATAATAGAACTAACCTCTTTTTTTTTCCCCCTCCAGAACACTTAAGGACTACCACCACCATCCCTGAAGAGATTGGAAAAGGTAGGGAGAATGACACACAGATTGGGTACTTATATATGTTGTGCATTCAGCGAAAGATGCAGTGCCTCTAGAAAATGGGTTTCACATGACTGAAAGCTGTACCACAATGCTAACAGGAAGAATCCTGAGATTTATTTAAGACTTCAGAAGCAAGAAATCTAAGGTTAAGCTTCCAGTTAAGCTTCTCTCGGCAGATTTATTCTCTCTGACCCCCATGCCCGGCCACTTTAGTTGAGGAAAATGGCTTCATCTCCAGTTGAAGGCAGCTATCTTATCCTCTCACTTAATGTGTGAAGGGGAAGAAAATTCAAGGTTTTACTAAGTTGTGCATAAAGGAGCTATAGCACAGATATGAATTCCCCACAAGAACAGTGTGAAACTGACAAATACTATTCAATCTATGGAATACCTAATAGTTGACTTTTGGGGACTAGCCATTTCTGCACTTCAAGAAAACAGAGATTCTTGTCCTATCCAGGCTAGGTTCAAATAATTATTTTACTTTCTTCCTCATTTGAATCCAAACTGAGAAAGATTCTGAAAGTTATGAAAGTCTAGATCAGATGTTAGAGATCTTCAGTTCAGTCTGGAAATTTTTCAGCTCTATTTGGAAAAGACCTGATGACCTGCCTGGACTTCCCAGGGGACTCAGTGGTAAATAATTCGCCTGCTAGCTCAGGAGATGCAAGTTCAATCCTTGGTCCAGGAAGATCCCCTGGAGAAGAAAACGGCAACCCACTCAAGTATTCTTGCCTGGAAAAACCCAATGAACAGTGGAGCTTGGAGGGCTACAGTCTATGAGTCACAAAAGTTGGACACAACTTATTGACTGAACAACTATCTGCCTAAGTATCTTATAAACAGTCAACCAGGAAACTAGGGTATATTCTCCAGGGTTAGGGAGTGGAAAGGTGAAGCAGAGAGAGCAAAGTGCCATACATATATGTGTATGTATATACATATTTGCAGGTTTCCCTGGTTACTCAGACAGTAAAGAATCCGCCTGCAATGCAGGAGACCTGGGTTCAATTCCTGAGTTGGGAAGATACCCTGGAGAAGGAAATGGCAACCCACTCCAGTATACTTGCCTAGAGAATTCCATGGACAAAGGAGCCTGGTGAGCTACAGTCCACGGAGTCACAGAGACAGACATGACTAAGTGACTAACACACACATATATACATGTTTTGTACATACATTTGTATATACATTTGTACATATCAGTATGTACATACAAACATATATCTTCATAAGTTCTTGCTTGTTTTAAAATGTTGAACAGTGGGAAAACCCCTTCAGAACTGGTGGTCTACAAAAGTCCATTATTTTCTACATGAGAAACTGAGAGATGGAAAGTGATGTTTCCAAGGTCACAAGAGAAGTAAGTCAGTGATGGAATGTGAACTCAAGACCAAGATGTTTCCCAGGTTCTGATTGAACTCATTTTATTACATCTTCTCTCAGTTCTTTAAGAATATTGATTCATCCAAGTATACCTTCATCAAACACATGCTGACTGCCAAAGACATCAAAATAATAAGACATAATCACTATTTTTGAGGAGATTCAAAGTAGAATGGGACACATAAACAATAATTGTAGTTCTGGCTACTATATATTATTTTTAAAGGTGGAGGAAAATAGTAACAACTGATCAATTATTGTGCCTTTGCTATCTTCCAAGAACTATGTTGAATATTTATAAATATTAACTCAAACCTCGCAATAAACATTAAAATTAAGCATGATTATTATCCTATTTTTATAAAACAGGAGACAGAAAGCCAGAATTGAGGGTAGCTTGGGTCAATTGGCCCAAGCAAGTAAACTGTTGGATTATAAATAGTACAGGTGCTTTGGGCAAACCGAATAGAGGACCATTATTTTTTTTCTAAGTTGTGGTGTGTGCATTTTAATATTTTACATAAATATAACCAAAACTGAGGCATGAACATTATTAATTGTCTAGCTGAATTGAAGAAAGATTTGCTGAGACCTGTAATGTTTAAGCTGTGGATAGAATGGAAGGAAGAAGAAAATCTATTCAGGCAAATGAGCAGCATGAGAAAATATTGAAAGCCTGAAAAAAGGCTCACCTATTCTGCAGAACAAGGAATGAATTGCTATGGCTGAAGAGTAGCAATTAAAAGTAGGATAGGTTAGAACCTGATAGTGAGAGTTGGAATGCCTGATTTGAGTCTGAGCTTTACTCCATGGGCTAATTGGGGGTCATCAAATGTTCATATGCCAGGAACTAAGAAAATTAGATATTTCACCTAGAAATATCAATGTGACATCAGTATTATAATGACTCAAAGATGCGAGAGACCAGACAGAACAGTGGCAGCCTCTTATCATGGCCCAATTGTCAAAGTGAGTAATGATAAGATACATAATTGAGTCAGACTGCTTTGCAGAAGATTCTACCTACTAGTTCTACTCTCTGGAGCCATGTAAAAAAAAATTTTTTTTTTTTTTTGCTACGTCATAAGCCTTTATATATTTTAAGAAATATGTCAAGGCTCTTCACACTCTGAGTCCTAGTTCTTTCAGTGGGGCATTGGAGCTTCAGTGCTTCTTAAGGATTTTCTCAACTATGGCATTTTGTTACCTTGATTCCCTATAACCACTGAGTCTATCATCAGTGGATGATCTTTTGAGGTATAAGAACCATTCCTCTGTCCTATTTGGATGAGCTTATTTCTCCTCTTCCAGAGCTGATTATAAAATATGCCTTCAAGAGTACTCTCCAGCCCATGATTCCCATTTTCTTCTTGTTCCATTTCAGTAGCGATTCCCAGAGACATTGGAGAAGGCAATGTGAAGATGCTGGGCATGCAGATCCCTATAAAGGATATCGAGATGCTGACTTCTGTCTTGATTGCCATGGGTGTCATTCTCCTGCTCATTGCTCTGGTTCTCTGTGGTGTGGTGTGGTATCAGCATCGTCAGAGAAAGTTACGGCGCAACAGGAGGTCCATCCTGGATGACAGCTTCAAGCTTCTGTCTCTCAAGCAGTAACAGCTGGATCTTGGAACTGCACATCTGGAATATACTCTCAGCAGGCCGTGGACTAGCAGCTGACATACATTTAAAGGATATGGGTTGTAGAAAAGGCAGAGGAAGGAATCAAACTCATTTGAGTATTTCTTCACTTATTTATTTGTATGAAAATTGTATTCTTTCTTTTTCTTTAGTTTCTTTGTTCCACTTGAGCATCTGGGGCTGAGTCCCCTAGAACCTCATATCACAAATTTCAATAGCTAGATTATATCACCCGCTGACACTTGAAAGATCTGGTAATTTCTAAAAGCTGAAACATTTTCTCACAAAGTAGATGCCAAAAGTAAGTTTCATTGATTAAGTCTCTACTGCTTTCTAGAACTTAAGCAAGTTTATTCTCAACCAAGGCTAAGTGAGCTGTAACAATAATCCATATCTAAGCATGATGGGAAAAGGTAGGATTTAAAGATCCAAATTGTATTTTTACTTTTCTTGAGAGTGGACCATTTTTGTTAAGTGAGTAGATGCAATATTGCTGCCAAGAGCAACTACAACCTCTGGATACAGAAACTCCTCAGGAAGCCAGTATTCCAAGTCCTTGGTACAGTTGCACTGAAGGGAATGTTGAGTGTCCTCTCCATGCTTTCATCAGAAGATTCTACATATTAAAGTGCTTGTTATAACACCATAAGAGTGATCTTGTTGATTTTAATTGTCTCTGTGGTCTCTTGAAGGTTTGACTGTTGCTGAAAGAGAGAGCGTTCGGTGAGACTGATGGAAGTGTTTAGGGGTGGGCATAGAATGGGTCTGCCTATCCTTTGTGGATGCTTCACATTTGTGTTTGGAAAGTGAAGAAGCTGTCCCAGAGGAGACCTCAAAATCCATAAGTGCCAAAAATATCATAGATGCCAGGAAATGTTGCCAGAGGGAAATAGAGGGCTGAAACTAGGTTCAAACCTTTACACTGGGCAAGGAGAGGAGGGCACAGATATAGTGAGCTCTTTTGGTAGTTGGGAGTATGAGATGTCTACTTGCAATTTTATAGAGTCATTCTTCTGGTAATTTAAAGCAATATTCCTTTGTCACAAGTTCAAGCCTCTCTAAAACCTTGGTCAGAAAACACAGAAAAGAGATAAAGTAGGGAAGGGATAAGCTGGCCCATTCTTACTATGGTATTGATTATATCACTTTACATGGCAAATAGAGAATGGAAGAAGCATCAGGACAGTGAAAACAATAACTTAAATCTATTGTGCTTTATATTTTACAAAACATCTGATACCTAATTGCATTTGACTTCCATTAGTTCTATCATAATGACATTTTTGCTGTAATTTTAAGCAAGAAAATGATAAGAGAAAATGATTTTTACCTCAGGCCATTCAGCTAAGAATTGAGTGAGGATTCAAGCCTTCATCTATTCAATTCCAAATATCTGCTTCATCCTTCTATATCTTGGAAACTCCACTAGTCTCTGTCATTCATTATCCATATTGAATCCAACTTCCCTCTTTCTGTCTTTCCAGCAAACTTATCTGCCAAGTTGGCAACCCTCTGAAGATTAAGTATAGAAACCCACAGAAATGGTGTTGAGTTGCTAAATAATGTTGAAAGTTGGATGGTAAAACACAAGCCAGAGCCTATCATTCATCTTGGTTTACTATGATCAATGGCTTTGTGGAAGGCTTTACTGGAAATCTCAGAAACATATCGGGTGAGAGAAGATCTGGACTGTTAGTGATAAAATCAAATTAGGGTATTTTAGCCATTGCATCATCAATGAAATAAACAACAGAAATCTGTTGGTGTATTGTTAACATGAAGGTTATTGAAAACCCAGTCCACTCTGGGAACTCTACTCAATTATTAGCTGTAATTTGTATGCAGCTGGAAGGTTGTTAACTTGGTCTCAGTCGTGAATCTGAGACAAAGAGAAATAGTTAAGATGGAGATACATTTCTTCTGAGTGTGTAATCCTGCTCCAGATTGAGGAATATAAGCTAAAGTCCATATATTTCAGAAAGGGATACATTTTTTTATTTTTTTGTGGTGGGTTTGCACCTTGTGGATGAAGGAGATGTTTTTGACAATTAAGTGGCACTTCCAATCATTCAATTGCTCAAGTCAAAAATCCCCAAAGTCTGCACATTAGTAAATCTTGTTTTTGTTTTTGTTTTTCTACAAAATAACTTTAATTTGTTCATTTGTTTCTATCTTCACTGCCACTACCCCAGACTAAAGCACAGCCATCTGTGCTTTAGTTACCTGGACTTGTGTGGTATCCTCCTGCTTATTGCTTTACATTCACTCTGTGTGCATGCTAAGTCACTTCATTTGTATCTGACTCTGTGCAAACTTATGGACTATAGCCCTCTGGACTCCTCTGTCCATGAAATTCTCCAGGCAAGAATACTGAAGTGAGTTGTCATGCCCTCCTCTAGGGGATCTTCCTGACCCAGGGATTGAACTTGTGTTACAGAAAACTGATGGTCGAAAAGCATAAATTGGACTTCCAGTTTAGATGAGCTACCATAGACATCTCTCTCTGGTGATAAATAAATACAGGAATTTTTCTTTTAAAACAATGATATAAGGACTAAAAAAGATAGAAAAGAAGAAGGCAGCCTGGAGAAGAACAAAGAAGCACAATAACAGGACATATTTGCAGCCCAAAGTAAAAAAAAAAAAAAAAAAAAAAGAGTTCTAGTGACAACCCCAGGTGGATTTGGGGACTCTGGAATGAGGGACTGAGGAGGAGCCTTGCTTATGTCAAGTAGTCTTGGAAATTGCTCTTCATCTCTATTGGCCAGAGACTCCCCTCCTCCAGTTAGACATGGGAAAGAAACAGTAAGGGGAATCTCAACATAGCAAGTTTCACCCCAGGAAGTACTCTTTGTGCCTGCAAGATGGAGAATCCTTTTTCCTATTCAGAGACCATAAGTAGCTCTGGCAGAGATCAACAGAAGCCTCAGTGACACCAGAGAAACCAAGCAAAATAGAAAAGTAAAGCAAAGTCTCTGAAAGTTGCATAGCCATTTTAACACAAAATTATGCCAGTGCTTGTGCTAAACACAAATAAGGTTATTGCCTAATAAAATAGATTGTTTTAATATGGTTCAGAGCTCCATCATACCAAGAGCCAGGAAAATCACAGCTTGAATGAGAAAAGACAATATACTTTATGAGTGTCCTCCCTGTGGGCTGTGTGTGTCCTGTTGTGGTGGGTCTGATTACTGTGAAGACACTGGTAGGTGGGACTGTTCTCTTGTCCAGTTGGTTGCCAGGCAGTCTTGTGCACGGTCTTTTTGCCACTGGTGGACAAGGCCATGTCCTGGTATGGCTCTGTTCACAGTCAGGGGGGGTCCAGGTCTTGCTGCTGAGCCACAGACAGGTTGCAGCCATGTCACAGGGTAACTGGCTACTAAGCCCCAAGAGGATCTCAGAGCTAGTGCTGGTCCACCAGTGTGTATTGCCAGGTCCCAGGATGACTGACTCTGGTGTCAAGAATCCCAGAACAAATGTTGATTGGCTGCTGGGTAGGGCCAGGCCCAGGATATCCTGGGTATTGTTGGCCTGCAGATGAAAGCCTGCTGAGGTCCCAGGGCTGGTGCTCATACACAAGTACTAAAGCTAGATCCTAGGTCTAGTGCTGGTCAACTGACTTTCAGAGTGAAGTCTCAGGTCCCTGGCTAAAGCCAGGGTTCCCAGAGCACTTGTTGGCCCATCAGTGTCCAGTTCCAGGGCCCATGGTGACCGAGGGCAAATGCCAATACACTGGCGGATGGAGATAAGGATTTAAGTCACTCTCTGGGGGGCCCTGGTAGTCCTGGAGTTGTTATAGGTAGGTGAACAGGGCAAAGTACCAGGTAATCCTTGGGCTGGTGCCAGGCTACTGGTGATTACACTGTATCTTATCACAGCTGCCTTCAGGGCCTTGTTAATCCAAGGGCTGACGCTTGCCTGCTGATGGGTGAGGCCTGGTGCCAAGTTTAGTGCCAGCATCACTTCAGTTCAGTTCAGCCACTCAATCGTGTCCGACTCTTTGTGACCACATGAATCGCAGCATGCCAGGCCTCCCTGTCCATCACCAACTACCAGAGTTCACTCAGACTCATGTCCATCGAGTCAGTGATGCCATCCAACCATCTCGTCCTCTGTCGTCCCCTTCTCCTCCTGCCCCCAATCCCTCCCAGCATACTGGTTGGCAAAATCAGATCCTGGGGTCTCTGGCTATGGGACCTAGAGTTTCTGGAGCGGAAGTTGTCCTACTGGTGGGTGATGCCAGGACTCAGGGGGTCCTGGGGCTTGTGCCCAAGCCCTGGTGGATGATGCTGGATTCCAGTTCTAATAACGATCCACTGGTGGGTGGGGGTCATTCCTGGGTCCTCTGGTGGGTGAGTCCAATTCTGGAAAGGCTTGGTGGTGAGGATCCTACAGAAGCTGACCTGCTGGTGAGTAGGCCTGTGTTTCTGCTCAGCTAGCTGCTTGACCTGGAGTGTCCCAGACCTGGTGCCAAATGGCTGGAGGGCAAGGTTCCAGCACTAATAAGCAACAGGGAGGATTCTAAAATGGTACTTAACACCAGTGTCCTCTTGGTATGATGTGTGTGTGTGTGTATTAGTCACTCAGTCATGTCTGACTCTTTGCAACCCCATGGAAATTAGCCCACCAGGCTCCTCTGTCCATGGAAATCTCCAGGCAAGAATATTGGAGTGGGTTGCAATTCCCTTCTCCAGGGGATTTTCCCAACTCAGGGATTGAACCCAGATCTCCTGCATTGCAGGCAGATTCTTTATCAACTGAACCACGAGGGAAACCCTCTTGGTATGATGAGTTCCCATAAATTGCTGCTTCCAGTGTCAATGTCCTCAGGGTGAGTTTTAACCATCTCCTGCATGTCTAAGCAGTTCCTGCAAATCAGTAAGTAGACCTCACCTAGGTACTTTTAAATTACTGATTCTGATCTGGATATCAGAGCATGTGAAATTTTGTGTGTGTCCTTTAAGTGTGAAGTCTCCATTTCCCATAGCCCGCTTTCTCTCCCAAAAGTAAGTCCTAAGTTCAGTTCAGTTCAGTTCAATCGCTCAGTCGTGTCTGACTCTTTGCGATCCCATGAATCGCAGCACACCAGGCCTCCCTGTCCATCACCATCTCCCCTACTGGCCTTCAAAATCAAATGTTCTATGGGTCATCTTACTGGCACAGGACTGGTTCAGCTGGAGAGCCCAAATATGTGGCTCATTCCCTTAAGCCTTGGGAAGAACCACTTCAATTGTGCTTATCCTCCTTTTATGGTCATCTACCAGGGAATATGGGTCTCAATTATTTTTAAAAAAATTGTCTTTCCTACTCATCTTATTGTGATTCATTATTTATATCTTTAGCTGTAGAAGATATTTTCTACTAGTCTTTGGGGTTGCTTTCATAGATATCTGTTCTATACATAGTTGCAATTTCATTATGCCCATGGAAGGAAGTAAGATCAGGGTCTTCCTAGTCAGCCACCTTGGCCATACCTCCATCCAATCTCTTGTTACAACTTGTAAAAAAATTTAAAGACATTGTGTTAGATACCATTTTCCAGTACAGAAGACAGTTATAACTAAAGTGCTCTAAAAGCAAATGGAAGAACCAGATAACTGGAAGGGATTAGGAGGAACATCAAAGAGAGTATACTTCAGCTGAATCTTGAAGGATGAGAAGAAACTTGGTAGATGGGTGAAAAAGCATTCCAGGTCAGACTAAGAGAGGGCTTGAGAATGTACTATATCTTTAGAATGTGATATAAAATTCAAATTATAACAAGTCTAATGGAGAAACACTGCTTTTTCGCACTAAATGTGCTCTTCATCAATTGTATCCCATTTCAGCAAATATCACCATCTATGAAGCTATTCAATGTGGAAACTTGAGTAATCCTTCAGCCCTCCCAATCTTGCACTTTTCGCTTCCAATCTAAAGATAATTTCTACCAGTTGTATATTAAAAATATATCCAAAACCAATCTATTTTAAAAAATTCTACACCCCACCCAAGTACAAGCCACTATCCCCTTTCAACTGAACAAATATAATAGCCTCTTCCCTGTTAATACTTTTACGCTTGCATTGCCACTATTCATCCTTCCTACAGCAAATTGTGAGATCTTATAAAAGTATAGGTTGGATATCACTCCCATTCTTAAATTTATTTTTAATTGGATTATAATTACTTTCCAGTGCTGTGTTGGTTTCTGCCATACAATATCACAAATCACTCATAACTATATGTATATATAAATATCCCTTTCCTCTTGAGGCTCCCTCCCATCCATCCTCCAGTCTTGACCCTCTAGGTCATCAGAGAGTGCCAGGCTGGACTCACTGTGTTATAGCAACTTCCCACTAGCTATCTATTTTACACATGGTAATGTATATATAGAGCTTCCCAGGTGGCTCAGTGGTAAATAATCCACATTGCAATACAGTTTTAATATTTGGGTTGGGAAGATCTCCTGGAGGAAGAAATGTCAACCTACTCCAGTATTCTTGCCTGAAAAATCCCACAGACAGAGGAACCAGGTGGGCTACACTCCATGGGGTAGCAAAGAGTCAGACACAGCTTAGCGACTAATCACTCACAGTGTATATATGTCAATGCTACTTTCCCAATTTTTCCCACACTCTCCTTCCCCTGCTGTGTCCACAGGTCCATTCTCTACATCTCTGTTTCCATCCTTCCCTAGCAAATAAGTTCAACAGTAGTATCTTTCTAGATTACATATATATGTGTTAATATATGATATTTGTTCTTTCTTTTTCTGACTTACTTAGCTCTGCATAAAAAGCTCAAGTTCATTCACCTCTTTTCAACTGAAACAAATTCACTTCTTTTTGAGGCTGAGTAATATTCCATTGTATGCATGCACCAAAACTTCCTTATCCATTTATCCATTGATGGACATCAAGGTTGGTTCCATTCCCTGGCTATTGTAAATTGTGCTGCAGTGAACACTGGAGTACATGTGTCTTTTTCTATTAAAGTTTCTTCAGGGTATATTCCCAGTAGTGGTATTGCTGGGTTATATGGTAATTTTATTTCCGGTTTTTTAAAGTCATCTCTATATTGTTCTCCATAGTAGCTGTATCAATTCATATTCTCATCACAGTGTAAGAGGGTTCTATTTTCTCCACATCTTCTTCAGCACTTATTGTTTATAGACTTTTTGATAATGGCCATTCTGACCACTGTGAGATGATAGCTCAGGATTTTAAAATGATGATTTCTCATTTCTTGAGGTAGGCTTGTATTGTTATAAACTTCCTTGTTAGCACTGCTTTTGCTGCATCCCAGATCCCCTAGAGGAGGGCATGGCAACCCACTTCAGTATTCTTGCCTGGAGAATCTCATGGACAGAGGAGCCTAGCAGGCTACAGTCCATAGGGTTGCAAAGAGTTGGACATGCCTGAAACAACTTAATATGCATATGTTTTAGATTGTAGTGTAGAGTCATTTGTTTCTAGGTATTATTTTTCTTCCTTGATTTATTCAGTGACTTCTTGTTCATTTACAAGTATATTGTTTGGCTTCCATTTGTTTGTATTTTTTATAATTATTTTTCTAGTAATTGATATTTAATCTTAATTGATATTTAATTTCATAGTTTTGTGGTCATAAAAAAAAATTTCTGTTGCTGTTGTTCACTCAGTCATGTCCAGTTCTTTGCGACCCCATGTACTGCAGCATGCCAGGTATCTCTGTCCTTCACTATCTCCTGGAGTTTGCTCAAACTCATATCCATTGAGTCAATGATGCCATACAACCATCTCATCCTCTGCTGCCCCCCTTTTCCTCCTGCCCTCAGTCTTTCCCAGCATCAGGGTCTTTTCCAGTGAGTCAGCTCTTTGCATCAGGTGGCCAAAGTATTGGAGCTTCAGTTTCAGCATCAGTCTTTCCAATGAATATTCAGGCTTTATTTCCTTAAGAATTGACTGATTTGATCTCCTAGCTGACTCTCGCTCTCAAGAGTCTTCTCCAAAGTAAATATATATATATATATAGGCCCACTCAAAGTACAAACACATATACACTCATTTACATGCAGATGTACATATAGTCATACATAAATACACATGTGGATATATTTTATATACATGTATATATCATATCATTGATATTATATTGACATGTTAAAATAGTAATCTAAAATACATATATTTACATGTATTTATACATAAGTGTACAGGTGGATATATATTACATATCACTATGTTTTGTATCATCAAGCAGGTTTGCATTCTTCTTTTGTTATCTATTGGGTTTTATATCCCCCAGTTGTCCAGAATATGAGCATGTGAATGTGTGAAAAGGAATATTTCAGCTACCATCCTCTATCCTGCTTTGGGATGCAACATGAAGTCTCTATTCCAGTATTAGGAAGTGTTCCACTGCTTCTGAGCTGTGCAAGGTGATAAACTATCACAGTCTTACAATCTATAGAATACATTCAGGCTATTTAAATTCACTGCATAATTTGCCTCCATGACGGCTGTCAGTGACAGTTTGTTTTGTAAACAATTGAGTGTGCTCAGTGTGAATTCTGATCTAGGAAAACTCCACTCAGGAGAACTTTAAAGATTCAAAATGTGTGAAATTAATCTCATCAGCACTTGACCAGACTGATTTAAGCCCTATTATTTCCTCTTTTTTAAAATGTATGTATTTTTTCACAAAAACATCAATATGCCTGTGCTAATTTGGAAATATATATGCATAAACACATTTACACAAGCAAAAAACACTCCATATTTCTTAAGTGTACCCCCTAAAACTGATCAGACATTGCGTTTGACAGCCTGAAAAATAAAGGCGTTCAATTAATATAATTTCAATCATGTAATCTTGTTAGTTCAAATTGAGCTTCAATAGTCCTTGACAGACCCCAGCAGAACTAGCTCATTGCATGAAAACAAACCACACAATTCTATCTTTATGTACATGTTGGTACTTGTTGACATTCTATTAAATTGTTTTAATAGGGCCTATTTAGAAAGCTGTATATCTTGCTAGTTAAAACCCACTACATTGTAAAGTACAGTTTATATCCAAAATATTGCTCTCACAGGAAAATTGTAATTACAGCATTTAGACTATACAGCCAAACAAAACAAAACAAAACAAAACAAGAAAACAAAAAAGAGTCTTCTCCAGTAGTACAATTCAAAGCTATCAATTTTTCAGCTGTTGGTCTTCTTTATGGTCCAACTTTCACATCTGTACATGACTATTGGAAAAAACATAGCTTAGACTATATGGACCTTTGTCAGCAAAGTGATGTCTCTGCTTTTCAATACACTGTCTAGCTTTGTCATAGCTTTTCTTCCAAGGAGGAGACATCTTTTATATTACAAAGGCTTGATTTGTGACCCAAGATACAGTCTATCCTTGAGAATGTTCTGTGTGTGCTTGACAAAACAACTGTATTTGCTGCTTAGGAATGGAATACACTGTAGGTATCAATGGGTGAATCTGTCTAATGTGTCATTTAAGGCTTTTGTTTCTTTATTGATTTTTTTTGTCTGAATTATCTGTCCTTTGGTGTGAATGACATGTTAAAGTCCCCCATTATTATTGTTCTACTCTCAGTTTCCCCTTTTATGGTTGATAGCCCTTGCCTTATGTATTGAGGTACTCTTATGTTGAGTCCATATGTATTTGTAGTTGTTATATATTCCTCTTGGATTGATTGATTATTATGTAGTCTCCTTCCTTGTTTCTTGTAATAGTATTTATTTTAAAGTTTATTTCACCCAAAGTGAATAGTTCTACTCCTACTTTCTATTTCCATTTGCACGAAATATTTTTTATAGCCTTTAACTTTTAGTCTGTATGTGTCCCTAGATCTGAAGTGTGTCTCTTACAGCCAGCATATATATGGATCTTGTTTTGTACCCATTCATCCAGTTTGTGGTTTTTGATTGGAGTCTTTAGTCCATTTACATTTAAGATAATTAATGATATGTCAAATGGTAAAGCGTCTGTCTACAATGTTGGAGACCTGGGTTCGATCCCTGGCTTGGGAAGATCCCCTGGACAAGCAAATGGCAATCCACTCCAGTACTATTGCCTGGAAAATCCCATGGACAGAGAAGCCTGGTAGGCTACAGTCCATGGGGTCGCAAAGAGTTGGATACGACTGAGCGATTTCACTTTCTTTCATGACCCATTACCATTTACTTTATTGTTTCATGGTTTTTTTTTTTTTAAGGCCTTTTCTTTTTCTTGTGTTTCCTGTCTACAGAGGTTCCTTTAGAATTTCTTTTAAAGTTAGTTTACTGGTGCTGAATTATCTTAAATTTAGCTTTCCACTAAAAGTGTTTGCTTTCTCTGTCAAATCTGAATGAGAACCTTTGAGAGTAGAATAATCTTTGTTGTAGGTTTTTTAAAAAATTTCCATTCATCAATTTAAGTATATCTTGCCACTCCCTTCTGATCTGCAGAGTTTCTGCTAAAAGATCAGCTGTTAACTTATCAGGATTTCCTTCTATTTATTTGTTGCTTCTTCCTTGTTGCTTTTCATATTTCTTCTTTCTGCTTAGTTTTTGTTAGTGTGATTAGCATGTGTCTTAGTGTGTTTCTCTTAGAATTTATCCTGTGTGGAACTCTATGGATTTCATGGACTTGGGTCACTATTTCCTTTCCCCAAAAAACTTAGGAAAGTTTTTGACTATAATCTCCTCAGAGTTTTTTCTCATATGCTTTCTTTTTTTTTTCTTGTTGTTCTGGGACACCTATAATTTATATGTTGGTGTGCTTAATGTTGTCTCAGATGTCTCTGAGAATGTCCTAATTTATTTTCATTATTTTTTCTTGATTCTTCTCTGCTTCAGTTATTTCTATCATTCTATCTTCCAGGTTTACTGTACAAAAAAGATCCAAAAGATTCAGATTGGTATGATGGTGTGGTCAGCCACCCATAGCCAGACATTCTGGAGAGCAAAGTCAAGTGGTCCTTAGGAAGCACTGTTGTTAATAAAGCTAGTGGATGCAATGGAATTCCAGTAGAACTATTCAAAACCCTAAAGGGTGATGCCATCAAGTTGTTTGCCTTGAATATGTAAGCAAATCTGAAACACGAGCAGTGGCCACAAGACTGGAAAAGGTCAATCCTCATCCCAATTACCAAGAAGGGTACTACTGAATAATGTGCTAACCATCAGATAATTGCACTCATCTCCCATGCTAGTAAGGTCATGCTTAAAACCCTGCATGCTTGGCTTCAGCATTATGTGAACCAAAATCTAGATATCCAAGCTGAGTTTAGAAAAGGAACCAGAGATCAAATTCTGAACATTCACTGGATCATAGAGAAAGCTAGGGAATTCCAGGGGAAAAACAAGCAAACAAACAAAACATCTATCTCTGTTTCATCGACTATGAGAAAGCCTTTGACTATGTGGATCATAATAAACTGTGGAAAGGTCTTATAGATAGGGGAATATCAGACCACCTTACCTGTCTCCTGAGAAACCTGTATATGGGTCAAGAAGCTACAATCAGAGCCCCTTATGGAAGAACTTATTGGTTCAAGATTGAAAAAGAAGTATGACAGGACTGTCTGCTGTCACCTTGTTTGTTTCATCTATACACTGAGCACATCATGAGAAATACCAGGCTGGATGAGCTTCAAGTTGGAATGAAGATAGGTAGGAGAAACATCAACAACCTCAGATATGCAGATGATGCCACTCTAATGGCCCAAAGTGAAAAGGAACTAAAGAGCCTCTTGATGAGGGTAAAGGAGGATAGTGAAACCGCCAGCCTAAAACTAAATATTAAAAATAAAAAAAAACTAAGGAGAAGAAGATGGTGGAGGAGTAAGATGGGGAGATTGCCAGCCAGCTCAAAAATATGTCAAAGGTTCATCAAGATATGGAACGACTCCTACAAAACAAACTCTAGGCGACAGTAGAAGACCCCATGCCTCCAGGGGACAGGCTAAGCTCCCTGGAATGTGTAGGAGAGTGGATGGAGACATAAAAACGGAAAAGACAGAGTATTTCTGGACTGGAGTTTGTGCCCCAAGGGAAGGAGGCAGTCCTAAAACAGGACATGCTTCCCATGCACTGGGAAACTCCCTCACAGGCAGGTCCAAGGGGAAGCTGTGGAATCTCAGAAAACCGGACAAAGCAAAAACTTACAGGACGGAAAAAAAGAGAAAGCTGCACTTCTCATCCCATAAACAGCTCATGAACTGTGGCCTCGACCAGATGGTGGGCTTGGGAAATTGACAGAATCCTACAGAAGCCCCACAGTGCAGAGAGCAGTCCTAGAGTGCCCAGAGTGGCATGGCATACAAACTTTTCCAGCACACACAAACCTCTATGCACACAAACTGGGTGGGGGGGAGGGGTGCAAAGGACGGGTCCAGGCAGCCAAAAGAATGCACAAGCCCCATGACATAGAGGGAAGGCTAGTTAGCCAAAAGAAGTGTACACAAGCCCCAGGATGCAAAGGGAGGGCCCCTGGAGCAGAGACAAGTGAATATAAGACCCACAATATAGAGAAGGTTGGGCCCAGTGAGCCAAGACAGGGGCACACAAGCCCTGTGATACAGAGGGTGAGCTTAAGGGGCTAAGGAAAGCCCACACAAGTCTCCATGATGCAGAGGGCACAGTTGGGACGTCGAGAAAAGACCCACACAAGCCCTTACCTACCAAGCTTTGGCTTTCAGTGTAGGGTGTGACCTGGGAAAAGAAGCACTGGCAAATATTCCAGGGACAAGTAGGGGGTTGGTGACAGTGAAGATAGGCTGATAGGGCCACTTTGAAGTGCGTATGGAAATAGACATGTCTAACACTGCCAAAACCAGGACTTCCCAAGACAAGCTGAAACCATAGACAACCCAAAACCTACTGGACACTGCACTGACCTTCAGAGAGATGAGATCCAGCTCCATGAAGCAGAACATAAGCACAAGCTTCCTCAACCAGGAAAACATCACAGGATGTTAATCCAACTCCATGTGTGGAGGCAGACTCCACAACCAAAAAGAACTATGACCTTGAGAACTACTTTTTTTCTTATAAATCACACTATATATTACCCCTACACATTTCTATCTTCACATTAACCTTTTGTGGTGCTGTAGAGCTTTCCTCTTTGTTTTTCTTGTTAAAAACTTTACTTTAAGAATTTTTGGCTGTCCTAAGATGGTACAGGAATAGGACGGGGAGACCACTTTCTCCCTGACAAATTCATCAAAAGAACATTTGAACGCTGAGTAAACTCCACAAAACAACTCCTGAATGTTGGCAGAGGACATCAGGCACCCAGAAAAGCAGCCCATTGTCTTCGAAAAGAGGTAGGAAAAAATATAAAAATGAAAAAGAGAGACAAAAGAGGTAGGGATAGAGATCCCTACTGGGAAGGGAGTCTTAAAAAAGACAGAAGTTTCCAATCACCAAGAAACACTCTCACTGCTGAGTCTGTGGTGAGCCTTGGAACCTCAGTGGGCAACATAACCAGGAGGAAAAATAAATAAATAATTAAAACCCACAGATTACATGACCAATGGTAATTCCCAGTGGAGAAGCAGTGCAGACTCCCACATTCGCTACTAGCAAGTGGGGGCTGGGCAGGGAGGTGTGGGCTGCATTGCTTAGGGAAAGGACTGGGCATGAATGCCCCAAGGGCAATCTGAGGGAACTAACTTGAGATAGCAAACCAGACTGTGGGATAGCTATCCTGCAAAAAGCCCTAACCCCTAACCTAAGACACCACCAAGCCCGCTCACAGAACAAAGGACTGAGCTGAGCTAGCCAGCTGCGGACCAGCCCATTCCCTGCCAGAGACAGGCAGGCAAGGGAAGCCAGAGTCAGAAGGGAGCAACTGTGGACCCAGAGAGGCATCCTATACCAAACTGCAAGCAGACTTCGTTGCTAACCAAGACTTCTTGGGGTTTTGGACGGTCGACATCTGCCGGGAGGGTCACAGCCAGAGATCAGTTCCCCAGAAGAGACACAGCACACCTGAGAAGGTGCACCGGATGTACACCCAGAAAACTGAGTGGCAGGCCAAGGGAGGGGATAAGTCGCAGCCTTCAGTTGGGGGCAACCGCGCTCGCCAAGTACCTGGTCACCTGAGATGCTCGGACCTGGGAAAGGCGCAAAATGCAGGCCCAACTGAGTCTGCGCCTTTGTGGACTATCCGAGTACCTGAACCTGAGTGGCTTAGACCTGGGAAGTGCATTCAACCCAGGGCTGGCCTCAGGCTGTTCCCAGCAGAGCAACCTAGGGAAAGCACACATGCTATGAGAGGGGACAAACTCAGTGTGGCTGAGACATTGCGAGCAGTCAGTGTTATTTGTTTGCAGTGGTCCTCCCTCCCCACAGCATGACTAAACTGCTGCTGCTAAGTCGCTTCAGTCATGTCTGACTCTGTGCAATCCCATAGATGGCAGACCACCAGGATCCCCTGTCCCTGGGATTCTCCCGGCAAGATCATTGGAATGGGTTGCCATTTCCTTCTCCAATGCATGAAAGTGAAAAGTGAAAGTGAAGTGGTTCAGTCGTGTCCGACTCTTAGTGACCCCATGGACTGCAGCCCATCAGTCTCCTCCATCCATGGGATTTTCCAGGCAAGAGTGCTGGAGTGAGGTGCCATTGCCTTCTCCAGCATGACTGAACAAGTCAGCCTAAAAAAGTGCCCACCACCGCCCCCTTATGTCAGGGCAGAAATTAGACACTGAAGAGGCCAGCAAACAGAAGAAGCTAAAACAAACAGAGGGAACTGCCTTGGAAGAGACAGGTGCAATAGATTAAAACCCTGTAGTTAGCACCAACTACGTACGAAGGGCCATATAGATCTTGAGATGTATAAGCTGGATCAAGGAACTATCTGAAAATGAACTGACCCCACACTGTCCACAACACCACCAGAGAAAGTCCTAGATATATTTTTACTATTATAATTATTTAAATTAAAAAAAAACCTTTTAAATTTTAAATCCTTTATTACTCTTTTAATTTTCTTTTTTATAACCTACTATTAAGTAAGTAAGTGTTATTCGCTCAGTTGTGCCTGACCCTTTGTGACCCCATGGACTGCAGTCCTCTGTCCATGAGATTTTGCAAGCAAGGATACTGGAGTGGGTTGCCATTTCCTTCTCCAGGGGATCTTCCCAACCCAGGAATCGAACCCGGGTCTCCTGCACTGCAGGCAGATTCTTTACCAATAACCTACTATTACTTTGCAAAAAAAAATTTAAAAAAACACAATTTTTCTAAAGCAAACTTCATGTTTCATATATTTTATAATTTTTGTGATTTTGTTTTTTTTCTTTAATATTGTATTTTTGAGAATCCAACCTCTACTCTAGATTTTTAATCTTTGATTTTCGGTATTTGTTATCAACTTAGTACTTTTAAGAAGCCAATCTTCAGTAACCATTTTTCATTGGGAGAGAGATTACTGGCTGGATTGCTCTCTCCCCCTTTAGACTCTCCTTTTTCTCCACCAGGTCGCCTATATCTCCTCCGTCCCCCTTCTCTTCTAGACCCAACTCTGTGAAACTCTTTGTGTGTTCTGGACGGTGGAGAACACTTAGGGAAATGATTACAGGCTGGATCTGTCTCTCTCCTTTTGATTCCCCCCTTTATCCTCTTGGCCACCTCTGTCTCCTTCCTCCCTCTTCTCTTCTCTGTATAACTCTGTGAACATCTCTGAGCATTCCAGACTGTGGAGAGAACATAAGGAAGTGATTCCTGGCTAGCTTGCTGTCCCTTCCTTTGCTGTCTCCTCTTTTGTTTCCACCTCTTCTTCTCCTGGTCACCTGTATCGTCCTTCTCCCTCTTATCTTCTCCATGTAACTCTGTGAACCTCTCTGGGTGTCCCTCACTGTGGAGACACTTTTCATCTTTAACCTAGATGTTTATAATTGGTGTTGTATAGATGGAGAAGTCTTGAGGCTACTGAAAGAATAAGACTGAAAACCAGAGGCAGGAGGCTTAAGTCCAAGTCCTGAGAATACCAGAACACTTCTGACTCCAGGGAACATTAATCAATAGGAGCTCATCAAACTCTTCCATACCTACACTGAAACCAAGCACCACACAAGGGCCAACAAGTTCCAGAGCAAGACATACCAAGCACATTCTCTAGCAACACAGGAACATAACCCTGAACTTCAATATATAGGCTGCCCAAAGTCACACCAAACAGACTGACATCTCATAACTCATTACTGTACACTTCATTGCACTCCAGAGAGAAGAAATCAAGCTCCACCTACCAGAACACCGACACAAGCTTCCCTAACCAGGAAGCCTTGACAAGCCACCTGTACAACCCAACCCACAGTGAGGAAACTCCACAAGAAAGAGAACACCATAAACTGCCAAAATACAGAAAGGCCACCCAAAACACAGAAATATAAACAAGATGAAAAGGCAGAGAAATACCCAACAGGTAAAGGAACAGGATAAATGTCCACCAAACCAAACAAAAGAGGAAGAGATAGGGAATCGACCTGATAAAGAATTCCAAGTAATAATAGTGAAAATGATCCAAAATCTTGAAAATAAAATGGAGTTAAAGATAAATAGCCTGGAGACAAGGATTGAGATGAAGCAAGAAAGGTTTAACAAGGACTGAGAAGAAATTTAAAAAGAGTCAATCTATAAAGAATAATGCAATAAATGAGATCAAAAACACTCTGGAGGGATCCAACAGTAGAATAACTGAGGAAGAAGATAGGATAAGTGAGGTAGAAGATAGAATGGTAGAAATAAAAGAAACAGAGAGAAAAAAAATTAAAAGAAATGAGAGAAATGAGGACAATCTCAGAGACCTCTGGTACAATGTTAAATGCCACAACATTCAAATCAGAGGAGTCCCAGAAGAAGAAGAAAAAAAGAAAGACCATGAGAAAATACTTGAGGAGATAATAGTTGAAAACTTTCCTAAAATGGGGGAGGAAATAATCACCCAAGTCCAAGAAACCCAGAGAGTCCCAAACAGTGTAAACCCAAGGAGAAACACCCCAAGACACATATTAATCAAATCAACAAAAATCAAACACAAAGAACAAATATTAAAAGCAGCAAGGGGAAAACAACAAATAACACACAAGGGGATTCCCATAAGGATAACAGCTGATCTTTCAATAGAAACTCTTCAGGCCAGGAGCGAATGGGAAGACATACTTAAAGTGATGAAAGAAAATAACCTACAGCCCAGATGACTGTACCCAGCAAGAATCTCATTCAACTATGAAGGAGAAATCAAAAGCTTTCCAGACAAGCAAAAGCTGAGAGAATTCAGCACCACCAAACCAGCTCTCCAACAAATTCTAAAGGATATTATCTAAACAGGAAACAAAAAGGGTGTATAAACTCGAATGCAAAATAATAAAGTAAATGGAAATAGGATCATACTTATCAATAATTACCTTAAACATACATGGGTTGAATGCCCCAACCAAAAGACAAAGACTGGCTGAATGGATACAAAAACAAGACCCCCTATATATGTTGTCTACAAGAGACCCACCACCAAACAGGTAACACATACAGACTGAAAGTGAAGGGCTGGAAAAAGTTATTCCATGCAAATAGAGACCAAAAGAAAGCAGGAGTAGCAACACTCATATCAGATAAAATAGACTTTAAAACAAAGGCTGTGAAAAGAGACAAAGAAAGACACTACATAATGATGAAAGGATCAATCCAAGAAGAAGATATAACAATTATAAATATATGTGCACCCAATATAGGAGCACCGCAATATGTAAGACAAATGCTAACAAGTATGAAAGGGGAAATTAACAATAACACAATAATAGTGAGAGACTTTAATACCCCACTCACATCTATGGCCAGATGAACTGAACAGAAAATTAACAAAGAAACACAAACTTTAAATGATACAATAGACCAGTTAGAACTAATTGATATGTATAGGACATTTCACCCCCAAACAATGAATTTCACCTTTTTCTCAAGTGCACACAGAATCTTTTCCAGGATAGATCACATCCTGGGCCATAAATCTAGCCTTGGTAAATTAAAAAAATTTGAAATCATTCCAAGCATCTTTTCTGACCACAATGCTGTAAGAGTAGATCTCAATTAGAGGAGAAACACTATTAAAAATTCCAACATATGGAGGCTGAACAACACGCTGCTGAATAACCAACAAATCACAGAATAAATCAAAAAAGAAATCAAAATATGCATAGAAAGGAATGAAAACAAAAACACAGCAACCCAAAACTGGTGAGACACTGTAGAAGCAGTGCTAAGAGGAAAGTTCATAGCAATACAGGCATACCTCAAGAAACAAGAAAAAAGTCAAATAAATAACCTAACTCTACACCTAAAGCAACTAGAAAAGGAAGAAATGGCGAACCCCAGGGTTAGTAGAAGGAAAGAAATCTTAAAAATTAGGGCAGAAATAAATGGAAAAGAAACAAAAGAGACCATAGCAAAAATCAACAAAGCCAAAAGCTTAAAAAAAAAAAAAAGCCAAAAGCTGGTTCTTTGAAGGGATAAATAAAATTGACAAACCATTAGCCAGATTCATCAAGAAACAAAGGGAGAAAAATCAAATCAATAAAATTAGAAATGAAAATGGAGGCAGTCCTAAGATGGTGGAGGAATAGGACGGGGAGACCAATTTCTCCCCGACAAATTCATCAAAAGAACATTTCAACGCTGAGTAAATTCTACAAAACAACTTCTGAATGCTGGCAGAGAACATCAGGCACCCAGAAAAGCATATCATCGTCTTCAAAAATAGGTAGGAAAAATATAAAAGATGAAAAAAGAGACAAAGGAGGTAGGGAGGGAGCTCCGTCCTGGGAAGGAAGTCCCATCCCGGGAAGAGAGTCTTAAAAAGAGAGGTTTCCAAACACCAGGAAACACTCTCGCTGCAGAGTCTGTGGTGAGCCTTGGAAACACAGAGGGCAACATAACAGGGAGGAAAAATAAATAAATAATTAAAACCAACAGATTACGAGCCCAACGGTAACTCCCCCAGTGGAGAAGCAGCACAGACACTTGCATGCACCACTAGCAAGTGGGGGCTGGGCAAGGAGGCGCGGGCTGCAGTGCTTTTTAAGAATCGGGCTGGAATACCCTGAGTGTAACCAGAGCAAACTAACTTGGGCTAGCATACCAGACTGTGGGATAGCTACCATACGAAAAGCTCTAACATAAGACACTGCCAGGACCGCGCACAGAACAAAGGATGGAACAGAAATAGCCAGCTGCATACCATCCCCCTCCAGTGACAGGAAACCAGAGCCATAAGGGCTGGAAAGGGGCAATTGCAGCCGTGGAGAGACTTCACCTACCAAACTGCAAGCAGGCTTCTTTGCTAAGACTTCTTGGGGTCCTCGACAGTCACCATCCAGCTCACAAGGGATGCCAGCGGTACACCCAGAAAACTGAGCAGAAGGGACAGGAAAGGTAATAAGTCACAGCAACTGCATTCGCCAAACACCTGAGCTACTCGGTCCTGGGAAGGGCACAAAACGCAGGCCCAACTGAATCTGCACCTCTGAGGGCTACCTGAGAGCTGAGCCTGAGCAGCTTAGACCGGGGAGGTGCATGCAGCCTAGGGCTGGCCTCAGACGGTTCTGTAAAGTGGGGTTTTGTTACTTAAAGTGGAAAAAGAGTTCACGAGTGTCTTGGAAGAGATCCTATCTAGTGTAGGACCCGGTATTTAGATCGGAACCATTTAAGTTTTTTTATCTTTAGTAAGGTTCGTAAAAAAGACTAGTATTACGTAATTCTAATCTAGAGTTAATGTCCTCTTTTTGATAATTTTTAAGGTTGTATACCTCCGACTTGTTCTGTGAAGACTTATTGGTTGTTTAGTGTCTTCTTTAGTTTCTTCTTTAGTTTTATACGTATCTTCACTTACTTTTACTTTTGTGTTGTTGGGGTTTGGACACCCTGTGATATTTTCGTCACGATTCTCCTTTCAAGTATCGTTATGTCCGTATGGAGTTCTTTATTCTTTTTTCAGTTTATTTATTGGATTGAGATGTGGATTTCGTTGATCTTTTCCTTCTTAACCTCTTGGGGTCTCAATCATCTTCCTTTCTTTAGAATTTTTAATCCCGTCTTTATTTACGTTTTCTTTGTTTTCTCTGGTATCATTTTTAGTTGTTTCGGTTTTCGACCAAGAAACTTTTATAATTATTTTAACTCTTTGGTAATCGGTCTGAGTAGTTCTTTGTTTCCCTCTTTTTAGTTTAGTTATTTAATCTTTACTTTTACCTCTCTGGTGTTGTCTGTTGTCTCTTTATGTTTCCTAGTATTCTCTGATGATAGTCGTTAATATACGGTTATTTTACCTGTTGCACCTTCTTTACCTGTTTAAGAATCTTTATATGTTTAAGGGTTTTGACTTGGTCAGTCTTTATCTTTTAGAATTGTCTGGGTAGTGTTCGTACCTTTAACTTTGACATTAGTGTTTAGAAGGTCGTTTGGTTTTGGGTCCAGGTCTGTCGAAGTGTCGACTTAAGATGGTTTTTAAATCTCTTCTCGATTGTGGATAGGATGAATTTGAGAAGGTCTTTAAACGTCTCCTTTCATTTGAAGGTTTGAGTAAGATACTCCGGTGGTAGTGAAATTATATTTTTGGACTGTTTCTACCGTGTTTTTTTTCTTTTGATGTCCGGTTATAGTGACTACTTGTATCTCCGTTTTTATGAATTGTTTTAAGATCGTTAGTCTTAGGTCGTTGGGTAATTTTCTAGTATGTGGTACTGGTTCACTCGAAATATGGTCCCTACGTTCCTAAGAAGTTATAGACGTTTAGTTAGTTACATTAAGTGTAAATGTTTAACTTTTTATTTTCGGTATACTAATAGAGTTATCTACGTCTTTTCGGAAACTGTTTTAAGTTGTAGGTAAATACTATTTTTGACAGGTCTTTCGTCCTTGTCTTCCTTGTATGGAGTTGTATTATTTTTCGATATATACTGTTTGGGTGTCGTTTGTAATAGGAGTTACCATTTTTTTACTTTCGTAAAGGGGATTTCAGTCCTTGTTCTGTTCCCACGGGTGAAAGTGGTGATGATAAGTTGTATCAAGACCTTCAAAACCGTTGTCGTTAGTTTCGTCTTTTACTTTATTTTCCTTAGGTTTAACCTTTTCTTCTTCATTTTGAGAGTGACAAACGTCTACTGTACTAGGAGATGTATCTTTTGGGATTTTTGAGGTGGTCTTTTAATGATCTCGATTAGTTACTTATATCATTTCAACGTCCTATATTTTAGTTGTCTGTCTTTAGAGAACGTAAGGATATGTGATTATTACTTTTTTGTCTTTTTCTTTAATTCCTTTGTTAAGGTAAGTGGTAACGTTGTTTTTATTATTTTATGAATCTTTATATAGATGGATTTCTTTGATTTCTGGATATATATCTTCTGATCTTTTGTAACCACTTTCTTTAGTTTCTCCTGTGATTATTAACCTCTTTATATGGTACAAGTACCTAATCTTCTTAGTTATATCACTTTTACTCATATGATGAGTTTCGTTAGATGTCTAAGTGACGTGAGGGATAGTTAGATGGTCCCCATAAAAAGGGTCTCGATCTTGTTTATTAAAGTGTTAAACATACCCTTATGTTTTTTTGGAGCTTATCGGTTTCGATAGAACTCTTTCTTCTTACCTTGACCTCCTTAGTTAGACGAACTGAAGTCCGAGATGTTGTTTCGTTGTCAGTAGTCCTGTCATACCATGACCGTATTTCTGTCTTTATATCTAGTTACCTTGTTTTATCTTTCGGGTCTCTATTTAGATGTGTGGATACCTGTGGAATAGAAACTGTTTCCTCCGTTCTTATATGTTACCTAATTTCTGTTAGAGAAATTGTTCATCACGACCCTATGGACCAGTGGGTGAAAATTTTCTTACTTTGATCTTGTGAAAGATTGTGGTATGTGTTTTTATTTGAGTTTTCACTAATTTCTAGATTTACATTCTGGTCTTTGATATTTTGAGGATCTCCTCTTGTATCCGTTTTGTGAGAGTCTGTATTTAGTGTCGTCCTAGGAGATATAAAGTGGAGGATCTTATGACCTTTCTTTTCGTTTTTATTTGTTTACCCTAGATTAATTTTAAATTTCGAAGACGTGTTGTTTCCTTTGATATTCGTTCCACTTTTCTGTCGGAAGACTCACCCTCTTTTATTATCGTTTACTTCGTTGACTGTTTGTTGATTAGAGTTTTTATATGTTCGTTGAATACGTCGAGTTAAGGTCTTTTTATTTGCTGGGTTAGTTTTTTACCCGGTTCCTTGATTTGTCTGTAAAGAGGTTTCTTCTGTATGTCTACCGATTCTTTGTGTACTCTTCTACGAGTTGTAGTGAGTAATAGTCTCTTTACGTTTAGTTCTGGTGTTACTCCATGGTAAAGTGTGGTCAGTCTTACCGACGTTAAGTTTTCAGATGTTCGTTATTTACGACCTCTCCCACACCTCTTTTCCCTTGGGAGAATGTGATAAACACCCTTACGTTTAATCATGTCGGTGATACCTCTTGTCACACCTCTAAGGAATTTTTCGACCTTTAACTTGACGGAATACTGGGTCGTTAGGGTGACGATCCGTATGTGTGGCTCCTTTGGTCTTAATTTTCTCTGTGTACATGGGGTTACAAGTTGCGTCGTGACAAGTATTATCGGTCCTGTACCTTCGTTGGATCTACAGGTAGTCGTCTGCTTACCTATTCTGACGACACTATGTATATGTGTTACGTCATAATGAGTCAGTAATTTTTCTTATGTAAACTTAGTCAAGATTACTCCACCTATTTTGACCTCGGCTAATATGTCTCACTTCATTTGGTCTTTCTTTTTGTGGTTTATTCATATGATTGTGTATATATACCTTAAATCCTACTACCATTACTATTTGGACATACACTTTGTCGTTTTCTCTGTGTCTACATCTTGTCTGAAAACCTGAGACACCCTCTCCTTCTCCCACCCTACTAAACCCTCTCACCGTAACTTTGTACATATGATAGTACATTCTTTACTTAACGGTCAGATCCAAGCTATGTCCTTTGTCCTACGAACCCCGACCACGTGATACTACTGGGTCTCTCTACTATACTCCTCTCTCCACCCTCCCCCAAGCCCTAACCCTTGAGTACATGTGGGCACCTCCTAAGTACAGTTACATTCCGCTTTGGTTATGTCATAACATTTCATTTTAATTTTTTTTTTTTATCCTTCACTTTCTCCTCTCACTTTTTCAACAGAATTTCGAGTTGTAAGCCTTTTGATTCTAGTACCGTAAACCAGGGTAGTGAAGTACCCTTTGTCTACCCCTTTGTCACCTTTGTCACAGTCTGAAATAGAAAAACCCGAGGTTTTAGTGACGTCTACCACTAACGTCGGTAATTTAATTTCCTGCGAATAAGGAACCTTCTTTTCAATAGTGGTTGGATCTATCGTATAAGTTTTCGTCCCTGTAATGAAACGGTTGTTTCCAGGCGGATCAGTTCGGATACCAAAAACGTCATCAGTACATACCTATACTCTCAACCTGACACTTCTTACGACTCACGGCTTCATAACTACGAAAACTTGACACCACAACCTCTTCTGAGAACTCTCAGGGAACCTGACGTTCCTCTAGGTTGGTCAGGTAAGATTTCCTCTAGTCAGGACCCTAAAGAAACCTTCCTTACTACGACTTCGACTTTGAGGTCATGAAACCGGTGGAGTACGCTTCTCAACTGAGTAACCTTTTCTGAGACTACGATCCTCCTTAACCCCCGTCCTCCTCTTCCCCTTCTGTCTCCTACTCTACCGACCTACCGTAGTGACTGAACTACCTACACTCAAACTCACTTGAGGCCTTTAACCACTACCTGCCCTCCGGACCGCACGACGTGAAGTACCCCAGTGTTTCTTAGCCTGTGCTGACTCGCTGACTTGACTTCACTTGTTGTGAAACCAATATTAAAATCAAAAGATTTTATTTTTCCTACAAAGGTCGTAGATATCCCTTCAATAGACTGTCATGTCAAAGTAGATTAGTCTCATCGTTGTCTATACCGTCGGTTGTGAGTGTCTTGTGAGAGGGGACTGGAGAGAAGAGTACTTTACCATGTCACAAAGGATCCACACAGAAATCTTTCGAGACTTTTACGTCCTTTTGTACATAGACACTTGGGTCCTTTACCTATAATATAGTTTTCTTCATAAAAGAGTGTCACTTTCGACCAATCAATGTCCGAGTTTCAACGGGCTTTTTTTGTATGACCAAGTAAAAAGAGAAGTAATTGTGTTGTCGAAACCAGTTTCAAAACCCATAAAATTTTAGTTGTCCAGTGAACGGTAAAGCATGACCTTTCAGTATACTATCATCGTAGTGGATTAGTCACATTGTTGGTCATAACCATCAGTTGTGAGTGTCTTGTGACAGAGGACTTCAGAGAAGAATACTTATCCATGTTGTATAGCATCCTCAAAGAAATGTATTGAGACTTTAAAAACACTTGGACCTTTAACCTCGGGCTAACGTTTTCTTCAACAAAGGTGACACTTTCGACCTCTCAAAGCCGGAGTTTGGACGGTCTTTCTGTGTGATCGAATAAAAAGAGACGTAATGTTGTAGAAACCAATTCAAAAACTAATAAAACTTAAGTTACCCGACGAACGGTGAAGAAAGACTCTTCAGTAAACTGTCATGTCAAAGTGGATAAGTCCCATTTTGACATACCATCAGTTATGAGTGTCTTGTGAGATACGACTGTAGAAAAGAGTACCTTACCATGTATTATAACTTCTCCCTTTCAATTTTAAAATGTATTGGAGGAAGAGGACGACGACGACAGTGAGTCGAACGGGGAATGTTTCAGATCTAGTGTATTCAGTATGTCAGAGTCTTTCACCCCTGAACGTTATGATCCTTGACCTCAAATAGAGTGAGTGGGAACAGAACGAGAAACATTAGTGAGTCGGGGACATTTGGACGAATTAGAACGGACAGATTCGGTCCGTGGGGGAGGGGTAGAAATGACGGCAAGGGTACACGTGTTTTGGGGAATCAAATTTGGTCGGATAATTGTCGATCACGACGGATGACATCAGACAGATATTTTTGAGACATTAGGGAAACAAGTCCCGAGTCTCGAACCTCACAATTGAGGAGAACAGGACGACCGTATTATTTGGACTCAAGAGGTTGATAAGTTCACATCACGACCCAAAGAGTTCATAACCAAAGACGTTGTCATAATATCCTCATAGAAATGTGTCGAGACTTTGACATCACTTTGCACAAAAACTCTTGACTCCTTAACCCCGGACTAACGTTTTTTTCATAAAAGGTTGAGACTTTCGATCTAACAATGTCGAAGTGTGGAGGGTCTTTTTGTATGACTAAGTAGTAAGAAAAGTAATGTTGTTGCTGAAACCAGTGCTATAAATTAAAAGACTTATTTTCATACATAGACTGAAGAACAACCCTTCAGTAGACCGTCAAAGTGGATCAGTCTTATTGTTGTGTATACCGTCAGTTGTGAGTGTCTTGTGAGAGTGAACTATAGAAAAGTTTACTATACCATGTCACACCGGATGTACGTAGAAATATGTTGAGACTTTGTCGGTCCTTCGTACGAAAACACTTCAACCTTTAACCCGTGAATACCATTCAAATATAAAAGGTGGACACTTTTGACCTATTAACGTCAGAGGTTGGACGGTTTTTTTGTCTGACCAAGTAAAAAGAGAATTAATGTCGTCGTCGACAACTATCGAATATCACTTGTTTCAGTCTAATTATTAGAGACTTCTTCTTCTAAATCGAAACCCTGGTCCCTGGTCCGTACTAATGGAATCTCCAAAACACATCGTCTCAAAATAATTTCATATTTTTCTCTGTCTCTTGTATCTGTATACAGATACAGAAGACTGTATCTGTAGTCTTCCCCCTGTCTCTGACGGGGGAACGATCAGAAATCTACCTACAAAATATAGACAATATTTCGATAATTGGTCTATCTCTGTGTAGTTTCGACTGTCACAAAGTGGTCCGGGGAGAGGGTGTTTACGTAAAAACTATATCCTATCGTGTTCCACACAGTAGGGGGTCTGTATTTTGTTAACTATACTTATGACTAAACAATTCGATAATAGTCGGGTTCCAAACTCTTTTCTTTTTTTCAATCAGAATCCACCTTGGTAAAACTTCTTTCCGTTTAAGGTTTCGTTTATGTATCAAAGTAATTGTATCGAATTCATTTTGTAAAGGTATTCTTTTTGTATAACCAATCGAGTTTCAAACTCTTTTAAATTCAAGGTTACTTTGGTCCACAACGGTACGTTGTGTCTTAAAATTCTCTATAAACATCGGATACAGGAGGTAAACCTCTGGGGACCGGAAGGACGGAGAATGGGAGAGTGAAAGCAGTTACAAAGTCAAAAGATTTCTTTGTCCAACGAAAGGTGAAGAACGAGAAGTCTTCAGTGGACTGTTATGGTAAAGTGTGTTAGACCCATTCTTGTCCGTACCGACAGTTGTGAGTTTCTTATGAGAAAGGACTGGAGAAAAGAGTACCTTACCATGTAACAAAGGATCTATACAGAAATGTTTCGAGACTTTTACGTCCCTTTAAACAAACACACTTGGACCATTCATCCCGGACTAACTTTTCCTTCATAAAAGGGTAACACTTACGACATATCAACGTCGGACTTTGGATGGTCTTTTTTTTGTGTTTTGTGGCACAAAGTAAAAAGAGAAGTAATGTTGTCGTCGAAACCGGTTCAAAAACTCAATAGACTTTCGTTGTCCGACGAACGGTGAAGAAGACCCTTCAGTAGATTGTCATGTTAAAGTGGATAAGTCTCATTGTTGACCATATCATCAGTTGTAACTGTCTTGTGTGAGAAGACTGTACAAAAGAGTACCTTACCAAGTTTACAGGATCCTCACAGAAATGTGTCAGACTTTGACGTCCATTTGTATAAAAACACTTGGACCCTTAACCCCGGACTACCATTTTCTTTATAAAAGGGGGCCACTTTGGACTTATGAGCGTCGTAATTTGAAAGGTCTTTTTGTGTGACCAAGGAAAAAGAGAAGTAAAGTTATTGTCGAAACCAGTTTAAAGACACAAAAGCTTTCTTTGTCCGAAGAACAGTGAAGAATGACCCTTTAGTGGACTATCATGGTAAAGTGGTCAAGTCTTTTGTTGTCAATACCGTCAGTCGTGAGTTTATTGTGCATTGGATTGGAGAAAAGTGTAACTTACCATGACATAAAAGATCCATATAGAAATGTTTCGAGACTTTAACGTCCCTTTGAACCGAAAACACTTGGTCCTTTAACCCCGGACTACGATTTTGTTCATAAAGGGTTGACTACAAAAAGTAATGTTGTCGTAGAAAACTATTAGTGTCGGATTTTGAACGGTCTTTTTTTTATCGGGACCAAGTAAAAGGAAAAGTAATGTTGTCGAAACCAGTGTAAAAACTCAAAAAACTTTCTTTGTCTGACGAACGGTAAAGAAGGACCCTTCAGTAGTCTGTCATGTAAAAATGAATTAGTACCATAGATCTCCATACCGTCATTTCTGAGTGTCTTGTAATAGTGGGCTGATTAAAAAAGTATTTTACCATATCACACAGGCTCCACACAGAAATGTGTCGACACTTTGACGACCCTTCTTACAAAAACACTTGGACACTTAACCCCGGACAACCCTTTTTTTCATAAAGAGGGGTCACTTTGGACTTATCAACGTTTGATTTTGAACGGTCTTTTTGTGTGACCGAGTAAAAAGAGAAGTAATGTTGTCGTCGAAACCATTACTAAAACTCGTAAGACTTTATTTTTCCTACAAAAACTGAAGTACGACCCTTCGGTTGACTGTCATGACTAAGTGGATTAGTCACATTTTTGTCCATATCGTCAGTTGTGAGTGTCTTATACGAGGACTGTGAAAAGGAGTACCTTACCATATCACACAACTTCTACACAGAAGTGTTTAAAGAATTTGTCGGTCCTTCGTACGGAAAAACTTGAACGTTTAACCCGGGAAAAACATTTTGGATATAAAAGGTGGACACCTTCGACCTATTAATATCGAAGTATGAACATTCTTTTTTCGGTGACCAAGTAAAATGAGAAGTAATGGTGTCGAAACCAGTTCAAAAAACTCAAAAGACTTTCTTTGTCCGACAAACGGTAAAGAATAACCTTTCGGTAGACTGTGATGTCAAAGTGGTTTAGTCCCATTGATCTCTATGCCGTCAGTTGTCAGTGTCTCGTGAGAAGGGACTGGTCAAAAGAGTATTTTACCATGTCACATAGGATCCACACAGAAACATGTTGAGACACCGTCGGTCCTTTGTACGAAAACACTTGTACCCTTAACCCTGGAATACCATTTTCGTCATAAAAGGTGGAAACCTTCGAGCTATTAACGTCGGGGTCTGGACGGTCTTTTTGTGTGTTTAAGTAAAGAGAGAAGTAATGTTGTTGTCAAAACCAGTTCAAAAGTTCAAAAGACTTTCTTTGACCGATGAACGATGAAGAACGACCCTTCATTAGACTCTTATGTTTTAGTAAATTAGTCCATTTGTTGTCCATACCGTCAGTTGTGAGTTTCTTGTGTAAGAGGACTGAAGAAAAGAGTACCTTACCATGTAACACAGGGTCCTAACACAAATGTGTCGAGATTTTGACGTGTCTTTGAACGACCCTTTAGTATGTTGACATGTAAAAGTGGATTAATCTCATCGATCTCCATACCGTCAGTTATGAGTGTTTTGTGGGAGAGGACTAAATAAAAGAGTAATTTACCATGTCACACAGGACCCACACAGAAATGTGTCGACATTTGGACGACCCTTTGTACAAAAACACATGGACTCCTAACCACGGACTACCGTTTTTTTAATATAAGAGGGTCACTTTCGACCTATCAACGTCGGAATTTAAACGGTTTTCTAGTGTGACCAAGTAAAGAGAGACGTAATGTCGTTATCGAAACCAGATCAAAAACTCACAAGACCTTCTTTGTCCGAAGACGGTGAAGAATGACCTTTAAGTAGTCTACCATGTCTGAGTGAATAGTTCCATTGGTCTCCCCATAGTCAGTTGTGAGGGTCTTGTCACAGAAGACTGTATAAAAAAGTACCTTACCGTGTAATACAGGTTCCTCATAGAAATGTGTCGAGACTTTGACGTCCCTTTGTACCAAAATACTTGGACCCTTAACCCCAGAGAACACTTTCCTACACAAAAGGTGATCACATTATAAACGTCTGAATGTGAACGGTCCTTTTGTGTGACCTAGTAAAGAGAGACATAATTTTGTTTACTAAACTAGTACTATAACTCAAAAGACTTTATTTTTCATACGTAGACTGAAGTCCGACCCTTCAGTAGACCGTCATGTTGAAGTGGATTAGTATCACTTTTGTCCATACCGTCAGTCGTGAGTGTCTCGTGAGAGGGGACTGTAGAAAAGAGTACCTTACAATGTTAGATAGTATCTATACAGAAAAAATTTTCAAATAAATAACAAATTAATTTCCTACTAACGAAATCTCTTAAAACAACAAAAGACAGTTTGTAGTTCTAAGTCGGCATCCATTAGGGTACAGGGGAGAGAGGACTTGAAGTGAGGTAGAACGAGGGGTAGGGTGAGAAGATCTAACAATGTCTCGGAGACAAACTAAAGGGATTTAGTATGACGTTTCAGAGTAACCGATAGATAAAATGTATATCATGACATTCGAAGGTACAATGAGAGAGGTATGTAAAGTGAGAGGGGACGGGGGAAAGAGGGGTACAGGTATCCAGACAAATGAGACAAAGTGATAACGACGGGACATTTATTTAAGTCATGGTAGATAGATATAAGGTATATACACACAATCATGTACTAAAAAACAAAAGTGAAAGACTAAAGGAAGTGAGACATTTTATCCGAGATTTAAACAGTTGGAGTAATCTTGTCTGAGTTCACACCAGGAAAATACCGATTTATTGTGAGGTCTGGTGGACTGTACGGAGGACTCTTTAGGCATACGTTGAGTTCTTTGTTGTTAATTTTGGTCTGTACTTTTTTGTCTGACCAAGGTTTAACCTTTTCCTCATGTAGTTCCGACATACAACAGTGACACCAATAAATTCAATATACGAATAAATTGAATTTACTCTTTGTGACCCGACCTACTTCGTGTTCGACCTTAGTTCTAATGGTCCTCTTTATAGTTATTGAAGTCTATATGTTTACTGTGATGGGAGTGCCGTCTTTCACTTCTCCTTGATTTTTTAGGGGGAATACTACCACTTTCTCCTCTCACTTTTGCAACCGAATTTTGACTTGTAAGTCTTTTGTTTCTGGTACCGTAGACCAGGGTTATGAAGTACGTTTATTTACCCCTTTGTCACTCTCTGAATTAAAACTCAAGTCAAGTCAAGTCAACGAGTCAGCACAGACTGAGAAACGCTGGGGTACTTAGCGTCGTGCGGTCCTGAGGGACAGATAGTGGTTGAGGGTCTCAAGTGAGTTTGTGTACAGGTAGCTCAACCACTACGGTAGGTCGGTAGAGTAGGAGACAGCAGGGGAAGAGGAGGGAAGGGGTTAGGGAGGATCGTAGTCTCAGAAAAGGTTAATCAGTTTATAAGGTACTCCACCGGTTTCATGACCTCAAAGTCGAAATCGTAGTCAGGAAGGTTACTTGTGGTTCCTGATTAGAGGAAATCTTACCTAACTAACTTAGAGGAACGTTAGGTTCTCTAAGAGTTCTCAGAAGAGGTCTGCTGTCAAGTTTTCGTAGTTAAGAAGCCACGAGTCGAAAGAAATGTCAAGTTGAGAGTATAGGTATGTACTGGTGACCTTTTTGGTGACCCCCTGAGGTTTTAGTGACGTCTACTACTGACGTCGGTACTTTAATTTTCTGTGAACGAGGAACTTTCTATTCAATACTGGTTGGATCTGTCGTATAAGTTTTCGTCTCTGTAATGTAACGGTTGTTTCCAGACAGATCAGTTTCGATGCCAAAAAGGTGATCAATACATACCTACACTCTCGACCTGACTCGTGACTTCATAACTACGAAAACTTGACACCATAACCTCTTCTGAGAACTTTCAGGGAACCTGAAGTTCCTCGAGTTTGGTCAGGTAGGATTTCCTTCGATCAGGACTTATAAGTAACCTTTCTGACTACGACTTCGACTTTGAAACCGAAGGACTACGCTTCTTGACTGAGTAAGCTTTTCTGGGACTATGACCCTTTCTAACTTCCGTCCTCCTCTTCCCCTACTTTGTACTACTCTACCAACCTACTGTAGTGAATGAGTTACCTGTACTCAAACTCATTCGAGACCCTCAACAACTACCTGTCCCTTCGGACCACACGACGTCAGGTACCCTAGTGTTTCTTAACCCGTACTGTCTCCCTGACTTGACTTGACTTATGAGGTGACATATGTACACGGTGTCAAAGAAATAAGTAAGAAGGTAGTCACCCGTAGATTCAACGAAGGTACAAGACCGATAACCTTTATCGTGACGTTACTAGTCACTCCATGTACACAGAAAGAGTCAAAATCGAAGGAATCCCATACACGGATCATCACCCTAACGACCCGGTATACCTCTAAATTAAGGTTCAAAAAATTCCTTAGTGGTATGTTTAGATGGTATTACCGACATAGTTAAATTTAAGGGTACTCGTTACATTCTCCTAAGGGAAAAGAGGTGTGGGAGAGGTCGTAAATAAGAAAGACCTTAAAAACAACTACCGGTAAGACTAATAACACTCCACGAAAGATTGACATCAAAACTAAACGTAAAGAGATTATTACTCACTACAACTCGTAGAAAAGTACATAAACAATCAGAAGACATACAGAAGAAATTTCTTTACAGATAAATCCAGAAAAAGTGTGAAAAAGTAACCCAACAAACAAAAAGACCATAACTCAACATACTCGACGAACATATAAAACCTTTAATGAAGAAACGGTCAACAAACGATAATAAAAGAGGGAAAGACTCCCTACAGAAAAGTGGAACAAACATCAAAGGAAAAAACACGTCTTCGAAAATTCAAATTAATCCAGGGTGAACAAATAAAACAAAAGTAAAGGTAATGAGAACCTCCACTCATTATCTCCTAGAACGAAGCTACGGTAGCTCGCAAGACGGATACAAAAGAAGATTACAAAATATCAAAGACCAGAGTGTAAATCCAGAAATTAGGTCAAACTCAAATACATACCGTAATTATTCACAAGATTAAAGTAACAAAATGTACATCGACAGGTCAAAAACGTCGTGGTAAATAACTTTTCCGATAGAAATGGGGTAACATATAAGAACGTAGGAAACAGTTTTTATTACATGGGTATCCACGAACCCAAATAGAGACCGGAGAGGTATAACAAGGTAACAAGATATAAAGACAAAAACACAGTCATGGTATGACAGTACTACTGACATCGAAACATAATATCAGACTTTAGTCCTTCCAACTAAAAAGGTCGAGGTGAAAAGAAAGAGTTCGGTTGAAACCGATAAACCCCAGAAAACACAAAGGTAAACTTAACACTGTAATAACAAAATCTAGACACTTTTACGGTAACCATTAAACTATCCCTAGTGTAACTTAGACATCTAACGGAAACCATCATGTCAGTAAAAGTGTTATACCTAAGAAGATGGGTCCTTGTACCCTATAGAGAGGTAGACAAATACAGTAAAACCTAAAGAAAGTAGTCACAGAATATTAAAAGACATATGTCAAGAAAACAGAGGAATCAAACCAAATAAGGAACCATAAAAAAAAAGAAACAACGTTACCACTTACCCTAACTAAGGAATTAAAGAGAAAGACTAAAAATAACAATCATATATCCTTACGTTCACTAAAGACACATAACTGGAACATAGGACGTTGGAACTATTTAAGTGACTAACCGAAATCATTACAAGACTATCAAAGAAAAACCAAAAGATCCATATCATAGTACAGTAGACGTTTGTCACTTAAAATGGGGAAGAAAAACCTAGACTTAAGGAAAATAAATAAAAAGATGAGACTAACGGTATCACTCCTGAAGGTTTTGATACGACCTATCATCACCAATTTGACCTGTGGGAACAGAATAAAGACTATAATCTCACTTACGAAAACCAAAAAGTGGTAACTCTTATTACAAACGACACCTGAATAGTATATACCAGAATTGATACAACTCCATCCAAGGAAGATACGGGTAAAAACTTCGTGAAAATACCCACGACTTAAAACAGTTTCTGAAAAAGACGTAGATAACCCTACCAGTATACGAAAAATAGTAAGTTAAACAATTAACCCACATAGCATAACTAACTAAACATATATAACATCTTAGGAACGTAGGGACATTATTTGAACTGAACTAGTAACCCTTTCCAACAACAACTGGGTACTTTTCTGTGAGTCTAAGAACCGGAGACCTCCTCTTCTTAAGTTAGACCTCGGTTTCTGTTCCGAACTACTGAGTTTCGAAAACGTATTATTTCAAAATAATTTCATATTTCCTCTATATCTTTCGAAGAATGTATACGTAGTCTTCCTCCGTCTTTCTCATTGGGGGACGATCAGAAGTCGACCCACAATATATCAGTGATCGTCAGACTATTACTTTCTTTCCTTACAGAATTTTGAGTCTTACCGTGGTCCGGGTAGTAGGTAATCTACATAAAACCCTATTAGAGTCGTGGTCTGCTAAGTTGGGTCCGGTATTTTGTTAACTGAACTTAGAACATCTTCCCGTCTAATGGTATGTTCATCAAAGAGAATGTATCTAATCCCCTTGTTATAGACTCATATTGTATTACCAACCAGTTCATCCAAGACTCGGTAATCCACCTTGGCTGAACTTCTGTCTCAGACCCTATTTACGTGTCTTTTGATTGTATCGAAGTCCGTTTGTAAAGGTATTCTTTTTACGTAACCAATCGAGTTCCAAACCCTTATCAATTGAAGTCTACTCTGGTCTACAGTAATACCGTTGTGTCATAAAATTCCCTTTGGAAGAAAATTTAAACATATCTCTTCTTTTTTTTTTTATAACGATCAAACAAAGGAAGACGGTGAATTCTCTCTATTTCTACGGATTGTGCACGTCGGATAAAGGAGGCAAACCTCTGGGGACCGGAAGGACGGACAATGGGAGAGTTAACACACTCGAAAGATTACACAACAACTTAAGACGAACGATCTTGAAACAACTCCTAAAAACGTAGATTCAAGTAGTAACTATAACCAACATTAATAGAAAAAAAAAACCCCCCCCCCCACCTAAAGGAACGGACCAAAACCATAGTCTCACTAGTACCGGAGTATGTTAATCAAACCTTCACAATAAAGAAGACGTAAAAAAAAGTTCTCAAAGTTTTATTATCCGTTGGAGGAGAGATTTGTAAACTATCTTAAGGGGACACTTCGGTAGGCTGGGACCGAAAAACAAAAAACCTTCTAAAAACTAGTGTCAAAGTTACAGTCAAAAACATTAATCGAACAAATATTAAATATAAGGAAGGACCAAGTCAGAACCTCTAACTTGAAAAGATTCGGAGACAGGTAAAGGTGATCCAACAGGTAAAATAATCGTATATTAACGGGGATTATTAGAGGATACTAGGAAACATAAAGACACAACAGACAACAAGTCAATTTAAGTCAGTGAGCCAGTACAGGTTAAGAAACGTTGTGGGACTTGACGTCGTGTTGTCTGGAGGGACAGGTAGTGGTCGAGGACCTCAAATGAGTTTGAATACAGGTAACTCAACCACTACAGTAGGTTGGTAGAGTAGGAGACAACAGGGGAAGAGGAGAACGAAAGTTTGAAAGGGTCGTAGTCCCAGAAAAGTTTACTCAGTCAAGAAGTATAGTCCACCGGTTTCATAACCTCATAGTAGAAGTTGTAGTCAGGAAGGTTACTTATAAGTCCTGACCAAAGGAAATCCTACCAGACCAACCTAGAGGAACGTCAGGTTCCTTGAGAGTTCACGGACTACTTGATACCTACCTCCAAACACTGTAACATGTTCTCTTCCCCTAGTTCTAGTAGGGGTTGTTTTTCTTTACCTTTTTCCGTTTTACCAAAAGACTCCTCCGGAATGTTTATCGACTCCTTTCTTCTCTTCGATTTCCATTTCCTCTTTTTCTTTCTTTATAAGTAGACTTACGTCTCAAGGTTTCTTCTCGTTCCTCTCTATTCTTTCGGAAGGAGTCACTAGTCACGTTTCTTTATCTCTTTTTGTTAGTTTACCCTTTTTGATCTCTTGAGAAATTCTTTTAATCTCTATGGTTTCCTTTAAAAGTACGTTTCTACCCGAGTTATTTCCTGTCTTTACTATAGCTGGATTGTCTTAGTCTTATATAATTCTTCTATACAGTTCTTATGTGTCTTCTTGATATGTTTTATCTAGAAGTACTGGGTCTATTAATGCTACTACACTAGTGAGTGGATCTCGTTCTAGAGGACCTTAAGTTTCAGTTCAGCCGGAATCCTTCGTAGTGATGATTATTTCGTTCACCTCCACTACCTTAAGGTCAACTCGATAAAGTTTAGGATTTTCTATTACGACACTTTCACGACGTGAGTTACACGGTCGTTTAATCCTTTTCAGTCGTCACCGGTGTCCTGACCTTTTCCAGTCAAAAGTAAGCTTAGGGTTTCTTTCCGTTACGGTTTCAATACAATATTGGTGAGAAGAAAAAAACAAACAAACAAACCTAAAACAACCAAACTAAAAAGAGGAAAAAAGAATTACTCAGACCGATCACTAAATGGTTAAGACAAATAGTAGAGTTTATTGGTTGAAAATCAAAATAATTACAAACGATAACAAAGGAAGTAAAGAAAAAGTAAATAAAGACGGGACTAGAAATTCTAGAGGAAGGAAGACGATTGAAAGCAAACAAAAAAAAAAAAAAAAAANAAAAAAAAAAAAAAAAAAAACAGCAAGAAGAAAAATATCGATTAAATATACATCTCAAACCAACAGATAAAATTCGAAAAGAACAAAGGAGAACAATTGAGTTAATTCTAACATAACGATATTTGAAGGGAGACTCTTGACGAAAACGACTTAGGATATCCAAAAACCCAACACAAAAGTAACAGTAAAAAAAGGTTTTTAGAAAACTTACGGGAAAAATAAAGAACTTAATGGGGAAGTAATAAATCATTATATAACAAATTAAAGGTACTCAAACACAAAAAACGTCCATAAAAGAAAGAAAGAAAAAAAAAAAAAAAAGGACATCAACTATAGATCAGAGTATCGTAACACCAGTCTCTTCTATGAACTATACTAAAGTTAAAAGAATTTCAGTGACTCCGAACTAAACACCCGGTTCTACACCAGATAGAACCTCTTACAGGGTGCACGTGAACTCTTCTTTCATATAAGAAGACGTAAACCTACCTTTCAGGACTTCTATAGTTTGTCCAGGTAAACCAGATTACAAAGTAAATTACAAACACAAAGGAACAATTAAGAGAAAACTACTAGACAGGTAATCACATTCACTCCACAATTTCAGGGGATGACAATAACACAATGACAGTCAAAGGGGAGAATACGGACAATCACAAACGGAAGATATGACACCACGAGGATACAAACCACGTATTTATAAATGTTGACAATACGAAAAAAGAACCTAACTAGGAAACCAGTAATACATTACAGGAAGATATAGAGAATATTATTAAAAATAAAATTTCAGATGTAACAGACTTTATTCCAAACGGTGAGACCGAAATAAAACCAAAGGTAAGAGTAGATTATAGAAAAAGACAGGAAAATGATAGTAAGAGATACACAGAGATCGAGACTTCAACCACCCAGAAAACATCCGTCGTATATGTACCAAAATATAGACATAAGTAAGTCAGTCAGACACAGAAAGTCAACCACGTTAATTATTCAAATTTAAATTCGTTAATAACTATATATAAGGGTAACCGTACAAGAACCCAAAAACAAAAGAAAAATCCAGAAAGAAAAGAGAACACAAATGACCATAAAATTCAGGAAAATTGTAAACAACATTCCAACTAAAGCACTACGATTTATGAGAATTGAAAACGAACAGACATTTAGAAAAATAAAGAAGTAGTTAAAACTTATCCTAGAAACGTCCTATATCGTTAGAACAAACATCAAAAACAAAAACAAAAAAAAAGAAGGTCATGAAATGTATATAGGACGGTAAGGTAAGACAGGACGTCTCAATGACGACTTTCTAGGCGACAATTAACATATCCAAAAGGAAACATACAAAGAACAACGAAAAGCGGACGACGAGAATCATATGAAAGAAATACAAATTAGACAATCGAACTAATTATACATAGAACTACACAATGGGGGACCCAAATAGGACATTCCCTGAGAGAAAGGAAGAACTTGAACTAACTGATCAAAGGAAGGGTACAACCCCTTCAAAAGACGACATTAAAGAAGTTTTTAAAAGAGTCTCGGAAAGAAAAAAAGAAGAAAGAGACTCTAGGGATATTGAGCTTACAACCACACAAATTATAACAGGGTTTCCAGAGGTTCTGATAAGAGTTAAAAAGAGTAAGAAAAAGGGAATAGGATGAGAAGACGTCAGCAATGGTGGTAAGAAAGAAGGTCGAGTGAATAGACAAGAAGACAAAGTCAATAAGACGATCACCAAGGACGGATCTCTCAAAAATTAAAGTCATTAACATAATAAGTAGAGATAAACAAATAATAAATAAAGAAGATACAGGAACCACTGACATACTTGACACAATTAACAAAAAATCTAAAAGAGGTAGAATAAAAGTTCAGAAGTCTCGTAAAAGTGATAGTAAGAAGACTTAAGAGAAAGTCCAACTAACGAATAAAGAAGAGGTAAATAAACTAGAGTACTCAGAGGTGGAACAAGAAAGTAAACACGACATAAAGAGACAGAAAAGTAAAAAAAAAAAAAGGACAGAACGAGGTGAACTCCAGAGGAAAAAGGTACGAAATCCCGACATCAGGAGGAAAACCAAAAACGGGAACATGTCTTTCCAACCAACTCATCAAACACAACTGAAGAACAAACACTACTGAACACGGACACAAGATCACCTTCCTCTAGTTCGTTTAGTTCGTCCATTAATGTCTTTATTACACTGTATAAATGTGTGAAGGTGTCAGTATTGGTTTCACTAGATTTATTTTCTCATCGTCCCTCCCTCCTTACTCCTCCCAAGTCTTACCCCTTGTGCACATATGGACACATACCGTTTTGTTTGTGTTATAACATTTCATTAATTGGAGGTTAATTTTATTTATTTAAATATAATTTTTTTTGAATTTTTTTCTCATGTCTTCTAACTGAACCACTTGTTCCCTTTCGTTTTCAGTATAGTTAGTTAATTTTCGTCTCAATTGATTACGAGTAAAACCTTTAGACTAGGACTCGTCTCACGGTTGACCCCTCATAACGTTTCTGTCGTGTTGTTAAATCGAATATACCACTTTTTTCTTTCTTACTTCCTTTTTTTCCACTTCTATTTCTATTTCCTCCTCTTACCTCTCGTCTCTTTCTCTTCTTCATCTTGTCTACCATTTCTTTGTTTCTTTTCTTTTTTTATCTTTTCTCTTCGATTTATGTGTATACACTTTTTCTAAATACATATAAGTCCTTATCGATGTCGAACATTTCTTGATATTCTTTTCGACAGTTTATATAGTCTTTGTTGTAGTCTTTTTAATGCGTTTTCAAGAGTTTCTTCATAAAGAAGAACCAAAACCATAGACGGGGACACCTACCCCAACCTAGTCACAGGACACTACAAAAGGACCAACCCCCTGGAACACGGACACAAGATTAGGTACCTTGACCTAGAGTAGAAAGACTTCCCGTCACGTCACAAGTCATCATCCAAAACCCCAGAGATACCCAAGTTATACAGAAACCCGTCAGGAAGACCGAAACAGTCACAATCTGTGTAGATAAAGGTATCGGCACAGTTTCACCGGGATAGTCGTATAGAAGTGACGGTGGTCGGGGGATGAACAGGGACCTTAGAAACGACCATGAAGACAAAGGTCCAACGTGTGACGTGACGGTCGACTTCGAACGATCAATCACCGAACACACCAGAAAAGAGTCGAGGGATTGACACGGGAGACGTAGTATTTGTGAACACACCCGAAGGGAGTCGGGGGACTCGAACCGGAGATACGGTATCCCGAACACGTGTGAACGAAGTCAAGTGACCCGGACGGAAGGTAGAGTGTCTCGAACACACTTGAACGGAACCGAGAGATTCGGACGGGAGACGTTGTGTCCAGAACAGACGTGAACAGAACAGAGGGGCCCGGGTGGGAGATACAGACACCGAATACACGTGAACAGAACCAAGAGACCTGGGTCAGAGACACGGTACTCCAAACACACGTGACGTCTCCAAACATACGGAGTGGAGAGTCCCGAGTGGACCCGGACGGGAGACATGGTGCTCTAAACTCACGTGAACTCTTTAAACATACGACACGGTGAGAACCGATGGACCCAGGTGGGAGACACTACACTCCTAATACAAATAACGTCTCCAAACGTACGACGGGAAGAGTGTCGTCGGCCCGGGTAGGAGACGTGGAGACCGAAGACACCCGAAGAGAGCCAAGGAACTGGGTCGACAGACCAGACCCGGTGTCAGGTACTCAAAAATACCCAACCCTTCACGTTGAAAGACAAAAGAAGGGAGATTTAGGGACGAAACAGGTCGAAGACTCTAAGAAGTCGAGGGAGAAACACGGGGAGACACTCCCTCGAAGGGTCACGTGTCCTTGAGAAGGACGAAGTACTGAGGGTGGAAGGGAGTCCAGTATTAGAGGGAAGGTTTTCAAGAGGTAGAAAAGGGAAAAATACGGAAGTAAGAGAGGGGATGAAATAATGTCCCTCGAATCAGACGGGGGTACTTCCGAACCCCATAAGACCACAGTGGATTTCAAACGAAACATTCTCAATAAGGTATAGTACTACTCAAAAACTACATAAACACCCCTCCGTCCGAACCGTTAGAGGGACAGAATGACAAGACGGAAGAAGACGTCTGAAGAAAAGAGTACTTTACCATATCATAAAGGATCCATACAAAAAGATTTCAAGATTTTTATCTTTTGTTTGTTTGTTTTTGTGTGGTTTCTACAAAAACACTTGGACCCTTGAACCCGTACTACCGTTTTTTACATAACAGGTTAACACTTTCGAGTTATCAACGTCGGAGTTGGGACGGTCTTTTAGTGTGACCAATTAAAGAGAGAAATAATGTTGTCGACACCAGATCAAAAAATCAAATGACTTACTTTGTCCGACAAACGATGAAGAAAGACCGTTCAGTAGACTGTCATGTCTAAGTGATTAGTCCCATTTTTGTCTCTACCGTCAGTTGTTGTACCTTGTCAAGAAGGACTGAAGTAAAAAGTACCTTACTATGAAACTCAGGTTCATCACAGAAATGTGTCGAGACTTTGACGTCTCTTTGTACAAAAACACTTGGACCTGTAACCCTGGACTATCGTTTTCTTCATAAAAGGGGATCACTTTAGATCTATCAACGTCGGAATGTGAACGGTCTTTTTGTGTGCTTGAGTAAAAAGAGACTTAATGTTTTTGTGGAAGGTAGTACTACGACTCAAAAGACTTTACTTTTCTTACGAAGGGCGACGTTTGGTCCTTCGGTAGACCGTCATGTCAAAGTGGGTTAGTCCCATTGTTACTGAATCCGTCAGTTGGGAGTGTCTTGTGAGAGGGGACTTTTAAAAACGTCGGAATTCGGACAGTCTTTTTGTGCAACCCAGTAAAAAGAGAAGTAACTTTGTTGTCTAGACCAGATCTAAAACTCAAAAGACTTTCTATCCCCTCCGAACTATAAAGAAGGACCATTCAGTAGACTGTCATGTTAAAGTTGATTAGTCTCATTGTTGTCCATACCGTCAGTTGTCAGTGTCTTGTGAGAGGGACTGTAGAAAAAAGTACATTACCATGTGATACAGGATACTTATAGATGTGTCTAGATTTTAACGTCACTTTGTACAAAAACACTTGAACCCTTAACCCCGGACTACCGTTTTCTTCATGAATAGGTGATATTTTAGACCATCAACATCGGGGTTCGTTAGGTCTTTTTGTGTGAGTAAGTAATGTTGTCGAAACCAGCTAAAAAACTCAAAAGACTTTCTTTGTCCGAAATGAAACCCGGGAATTCAATTTTCGTTATAAAAGGTTTACATCTTAGACCCATAAACATTGGATTTTAGGCGTAATTTTTTTGTCAAAGTAAAAAGAGAAGTAATTTTGTTGTCGAAACCAGATCAAAACCTTAAAAGACTTACTTTGTCAGACGATCCGTGAAGAAAGACCCTTCAGTAGAAAGTCTTGTCAAAGTGGATTAGCCATATTGTCCATACCGTCAGTTGTGGGTGTCTTATGAGAGGGGACTAGAGAAAACAGTAAGAGTACCTTACCATGTAACACAGAATGCTCACAGAAATGTGTCGGGACTTTGACGTCCCTTTGTACGAAACACTTGGACTCTAAACCCCGGACTACCGTTTTCTGTATAAAGGGGGGTCACTTTTAACCTATCAACATCAGAATTCGAACGGTCTTTTTGTGTGACGAAGAAAAAAAAAGAAAAAAAGTAATTATGTTGTTGCAACCAGAAGAAAACCTCAAAAGACTTTCTTTGTCCTACGAACGGTGAAGTACGATCCTTCAGTAAATAGTTAAACAAAGTGGATTATTCTCATTGTCTTCCATACTGTCAGTTGTGAGTGTCTTGTGGAAGGGGAGTGGAGAAAAGATTACCTTACCATGTAACACAAAATTGTCACAGAAATGAGTCGAAACTTTGACACCCTTTAGTCAAAGACACTAGGTCCCCAAACCCAGGACTACCGTTTTCTTAATAAAAGGGGGTCACTTCGACCCATCAACGTCGGGATTTGTACGGGATTTGTGACCAAGTAAAGAGAGAAGTAATATTGTTGTCGCAAAGAGTAACAAAACAAAGACTTTATTTTTCGTACGGAGACTTAAGACCGACCCTTTAGTGAACTGTCATGTCAAAGTGGATTATTGTCATTGATGACCATATCATCAGTTGTGATTGTCTTGTGAGAGTGGACTGTAGAAAAGAGTATCTAAGTATGTCACATAGGATCTTTACAGAAATGTGTCGAGACTTTGACGTCCCTTTGTACAAAAACACTTGGACCCTTAACCCCGGACTACCGTTTCTTCATAGAAGAGGATCACTTACGGCCTCTCAATGTCGGAATTTGAACGGTCTTTTTGTGACCAAGTTAAAATTAAAGTAACTTTGTCGTCGAAACCAGTACTAAAACTCAAAAGACTTTATTTTTCCTAAAAAGGTTGAAGAACACCCTTCAGTAGACTGTAAAGTCAAAGTGGATTATTCTCGTTGTTATCTATGTCGTCACTTATAAGTGTCTTGTGAAAGGGGACGTTTAAAAGAGTACCTTACTATGTCGTACAGTATTTCCATAGAAACGTGTTGAGACTTTACCAGTCGGAACAATTAGACCCTTATCCCGGACATACCATTTTCGATATAAAGGGTAGAAACCTTTCACCTATTGACGTCGGAGTTTGGAAGGTCTTTTTGTGTGACCAAGAAAATAGAGAAGTAATGTTGTTGTCAAAACCAGTGCAAAAATTCAAAAGACTCTTTTTTTTTTTTTTTTTTTTTTGTCCGACGAAGAGTGAATAACGACCCTTCAGTGGTCCGTCATGACAAAGTGGATTAGTCCCATTGATCTCCATACTGTCAGTTGTGAGTTTTTGTGAGAGGAGACTGTAGAAAAGAGTTATTTACCATGTCATAAAGGATCTACACAGAAATGTTTCGAGACTTTTATGTCCCTTTGCAAAAACACTTGTACCCTTAACCCCTTAGACCCGTTTTCTTTATAAAAGGGTGACACTTTGGACTTATCAAAGTCGTACTTTGGACTTTATTTCCTGTTACCAATTAAAAAAAGGAAGTAATGTTGTTGTCGATACCTGTTCAAAAACACAAAATACTTTCTTTGTCCTACGTAGGTGAAGAACTACCCTTCATTAGTCCCTCATGTTTTAGTGGATTAATCCTATTGTTCTTCATACCGTCAGTTGTGATTTTTTTGTGTGAGGGGACCCGAGTAAAGAGTACCTTATCATAGACTAGTATGTCAAAGTAGATTAATCTCATTGTTACTCATACCGTCAGTTGTTAATGCTTTGTGAGAGGGAACTGTAGAAAAGAGTACTTTATCATCACACAGGATTTCACAGAACGTGTCGAGACTTTTAACTTTCTACGAACGAGGAACCTTCTTTTTGATACTGGTTTGATGTGTTGTATAATTTTTCATCTCTGTAATGAAACGGTTTTTCCTGGGCAGATTCAGTATCGATGCCAAAAAGGTCACCAGTTCACACGTACATCTTTGACCTGGTATTTCTTTCGACTCGTGGTTTCTTGACTATGAAAACTTGACACCACAACCTCTTGTGAGAACCCTCAGGTAACCTGACGTGCCTCTTGGTTTGTCAGTTAGGATTTCCTTTAGTCACGACTGTAAGTGACCTTCCTGACTACGATAGGGACGTTATAAAACCGGTGGACTACGGTTTTCGGTCGAGTTGTCTTTTGGGAGTCTACGACCTTTTCGTCCTTCCGTCCTCCTCTTCTCCTACCGTCTCCTACTCTACCAACCTACCGTAATAACTGAGTTAACTGTACTCAAACTCGTTTGAGACCCTCTGTCACTTACTGTCCCTTCGGATCGTACGGTGTCAGGTTCCCTAGTTTTTTCTCTACCTGGGCTGACTCGCTGACTCGTTTGTAGTCCTAAATCCGTGACAACAAGTTAGTGAGTAAGACTAATTTAAGGACATTACGTCAAGGACAAGACCGACGACACCCTAATACCAAGAGGAACGAAGAAGCCAGAAGGGAACCCACCTACTCAGATTCTCCGAACACATTCGAAGGACTACCTTCCCTGACCACCACACTTTTGCAGTAAGAGAGAGACCACCCATCCCGACACGAGTCATTTTGAGCTTGATAGACGACTACTCACCCCGACACGAAGGAGGGACAATCTACAAACCGGATTCCGCTGGGTTGGGACCCCGAGAAACCCAAGATACCATCTCAATTACCGTTGGAGGTCATGAGAACGGACCTTTTAGGGTACCTGTCTCCTCGAACCATCCGACATCAGGTACCCCAACGATTCTCAGCCTGTGCTGACTCGCTGAAGGGAAAGTGAAAAGTGAAAGTACGTAACCTCTTCCTTTACCGTTGGGTGAGGTCACAAGAACGGACCTCTTATGTCCCCACCTCCTCGGACCACCCGAAGGTAGATACCTCAGTGTGTCTCAGTCTGTACTGACTTCGTTGAATCGTCGTCGTCGTTCTCTCGAGTACGGTTTCCCTTCGAAGGTCCTGACGACAACGGTCACGGGGACAGGGACGTCACTCGGTGACGGTTGAGTGTAGACGTTGTGATCACTCATTTAGACAGACAAAGTCAGAGAACACGACAGTGACGAGGAAAGGGTACTCGGAACCCCGTCCGTGCCAAAACAGACACGGGAGGTTCTCACCGTAGAGACAAAGGGGGTCACGAGACCTTTCGAACATTAGTTTAGGATGACCTCCAGTTACCGTCTAAGGGACCCCTAATATCAGGAACACGGACTAAGGGTCTGGTCCTTTGGACTACACCCAGAGACTTGGCAGTGTGGTCACCCTCTTGCAGAAACCTTAATAAGAAGAGGTCAAACACCATAGACGAGGACCGGCCATACCCTAAACTGAAAGGGTTCAAAACTAAAAGGACAGAGCAACGTCAAAGAAGAAACAGAAACTTGTTCTCCATGGACAAAAACCACTCGAGGTCGTAGGAGGACAGTTACCAGCAAGTTGTGGATCAACGTCAAAACCACGAGAGAGTCCTCCTCTCTTCGTGTACAGGAAGAGGTGGTAGAGCTTTCTCTTCGTACTCGAGAGACAAGAATGGGTCCGAACCCTCCTCCCGTACCGTTGGGTGAGGTCACAAGAACGGACCTCTTAGGACACCCGTCTCCTCGGACCTCCCGATGTCAGATACCCCAGGGTTTCTCAGTCTGTACTGACTTCGTTTCATCGTCCGTGTGTCCGAACTTGAAAGACGAGACAAGTCGTCGATCCAGTACAGACGTAGTAACGTCGGGGTACCTGATGTCGTGTGGTCCGAAGGGATAGAAAGTGATAGTGAGTCTCAAACGAGTCAAAGTACAGGTAACTCAGTGACTACGATAGATTGGTAGAGTAGGAGACGGTCGGGGAAGAGGAAAACAGAAGGTAGAAAGGGTCGTAGTCCCCGGAAAGTGTAGTCCACCGGTTTCATGACCTCGAAGTCGAAGTCGTAGTTAGGAAGGGTACTTATAAGTCCCGCCTAAAAGAAATTCTGACTAACTGAACTAGAGGAACATCGGGTTCGCTGAGAGTTCTCAGAAGAGTTCTCGTTTTGATTGTTATAAATTTAAATATCATCTATGTGAAAGTGTCATCGAGTACCGAAACCTTACCACATCTTCGTTGTGCTGAAGGATTAACGGTCACCTTCGTTTTAAATTCTACCGAAAACAAGTCCCTAATCACCTACGTTTGGAATGGCTCTGTCAGATTTGAACTACGAGACATTGAATACCGTTTAGTTTAGCGGAACGACTATGAAGGGGTTCCTTACGACGAGAATTTCATTGGCTGTCATCGGTTTTGAGACATAACCACGTGTCCCTATAAAGGGGTTTAATATTGAACCGTTTTGACCGATCTCCTCGGACTGTGAATCGGAGTCTCTTCCCTCTCGTTCTGACCTCCCAATTTGTTAATAACCAATCTAATTTTCCCTTTCTAGGCTCAGTCTGGTTTATCGTCGTGTCGAAATGACCTCTGATCTTAAGGGGGAGTCTCGGTGACATTGCACGTAATTTGATGATAGTTGACTACCTTACTATCGTAGACACTTAGGGATAACCACCCCTTTGTGAGTGTTCCCCGGTTTTTCACGGATGAAGTTACCTAGAGTTTCACACTCCGGACGAGTCGAAACCTTTTATAACTGTTAGAGAAAGAGCTCTCCGTCGTTTACGTAAGAAAGTCGTTACTCAATTTCAACCACAACAAAGGGTCGGAGGTCATAAACCACAAACGTAAACCCCCTCCCCTTTCCCTCCCTCGTCAAGATTATCCAAACACAAGAACAACGACTCAGCGACTTAGTACAGGCTGAGAAACACTGGTGTACCTGACGTCGTACGGTCCGAAGGGACAGGAAGTGATAGAGGGTCTCGAACGAGTCTAAGGACAGGTGACTCAGTCAGTACGATAGCTGGTTAGAGTAGGAGACAGCGGGAGAAGAGGACAACGGAAGTTATAAAGGGTCGTAGTCCCAGAAAAGGTTGTCCACACACCACGATAGGATAAGAAAAGTAGATATCAAGGGAATACCACATACTACACATAGTACGAACACAGTCGAATCGATAATAATCGACATATAGTAGAAACTTTGGTGCACCGGGTGAAGAGGTTTTACGTGACGTCTCTTCTGACCGACGTGAGGAGGACCTGTCAAATTTACCGGAGTCACCTCGTAAGTCCGTGACCTTCACCCTAAGGAATGTTGGAGGGGACGGGACACCTACACAAATTCAGTGTCAGCCATACAAAAATATAACCTGGAATAAGAAAGGAATGCATGTCCGATGACGGAGAAAACACCGATTTCATGAAATCCTTTTCTAATAGGGATAGACCCATTGAGGAGAGTTTGAAGTCTTACTAGATCCAGGGGTAAAATGACCAATCAATGAAGGTGTTCAAACGTTAACCGGGGGTTAAATGACGAATCAATGAAGGTATTCAGACGTGTTCAGACGTGTTAAACCGATCAAAATGTTGTGAAAGAGTCGTGACTCGACTGGAGGACACCAAATCAGACCAAATTACCGTATTAATTCTGAGTCAACCGATCTAAACACCTCCGGGAGGTTAATGGAACCGATTTTCTTAACGGTAAACCAGGAAGACTTAGTGTCTAGGTAAGACAAACCTTGTGTATTTGAGAATCGGAAACTCTGTCAATATCTATCAGTGAACCGAGGAGGGAGAAAACTGAGTGGTGACTCTTCTCCTCTCCAGGAGACTATAAAGTTGTGTGGAACGTTGTCCCTACAATGTAGATGACCGTCTTTGTGAAGACCTTGCTGAGTGGAGATGGAACGACCTTTCCGGAGATAGTCCATGACGATCGGTCGGGAACCCGGTGGTTCGAGGTCCCTTATCTGTGGACCTGAGTGTACTGTATGAATTTCTTTCGTGGTGAGGACTGCCCTGGACGTGTCATGGATCACTAGACTCTCAGTTCCAAAAGACTTCACCTTCGTCTGTACTATAGACTATTCTGTCGGAAGGGTCCTATAAGACTCATACAGAGAGCTTTCCAACAGATGGTTTTGACACTACCCCCGTACTACGAAGTCCACTAGAGGTCACAGAAACTAGAACTTTTGTACTTGAAATCTCTTTTTCACGGACTCTCAAGAGGACCGGGGAGGCAGAACGAGATTTCACTGAAGTTTTGCGAAAGTTTGAGACGTGAAAGTCAGATTGTACCCTACGATACGTGTCCTCTCTACAAAAGACCGTACTCCCGAACCCCCCATCCTCCCCTTCCTCCCACCCGTCCCCAACCGTCTTTCGACGACTTTGACCTTTTTAGATTGAGAACTAGTCACTACGAAAGTCTCTTTCTAAAACTAGTTTCCCCTCTACCCATTTTTAATTATTTTTCTGTGAAGGTAATTCTATCTCAACCCTCCGGTCTTCCCTCCCGAGAGTCTGTTCTGTCGTCTCGGGTCGTGCTTCTTCTTTGGGAAGGAGAAGAACGCACGATTCTTGAGTCGGTTTATCTCTGACAGTCCTGAGTCACTTACTTCTCGGTGGTATGAAGTTTCGGAGTCAGAGGGTACCTGTGAAACGAATCACGTCGGAAGGATTGGAGGGGTAAGAAAGTTTCTTTCTTAATAGAAGAGGGACAATCCCTTCGAACACACATCGAGTCGTACCAACATCTGGGACTTAACGTTAAGAGACAAATAGATCTCATTTGAGTAAAAACCACCTCGTTAGGGACCGTCAGATAATCAAAATCCAGTTGTGTTAGTATTGTGAACAGATCTATTTGTACGTGATGTAATCACAGGAGAATCGTGATCGGAAGATCCGGACCGTCGGAAGTCTTCCCTTTGTTTTTGTTTTGTCTGTTTTGGGTATCGTCCAAAAAAACTAACCAGAAGTTTAGTGCGCCGACAGAAGAACGGAGTTCACTGTGTTGTACAGACTGGGTGTGTTACCCGAGGTGTCCCCAGACTTCTCCTAGTCTCTAAACACTCTTATAACTCACTCACGGGAATCTTCCGACACTTAGGGGAGTTCGTTCCTTCTCCTCACCTTTCATCCAGGAGAGGAGTGTAGGTAAGTCCGTTCGTTCTCCCACGATTCCAGGAAAGGATCTCGAAGTTCACACGGAGGAAGAGACAGTACTTTGTCCTCATGATACTACACCACCACCCTCCGACCCCGTTTCATATAAAAGGGGTGGGACGGAAGGGGGATCGAGTTCGATGAAGTTCCGGGGTGGGGTCGGGATGGGGAACTCTCGAGTGGTCGTGATACCGTGGGTAATAAACCAGGTGCAGGACCAACAGGGTCCTCTACGGTGTCCGGAGAGGTTTTGAGAACCTGATTTAGGTCTCTCGGGAAACGGGATTGGGTGTTTGGAGGGTCTCTCTCCAAGGACGGAGATAGGGCTCGGGGGGGGGTGGGGCGGGGAAGGTTGGTGTCTTCCTGTTTAAAGGGGGACTAAGAACCTCTTTCCTCTCGTTCCTACTGGACTACTCACTCCGCCCTCTCCGGTGGGAGTGCCTACACCGGTGAAGGAAGACAGGAGTACGGTGCACCTTTGGGGATCGTAGGAACTCTCCGTCTCTGGTCTTGGAACGGGATCTGTGTCCGGTGGAGTCGCCCCTACCCTAGGGGTTCCGGTGGTAGTCTCCTCGGTTCCCTTTCCACGGATTCTTACCGTAGCGATTCTCCCAGGATCCGAGACAGCACACCAAATTCCTCTTCTTTCCCATACCGAAGTAGTCGTCCGTGCTATGGGTCCTTCTACACAAACAAGTGGTATACCAGTAGTGACCCTTTTTGGAGACGTTCATGGTTCCGTCGCATCTACTACCGCTCTGCAACCTCAAACTGCACCACGTCCCGCTCGCCCCGTGGTTCCGGTGATTGCACTGGCCCGGTCGCCCGCCCGGTGACTTTCCTTCGACGATGTGACGGGTGACGTGGTCGTAGGTGACCCCGGAGTCGTAGGTGTCGGTACGCGACGGTGGCGCTCCAGGGTTCTCGTTCTTTCCACTAGGACTACTTGTGCTCCCGTCACCACTTCCGAAGTGACACCGGGTCCCGGAGTCTGCGGGAGACGGACCGGTGAGGGTTCTGGTTGCTGACTCCACAAAGGGCGGGGAGGGCGTCCCGGGGTAGAGACTGGGCGGTGGGTAGCTAGGACCGATGGTGGTCGCCGGGGGCCAGTCTGGCCGTCGGACCCAGGCGGGGTGGCGTTCCGTTCCCCCCGTAGGAGCCGCCCCAGACCCGGGGTCGATGGACGACTCAGCGGGATCCCTGGCTCCGTGGTGAGGACCAGGTTCTACGAGTGGGCCGTAGAGCGTCCTCGACCTCCGTCTCGTGTCGCTCTCGTCCGTGCTTGGGTCGTCGTTAGGCGGTGTCTCCGGGGGAGGTGCGATACCTAGGACATCAGGGTTTTTGGGCACGACGGTGGGTGTCGTTCACGGACCGCGGGTCCCTGTCCTAAGGCTACCTCCTCTCCCGTTCTAGTCCTTCTCGAGGTGACTTTGTGGACGAAGACAGAGACAACGGTTCTTCTTACTGCGGGGACTCCTCCTCTTGGGGAGCCAGTACCTACGCGGGAGACGGCGGGTCCGGATCAGTGTCGAACCGAGCGAGGGGTCCCTGAGGGACGGGACCCGATGTCTGCTACAGGGAAACTCCTCGAGTCAGGTTTGTACGTGTGTCTACTAATCTAAACCCGGTACTTTTTCTATGAACGGGAAATGGGTTCCAATCTTCTATTTAATGTTCTAGATATATTAAGTCTAAAGAAGTATGGTAGACGGAACCATCAAAGGGATGTGTCTGTGTCTGTGTGTGTGTGTGTGTGTGTGTGTGTGTGTGTGTGTGTGTGTCTTTGTATGTGAAGACTTGGATATAGAAATTACCAGACTGGTCCTGGTGTGGATAATAAGACGTAGGGGTTCACTTAAAGCACTTCATTGAAATTTTTTGACACAAAATAAAAATTGGTTATTTTTTAGTTTCTAATAGACTTTGACCTCTACTACAGTGTAACGAGTGGACCGACCATAAAAGTGTTATTTTGTAAAGTACAACGGAAATAGAGAATAGTGGCAAGAGACTTAAAAAATTTCACAGGATCGAGTTTTTGACATAACTGTCAGGAGTCAGAAATAAATAAATAAATAAATAAATAAATAAATAAATGAAAGTCGTACTCAAAATCGTTTCCAGTATGTATAACTAGAGAAGGGTTCAGTGTTTAAATTCTGATTACGATCTAAATTGTTCTATTTACAGACTCCCACAAGATTTCCCCTTGTTACGTACTTCATTCTATATAGGACTAGAGAAAGTAAAGGTAAGAGAAGGGGACGGGACCATAATCTCGTTATTCAACCCACACACCACGGGTTGATGGGTGTGAATGAGGAACGTGACCATAAGAAATAAAACAAGTCAGTAGTGGTACTGGTCATTTTGACACCGAGAGACCTTCGTTGTAAAGGGGGAAAGTTTAACACAAAAAGAAATTCACTGAACTAGATTATGGTAATTTGATATTTTTGTTTTTACCCGTACTTCCCGAACCCCCACCACCTGTTACACCACTACGAGTAGGTTCCTATGTTTGAAATTCAACATTCTACTCATTCAATACTCCTGGATTCCATATCGTACCTCTAATACCACGTATTATGAGAGAACATATGAACTTTCAACGATCCTCTCATCTAGTAATTACAAGAGTGGTACTGTTGTTGTTCTTTTACGATTAATACACTCCCCTTCCTCCACACGGAAATAGAATAACACCCTTTCCAAAATGTTGTATGTGGACATACTTTTAATAGTGTAACATGTAGAATTTGAATCTGTTATAGAGGTATTTAGACAACCCCACTTTGATTTCCTTCGTTCACATTAAAAAAATAACACTCATTCCTTACAAGGGACCTCGATTACTCTTTGTATATTAGGTATCGGAAACAGACACGGAGGAGTAAGTCAAGAAGGTCAACAGGACACCTCCTAAAGAAATTACGACTCGTCCACGTCAAGGGACGAGTTAGGGAACTTTGTCTCTTCGAGACTAACCTTCACAGTAAGGATTGGACAAGAAATAAAGTTGTACAACACCTCAACTAACTACTCCCTACTATAAACCCAAACCTCTACCCCCTTTACTCGGTATCTATGAATATTGGTTTTCTCCAGAAATTTTGGAGTACAACGTCTAATTCGTTTAACCTAACGTTCATCGTTCTAGGTTTATGAAAAGAGTATATGTACGACTCCGTAAAATGTGGTGTAATTTTCGATCGGTTTACGTAAACCTCTCCATCCTAAGTTAGTAAGTAATACCGATATATAGGTTTAGGTAAGTGTGGCTTTGTCCTCTCTAGGAAGTAAGTCTCTTATAAACTCACGGGTGTATAGGTCTGTGAGACGGTCCGTTATGATTGACGTAGTATTCTTTCTTCTACCGGGGAAAAAAGTTCCATGTGTTTTGTATTACCTCTGACTCTTTTGTGACTGTCACCGATGTGATACCTAACTCACGAGATACCCTCAATCGTATCCTACTCTCTCCTTTATGTCGACTCCTTCTACTACCGTCTAAATCAAGGTCCGATTTTCTTGGTGAGGGACCTGTGAACTTAATTTTAAGATGGATCGTTAACCACGTATCAAGTCTAAACTATTACAGTACAGTTGTGTCTCGATCTTCAATAGGTGGGTCTGAGGATCGGGTCACGTGAAGGGTTATATGGTTGACTGAATAAGTCTCTGATTCTCCCGTGGTTTTTAGTGAATCGTATGTATAAAACTACGTGTCTTGGTTTACTCTTATCCTCTTCTACACTCACTCTCATTTAGACGAGACTAATCCTTTCTTGAGTCCAGGGAGGTCCTACGAAGAAATACGGTTTGTTGTCTGTCCCTATACCCCGTCCCTTTACAACAGACATATATGTTCGAACCGAAGTATCCGAAGAGGGACGACACACTCCACATACGTAGTCCTCCATCACCTATTCAGTTGAACGGACACCTCCGGAGTGAAACCCCCTTGTCCCCTGAATTTCCCGGTCTGATTCCTTAGAACTTAAAAGAGACGAGTTGTTCAACACGCTATCCTGGGTAATTGTATGCAACTGGACCACTAACGACTCATTCGTACTTCGTCCCCTCTTGACTTCCTATGTCACCGACTAGTGTCTTCATATTTATGTTTACATCCTCACTGATATAAATTCACCGTCGTGTTGTAAGACTACTAAGGGTTGACGAGGTCATAACCTTTTTTATTAAATCCTTTTAGAGACGAAGAATAAGTAACTGATATGTTTTCGGAAACTGACACACCTAGTGTGGTTTGACACCTTTTAAGAATTTCCCTGTCCTTATCGTGTGGTCAAGTGGACGGAGAACTCTCTGGACATACGTCCAGTTTTTCGTCGTCAATCTTGTTCTGTACCTCCTTGCCTGACCGAGTTGTAACCCTTTCCTCATGAAGTCACGACACACAATAGTGGAACGAAAAAATTGAAGATACGTCCAATATGGTACGTTTTACGACACGACCTACGTCACATTCGACCCGAGTTATAAGGACCCACTCTATAGGTATTGACGACTATAAGTCTATTATGGCGGGACTACCGTCTTTCGTTTCTCCTACGTTTCTCGGAGAACTACTTCCACTTTCTCCTCCCACTTCTTCGACCGTATTTGAGTCATAAGATTTTTGATTCTAGTACTGTAGACCGGAGAAGTGAAATACTGTTTACAACCTCTTTGGGAAAAAAGGGGACCAGAGGTTTAAGAGACATCCGTCACTGACGTCGGTACTTTAACTTTCTACGAACGAGGAACCTTTTTTCGAAACTGTTTGAATCTGTCGTATCATTTTTCGTCTCTGTAGTGAAACACTTGTTTTCGAGTATATCAGTTTCGATATTTAAAAAGTCGTCAGTACAAGTCTACACCCACACAGGTATCCTTCCGACTCGTCCTTTCTTGACTACAAAAGTTGACACCACAACCTTTTCTGAGAACTCTCAGGTGAACTGGCGTTCCTCTAGTTTGATCAGTTACAATTTTCTGTAGTAGGGACTTATAAGTGACCTTCCCGACTATGACTTCGACGTTATAAAACCGGTTGACATACGGTTTTAGACTGAGGAACCCTTTGTGAGACTATGACCCTTTCTACCTTCTGTCCTCTTCCCCTGTCGTCTCCTACTTTACCAACCTACCGTAGTGGCTGAGTTACCTGTACTCAAACTCGTTTGAGACCCTCTGTCACTTCCTGTCCCTTCGGATCACACGAAGTCAGGTACCTTAGCATCTTTAAGCGTGTACTGACTCGGGGACTTGTTGTTGTTCCTCAATCCGTAACAACAGAAATACTGAGGTACCTGACGTCGTGTGGTCCGAAAGGACAGGAAGTGATAAAGGGTCTCAAAAAAGGTAACACAGCTACTACGGTAGGTTAGTAGAGTAGGAAACATAAAGGGAAAAAGAGGACGGGTGTTAGAAACGGTCGTAGTCCCAGAAAAGGTGACTCAGTCGAGAATCGTAGTACACCGGTTTTATGACCTCGAAGTCGGTGTCGGAGTCAGGAAGGTTACCTATAAGTCCCGACTAAAGGAAATCCTAATTGACCAAACTAGAGGGAACGACAGGTTCCCTGAGAGTCATCAGAAGAGGTCGTGGTGACAACCTTTCGTAGGTAAGAAACCACGAGTCGGAAGAAATATCAAGTTGAGAGTGTAGGTAGTCTTATCATGTTCTAAAAATAGTCAAAAGTGTTAGTTATCAATCTGTTTTTTATTTTTATTTATATTACCTTTGGGTACTATCTTCGTGCTAATTTAATTTTTAGTCCCTAATATAACAGTCGACTGACTAACAATCCAATTAGGACAAAGGTACCCCCGACGTTATCCCGAGTCTGTCATTCCGTCACCGACTTTCCTCGATGGGGTACAGGTTCCATTCCTCCCCGTCGACGTAAAACGACCTCGTTGGCACTTCTCTATGTGGTGTAGGTTCCATTGTCTTTGGGTTCATTCTGTCATTCGTGACTCTCTCCCGTAGTCTCCCGTCTTTCTGACTTCGGTGTTAGTGTCGTTGTCCGGTTAGACTAGTGTGTCTGGTGTCGGAACAGATTGAGTTACTTTGATTCGGTACGGCACACCCCGGTGGGTTCTGTCTACCCAGTACTACCTCTCCAGACTGTCTTAGACCAGGTGACCTCTTCCCTTACCGTTTGGTGAAGTCATAAGAACGAAACTCTTGGGGTACTTGTCATCCTTTTCCGTTTTTCTATCCCGTGACTTTCTCCTTGAGGGGTCCAGACATCCACGGGTTATACGATGACCTCTTATTGAGGTCCTTCTTACTTCTCTACCTCGGTTTCGTTTTTGTTGTGAGTCAACACCTACCCTGACCACTATCTTCGTTCCAAGCTACGACATTTCTCGTTATGACGTATCCTTGGACCTTACAGTCCAGGTACTTAGTTCCGTTTAACCTGCACCAGTTTGTCCTCTACCTTTCTCACTTGTAGTTGTAAGATCCTTAGTCTCTTGATTCTACCTGGCCTTACCCACTTAAATTGAGTCTACTGGTAATATAGATGATGTTACCCGTTTTTTTTTTTTATTTTTATTTTTGGGAATCTTCTTTAACTCATCGGTAGTATCAGTTGTTTTTTCAGACTTTACGTCATGAACCTACGTTAGGGTTTCTGTCTTACTAGAGACAAGTAAAGGTTCCGTTTGGTAAGTTATAGTGCCATTAGGTTCAAATACGGGGTTGTTCATTACGACTTCTTCGACTTTGACTTGTCAAGATACTTCTGGTTTTTCTAGAAGATCTTGATTGTGGGGTTTTTTCTATAGGAAAAGTAATCTCCTCTGACCTTACGTTTTCATCCTTCAGTTCTTTGTGGACCTCATTGTCCGTTTAAACCGGAACCTCATGTCTTACTTCGTCCCATTTCCGATTATCTCAAGACGGTTCTCTCGCGTGACCAGTATCGTTTGTGGGAGAAGGTTGTTGTGTTCTTTTATAAGATGTGTACCTGTAGTGGTCTACCAGTTGTGGCTTTATTATAACTAATATATAAAACGTCGGTTTCTACCTCTTGGAGATATGTCAGTCCTTTTTGTTCTGGTCCTCGACCGACACCGAGTCTAGCACTTGAGGAATAATGGTTTAAGTCTGAATTTAACTTCTTTCATCCCTTTTGGCGATCTGGTAAGTCCATACTGGATTTAGTTTAAGGAATATTAATATGTCACCTTCACTCTTTATCTAAATTCCCGGATCTAGACTATCTATCACACGGACTAATTGATACCTTACTCCAAGCACTGTAACATGTCTTCTGTTCCCTAGTCCTAGTAGGGTTTCCTTTTCTTTACGTTTTTTCGTTTTACCGACAGACCCCTCCGGAATTTTTATAGACACTTTTCTTCCCTTCGTTTTTCGTTTCCTCTTTTCCTTTCTATATGGGTAGACATACGTCTCAAGGTTCCTTATCGTTCCTCTCTATTCTTTCGGAAGGAGTCACTAGTTACGTTTCTTTGTCTCTTTTTGCTATCTTTCTGTCCTTTCTGATCTCTAGAGGAGTTCTTTTAATCTCTATGGTTCCCTTGTAAAGTACGTTTCTACCCGAGTTATTTTCTTTACCATATCTGGATTGTCTTCGTCTTCTATAATTCTTCTTCACCGTTCTTATGTGTCTTCTTGATATGTTTTTTCTAGAAGTACTGAATTTATTAGTGCTACCACACTAGTGAGTGGATCTCGGTCGGTAGGACCTTACACTGCAGTTCACTCGGAATCTTTCGTAGTGATACTTGTTTGGATCACCTCCACTACCTTAAGGTCAACTCGATAAAGTTTAGGACTTTCTACTACGACACTTTCACGACGTGAGTCCTACGGTCTTTTAAACCTTTTGAGTCGTCACCGGTGTCCTGACCTTTTCCAGTCAAAAATAAGGTTAGGGTTTCTTTCCGTTACGGTTTATTACAAGATTGATGGAGTGTGAACGTGAGTAGAGTGTTCGATCATTTCACTACGAATTTTAAGAGGTTCGGTCCGAAATCGTTACGTACTTGGCACTTGAAGGTCTACAAGTTCGACCAAAATCTTTTCCGTCTCCTTGGTCTCTAGTTTAACGGTTGTAGACGACCTAGTACCCCTTTTTTTTTTGTTTTTTGTTCTCTTAAGGTCTTTTTGTAGATAAAGACGAAATAACTGATACGGTTTCTGAAACTGACATACCTAGTGTTATTTGACGCCTTTTAAGACTTTCTCTACCCTTATGGTCTGGTGGACTGGACGGAGAACTCTTTGGACATCTGTCCAGTCCTTCATTGTCAATCTTGACCTGTACCTTTTTGTCTGACCGAGGTTTATCTTTTTCCTCATGCAGTTCCGAGATATAACAGTGGGACGAATAAATTGAAGATACGTCTCATGTAGTACTCTTTGCACCCCCACCTCCTTCGTGGACGACCTTAGTTCTAACGGCCCTCTTTATAGTTATTGGAGTCTATACGTCTACTGTGGTGGGAATACCGTCTTTCACTTCTTCTTGACTTCTCGGAGAACTAGTTTCACCTTCTCCTCTCACTTTTTCAACCGAATTTCGAGTTGTAAGTCTTTTAATTCTAGTACCGTAGACCAGGGTAGTGAAGTACCGTTTATCTACCCCTTTGTCACCGACTGAAATAAAACCCCCGAAGTTTTAGTGACGTCTACCACTAATGTCGGTTCTTTAATTTTCTGTGAACGAGGAACCTCCCTTTCATACTGGTTGGTTTGTCGTATAAGTTTTCGTCACTGTAATGAAACAGTTGTTTACAGGTAGATCAGTTCCGATACCAAAAACGTCAACAGTACATACCTACACTCTCAACTTGATATTTCTTTCGAATCGTGACTTATCAATTACGAAAACTTGACACGAAAACCTTTTCTGAGAACTCTCAGGGAACCTTGCGTTTCTCTAGGGTTTCTTTTAGTCAGAACTTATAAGTGACCTTACTGACTACGACTTTGACTTTGAGGTTATGAAACCGGTGGACTACGTTTTTTTTGACTGAGTAAACTTATATGGGACTACGACCCTTTCTAACTTCCGTCCTCCTCTTCCTTTACTGTCTCCTACTCTACCACCCTACCGTAGTGGCTGAGTTCCCAGCACTCAAACTCATTTGGGGCCATCAACCACTACCTGTCCCTCCGGACTTGTACGACGTCAGGTACCCCAACGTTTCTCAGCCAGTGCTGACTCGTTGACTTGACTTGATTATTGGTTTAATTCTGATTAATCAAACGTTTTATTCAGTCCAGAGTTTTTAAACCGAACATCTAAATATATTGATACGAACTAACCTCTGAAAAACTAAACGACTCTGAAAATTTTCCACAGAGTCTGACTTGAACATTTTCTAGAGAGTCCCGATCCTTTCAGTGCGGTCACCGAATAGTATGTAAAACAAAAGGTTCCTACCATTGGAAGGATTAAATAGGTCATTTGAACGAACCGTGGATTCTCAAAACTTCGAGACCTTTCTCGTTCATCTCTCTTTTCTATTTACAAAGTTAAGACCAACGACGATTCAGTGAAGTCAGCACAGGTTGAGACACGCTGGGGTATCCTGGGCACCCTAAGAGGTCCGTTCTTGTGACCTCACCCAACGGTAAAGGAAGAGGTTACGTACTTTCACTTTTCACTTTTCCTTCAGCAAGTCAGCACAGACTGGGAATCGTACCTGACGTCGGATGGTCCGAGGAGGTAGGTACCCTAAAAGGTCCGTTCTCATGACCTCACCCCACGGTAATGGAAGAGACAGTTAAGACAAATGTTTGTATACTAAAAGGATTAATGGTAGTATTAATCAAACTTCCCTTTAAAAAGGAATGTGGACCTGTTGTGTCTAAGATTTATCATTACTGAATGAAAGGTTTATATTTTATATTTTTCATGTTGGTATAAATGGTCAAATGGGTCAGAATATATTGATTAGGAAAAACGATTGGCGAAATACTTCAGTAGTCAAAAGAGTAGTCTTACAAATATAAAAAATTGAGTCAAGTCATAATACAAACTTTCAGTCTGTGAACATAAATAGGTTTTTAGAGGAACTTCTCCTCCGTAAAAACGTTTCCATAATGTCACTTTGACACAGTTCTTCCGTACAAATTTTAGACTAATGTGATGTTGACTGTTTCAATGAACCAATGACAACACTGTATGTTGTTAAAAATTCTATTACTGATCTTAATACTGACTATTGTAAAATAGTCCTGTACAGTCTTGAAATTCTTAAGGTATATTAAAGATATTATAGATGTAATCATTATAAATGGTACGTTATATTGGATTGGACCCGAAGGGACCACCGATTCTACCATTTTTTAGACGGGTGTTACACCCTCTAGGTCCAAGTCGGGGACCCAACCCTTCTAGGAGACCGCTTCCCTTACCGTTGGGTGAGACTACAAGAACGGATCTCATAAGGTACCTGTCACCTTGGACCACCCGATGTCAGGTACCTTAATGTTTATCAGTCCGTACTGACTCGCTGACTAGGAAAGGAAGTATTCGATTGGACTTTTCTAAATAATGAGTAAACTGTTTTGAAGGGTAAATTAAGTTGTAAGTTTACTTGGATTTAGAGTCTCAATCGATCTCCAGTTTCCTGAAATAATTTATACTAAATCCTTCAAAACGGTTATTTATTTCCCGAATCTTGTGAGTCAGTCTATATAGTATCCAGTGATACTGTGTTATCAATAAGTGAATCAGTTTTATTGTTATTTTATAAAGTTTTCCTTTTTTCTCGTCTAGTGAATCTTCCGTTTCTTGAACTTTAGACAATCGTTTCCGTAAAGTCGTAGTTCTTTTGAGTGACAGAATTGTCTCTATTTTCGGTGTAAATTCATAGTACGAGTCAATAAATATCTTTAAATGAGTCGATTTTAAAATAAAAAAATTCAAAAAAATTAAAAATAAAAATGAAATAAAATGAAACGTTATGACATAACCAAAACGGTATGTAACTGTACTTAAAATTTGTATCAGTGAGGACTGGTACGTGTTTCGAGAAAAGAACCCCGGGTGATAGGTACTAGGAAAGTAGTGAAAGACATGATGGTGAAATAATGATAAAAGGGTTATTCTTAGTAGACATTCAGTCTGGATGAAAGAAAAGGGAGTCATTTTACGTTAGGTAAGGAGTACTGTAGGAATGACTTTTGAAAACACGATGAAAGGATACCAAACGACTTTAAAAACATAGTAAAGATGACCGATATTAGATAATCGAATTTAATCTTAGGAACGGAGAATTTCGGAATTAAAGAACACTCTTGCTTCTTCATTCGTTAGTATTTAAATAACACATCTAACGATTTGTACTTATGGTCACTATTAAAGAATTTTTTTTTTCAAAATGAAAGACTAACTGTTGTAGAGTCTTACCGTGGTTTGCATACGTAATTATCAAGATTTATAAAAACGAAAGAGAAACTCTCCTCCAGTTACAAGTCATTAGTTACAAAATTATAGAATAAAATAAACTCTTACTGGGTGGACAAGTTATTAGAAGGAAGTGAATTAAATCACGTTGATATCTTAAAGTTCAATGGTTTCGGACCTCTCTGATAAAGTCTGTCTATAAAGATTTCGTAGTCAAGTCAAGTCAACGAGTCAGCACAGGCTGAGAAACACTGGTGTACTTAGAGTCGTGCGGTCCGGAGGGACAGGTAGTGGTAGAGGACCTCAAGTGAGTCTGAGTGCAGGTAGCTCAGGCACTACGGTAGGTCGGTAAAGTAGGACCCAGCAGGGGAAGAAGAGGGCGGGGGTTAGGGAGGGTCGTAGTCAGAAAAGGTTACTCAGTTGACAAGCGTACTCCACCGTTTTCATGACCTCGAAGTCGAAATCGTAGTAAGGAAGGTTTCTTTAGGGTCCCAACTAGAGGAAGTCTTACCTGACCAACCTATAGGAACGACAGGTTCCCTGAGAGTTCTCAAAAGCGGTTGTGGTGTCAAGTTTTCGTAGTTAAGAAGCCGTGAGTCGGAAGAAGTGTCAGGTTGAGAGTGTAGGTATGTACTGGTGTCCTTTTTGATATCGGAACTGATCTGCCTGGAACCAGCCGTTTCATTACAGAGACGAAAACTTATATGATAGATCCAACCAGTATTGAAAAGAAGGTTCCTCATTCACAGAAAATTAAAGTACCGACGTCAGTGGTAGACGTCACTAAAACCTCGGTGTTTTTTATATCAGACTGTGACAAAGGTGACAAAGGGGTAGATAAAGGGTACTTCACTACCCTGACCTACAGTACTAGAAGTAAAAGACTTACAACTCGAAATTCGGTTGAAAAAGTGAGAGGAGAAGGTGAAAGTAGTTCTCCGAAAAATCGAGGAGAAGTGAAAGACGGTATTCCCACCACAGTAGACGTATAGACTCCAATAACTATAAAGAGGACCGTTAGAACTAAGGTTGAACACAAAGAAGATCAGGTCGCAAAGAGTACTACATGAGACGTATATTCAATTTATTCGTCCCACTGTTATATGTCGGAACCGTATGAGGAAAAGGATAAACCTTGGTCAGACAACAGGGTACAGGTCAAGATTGACAACGAAGGACTGGACGTATGTCTAAAGAGTTCTCCGTCCAATCCACCAGACCATAAGGGTAGAGAAAGTCTTAAAAGGTGTCAAAAACCACTAGGTGTGTCAGTTTCAGAAACCGTATCAGTTATTTCGTCTTTATTTACAAAAAGACCTTGAGAAAACGAAAAAGGTACTAGGTCGCCTACAACCGTTTCACATAGATTTGTGATAGAGTAAACGTAAAAGACAGGAATTTTCAAAAAATGTAACTTAACCCGGTGGTGGATGGGTCACCAACCACACGGTGAATCGAACAACTAGACAATGTTTTACGAATATGACTCCGAGTTCCTAGGCAGGTGGCAGAACCTGAATAAACGAAGATAAGTCGGATACATTACAAGAAACCAATGTAGAAGGAAGTTTGAAGTACATGACAGGGAAGGGAGGACAAAGTAAAGGGGGGGAGTCTCTAAAATGAGGGTATAAGAATATCCTTCGTCTCCCCACTACCAGGTAGTGGACATTATGGAAGTTCCGACTCCTTCCCACAGTTGGGACGGACAGTCCCTCACTTTTAGAGACTTATACACTAGATCCTGAGGGTCCCTATCCTGCCGAGGAACACAATTCAGGCGTACCCGACCTTAGGAACGTATCGACATTAAAACTACACTTTGACGAGGGTGTCGGAAGGATGTCTTAAAGGAACTATTACTTCGGGAAAAACATTGTCGTAGTCTCATGTTTTCACAGATATTTACTATTCTGAATTTCCCGTACCACTTTGTAGACTAATTACCTATTTCTTTGTACCAATGTCATTGATCTTAAGACTTACTAACGTAAATTGTATGTTTTATTAAGACCAATTTATAAAGAGAAATTCTGTGGAACCCCTTGGAGGTTTCATAGGTTTCAATCGACCTTTAGGTTTCTTAAAATTAGTATTAAACTATAAACCCTTCGAACAGTTTTTCGAAATTTTGTCAACTAGTTCTAACAGTCAGTGACACTTTGTTATAGATAAGGAATGGTTTCATTGGTCTCTAGAGTTTTTTACTTACAGTGAGTCAGCACAGGCTGAGAAACTCTAGGGTACCTGATATGTCAGAGACCTTAAGAGGTCCGGTCTTATGACCTCACCCATCTGAAAGGGAAGAGGTTCCCTAGAAGGGTTGGGTCCCTAGTTTGGGTCCAGATGGTGTAACGTCCACCTAAGAAATGGTCGACTTGGTGTTCTCTTCACCGTTCCAGTTTCTATGACCTTACCCATCGGATAGGGAAGAGGTCGCCTAGAAGGACTGGGTCCTTAGCTTGACCCCAGAGGACGTAACGTCCGTCTAAGAGATGGTTGACTTGATACTCCCTTTTCGTTTATAATTATATTTAAAGAATGTCCGTTTCTTTGAGTATATCTGACAGCGTTTTTTTTTTTTTTCACAAAGTTCTTATGAACTCCCTCTTCAATTTTGGTCAGAACAAGACCGGGTAAAGATTGTTTTAAGTGAATAGGTTTGTTTAAGTTTGGTTAGAATCTCTTAGGACTTGTATGTATTAATTTAGAAAATAAGGAATGTGGATGATGACTTTTGTGACAACTGATTTTTCTACGTATTGAAGTATCAACTCTCAATTCAAAATAAACCCCGTTTTACTCCTGACGTCGACCCCTCTGTCGTGGAGTCTATCAGGACTCTATGACAGGGTTTTTCCGTCAGTCCTTTCCGGTTATATATTCTAAAACCACTTCCCCCTCAGGCTACGTTGGTTCGTGAATGAAATGTTTTCTAAAAGACGATCAGTGTTCCTTGACTACAGTGGTACTTCCTTAAATCACGAAAAGATCTATATTTCTCTATCTTTCTAACCCTAGTACTTTAGTCAAGGACTTTTATAAATTGGTAGATTTCTGGACAAGGTGGTCTAAGGGACCTCGTGTCTCACGGAGTGAGGTGGGACTTGAGGGAACCCCACAGACACCTCCCCACAACTTCCAGTTGTCGACGTCGTCGTGTCCCAAGTCAGAGACGTCTCCGTCTACCGTTTAAGAGAACAACAAGTCATCGACGGTTTAGGAGAACCGTTCACGGTTACACATCAACTGTCCCGGGGGAGTACCAATATTTAAGCTGGGATGAAACCCTCTGTAAAGTACTGATAAAGTAGAGTGCAACGATCCTTCCGAGTAAGGATCAAAACCTCTTCCAAAAGACTATCTGGTGAGTAACACAATAATGACCTGATCCAGAATTATCAGTTTCTATAGACCTGTGGACAGAAGATCGACACCAGTTCCTTTTATAAGGGAGAACAAAGTAGAAGGGTATAGATTATAATGTGATAATATTAGTAACTAATGTATAACTCGATACGTAAACTAGTCGACGAAGTTCAGATTAATAGTAACAAAAACAACCTTCGAGTCAGTATGTGAACCATTGTGTTCTTTGTTATTAGAACATTTTGTCCTTTTTATGTTTATCATATCGATTATTGTAATCACCTTAATATTCATTTATAAAGTCGGTACTCGGAGGGTGTGGTTTGGTAAAAAAAAATTCTAGCAGTTACGATTCCTTACGTAGTGAATTCCGTCTTTAAAATAAAAAGTAAATCAAGTAGTTCACAATATGATCTCCTAAGTAGACCACACTTTTGTGTCGTAAGTCAAACTTAATACCGTGTCCACGGAAGGACTCCACGACATTCGACAGATCCCGGAACGTCAAAACATCGTCGTAGGAGGAGTATTATTTCCGGATACTCAAGTTATCTCATTATGGGACTAATCATAGTGAATTTCAAACAACTCATTTCCAGCAATTCCAAAGGTATACAGACTAATGTAGAAGGTCAGAGTGGCTCCGTGTTTTCTTTCGACGATGTGCCAGTATGGTCACCTTAAGTCTAGAGAACTGGATAACCTGAGTATGGTCACCATCTGACCGACTCCAATGGTGATTAAATAATTGGACATACTGGAATTCAAGTACTCTTAGGGTCCGATGTGGAAGGATAGGTAGGGTCACCTTCTGTTCCGGTATTTAATTATGGTGTTTAGATTACTTAAAGTATAGTCAGTGACGGAGATTCCTATTATTATCCGTATCGAGTACTCCGTGTGTCGGATCAAAGTATTATAATGCTCCAACTGGTAAGAATCATACCAAATTAACAAGGGTTGTACCTCCTTGTAAATTTGTTGAATTTAATGGTATCAGACCACAGTTGGTATATCTAGGTAGGGTATCAAAGTCCTCAAAAGGAAAATTATCTGTTATATAATGTCAAAAAACTAACTCTGAATCGAGTAACGAGACTAACTCAACTCACTGTGATTCTCTTTTGAATTTAGATACCCGTCCTAGTCTCGTCCATATTTATCGACCGGTCCACTGTCCTAGGGTAGATCATTATACTCATCTGTCTTGTCCTGACTTGAGAGAGGATTTTATTTAAAGGATCCCCCACAGGGTAGTCTCGGGACCTCCCCTCTTTAAGTGATTCCATTGTGTCTCCATGATCAGATGTTATTAACGTAACTCCATTAACAGATGTTATCAACGTAACTCAGAATTTGATCGTATCCTGACACGGTTATTATGTTTTGTAAACTGAAAAACGTTTCCAGGTTTTTCAGTCCTTTTGTAATATTTACTAATATTCTTAGTCCAGGTTGTGAAACCCGTTCGACAAATGGAGACTATAGCAGAAGAAGAGTAGGATCACGTCACGTTAAAGGAGACAAACTTGTAACAAAATTCCACTTAAACTCTAGTCGTCGGGAGAGATATCTGGTCAGGTCACATCCCCCGAAACCTTTACCCTTAATTATGCTCAGTTAAAGGGAAGTTAAGGTGACACGTACTCGATCAATTCTCATGTACTATTTTTCTAGGAAGGTAGGTCCAACCTCTGTCGAGAAATTTCATATAGAAAGAAGGTAAGAACCAACGTCCAAGAATCCGTAGACTAGATCGTTATGGTGACGACCCGTATGTAGGGTTCCTTTGATCTTGACTTTCTCTGTGTAGATGAGGTTACAAGTAACGTCGTGATAAATGTTATCGAAGCTAGGGACCCAACCCTTCTAGGAGACCTCTTCCTTTACCGTCGGGTGAGGTCATAAGAACGGACCTCTTAGGGTACCTACCTCCTCGGACCACCCGATGTCGGGTACCCCAGTGTTTCTCAGTCTGTGCTGACTCGCTGAAGTGAAGTCCTGTACCTTCGTTGGATCTACAGGTAGCCTTCTACTTACCTATTCCTTCACACCATGTATATGTGTTACCTTATAATGACTCGATGTTTTTCCTTAAGTAAACTCAGTTAAGATTACTCCACCTTTATTGACCTCGGATAATATGTCTCACTTCATTCAGTCTTTCTCTTTGTATTTATAACACATAATTACGTATATATACCTTAAATCTTTCTGACATTGTCGTTAGGATATACGTCCCCCGTCGTTTTCTCTGTGCCTACATTTCTTGTCTGAAGACGTGATACACCCTCTTCCGCTCCCACCCTACTAAACTCTCTTATCGTACCTTTGTACATGTAATGGTACATATTTTGTCTACTGGTCACGTTCAAGTTACGTACTTCATCCCGTGGGTCTCGACAACGAGACCTTGTTAGGTCTCCCTACCCCACCCTCTCCTCTAGACTCTCCCCAAGTTCTACCCCCAGTGTACACATGGATACCGACTAAGTACAACTATATACCGTTTTTGGTAGTGTTATAACATTGATAGAAGGTTAATTAATCAATTAAATTTTGTAAAATTTTTAAGTAGAGTGTTTCTATCTCATGATTCTATTCGAAGTCTTTGTTTGACTCACTGGAAATTATTGAGTTAATTTAAAATGTAATTATATGGTATTGTCGTTTCTTAATAGGTCCCTTTCTTAGAATCATCTATGTCTGGAGATAATTGTTTGACCCTAAATTGTAAGTAACTTTATATAAAAAGAGAGACCTTTAGTGGGAGTAAAAATGGTCTATATTGGTTTAATTCTGATTAAACAAACGTTTTATCCAGAACAAAGTTATTGAACAGGACTAATAAATAAAAATATTGGTATTAACTAGTCTCTGAAAACAACGAAACGAATTTGGATTCTCACAGTCTGTCTTGAAAATTTTATTTCGGAGAGTCCCGATCCTTTTAGTACGGTTTCCCAAGAGTGTCTAAAACACATTGTCTAGATCCACTTGAGGAGGGAAGAGTTCCAGAGGTCTCAAGGAACTCTAAAGACACAGACAATGACTCTATTGGAAAGATTGAATAGACGATTAAAATGACCTTTAAATTCTCAAAGGTTAAATACCTCCCTAGACTATCACTATTTTTAATTTATCGAGTTAAACGAATGTTCTTATATTAAAATGGTTTGATCACATTCAATATTAATCGAACTCCGTATTAATCGAAGTACACTCCAAAAGGAGTGTACACCTTTTGTGTTTAGGTTTATCCAACAAAAAGTCTATCTTTGGTATTTACAATGTTCGTATAAACGGGCAAGTAAGTCATGAAAACAATTGGAAACACTTCAGTAGTCAGAAGGGTAATCTTATACTCCTGTATAGTCTTAAATTCCTTGAGGCATATTAAGATCCTATAGATAGAATCATTGTAAATGGTATGTTATATTGGACTCTAAATAACGGGTAAACTGTAATTGGTACTTTAAGGTATATGGTTTACTTGACTAAATGAAATTGTAGAGAAAAGTCCTACAAAATCCCAGGGAGACTTCGTAGGGTTTCAATCGATCTTCAGTTTTCACGAAGTAAACCTATACATCCTTCAAAAAAGTTATTTATAGTTTTTCTAAATCTTGTGAGTCAGTCTATCCTAGTGTCCAGTGAGACTCTGTTATCGATAAGTAAATCGTTTTTATTGCTTTTTTATAAAGTTTCCGTTTATATCTTGTCTATTAAATTCACCATTTCACTGACTTTAGACAATAGTTTTAGTTAAGTTGTAGACTTCTTTCGTACAGGAGAATTGTCTCTCTTTTCGGTTTAAGTTCAAAAACGTGGTCAAAAGAAAATTTAAGTAAATTTTCATTTGAATTTAAGTAAAATTTGAATCAGGAATGGTATGTGTTTTAAGAAAAGAGTCCCAGGTGAAAGGTGTTTGGAAGAACAGTTAAAGACGTGGGTAATGAAACAAAAGGGTGGGACTTTATCGGTGGACATTCAGTCTGAATGAAGGAAAAGTGAAGTATTTTACGTTAAGGTAAGGAGTATGGAAGAAATGACTTTGGTGTGTAGGATGAAACGAATACGTTGGTTCTTAACTGGAAATAAAATATCTAACGACTCGTATTTATGGTCACTATTAAAGATTTTTGGAAATGAAAGAATATCTCTTGCAGAGTTGTACCGTGGTTTGTATAAGTCATTATCAGGTTTTCGACAAATCAAAGAGACATTCAAGTCAAGTCAGCGAGTCAACACAAGCTGAGAAACTCTGGGGTACTTGGTGTCGTGCGGTCCGGAGGAAAAGGTAGTGGTCGACGGCCTCAGATGGGTTCGGGTACAGGTAACTCAGCGACTACGGTAGATTGGTGGAGTAGGAGACAGCAGGGGAAGTGGAAGAAGGGAGTTAGAAAGGGTCGTAGTCCCTGAAAAGTTACTCAGTCGAGAAACGTAATCGACTGGTTTCACAACCTAAAAGTCGAAGTCGTAGTCAAGAAGGTCACTTTTGGGTCCTGACTAGAATGAATCATACCTGACCAACCTAGAGGAACGTCCGGTTCCCTGTGAGCTCAGAAAAGGTTGTCGTGTCAAGTTTTAGTAGTTAAGAAACCGTGAGTCGAAAGAAATATGGAGTTTAGAGTGTAGGTATGTACTGGTGACCTTTTTGGTATCGGAACTGATCTACCTGTAAAGAACTGTTTCATTACAGTGACGAAAAATTATGCGACAGATCCAACCATTATGAAAGGGAGGTTCCTCGTTCTCAGAAATTTAAAGTCCCGACGTTAGTGGTAGACGTCACTAAAACCTCGGGTCTTTTTATTTCAGTCGGTGACAAAGGTGACAAAGGGGTAGATAAACGGTACTTCACTACCCTGGTCTACGGTACTAGAATTAAAAGACTTACAACTCGAAATTCGGTTGCAAAAGTGAGAGGAGAAAGTGAAAGTAGTTCTCCGAGAAATCAAGGAGAAGTGAAAGACGTTATTCCCACTACAGTAGACGTATAGACTCCAATAACTATAAAGAAGGCCGTTAGAACTAAGGTCGAACACAAAGAAGGTCTGGTCGCAAAGAGTACTACATGAGACGTATATTCAATTTATTCGTCCCACTGTTATATGTCGGAACTGCGTGAGGAAAAGGATAAACCTTGGTCAGACAACAAGGTACAGGTCAAGATTGACAACGAAGGACTGGACATATGTCCAAAGAGTTCTCCGTCCAGTCCACCAGACCATAAGGGTAGAGAAAGTCTTGAACGGTGTCAAATAAAACTAGGTATGTCAGTTTCCGAAACCGTATCAGTTATTTCGTCTTCATCTACAAAAAAGACCTTGAGAGAACGAAAAAGTTACTAGGTCACCTACAACCGTTAAACTAGAGACCAAGGAGACGAAAAAGATTTTGTTCGAACTTATAGACCTTCAAGTACCAAGTACATAACGACTTCGGACCGAACCTCTTAAAACTCGTAATGAAATGATCGAACACTCTACTTACGTTAACACGTCATCAATCTCGTAAGAAACCGTAACGGAAAGAAACCCTAACCTTTCTTTTCACTGTAAAAGGTCAGGACGCCGGTGACGACTCAAAAAGTTTAAACGACTGTATAGATCACGTCGTGGAAGTGTCTTAGTAGAAACTTCTAAACTTATCGAGTTGACCTTTAGGTAATGGAGGTGATCGAAACAAACATCACTACGAAGGATTCTGGGTGAACTGAGAGACATTCCCCTTCAATCAAAAGTTCTTAGTCACAAAATGTTAGCATAAAATAAACCTTTACTGAACCTTTATTTAAAAGTAGTGAATCAAATGGTGTTGGGATCTTTAAGCCCAATAGTTTTAGATCTCTCTGATAAAATCTGTCTGTAAGGATTCCGTATTAATAAGAATTATCTCAAATAGGTTATCGAGGATTGAGGATTGAGTTCAATAGAAGGAACGACTGTTTGAACATTACCTGTATAAATTGTATAATTTGGATCCGAGTTATTTTAATAAGACGTATTACAATTACTAAGAACATTCTAGTTGTTTGTTTTTATTTACGGTCCATAATTAAATTACGACTTTTTAAGGGTCAAGTATACTTGGACTTTAAGTAAATCCAATTAAAGAGAACATAAATCTTGACATACTAAAGAATTCCCAAATAAAAAGAACCCCGGTTAATCTAATGTTCGAAGAGTCGTTATAACAGGTTTTTGTTCCTGTGTATGACTCTGTACGTATTCATGTTTATCTGTGTTGTTCTCCAGAGTATCGAAATAAATACTTAGTCTATAACGTTTGAATCAATACTTAGTCTATAACGTCACATTTGGAGTGATTTACATTTGTCGTGAATCTTATTCTTTTAAAAGTTTTACTAAACAAGGATAAAAAAAAAAAAAGAAGATGTCAAAGTCCTCAATCTCTACTAGATCATTCACTAGGTCTCTCGAGACCAGAGTTCCGTAGTCAAGTCAAGTCAAGTCAAGTCAGCGAGTCAGTACAGGTTGAGAAACGTTGGGGTACTTAGTGTCGTGTAGTCCGGAGGGACAGGTAGTGGTTGAGGACCTCAAGTGAGTCTGAGTGTAGGTAGCACAGTCACTACGGTAGGTCGGTAGAGCGGAAAACAGCTGGGGAAGAGGAGGTCGGGGGTTAGGGAGGGTCGTAGTCTCTGAAAAGGTTACTCAGTTAAGAAGTGTACTCCACCGGTTTCATGACCTCAAAGTCGAAATCGTAGTCAGGAAGGTTTCTTGTGGGTCCTGACTGGAGGAAATCTTACCTGACCAACCTAGAGGAACGTCAGGTTCCCTGAGAGTTCTCAGAAGAGGTTGTGGTGTCAAGTTTTCGTAGTTAAGAAACCACGAGTCGAAAAAAGTGTCAGGTTGAGAGTGTAGGAATGTACTGATGACCTTTTTGGTATCGGAACTAATCTGCCTGGAAACAACCGTTTTATTACAGAGATGAAAAGTTATACGATAGATCCAACCAGTATTGAAAGGAAGGTTCCTCATTCGTAGAAAATTAAAGTACCGACGTCAGTGGTAGACGTCACTAAAAACTCGGTGTTTTTTATTTCAGACTTTGACAAAGGTGACAAAGGGGTAGATAAACGGTACTTAACTACTCTGGTCTACGTTACTAGAATCAAAAGACTTACAACTCGAAATTCAGTTGAAAAAGTGAGAGGAGATAGTGAAAGTAGTTCTCCGAAAAATCAAAGAAGTCAAAGACGGTATTTCCACCATAGGAGACGTATAGACTCCAATAACTATAAAGAGGGTCGTTAGAACTAAGGTCGAACACGAAGAAGGTCGGGTCACAAAGAGTACTACAAGAGACGTATATTCAATTTATTCATAGTTCCGTATCATTCTCGATAAAGGAGTGCCGTTCTTTATATATATATATATATATATATATATATATAAGTTCAAAAGAGACCTAAGATTTCTTATAACACCGGTGTGACAGTTTATAGTAGAAATAAAAAGACACCAGTATCAAAATATCGGTTTTACATCTGTTCTATCACGAGTTTAACCGGGACTATTTTTACCTGCCGTCCAGGAAAATACCTAACAGGGGGACCCCTTCATCTTCATAATCAAAATAGTCGGGGTCCGACAACTAATATCTTTTTTTTCAGGACCCTTACTCCCTTGAAGTCAGGTAAAAGGGTAGGACACGGTTATTTCTAGACTATAAAAATTCTTTGAAAGAAACAGTAACCTAGTATCGATATCCAACGGGTCAGTAAACTTAATAAGAATAATAAAAAAAGAGGTTCCTTAAAGATCCACCACACACTTTGGAATCTATTTCGTGAAGATTAAAATGGAGTTCGTCAAACATGGTCCACAGACGTGTGATTTCGTTTCGTTGGTTTGGTCTTGTAGTGATCGGTCCTCAGTGTAAGGTTTATTTTCTTTTCCGTTTCTCTACGCGTCTTTAGTTTTCCGTTCACTGTTCTCGTGGACTTTTTCTACAGTTTTACTACAGGTTTTTAGTTTTCGGTTCACCGTATTTACAGTTTACACTGAAGGGTCGGGACGATCTGAACGTCGGACCGTCTCAGTCACGATTGTCGTAAAAAAACAAGACTATATAAAAGTTCGTTAAATATGGACCAAAGGACGTTTCTCCAATAAGATTGTAAAAGAGGAAATCTTGGAAGATCTATGGTTTCATTTATAGGGAAAGTCATATAAACTAGAATACAGAAAAAGACATGTACGTTTTTATAGTTAAAACCTTATAGTTTTCTTGAAGTCAAAACCGGAAAAGTAACTCTGGAGTAAATCATATTAAAGGAGTTTCCTGATTCTTGAACGTCCATACTCGAGGTATACATAACATGTACTTAGACCGACCTCATGTACTCTCCGACCTAAAGACTGTGAGGACAAAGACAAAAACTCTAAGACAAAGGGTAAAATTCAAATTAAAAAGTCACTGTTTTTAGTGATCACTTTAACACACTACCCGTACACAGGACGACTCCATCTTTAAGAATCCGTCAATTTACATCCTTGAGACTCTGAAACCGAACAAAGTTATTTATAGGGTGAGGTAATTGGATTTCGATATGGGAAACAGGACTTGAGGATCGAGAGTCTCCTTACACAGGAACCACATTATTTAAAAGTCGTGAGTCTTAGTCCTTTCCCATCATTAAAAGAAGACAAGTCATACGGAATTCCTTTTTGTTGTCCACTAGTAATTAGAAATCGGGTATGTAGACCAGGTAACATTTTACCGGTCCCCAGTAGTCTTTTCCAACGTCTTACCACTGAATTACGGATTCTTCTGATTCTTAGGTTCCTAGTTTTTTTCGGTATTTCTACAGTTCTATTTGTAATACTGGAAATTTGACTAACCAATCTGTACTGTATACATTTTTCATTCTTGGTTAGTTTTTACATGTTTAGTTATGATCATTCCTATATTTCACGACATCCAGGACGGAAAAGTCCGTGAAGTGGAGGAGAGTCACAGATACGACTCTCGAAACACGAAAGAAAGAGAGACTTTATTTGAGACAAACGAACGATGACACTCACCAAAAACACAAACGTTTCAAGTATGAAACCGTGGTCCTTGTTCTTGAGACTAAGGGTAAAGTAAAAAGTCCCCGAACAGGCCCTAGGAAGTTACGGACGAGTTCCATTCCCGTTTCTGAGATCTAGGTAAAGAGCAGAGAGTGTCGGATTGATATATCAGAGGATTCGATAAAAGAAAAGGGTAACGGACGAACCCAAAGATACCATCTGTCTCAGTCATCTGTCACTAGGGTTCAGAACTGTGACTGGTCAACTGAACTACCATGACTCACTTACGGGACGTTCATACGATTTAATCGTTCTTGACGTCTTGTAGACGACAAAAAGAGAGTGTTACAAAGTCACTTTTCATTCTCTTTCCCTTTAAGACAAATACGTACGGTCAGCGAGTTTTTACATCCTTTCGGGTGTTGGGATTCGAGAACGTGGAGACAGAATTCCACCCCTTTTCTGTCCCTACTTTCAAGTCCGATAAGACCATTACTCTTCAATTCAGATCAGACGGCCATCGGACACACTCCTTAGGGCGGGCACTGTTTCCAGTACTCCTTCCTTCGGACTGTTTTGCGTTTGCACACTAGACCGAAGTCCCCAAGAGGGACCCAAAAGGACTTGTAGATGGGGGGTTTTGGTCTCAGACGGACGAAATAACATGACACGAAAGGTGAGAAGACTGTAAGAGACCTTTTTTCAATTGAGTCCCGAAGTCAGAGGACGTATACTTTCCTTACAAAGTCGAGTTTCGTGAAACTACCGAGAGATTGAACGGACTGTCCAAGGGGGTTTGAAAATGTTAAACACTTAACGAATGTCGGGGGGTTGACACTCTCCGTGTTCGAATTTCGTAGAATTTCTATGTCTCGGAAAAGATTTCTCGATTTTTAATATAACCACTACCCAAAGTGACAACTCAGTTACTGACGACGGTCCGGAGGTATAAGAAATAGAAAATCCGTGGACCTCCTATAATTAGTTACATTAACCTTATATCCTTTTCCTTATATCATTAAAACTACAATCGTTGTGATCTGAAAACTCACAACGAAAATTAAAAGAGAAACAATATTTAGTGACATGAAGAAAGTAACAATATTTAACAACACAGGAACGATACATTCTTACATTGAAATAAATCACGAAAGACTCTCACCGTGGTCTGAAACCCTTCTTGTTGTGAAAATTCTGTTTATTCAGAAGACCAAGTGTTTGGGAATAGTCTTTTCCCGGCATTTTATAATTAACCGGAAGACCGGTCTTCTACTACATTTAGTGGATTCTGAACTCATATGTTGATTCATACGTCTCTCTTTCGGACCAGAGTTATTCTCAGTCCCGACGACTACGACGTATTAAAACATAATAGGTAACTAGAGATACATGTTCGTTTTTCATATTTTTTGGACGACGTGTTATCTCCTACCCGGTCATTGACCTGACCAAAGAGGGTAAATAAAAGATAAAAGTCCGACTTAAGGGTAGACCTCACCCCTCCGAGCGGTACTGATGAATGAACGGGACCGAAAATTGTAGGTACTCTCTCCCTCGGGTTCCACCCTGTGGGAGACGATAAGTTTACCCGTGGCCACCGGGTTGCTTCTACCACGTTTAGAGAACAGGACTCTAAAATAATCGAAAGGGGTATTTGGTTCAATAAGTCGGAGAAGAGGTGATTTAAAAGGATGATATGATAAAGAAGAATTAAATAAAATATAAAGATTTGTTTATTCAAAAAGGAACGGATGAGACAGAGGGGAAGTTTAATGGGACCTAGGTGGTCCCGACCTGGGATCGTGATCAGTTGGATTTTCTTACAACTCCCTCCGTACATGGTGATTACGAAGAAACGAGAGCCAGGTTTTTCTCCCCTACGGGAGAACTGTCCTCCTTGATCTGTTTTCTGTTTTTCACGACTGCGACCGAAATAGAGAAAAAGTCTACCCTCGTTGAAGTAACTTGGATAGTCGGTCGAGTTTCGTCTGTGGAGACCGTACATAGGACTTCTTGACCCTTGTTGACCTGTGAGTTTGGGATTTCTTCTTTGTAATCTAGAAAAAGACGTGGTTCCGTACCGGGGTTATATTGAATAGACTATCACTTTCTACCGGGGGACTCCCGTGTGAATTAATGTTGTGGTAGAATGACAATCTAGAAAGAACATTTACCCTCCCCTTTACCAAATCTTTAGGGAGTACATGTCCGAAAGAAACGAAATTCTTTTCTGAGGTGGAATACATTCTTAACACCCAAAAGAGTTAGACATGACGAACATCAAAGAAGACTTAGAGATTTAGGTTTGACAATGGAAATAGGCCCTGACTGATTTAGTTTAGGGCGTCTTGGAGTGGTCAGGGACAGTTGTGGTGGTCAGTAAGGATGAAGTTTCGATATAGGAAGAAAGGAAGGTAATGTTCTTCATCGTTTACCTCTTACCCCCGTTCATACCCAGGTGTAAGAAAAGGAAGAGGTCCTGGATGTCGTTTAATTTTATACGGACCATTTAAAGTGGTCATTCGGTCTATTTATATATCTTTTAAAGGTCCCAGAATGTGTTAGGAAACTGGATCGGACCTCTCTGTGATACAACGATCATTTGGTTTGGAAGTGACCTCCTCTATCTCTTTTCGATTAATTTCCACGATTTCTTACCTCTCTACTTACCATACGATAATTACGTACCCCGTCCAGTTCACTCTTTAATCGGGTTAAAGGGTACCCGACGGTTCGCCACGGGTAGTTACTGGGATTAACCCGAGGTCTATTCCTACTATCCCCACCAACCCTATCTTTCGTAAAATAATGGACGTGATAACTTCCCAATTTTCCCCGTACTTGACTCGGAAATTTGATGAGTTTCAATAGGTTTCATTTAGTCCTTCCTTTCCTTTCAGGAGACCGAAAATACCTTTTTGAGTCCTTCCGTAACTCTTTTGTATGAGGTTGCTTGGTATGAGGTCACCAGATACCTCCCGGTTTAAGAAGAAAAAATAAAAAATTAAAAATAAATTTAAAGTAGAAGTATTTTTAAATTAAACGTAAAGTATCCACAAACTCCTTACAAGTACTAATAACCACTAAAATTAGAGTAAAAGATACTTGACTATAAAGTATAGAAGAAGGGTAAAAATTTTTATATAAATAAAATAAACCTCCGATTAATGAAATGTTATAACATCACCAAAAATGGCGTGCAACTGTACTTAGTCGGTATCCAAGGGTTAGGACTTTAGGGGAGGGTGTAGGAAGGGGTAGGGTAGGGAGACCCAGTAGGGTCCTGTCGTCGGGACTCGTGGGACAGAGTACGTAGCTTGGACCTGACCGCTAGACAAAGTGTATACTATTATATGTACAAAGTTACGATAAGAGAGTCTATTAGTGTGGGAGCGGAAGAGAGTGTCTCAGATTTTCTGATAATATATGTAACCACGGAGAAAACGACAGAGTGTATATCCCAATAGCAATGGTAGAAAGACTTAAGGTATATATATAGGCAATAACCACAAAAAGAAAGACCGAATGAAGTGAGACATATTATTCGAGGTCAAAGTAGGTGGAGTAATCTTAACTAAATTTACGTAAGAAAAAATTACCGACTCATTATAAGGTAATACATATACATGGTGTCGAAAGAATAGGTAAACAGACGACTACTTGTAGATCTAACGAAGGTACAAGATCGATAACATTTATCACGACGCTACTTGTAACCCTATGTACACAGAGGAAGTTAAGACCAAAGGAGTCACACCTACGGGTCGTCACTCTAACGACCCAGTATACCGTCCAGATGAAGGTCTAAAAATTCCGTAGAGGTGTGACAAGAGGTATCACCGACATGATCAAACGTAAGGGTGGTTGTCACATTCTCCCAAACGAAGAGAGGTGTGGGAGAGGTCGTAAATAACAAACATCTAAAAAGATATCGTCGGTAAGACTGGTCTCACTATACCATGGAGTAACACCAAAACTAAACGTAAAGAGACTATTACTCCCTACAACTCGTAGAAAAGTACACAAACAATCGGTAGACATACAGAAGAAACCTCTTTACAGACAAATCAATAAACCGGGTAAAAAACTACCCCAGTAAATAAAAAGACCTCAACTCGACGTCCTCAACGAAAATATACAAACTCTAATTAAGAAACAGTCAACGAAACAAACCATAATAAAAAAAGGGTAAGACTTCCGACAGAAGAGTGAAACGAATATTAAAGGAAGCAACACGTTTTAGAAAATTCAAATTAATCCAGGGTAAACAAATAAAAACGAAAATAAAGGTAATGAGACCCTCCACCCAGTATCTCCTAGGACGACACTACATACAGCCTCTCACAAAAGGGATACAAAAGGAGATCCTCAAAATATCAAAGACCAGAATGTAAATCTAGAAATTAGGTAAAACTCAAACAAAAACACCTACCACAATCTTTCACAATAACAAAGTAAGAAAATGTTCACCAACCGGTCAAAAGGGTCGTGGTGAACAATTTCTCTAACAGAAATTAAGTAACATATAACAACGGAGGAAACAGTTTCTATTCCACAGGTATACACGTACTTAAATAGAGACCCGAAAGATAAAACAAGGTAACTAGATATTAAGACAGAAACACGGTCATAGTATGACAGAACTACTGACATCGAGAAATCATCTCGGACTTCAGTCCGTCCAACTAAGGAGGTGAAGGTAAGAAGAAAGAGTTCTGACGAAACCGATAAGCTCCAAAAAAACATAAAAGTATGTTTAACACTTTAATAAACAAGATCGAGACACTTTTTATGGCAACCATCGAACTATTCCTAACGTAGTTTAGATATCTAACGAAACCTATCATATCAGTAAAAGTGTTATGACTAAGAAGGTTAGGTACTTGTACCATATACAGAGGTTGATAAACACAGGAGAAACTAAAGAAAGTAGTCACAAAATGTGAAAAGATATATATCAAGAAAACAAAGAAATCCATCTGTATAAGGATTCATGAATTAATAAAAGTAACGTTACCACTTACCTTAACAAAGGAATTAAAGAGAAAGACAAAAGAGTAACAATCACATATCCTAACGTTCCCTAAAGTCACACAATTAAAATGAAGGACGTTAAAGTGACATAGGTAACTAATCGAGATTATTAAAAGACCATGTCAGAAATCCCCAAGATACATCTCCTAGTACAGTAGACGTTTGTCACTCTCAAAATGAAGAAGAAAAGATTAGACTCAAGGAAAATAAATAAAAAAAATAGACTAACGACAACGGTTTTGAAGGTCTTGATACAACTTATCATCACCACTCTCACGAACAAGGATGAGACGTAGGCTCCAGTCCCGCCGCCGGCCCTCCTCGGTGGAGTACGGCCTCCGGTTCCCGTCACTGGGGCTCCTCGGTGGGACTCGGGCTCCGGTCCCAGCCGTCGAACCTCCTCGGTGGGTTTAGGTTCCGGTCCCGGGGGTCGGCCCTCCTCGTTTGGTTCCTCACCACCGACACGTCCGCGTCCTCCCAGATCTCCTCGATCTCCTCGGAGGTATACGACCTTAAAAATTCAAAAGAAAAAAAAAAAAAGAACATTAACTGTAGATTAGAATGACGGAACACCAGGTTTTTCCACTTAACCTTACTAAAGTAAAAGAAACTTAAATGGTTCCGATTTAAATACCGGGTCCTACACTAGATGGGACCTCTTCCAAGGCACACGCGAACTCTTATTAAGTAAAAAACCCCCCACTTTACAGAAAATGTATTGTTTAATCCAGATTGACCAGGAAACACAGTAAATTTCGAACACAAAGGAACAATTAAATTACAAATCAACTAGATAGGTATCCACATTCAGTCTATAATTTCAGAGGATGATAATTACACAATAACAATTAAAGGGGAAAGTATTAACAATCGTAAACAGAATGTATAACACCACGAGGATACAACCCACGTAAATATAAATATTAACAATAAAGAAGAAGAACCTAACTAGGAAACTATTAATACATCACAGGAAGAAACAGAGAAATGTGTCGGTAATAAAATTTCAGATAAAATAGACTATACTCATAACGATGAGGACGAAAAAACCAGAGGTAAACACACTTTATGGAAAAGGGTCGGGAAGTGAAAGTCAGACATATACAGGGAACAAAACACCACCCTGAGAACATCTGTCGTATGTATCCCCAGAACAAAAACAAAGGTAAGTCGGTCAGAAACGGAAAACCAACCCCGTAAGTTGGGTAAATGTAAATTCCATTAATAACTATTCATACTAGGGTAACGGTAAATGAAACGACAAAACCCAAGTCAAATATGTGGGAAAGACAAAGAACAGATCTTTTATTGGAAATCGTAAACAACTTCTCGACCAAACCACCACGACTTAAGAGGATCGAAAACGAACAGACATTTCCAAAACTAAAGAGGAAGTATAAACTTACTCTAGGAACGACTCATGTCAGTAGACCCGACATCTAATAAAAGAAAGTAGTGAAATTCATACAGGACGGTAAGAGAAGACCGGACTTCTCAAAGACAACTTTCTAGTCGACAATGGGAATACTCTTAGGGGAACACACAATAAACAATAAAAAGGGAACGACGAAAATTATAAACGAGAAACACAAACTAGAAACAATTAAACTAATTATACACAGAATCCCACAAAACGGAACCCAAATAGGACAAACCCTGAGAGACCCAAAGAACCTGAACCCACTAATAAAGGAAGGGGTAAAATCCCTGCAAAAGTTGATAATAGAGGAGTTCATAAAAGAGTACCGGAAAGAAAAACAGAAGAAGACCCTGAGGTTACCAAGTTTACAACCCCACAAAGTGTAACAAGACCTCCAGGGACTCCAACAGGAGTAAGGAAAATTAAGTAAAAAGAAAAAAGGAGAGAAGAAGTAAATAAAGATGGTAAGATAGAAGATGGAGTGAATAGGATAGAAGACAGAGGCAATAAGATGATAAATAAGGGAGGTCTCACAAAAACTAGAGCAAATAACGTAATAAGTAATAATTAATTGAGCAAAAATAAAGAAGATCCAGAAACGATTTGTAAATAACGTAGAAAAGTTAGGAACAGAGGTCCGACAAATAAATATTGAGGTAAACCAAAAGTTCTAAACCTAGTAAAAATGATAGTAATAAGACTTAAGAAAAAGTCCATCTGAGGGATAGAGGAGGAGACAAACTAAACCACCAGTAAATAGTACAAGGAAATGGACGACTCATAAAGAGACGGAGACGGAAAAGTAGAACAATTTAACGACAAAAACCCCCACCGGAAAGACATAAGAACGTCAAACACCAAGGAGAAATAACACCTCCAACGAGGGACACCCACCCCAACCTGCTCACCGAACAGTTCCAACGGACCAATCCCTTCGAACACAACCACAAGACCACCCACGACGACCTAAAGAAGAAAGACCTCACGTTACTTTACAAGTCATCACTCAAAACTCTACAGATACCCAAACCACACTGAAATCCGTCGGACATGCAACTTCGAGTCCCGATACAAGGACGTAACGACCTCTTAAACGTACCATACAGAATGAGACCTTGAATAACCGAGAACCCACCACGAACCAAAGTTACGTTTATGCCTCCGAAAACCTAAGTCAAGTCAAGTCAGTGAGTCAGCACAGGTTGAGAAACGCTGGGGTACTTAACGTCGTACGGTCCGGAGGGACAGGTAGTGGTCGAGGACCTCAAGTGAGTCTGACTACAGGTAGCTCAGTCACTACGGTAGGTCGGTAGAGTAGGAGACAGCAGGGGAACAGGAGGACGGGGGAATAGTTAATTAAAAGGGACTTCAGTCCTCAATAGACCACAACAGTCCAAAACCCGAATTCGGAGGACGAAAACCAAAAGTCAGAATAAGAATGTCATCGGAGTTCTGAAGAGGTAGGTGTGTCGTGACTATTATTTTGAATATACAATTACCACTTTTATAACAGGTGTCACTTCCTGTGGGTCTCTTCAAACGTCTCAATGTACCTCTTCTATTCTCCCTCCTCCTCCTCCGTCTATCTTCACTGGTCCTCCACTTATCCCCATTAGTTTTCCCCTCTCTCGTTCGATCGGTCATTTGTTAACGGATACACGAGAGGTGTCAGACCTTGGGAGTCTCTCCAAGTACCTCATTGCATCTCTTCTCTTCTCCATCCTTCCTTTATCTCCACCCGTCCTCCTCATTTCTTCCCTAGTTTTCCTCTCTTTCTCTCTAGATCCGTCATGAAACAAGGGATTCACAAGAGGTGTCGGGTATTGTGTGTGTCTCTAAGTGTCTCAACTCAACTCTTGTTTTCCCCTTCACTCCTCTATCTCAACTGGACTCCCTCTTTTTTATTCACAGTTTTCCCCCTCTCTTATTAGTTCGGTCATTAGTGTGAGGATTCAATTTTACACATGACTTCTAACCTAAGAATTTTCATGTTTTAACTATTGTTTATGGTATTTCGTTTCTAATTTTTAGATCTCATCTCCAATCTGAGAGTTTTTATGTTACAATTTTTTTTCAGGTTTGTTTTAGTATTTTTCATATTCTTTATATATACTTCAAACGAAATTTTTATCCCAGAAAGGAAGAAAAAGAAAAAACCGTTCCATTATCATCCAATATTTTTACTTTCAATTTCCTCATTATCTCCTAAAATTTTTTTTCCTTTTTTTAATTTTTGTACTATTATCGTTTTTGTATAGATCCTTAAAGAGAACTCGACAACGCCCGTCACACGTCAGTCAAGTTAAAGTCTATCAAAGAACAAGGTCGAATTTGAAGAGTTCTAGATACCCGGGGAAGGTTACATCAGTCACAATTGATGTCTCTAAAAATTAGACAACATGGACAGTGGAGGTTTCGTCAAAGGAGCCGAATAAACAAAAAAAGATAAACGTACAAGAAGTCACAGATTAAAGGCGGGACTGTGTTCCCCCGCCTCCATCAGAGAACAAATCCGAGTGAACAAGTCAACACGACACCCCGCCCTCCTTGTGACGTTTGTTTATAGTAACCGCACACACCCTTCACGAGCGTCACAGAGTCGGTGTGACCCAAAGGGGGTGAGTGCCACACACATGAAAGGGCCAGATGTGACGAGTCCGAAGTCCAACGAGACGTCCCTCGTCCGGGACCCAACGCACGTGAAGGATCCAGAATCGGTGAGTCCAAGTCCAAGAGTCCATCAGGTGTTTCCGAGTCTGAGACAACCCGGACACAAAACACGGGAAGGGTCCAGGCTCGTGGAGTCCACTGGTCCACGACCCGCTCGCGTGAGAGGGGTCTTCCAGAATAGTGGAGGGGCCAGGCTCGACGAGCCAAACACCCCGTACGGGCAGAGGTAACACAGAGTAGAACCCTCCACTAGAGACCGACACTGAGAGAGTCACCTACAGTTGGTAGGTCTTAGGGTCCTTCAGAAACCAATTTTTGACCTTCGGACAAATGTCAAACCATCCCCTACGGGAGAGACCCCAACTCCAACAGGGAAAGGTCTAGACCGACCTAGGAGGACGGGGGACGGAGACCGTCCCCTACGTGACCAGGTATCGGCCGATCGAGAGGAGAACATAAACGAGTCAGGAAACAAGACACTCGCCCGGTCGTCACGGAATCCAATCCCGAAAAACGCCCTATCAAAGAGAGAGAGAGAGAGAGAGAGAGAGAGAAAAGGAAGAGAGACCGATAGGGTGTCAAATCCAACGAGAGTACAATCGAGGGAGTCTAACAGGAGTCCCGTAAGTCCGGACCAGGAATAGGATTCGTTACGTCGGGTGAGGAGGGGTAAGTCGGGGGTGAACGACCACCGTCTACGTTCGTAGACCCCTATGAAAAGACAATTCTCAACGACAATCCGTCCATTAGACACCCAAAATAAATAAATAAAAAGGAGGGACAATACAACGGGAGACGCTAAGGTTTTGAAGGGGGTCCGGTCGGCCTCTCTGCCAAAGGACCACAAACCTTTGAAGAGGAGAAAATTCTGAGAGAAGACTCCTACCTAGAGACAGGGATTGAGAAAACAGAGAGAAAAATAGAAAATATAAAACAGGATGGAGGAAAGTTTCTGTTACCCGACGAAAAGAACCACGGACTACAGGAAACGGTCGTAAGTCTTCAACAAAACACCTCAAACGAGTCGCAAGTTTACGAGAAAGTTACTTAAACACCCCCTCTTTCACCAGAGGTGCAGGATAAAGAGGTGGTAGAATCCTGACGGGGGGGGTTTAATAAGAATTCATATTTACATAATGAGTCAACCGGGGTCTGTAATCATCCTTCGAGGTTTTCAACCGAAAACTGTGTATTTTTCTAGATCTCTCAGAGGATTTTTGACGGTGCAAACACAAAATATTATCTCTATTTCTCCTCGTACTCCTCCTCCTCTCCTCTCTATTCCTTTTCTGACTTCGAGAGTGATACCGGGATGTCCCTCAATTGATATCTCAAGGTTTTCGTCCTCCCGTTTTCGACTATGGACCTCGGGTAAAGGTGACACCGTTCCTCCCTGTTTCCCTTTTACGGGGGTCCGATTCCATGGTCGTGGATTCGGTACAGGGGAAACAGCTCCACTAGTAATCCCCTCTCTGACGGGAGTCTTTGCACCCAGAGACCCCAATCAAGGAGTCTGGGTTCTAGTTTTGACTACCCCGGGTCCCGAAGGGTGAAACCGAGGGTAGAAGTAGTGTCATGTCCACGGAACCCATTGAGACTGACCTCCTCCGGTGAGACGATTGAAAGAAGAACTATACCCTCGGTGTAAAAACCGGGAAGAGAGATTAGGTCCTGGAGGGAGTTCATTTAGTTGGTGATATGCACCTTAAAGACCCTTCGGATAATGTTTTAAGAAATGTCTTGGTAACTTGACACCGACCCTAAGGTAAGAGAAAAGGGTACGGAAGGACTATTATGGTCTTTCGGGTTGAGGGTAGGACCCTTCTCTATATGATAGATTCTACGTTCGAAATTAGGTATACTTTCACCTTAGGATCCTTTTGAATAAAAGAAAAATTAAATAAAAATTATATTTAAATAAATAAAATTAACCTCCGATTAATGAAATGTTATAACATCACCAAAACGGTATGTAACTGTACTTTGGTGTCTTTTGAAAACACATGGGGCTTGTCTTTATCTATAATTGGGACTCCAACCCGTTGACCTCCTTGTCTCTATTGAGAATTTCCAGGATTATTGAAAGGGGTAGTTTTTGTTATAGGGAATTTTGGTCTCCGTACTGTCCCTGAGTAAGAGGATTGATTTTTAGAGTTTCTTGTCCCCGAGAATCAATTTACTTTGTCGGACCGTGGATCATGTTCCGGAAACAGAGTAATTACTTCGACATTAAGGTAATGTAGGACACGACGGATTAGGGATATGAAATGAAAGGGTCTAGGGTCTTTACCGTCGGACCAAATGACATAATCTAAATTTCTTACAGAATAAAACATAGGGAGATCGGGTTTCAAGTGTTAAGAACAAACGAAACCTCCTAGGTAAACCAAGAGATAGGTTTATTGAACCTGTTACAACGGAGTTCCTAAGTTTCTATCAGGAGTGAACAAACCTGACCGAAACAGAATTCTGGATCGATACAAAATCCGTGGTCTCGGATATTTTTGATAGGTCATACATCTACTATAAAAGGAGACAAGACTGTGTTTCCTTGGTACACTGGGTCGATGGACATTAGTAGAATTAATAGATCGGGTTGCACGAACGTTTTACAGTTTTAGATTTGGAGCCTATACGGTTGTCCTTCAATTTATAAATCCTGAGTTTGAAAGTGTACCTTGGACTCGGAATCCCTTCCTTTCTTATTTTTGGCAGAATGTTGTAGAAACGGGATCATGATAATCTGTTGAGGGACCAAAGGAAGCATATTGACCGATAACGGTTTAAACCTAAGGACCTATACCTCTCGACCGGACTGGAGATATATTGAATAATTTTCTCTGAGCTGTTAGTCCTGTTCTCTATAATGTCACCCTTAGACTTCTTTATATACGTAAATTTTGAAATGTTATCCGAGAAGTAGTCCGGGGACGAGAGTCAGACGGATGTCCTCTGGTTAAATTAGAAAAATATTATCTCTAATTCTTATGGTGACCCTCTGGATTGTGTTGGGTTTCCTTTGAGTGTTTTTGGACAACTAATAAACTCGTTTCTTGAACTAGGACATCGAGTTCCTACCGGTGTAACAGATACCTATCACCGGAGTCATCTGGATAATTAAGGACTTCGATGATTTAATTAATATCCGGCTCTATACTACCAGATATGAAGTGTACTATAAAGGCCTTAAAACTTGAGGTTCCCTTCAAACACCTATAGTCTGTTAGCCGAAGAGTCTATGGTTAGGAACGAGAATCTTCCCGGGTATTAAGTCGATTTTTGAACGAGTTGAACTTTGGACGGACATAGGGAAGGATTCAGTAATCTAATTGTTGTTCGTCTCGTACTGACAGTAGTTCAGGATCGAAATTTAACGATCCGTTCACTCCGGAATTTTCTATTCGGTAATCTTTTAGGTCTACATTGACAAATGTCTACCGTCAAGAAATGTCTCTTTCCTCTTGGATTTAGTCCTAGAGTTTTTAATAAATGAAGATCCAATTTTTTGTCGACTTGATTGTGTTGTGTAGTGATTAAATCTGGTCCTCGACTGATACCAAGTCTAGTACTTACGGAATAACGTTTTAAGTCTGAATTTAACTTCTTTCATCCCTTTTGGTGATCCGGTAAATCCGTACTGGACTTAGTTTAGGGAATGACTAATATGTCGCTTTCACTGTTTGTATAAGTTCCCTAATCTAGACTATCTCACGGACTTCTTGATACCCACCTCCAAAGTACTATAACATGTACTCCGTCACTAGTTCCTTCTTTTTGTTTAGGTTCTTTTTTCTTTACGTTGTTCCGTTTTACCAACAGACCCTTCCGGAATGTATATCGACACTTTTCTTCACTTTCCGTTTCCTCTTTTCCTTTCTATATGGGTAGACTTACATTTCAAGGTTTCTTGTCGTTTCTCTCTCTTCTTTCGGAAGGAGTCACTAGTTACGTTTTTCTGTCTTCTTTTGTTATCTTACCCTTTATGATCTCTAGAGAAGTTCTTTTAATCCCTATGGTTCCCTTATAAAGTACGTTTCTACCCGTGTTATTTCCTGTATTTACCAAACCTTGATTGTCTTCGTCTTTCTCTAATTCTTCTCCACCGTTTTTATGTATCTTCTTGATATGTTTTTTCTAGATTTACGGGGTCTATTGGTGCTACCACACTAGTAAGTGGATCTCGGTCTATAGAACCTCACACTTCAATTCACCCAGAATTCTTCGTCATAATACTTGTTTCAATCTCCTCCACTACCTTAAGGTCGATTCGATAAAGTTTAGGATTTTCTACTACGACACTTTCCACGACGTGAGATATACGGTCCTTTAAATCTTTTGAGTCACCTCTGGCGTCCTGACCTTTTCCTGTAAAAAGTAAAGTTATGGTATCTTCCTGTTACGGTTTCTTGCAAGTTTGATGACGGTTAACGTGAGTAAAGTGTACGATCGTTTCGTTACAAGTCTTAAGAGGTTCTATCCGAAGTTGTTATGTATTTGACTCTTGAAGGTCTACAAGTTCGACATAATCCTTTTCGTCTTCTTGGTCTCTAGTTTAACGATTGTAGGTGACCTAGTCTCAATTTCGTTCTTTTAAGGTCCTTTGGTAGACGAAGACGAGGTAACTGATACGATTTAGGAAACTGACACAAATTTTAAGAATTTCTCTACTCTTATGGTCTGGTGGAATGGACGGAGGACACCTTGGACATACGTCCAGTTCTTCGTCGTCAATCTTGGCCTGTACCTTGTTACCTGACCAAGGTGTAACCCTTTCCACATGCAGTTCCAGTGGGACGAATGAATGTACGTCTTACACAGTACGTTTTACGACACGACCGGTTTCGTGTTCGACCTTAGTTCCAACAGTCCTCTTTATAGTTATTAGAGTCTATACGTCTATTGTGGTGTGTATACCGTCTTTCACTTCTCCTTTATTTCTTGGAGAACTACTTTCACTTTCTCCTCTCACTTTTTCGATCGAATTTTGAATTGTAAGTTTTTTACTTCTAGTGTCGTACATCAGGGTAGTGAACAACCTTTTATCTACCTCTTTTTCACCTTTATCACTGTCCAAAACAAAAGAACCTGAGGTTTTAGTGAGGTCTGTCCATGTGTCGGTACTATAATTTTCGGTGAACGACGAACCTTCTTTTCCAAACTGTATGGATCTGTCGTAAAATTTTTCGTCCCTGTAATGAAACGACATATCCAGACATATCAGTTTCCAGACATATCAGTTTCCAGACATATCAGTTTCGATACTAAAAGGTCATCAATACATACCTACACTCCTAACCTGGCATTTCTTCAGACTCACGGTTTCTTGACTATAAAAACTTAACACCACAACCTCTTCTGAGAACTCTTAGGGAACCTTACGTTCCTCTAGTTTGGTCAGTTAGGATTTCCTTTAGTTAGGACTTAGAAGTAAACTCCCTGACTACGACTATACTCTGAGGTTATGAACCGGGGGACTACACTTCTCGACTGAATAACCTTTTCTGGGACTACGACACTTTCTACCTTCCGTCCTTCGTTTCTCGGACTTTCTCCTGTTCTACCATCCTACCGTGGTGGCTGAGTTACTTGTACTCAAACTCGGTCGGGACCCTCTACCACTTCCTGTCTCTTCGGACCGTATGAAGTCGGGTACCCTAACGTTTCTCAGTCTGTACGGACTCACTGACTTGTTGTTGTTAAATCGAAGAAAGGTTTTTATTGATGTTAAAAATCTATTCCCTTATAGTGTTATATTCCTTTTACTTTCCAGAGATATATATTAGGACCTCTATACCACAATCATTTGATTTCCGATAAACATTGTTATAGGGGTGGAATTGAGGGTATACCCTTCCTGGGATGAGACAATACGAAAGAAGTGGGTGGTGACACTTCCAACGTCCATAACCACGGGTCTAAGTAGTGTGTACCTATTTTTGAACTTTAGGAAGTCCTCTCTTAGTTCTTCCAGTAGGTTGTAGGGGTCTCCTCTCAAGTGTCATAAGTCTTATAGTTATGTGGAGAAACCTTCCTAACTTTCCTAATAAGTTCTTTTCAGGCTCTAGATATTTCAGTTCAGGTACGTTACTGACGGGGTGAGAAAGAAAACCCTGGTAGAATGACTTAAATTATAGTTGAAGGGGGACCACCTCTGGAGACTAGGAGAATAAAATGAGAATAATGAAAAGCCGGGAACATAAAATTTAGCAGAAAGAACGAAACGTTAGAGAGGGTATCTTCGAAGTCTACCATTACCAATACCTTTACCTTGGTTTCTATTATATGGATTAAGGTGATCTTGCAGGATGCACACCTCTGGATTGACGGTAAGGGATTGCTACAGGGACAGGTCGAGTTTCTTTGGTCTCGTCAGCAGAGGGTAAAGGGGTAACCGTCAATCGTAGAGGTAAAGGTCTCTCCCACCCCCCTCCTAACTCCATCTTTAACAATCACTCACATCCTTGAGACTCTGGAGTCGACCAAAGTATTTGTAGAGTGAGATAATTTGACTTTGACATGGGAAAAGGGACTTAAGGACCGATAGTCACCTTACACAGGAAGTAGACTATTTAATAGTCGTGAGTCTAGGTCCTTTTCCATCATTAATTGAGGACAAGTTATACGGACTTCCTTTTTGTTGTCCACTAGTAATTAGAAATCGGGTATATAGACCAGGTAACATTTTACCGACCCTCTGTACTCTTTTTCAATGTCCTAAAGTTGAATTGCAGATTTTTTTGAATATTAGTTTTCTAGTTTTCTTCGGAATTTCTACAGTTCAATTTGTGACACTGGGAATTCGACTAACCAATCTTTACTTTATACAATTTTCATTCTTGGTTAATTTTCACCTGTTTAGTTACCATCACTCCTATATTTGACGACATTCAGGGTTGAGAAGTCCAGTGAAGTGGGGGAGAGTCCAAGATACAACTTTCGAAACATAAAAGAAAGAGAGATTTTAATTAGGACAAACGAACGATGGTACTCACAAACACACACACTTTTCAAGTAAGAAGTCGGGGTGTTTACTTACACCTAAGGAGAAAATGACGAACACTCGAATTGAGGAGGTCCTCAGTGGGGTCTCAGTAAAGTCGAGGAGAATATAAAGAACCTAAGACGAAGGTCGTTAGATTCTGGTGGTCCCGACGAGTCCAGTAACTTGCCAGTTAAGAATAACGTTAGGGGTCTACTCGTTCATAAAATTAATTACTCACCTAAAGGGTTACTCTAGTCACGTACCGTACTCTTGATTCGGAGGTAGGGAGGTTAGTTAAAGAGTCAATGGATTTTTTTGCCATTGGTAAGTCTCCCTTAGAACAGAGAAAAGAAGTATCGTTTCGAGAATACATACAAAGAATAAAAACAGGGTTCTGTAAGATATTTCCGTCAGTTTTACTCCTTTTCACAGTCTAGTCGGAGAATGGATTGGTGAGTCGGTCCTGGTGAGTCCGGGGATATTACCTCGTTGGAGTCATAGAAAGTCGGTTTGAGACCCATAAGGAACTATAAAAAGTTAGCTCAGGGAGGGGGGAGTTGGGGTTCTTGGAACGATGACCCACCCATAGGGGAACCCGTAGAAAGTCGGTCCGGGAGTAGGTCATAGGAAACTAACCAACCCTTAAAGAGTCATAGAAAGTTGACTCGGGGTGAGTCACAGATCTGGCACTCACCCATACGGGGTCTATAAAGTGGGGGGTGGGGTCATAGAAAGGTTGACCCTCCCCCGTCCATTGGACGAGGTGTTCGTTTATTTTGACTCTTATAGTTGGTTATACCCTCTAAACTCTTGGTCCGACGACGACTACGACGATTCAGTGAAGTCAGTAAAGGCTGAGACACGTTGGGGTATCTACCGTCGGGTGGTCCGACAGGACAGGGACCCTAAGAGGTCCGTTCTTGTGACCTCACCCAACGATAAAGGAAGAGGTTACGTACTTTCACTTTTCATTTTCAGTTCAGTGAGTCAGCACAGACTGAGATCGCTGGGGTACCTAATGTCGGATGGTCCGAGGAGGCAGGTACCCTAAAAGATCCGTTTTCATGACCTCACCCCAAGGTAACGGAAGAGGCAACTCTTGGTCCTCTCTGAGTTTAAACAGACGTAAGGGGTTCCTCCGTCTACTCACGTCACCCGACGACGACCATTGTTTCGAGACCATTATGTACCTCAAGTCCACTTCCTTCCTTCAGGTGGAACCCAACGAAACAGTCAATGGTATTGACAACTGATCTTCTACATGTTTAACTCTCAAAGTTCAATTTGAAATAAACCTCGTTTTACTCCTGCCGTCGGGTCCTCGGTCCTGGAGTATATCGAAATTCTCTGACGAGGTTTCTCCGTCAGTCCCTTCCAGTTATATATTCTACAACCACTTCTACCTCAAGTTACGTTAGTTCTTGAATGAAATGTTTTCCAAAAGACGATCAGTGTTCCCCTGTTACAGTGGTACTTCCCTAAATAACAAAAGATCTACACTCCTCTACGTTTTTAACGTTGGTACTTTAGTCGAGGACTTTTATAGGTTGATATATTTCTGGACAAGGTAGTCTCACGGAGTCCTCCCCTTACAACTTCCAGTTGGCGACGTCGTGTCCCAAGTTAGAGACGTCTCCGTCTACCTTTTACGGGAAAGACAACAACAAGTCAGAGACCGTTTACGAGAACCGTTCACGGTTAAACATCAACTCTCCACTCACAGCAAAACTGTTGTGTATAAAATAAAAGGAATTTAAAAGAAAATTCTTACTCAATGAAAAGAACAACTATTTACATACTGTCTACCTAATTTCAGATTAAACTGAAGATCAGTTTATGATAGATATGAATTATAACTATTGAGATTCCCGTACAGATATAATTAGTTTGGTTGTTCGAATTCAGTGCAAGTTATCGTCTATAGTTTAGTCATGTTTTATAAAGGGTCTAGTACCCAGGATTTTAAATAAATCCGGTTAAAAGATATACTTCACTTCACTTCAGCAAGTCAGCACAGGTTGAGAAACACTGGGGTACCTGACATCGGATGGTCCGAAGAGTCAGGTACCCTAAAAGATCCGTTCTCATGGCCTCACCCAACGGTAAAGAAAGAGGTCTCCTAGAAGGGTTGGGTCCCTAACTTGGGCCCAGAGGGCGTAACCTCCGTCTGTGAAATGGGTGAATCGGTGGTCCCTTAGGGAGATTAAACACTCACGAATTAAAGTTCATTTTATTTTATCAAGTAAATGTTCAATTGAAAATGTATTTACGGTTTGGTCTTTAAAGTGAAAAAAGTGAACTCAAGTTTTTCGATAACGGTTAAAGGGTGAAAAAAAAACTCCCGGACCTGAGTCCCCTCTCTTTATGGGACCCCACCCTCAACCGATGTTCTACCTTAGGGTTTCCGTTTTAGGGTTGGTTGAAAGGTGGTGTCCGTCTCGGACTTCGTTATCCCTTCCTAAAGGGACCACAACAGTGTACACTCGGGACAGAACAATAATTATAAATGGTTTCAGTAAAACATTCATTGTTTTGTGTATGTTGTTGTTTCTTTGTATCTATGGTTCATAATGAAACTATGACTTATAGAGGATCAAGTGTACTCGGGATTGAAATAAATCGGATTAAAGTGAACGTCAATCTTAACAAGTTAAAAATTCACGAATGGAAATAAATTCGGTTGATTTATCTCGAGTAAATGTTTAATTAGAGTCTTGGTTATAGGTCTCTGTTTCTGTGTATGACTTTACGTGTATATAGGTTTATCTGTACTGTTTTCTAAAGTATCAGAACAAAAGGTTTGAATCAGTACTGAGTCTATAGTCTCATATTTTGTTATCAGACATTTGTTGTCAACCTTACACTTTTTTTTTATTTCCGAAGAAAATGACATAAAAAGGGGAGTCAAAGTCCTTAATCTCTACCAGATCTATTTACAGAGACTCTCGGTACCAGAGTTCCGTGTTCCTCTCTTTTTTAGAAGAGGATCATACTGTTACAGTTTTTTTTTTAAATTAGGTCAAAGAGACCACAGATTTCTTATGACGTCGGTGTCTCATTTTTGTTTGTTTGTTTGTTTTTTTTTTTATTGGAAAAAGACATCAGTATAAAAGTATTTGTTTTAAATCTGGTCTATCAGAAGTTCAACCGGTAATATTGTTCTCGTCTGATCAGGGTCGTCACTAACGAGAGACTCCTCCGACCCCAGGATCAAACTAGTCGGGATCTAACAACTAACATCCACTTCTCGGGACCTGTATTCCCTTAAAGTCAGATAAAAGAGTAGGACACCGTTATTTCTAGATTGACATTCTCCGAGCAAAAATCCGAAAAAAAAAGAAAAAAGACGTAACACAGTATCGATATCCCGAAGGGACCACCAAGTCACCATTTCTTAGATGAGCGTTACGTCCTCTGTGTCCCCTGTGTCCAAGTTAAGGACTTAGTCCTTCTAGGGGATCTCCTCCGGTACTGTTGGGTGAGGTCATAAGAACGGACATCTTAGGGTACCTGTCTCCTCGGACCACCCGATGACAAGTACCCTAGCGTTTCTCGGTGTGTACTGACTTCGCTGAATCGTACGTACGTACGTGTATCGATATCTAACTGATCAGTAAATTTTAAAAAGGTTTCCCAAAGGGTCCACCACATACCTTGGAACCTCCTTAACGAAGAGTAAAATCAAGTTCGTCAAACATGGTCTAGACACACGTGACTTTGGTTAGACGTCCGAGTTTGGTTTCATTGGCTTGGTTGGTTTGGTGTGGCTTTGGAGTGGTTGATCTTCAGTGTTAGGGGTTTTTTTGTCTACCGTTTCTCTACGGGTCTTCAGTTTTCGTTTTACCGTATTTACGGGGGTTTGCACTGAAAGGTCAGGGAGATCTGGACACTAAAACAAGTTTCACACGGAATCCCTACCTCAACGGGAAGTGACCTTCTTGAGGGGTTTAACCTTGACTCCAAGGGGACTTGTCCGTTCCAGTCTCTCCGGAACTATACGTGAGGTCCTCTGAATGTTTTAACGACCACCCACACAGTGTTGTATGGTATCCGAGAGAAAGACTAGGAGGTTTTAAATTATAGAAGAACCTCATCTTCAGGTCCGGTCACAGTTCTTTCCTTTTTTTTTTTACACAGAAGTTCCTTTTCTTTCGACACTGTCGAAGATCCCCTTGGAGAGGGGGTTACAGGTGACGTCGAAGTCTCAAGGTACCAGATCTCCCACCAAACCCATACTAGTCCCGTACAGGGATGTCGTCCCCTTGGGACCACTAGACCAGACTCTTTTTAGGAGGTTGGGGGGTGAGAGACTATCCTCCGCCGACACATCTCTTCAGGGATTCACAGACCGGTTTGACTCCCCGGGACGTCCCAACGGACGGGTTCTCGTCTCGGACCTACTCTGGGATTTAAACAACGGTTTTAGAACTGAGAGACACGAGATTACGGTTTGTCAGTGTCCCTCTGTCTCAATACCTCCTCTTTCTCACCAAAAAAAGAAACAGTCCGTTTCTCCCTTCTGTCATCTGATCACAGAATTCTGGTCATGGGGAAAGGGATATCTTACATAGAGGGTCCACCGAGTCACCATGTCAGACGACGGTTAGGTCCTCTACGTCCTCTACACTCAAACTACAGATCCAAACTTCTAGGAGACCTCCTCCTTCACCATTGGTAGAGGTCATAAGGACGGACCTTTTTAGGTATCTGTCTCCTCGGACCGTCCAACGTCAGGTACCCCAGTGTTTCTCAGCCTTTGCTGACTCACCGACTCGTACGTGGTCGTACAGGAACACTTATCCCCCTCCAATATATAGTTCGTCCCTATACACTGTTCCTAGTTTTGTCAATGTCAGAACGTAAGGAGACAGGAGACGTTTCAAAGTTTTCCCGTCCTAATAACTGTTCTAATCCTACACACGTCCCTAATCCACCAGGTGGGAGAATTAGACTACTTGAAGAGACCATGGAAACTAGAACGGAGGCCACCAAAGTACCGACGAGGAGTGACCTAATCGTTGACAAGTCTAGATAAGTAACCTTGAGACCCTTCTGGTACCTCCAACCTCAGAATGAATGTTACTCGACCCCTGTTTCTCCGGAGACACGGAACTTTAGGGTGTCCCGGGACAACCCGTAACAAATGTAAGACCAAAAAACAAACAAAACTCCCTCCCCAGTTGTAACACTTTCCTCCTTGACTCCTCTTGTCTTAAACGTATTAATTAGTCCTCGTGTAACAATTGAAGAAGGAGGGGTTATGTAAAGAAAATTTGAAAATTGGATGTTTTAAGAGTGTACATGAAGGATGAATGAACCCAGACTTTGTTAGTTTACATTGGTGGTTTTAATATCCTATTCCCTCATGTGAATGTTTAAACCTCCGTAACTTTTGGAGTAACCCCACCTCGATTCTACCGTCTCTCCGTACTGTGCTTCAGACTTAGAGGGTTGTGGATCCTTTGAGTGGTCTGTGACCACCCCCTGAAGGTTGTTGGTCCGTCCTGTACCCTCCCTCGTTTCCCCTCCTTCTCTTCACCTCCGACCTGTCCTGGTCGTGTTAATTCCCCACCGACCCCCTCCCTTCCCATCGTCAAATCCGTGTACCTCTCCATGTGAACAGAGGTCCTCTAACCTCCCCTCCTTCTTCCTGGGAGCCTACAGTCTCCTAACTCCCCTTGTATTAACCATAAGAGTGGATGGGTAGTAAGGGTCCCTCGGACGACTCCGAGTCCTGGACCAGGAGGCGTCAGGTCCCGGGGGAGGTGGGTGCACCAATGACCCTCGTACTACCTCACGCGTCCTCCTTATAAGTCTGGTCCGGTCCACAACCAACAACAAGTCGGCGATTCAGTACAGACCCAACCTCCTAGTTAAACCCCTTCGAGGACCACAAGACGTGTGAGTCGGGACCCCTCAGAAGACTCCGGGGTCCGGTACTGGAGGTGAGGGTGGAACAAGGTGGGAGACTCCGGTGGAGGTGGGATTTCATGAGGAAACGGGTGTATCCAGGACGTCCACACTCTCTCAACACCTTCCTCCTTCTTAGTTCGTCTGACCCCCTCCAAGGAAGTCCCAAGTCTCCTAGTTCCTTGGGTATATTACAAAGGGGCGGGTGACCCGGGGTCCCTCGGAGGACCCTGGGACTCGAACTAGGAGACATGGGGGTTACAGACTCCGACTCGTGTCCGGGACAGGCAGTAGTGGTGTGTCCCGGAAAACTAGTCTCCAGGACTTCGTCCTAGTGTCGGGACGGATTTGAGAAGGGGTGGATTCAGGGTGTGGGTGTCAGTTACTACTAAGACGTAAATAACAACAGTAATAAGAAACGATAACCTCAGACTAAAATGGGAAGTCACCAATAAAGTATATATAAGAATACAAAAGTTTATATAGACAATCAAAAGATTTAAATAAAAATAAGAAACAATAAAATGACGAAAGAAAAGAAAGAAAGAAAGAAGGAAAAAAAAAAAAAAAAACTACCACAGGACACTCAAAAACCTGGACCCAAGTCCCCGGTCTCTCGACCTGATTGTCCCTTGTAGTCCGGGGTCCCTTATAATTAGTCTCACGTCATAGGGTCTTCAGGTATAGAGTTTTGGTTCTGAGTCGAAATGGGTTGACAGACGTTTGAATTAACGACCTTTGAAGTCCGACTTGTTGATCATTTTCTTCTTTTGTCAAGGTGAGTAGTTTTTTTGGAAGTTCTGGTTTATTTTTTTCTCCTTCATCCCCTTTATCCGTCGGTAGTCGATGTTTAACCGTGAACGGTTCCCGTAAACGGTAGACGGAGACGTCCCTAAACCCGAAGGGAACATCGAGTCAGCCATTTCTTAGACGGACGTCACATCCTTTGGACCTAAACTAGGGAACCAACCCTTCTAGGGGACCTCTTCATTTACCGTTGGGTGAGGTCATAGGAACGGACCTTTTAGAGTACCTGATTCCTACGTCCTCGGACCACCCGACGTCAGGTAACCCAGTGTTTCCCAGCCCGTACTGACTTACTGATTGACGTCCCTAACTTAGAACACGACGACGTCGACAATTGGAAGTTATACGGGACTTCCTTCAAGTGTCACCTCTTACTCCGTGAAACACGTCGTCCTTTTGACCATCTTGTCCGGAAATCTATCAAAGTTATAAAAATCCTTGACTAAGGTTAAGAACGTAGCGGAGTATCGATCTTTTCGTGATTTAGGAAAGTACCACTGTAGTCGAGGAACACTGATCGTCTTTTGGAAAACATTCTATTCACGAACTAACACACTTGAGGGGGAAGTGGTCTTAGTACATATAACTGGAAGGGGAGAATGGAGAAACCTCGTCGAACAGTCTCGATAGACCCCCACGTCAGAGGGTCCGACGACAGTAGTAGAGGGGCGGGGGGTTATTTTTGTTTTTTGTTTTTGAGTGTTGAGAGTTCAACACGTCGAAAAACACAACTAAAACAAGGGAATGAAGGTACTGGGACGGAGTTAGAGACGGGCCCCTTGACTTCGGGGTGAATTTCCGTGACGTCTGTCTCCGGTGGACTCTAATGTAGACCACGTCTTTGGGTCCTTAAACCTTTCAGTTCCATTTGACGTTCGAAGTGGGTCGACACCGAACTCAAGGGACTGAAGGTGAGAACGGAAAAAAGGGAACGAAAGAACCTCGTCATACATCCGACGGTTTAGAACCTCACTTCCTCCAGACTATATACACTTTTCCTTAGGAACCTCTTTAACATTAACCCGTACCACCTTCTACCATGACCGAAGTTCCGAACTCGCGACCGTCTGTCTATTTAAGAGTATCATCTAAAGGCCCGTATCTCTCTCTTTAGATACTCTTTAGAGTCCGGGTCCTAGAGACCCTTTTTTCTATTTGAAAAGAAAGAAAAGTTCTGGGTGTCCCGTACTGGAGACAGGTGAATGTCGTAATACCGAACGGGATTGTAAACCCTACCGTTCCCTTAAGGGGCCCGGTACGTCTAAGTTTATAAACACACTGTCGGCTGAGACTTTGTACCACCTTTACGTTAAAGGTCGGTACGTCTTCGAGTTCTCCAGAGAGAGAGAGACAGAGAGGACGAGAGTGAGAAGAAACGAGTGAAAGGGTATACCTTGAAAGGTGATACGAAAAGAAAGGGCGAAATGAGTGTGTCATTCCAGAGAAAGAGTACAAAATAGAGACACGGGAAGGTCCTTTTCGAAAGGATCCATAGTAAGAATTTGAAACAGGGATGGTGACAGTTTGAGCAACAACAGATAAAGTCTTTTTTTAGTAATCTACTAAGGGTTAAGTTAGAATCGTCGGTCCTTCTGTCCCGTTTACTAGAACAAAAGACGAGAGATCAGAGAGTGGAATGAGATACGGGTCTTTAGATGATACTCTAAACGAGACAGATGGTTGAGGATCTACACCGGAAACCCTATAAATTATTAACTGTGGTTCGAGTCCTCCTTCTTTCTTGCATTACACTTCTTTCTACCCTGTCCCGGTTCTTTCAGGTTGATAAGTAGACCTCCATTACGATCTTTACGTTCAGTTTACTGGTGACCTGGGTTCTAACGGTCGTTCTCGCGGGTGTCCGGTACTGGTCGGAAGTCTGTTTGTCCAGTTACTTACTCTCTGACGGGAGTCAGGACTTCTCGTTCCCTCCGAGGACGACGACTCTACCGGTACGACCCATTGACTACGTCGGACCCCTAAGACCGTCGAGGGGTTTCACTATATAGAGGTAGTTCTTAGGGGACCATCAGGAATTGAACCGTTCTCTCTTTCAACTAAAAAAAAAATTAACTATCCCCTTGGTAAATGAGACAGAAATAAAGAGTACAACCTGGAGAGAGGAAGTTTACGACATGACACTGATCACAGCTACCTTTCGGAGAGTGGGTAATAAAATGACCTGGAGAGTAAACGGTTATACTGGTCGTCAACTAAAACGTATGGAAAAGTCAACACGGACACAGGATACGGAGAGGAACCCTCCCTGGAAGACTCGAGGGAACCTCGGTATGAGGTCAATCCTCCGGGGTTCGTCAGAGGATGAAACTGAGACCGACTCTGTCTGGTCGTCCATCTTGTTCTAGGATATAGGATGTTCTAAGATATAGGGTCAGTATAGGATGTTCGTCATCTGGTAAGTCATACCCTGTTTCCTTAGGGACCTTTCCGACATTTACAAGTTGGACATTCTTAATGGGAATCCGGTCTTTAGCAGAAGAGATTGTTCTCTGTTATAGGTTATTTTAACCTGCACTTCTTCCCAAATGTTGGGGAACATTTAAGAATTCGACACCGGAGAACCACGGGACGGTCCGAGGTACGTTGTGAGGACGTTCAACAATTCGGTTTACGCATTATATCCTATCATGTTTCTGGAATCTCATCATTTTCAACGTCATCACGGATATGTAGGGGAACACCGGTTTGGAATATTATATAATTGGGGTTAGGGACTCCTGCGACTAGGTTTCCTACGGAGGAAAACATAGGGTCAAGTAAGGAGTAGTGTTATAGACAAACGAAAACTCACTTTATTAGGACTGAATACGGTATACGTTGTTTTATGGACCTGTCATAACGGAGTTCCCAAACCCTCGTCAGGTGTCGACAAACAGAGTCAAGTCAAGTCAGCGAGTCAGCACAGGTTGAGAAATGTTAGGGTACTTAGTGTCGTGCGGTCCGGAGGGACAGGTAGTGGTTGAGGGTTTCAAGTGAGTCTGAGTGCAGGTAACTCAGTCACTACTGTAGGTCGGTAGAGTAGGAGACAGTAGGGGAAGAGGAGGACGGAGTTTAGCAAGGGTCGTAGTCTCAGAAAATTTTACTCAGTTGAGAAACATACTCCATCGGTTTGATGACTTCAAAGTCGAAATCGTAGTAAGGAAGGTTTCTTTAGGGTCCCGACTAGAGGAAGTCTTACCTAATCAACCTAGAGGAACGTCAGGTTCCCTGAGAGTTCTCAGAAGAGGATCCTGGATCATTTTTTTGATTCCCTTTACGTAGAATTTCTTCCACGATAAGATGTCCACGATACCTTTACTATAAAATTATACATCAGGGAGGTACCTCCGGAGTCTATTTTTACAGTAACTTCAGGAATTTAAAGAACCCCCGGTACTAATGACTCAGAGAGTCTTTTTCCGTGTCTAGAGTTTCGTTGTTCAATCCATAGACCCTGTATGATATTTGGAACCTTCCTCTCAATAGAGGTCTATCGTTTGTTCAATACAATTTGGATTCGTGAGGTTTCTGTTTGTAGAGACATGGAAAAACCCACACTGTACAAAACATCTTAAACCTAAGGTCCTAAGTCAGAATACCGATTCGGGGCAGTCAAGTCAAGTCAGCGAGTCAGTACAGGCTGACAAACGATGGGTTACCTAACGTTATGTGGTGTGAAGGGACAGGTAATGGTTGAGGACCTCAAATGAGTTTGAGTACAGGTAACTGAACCACTACGGTAGGTTGGTAGAATTGGAAACAACAGTTGAAGAGGAGAACAGAAGTTAGTAAACTTAAAACTAAAATACGTCCGAAGAAGTACGAGGAGAGAGGGGAAAAAGTTCTCCGAGAAACCAAAGAGAAACGAAAGACGACATTTCCACGACAGTAAACGTATATTCTCCAATAGCTATTGAGAGGACCACTAGTACACGGGTCGAACTCGAAGTAGGTCCGGCTGTCAAACTTACCACATGTGATATATACTCAATTTATCCGTCTCACTGTTATATGTCCGAACTGAATGTTGAAAGGGTTACCACTCGACCAGGCAAAAAGGTACGGTCCAAGATTGACAACGAAGAACTGGACGTATGTCCAAAGAGTGTTCCGTCCACTCGACCACACGATAAGGACAGAGATTCTTAACAGGTGTCAAACCACACTAGGTGTACCAGTTTCCGAAATCACATCAGTTACTTTGTCTTCATCTCCAAAAGGACTTTAAAAAGAGTTAGGACCTCGTCCACCCTTAGTCGTCTTACCAGGACGACGGTCAATTTATATCAGTGGGGATCAATACGTACTTATTGAGACACTGTTCGGAGACATAGGAAGTTAAGAGGGGGACGAGGTGGTATTTTGTCGTTAATGGTCCAGTTGCAGACAATTACCTAGGACAATCCTTTTACAACTCGTCCCTTTAAAGTTCTTAGGAATCAGACCGGAAAATATAGGAAGTAAGAGTGTTTCATTTCGGCGGTCCCGGTCCGACTGTATAGGTGACGACGGAGGACTACGTATATGGAGTGAGTCGTCCCTCTTCGGATACTTGGGTTGGGACATGGATACCTGCTGTAAAGGGACGGGACATAGGTACAGACAATGAACCGTATTTCTCTGTAGGACCTACCTGGACTCAAGTACGGATTAGTCTCGTCCAAATCCGAGTGAAGTTCAGAAGGGGATAAGAGTGAACCGTGACACACAGTCATATTTAAGTATATGAACCACTAAAGAACACGGGAGACGATTAGAGACTTCTGTAGTGAACCATAGGACTCTTCACGTGATCCGATCCTCAGACCTACCTGTTGTAGATCGAGACAGAACTGTACTGAAATAGTTTATCCTCTAACCGCCACTGCCGATCCATCTTAAAATTTAAGTTCACAGACGGAGTGGACACAAAGGAGAGTATGGGACACGATTGAGGTGGTCTCATGAGTGAGGTACCATATCGGTATCTTCGTACGTCAGGTATCAGAAGTAGACACGAAGGACCAACTCAATAAGGTCCCCCGGACACCTTCTAAGGACCTTCCGACTCGTCCACGTAAAGTCGGGTGGAGTTAGGGAACTTTGTCTCTTTGAGACTAACCCTCACAGTAACAGTAAAGATAGGACCAGAAATGAACTTGTACACCACCTCACCTACCTACCCTCCGTCCTCGACCCAAACCTCCACCCTCTTTACTCGGTATCTATGAACTTTGGTTGTCTCCAGAAATTTTGGAGTACAATGTCTAAGTCGTTTGACCTAAAATTCATCGTTCAAGGTTTATAAACCAGTAAATATACACCTTCGTAAAATGTGGTGTAATTTTCGATTGGATTACATAAACCTCTGACTCATAAGTTAGTGAGTAATACCGATATATAAGTTTAGGTAAGTGTGTCTTTGTCATCTATAGGAAGTTAACCTCTTATAAACTCACGGGAGGACACGGTCTGTGAGACGGTCCGTAATTCTTAGTGTAGTATTCTTCTTTTACCGGGGAATAGAGTTCCTGTGGTGTTGGATCACCTCTCTTTAGACTCTTTAGACTGCCATCGATGTGGTACCTCGTTCACGAGACCCCCTCAATCGTGTCCTACACTGTCCTTTGTGTTCTCTCCGTCTGTGAACTTAAATATTAAGATGGATCGTAAGTGACGGTTTGATACTAAACTATTTCAGTACAGTTGTATCTCGATCTTTATCAGGTAGGTCTGAGGATCGGATCACGTGAAGGGTCCTATGGTTGACTACAGAAGTCTCTGCACGTCTCCCGGGGGGTTTAGTGGTTCGTATGTTTAAATATGACTACGTGTCACGGTTCACTCTTATCCCCTACTGAACTTCACTCTGATTTGGACGAGACTAATTCGTACTTGTGTCCAGGTGGGACCTACAGAGAATTACAGTTCATTGTCTGTGTCTATGCCCCGAGAGAAGAAGAGTCACCACCCAGTTTTCTCCGTCCTCGGTTCACTAATAGGACACTGACAGAGTTTCCCACTGTCAAATGCACAAGGTTTCTCTCACCTAGACACTAAGTCTTCCTGGTTTTCCGTTACGAAAACCGGTTCCATTAACCTCCCGTACGTGTTTAGAACGGTTGACTAAGAATTATTACAACAATTTGGCCTGATTTGGTCTCCTCAACCCGACTAGTCGCGACACTTTCACAGTATTTTGATCGGTTTACCATGTCTAAACACTTTCATTGACTGGTCATTTTACCTCCGGAGCTAGTAACACTTCAAACTCTCCTCAAGGAGCCTCTCCCTATTAGAAAAGGTTTTCCTGAAATGGTGTCTTCTCAGTCATCGGAAAGACGTTCCTTTCCAAAGTCAGGTTACACGTTTGGATGGCTGGCACTGAATTTGTGTAGGTGCTCCACCTCCTCCAACATTCCTTAGGATAAAGGTCACGGACTTACAAGGTGACTCCGGAAAATTCGACAGATCCTCCCCATGTCGGTCAGAAGAGACCCCACATAAAACCTCTTCACCCGGTACACCAAATTTTCAACTGTATGTCGATACTATCGATTCAACTGTGTTCGTACTATGTGTAGTATGTGGTATTCCCTCGATGTCTACTTTCTTGTCCTCTCGTGGTGTGTGGACAACTTTTCTGGGACTACGACCCTTTCTAAATTCAGTTGTCCCTTTCTCCCGCTGTCTCCTACTCTACCCAACTATCGTACTGACTGAGTCACCTGTCCTTAGACTCGTTCGAGACCCTCTATCACTTCCTGTCCCTTCGGACCGTACGACGTCAGGTACCCCAGTGTTTCTCAGTCTGTAATAAATCGTTGAGTCGTTGTTCTTGTGTGTGGATAATCTTGGTCAGGGAGGGAGGTCGGAGGACGAAGGGTAGGTAGTTGAGGTGGTGCACAAGTTCATTTCTGGTCCTATCCTTACTGTGAAAGTTAGTCTCGAAGAGACAAAGTTCCCTAACTCCACCCGACTTTACGTGGACGAGTCGGAAGGTCCTTGGAAGGTGTCCAGGGGACCTTCTTGAGTTTGTCCTTCGTTTCTACTTCTGATACGAAGATAAGTCGTATACGATAGAAGATAAGTCGTGGTCCCTACGAAGGAACGAGTGTTGTTTTTAATGTGAACGAAGGAAAGAAAAACAGGAAAGTCCAAGTGGGGCTGTCTAAATATCTCTATAGTAGATTCAAATTCTAAATGTTATACTATTATAAGTATGTTCACAGACAACCTTTTGGAAAGGGTCTTCTTCTAATTCCTTGTGTAGGAAGGGAAGTGCGTTAATCGTTAAGGAACAATAACAGTGTCACTATTGAAATTACTAAATGAGAGTATCTTTGAAAGTTCTTATTCTCTGACATGACAATTGACAACAAAGGTACGACATTGAATCGAGGAGTATTGAATGAGTAGAATGTTGAGTTGCAAAATGGGAACCTACTCGTAGAGGTGTAACCGGTGGTTGGGGTTGGGGAGTACGGGTAAAAGCAAAAATATCAAGTTACCATAATCTAGCTCGGGGAATTTCTTTTTATTTTATTTTGTTTTAAGTTTTCTCCTTTTAAGACGAAGGTCTCTCGGTGTCAAAATGACCAGTACCATAAAACGAGTCAATTTTGTGGCTCATGATCACTTCCTCATTCACACCCATCAACCAGGGGTGGAAAGGTCGAATAACGAGATTAAGGTCCCGTCCCCTTCTCCTACCTTTACTGACTCTAGTCCTATGTAGAAAGAAGTACGTAACAAGGGGAAATCTTGTGGGACTCTACAAGTTGGACAATTCTGGTCTTAATCTGAATTTAAGTACCGAACACTTCTCTAGTTATACATACTGGAAACGATTTTGAGTAAGATTTTCATTTAATAACGGTTATGTCATAACATTTCATTTTATTTCATTTTCTTTTATTATTATTTTTTATTTTTCATTTTCATTTAATTAGTTATTTATTTCTGACATGCCTGACAGTTATGTTAAAACCCGATCATCCGAAATTTTTTTAAAGCCTCTTGTCACTATTCTCTATTTCCGTTGTACTTTACAAAATAACACTCTTATAATCGGTCCACTCGTTACACTGTAGTAGAGGTCAAAGTCTATTAGAGGTAACAAACTAACAAACAAAAAAAAGGAAACCAATTTTTATTCTGTCTCAAAAAAAATTGTAATGAAGTGTATTAAGTGGACCCCTACGTCTCATTATCCACACCAGGACCAATCCGGTAGTTTCTATATCCAAGTTTTCACACACAAAGACACGCACAGACGTACACACACACTCACACACACACATCACTTTGATGGTTCCGTCTACCATACTCCCTTAAACTTAATATATTTAGAACGTTAAATAGAAGAGTGGTACGTATTCACATACATAGGAAAAGTCCCGGGTTTAGATTGTTAGAGACACGTACAAACCTGACTCGAGGAGTTCCCCTGTAGTGGACATCGGGTCCCGTCCCTCAGGGACCCTCGCTCGACTCGACACTGATCCGGACCCGCCGTCTCCCGCTTAGATACTGGCTCCCCAAGAGGAGGATTCCCCGTAGCAAGAAGAACCAGTGTCTCTGTCTTCGTCCACAAAGTCACCTCGAGAAGAACTAGAACGGGAGAGGAGCAAGCATTAAGACAGGGACCCACGGTCCATGAACGACGACCACCACGACGCCCAAAAACCCTGCCGTCCTAGGTATCGCACCTCCCCCGGAAACACCGCCTAACAACGACCGAAGCACGGGTGAAAACGACACGAGACGGAGGTCGAGGACGCTCTACAGACCACGAGAAGAACCTGGTCTTCACCACGAAGTCGGGGATCCCGCTAAGTCTCTGAGCCGACCCCGGGGCTGGGGCGGCTCCTACGGGGAGGACGGAACGTCACCCCCGCTTGGGTCCGAAGACCAGCCTACTCCCCGACGACCACCATCGGTCCTAGATACCCACCGTCTAGTGTCTACCCCGGGACGCCCTCCCTCCCTTTGCCGAGTCAGCAACCAGAATCCTCGCTGGTCCGTCTCCCGCAATTCCGGGACCCGGTGTCACTTCGGAAGCGGTGACGAGAGCGTAAGTAGTCGTAGAGGGAGACACGAGAACCCTGGAGCGTCACCGTTACGTACCGACACCTACGACTTCAGGACCACCTACGACGACGCCACCAGTCACATCGTCGAAGGGAAGTCACCACGCGGGCGACCGGGTCAGTGCAATCGCCGGAGCCACGGGGTGAGCGGGACGTGGTGCAGCTTGAGGTGGCAGAGCGACAGCAGGTGCGACGGAGCCTTGAACTTCCCCAAAGAAGGCCACTACCGGTATACCACTTGTTTGTCTAGAAGGACACATAGTACGGACGACTACTTCGGCATGGGAAAGAAGAGGAATTTGGTGTGCTGTCTCGGATCCTGGGAGAATTGTTACTGGAAGAATCCGCGGAAAGGGAACCGCGGGGACCACCACCGGAACCCCTAGGGTAGGGGCGACTCCACCGGACCCAGATCCCGATCCAAGACCAGAGACGGAGGGTTCCTACGGTCCCCAAAGGTGCGCCGCACTCCTGTCGTCCTTCACCGGTGCAGGCCCTCCCACCGGAGAGGGTGGAGTGAGTAGTCCAGCAGGAACGAGAGGAAAGAGGCTCTTAGTCCCCCTTTAAACAGGAAGACACCAACCTTCCCACCCTCCCCCGAGCTCGACCTCCGTCCTCGAAAAGAGACCTTCCAAACACCCAATCCCGGTTCCCGAGAGACCTAAATCAGGCTCTCAGAACCTCACCGGACACCGCAGAGGACCCTGTTGCCCCTGTGACTGGTTTGTTACCAACGGTACCACTACCACTCGAGAGCTACCCACCCCAGATCCAGTAAAGGACTTCATCGAACTCGGCCTGCCCCACCCCCGCCCTATACCGTTTATGTGAGAGGGGGACGGAGTGCGGTGGTGTAGTATCATGGAGGACGAAGTACCATCTCTTCCTCCGTGTGAACTTCGAGATCCTTTCCCGGAACTCGTGGGAGAACGAAAAAACTCACCTACACTCCTCACCTGGGTGCAAGGTGGGGAGAAGGAACGAACCCCTCTAAGTGTCGGAAGATTCCTGTGAACGAGTTATAAGTGAGTGATTAGAGACCAGGAGAAGGCTGGGGACTCTTCGGGTAACACACCCAGTCCGTAAAAAACAGTGAACTCCGTTCTACTGTCGGCGCACTAAACTTCTGGTTAGTTTCTTTGGACGACACTCAAAACGGACAAACAAAACAAAGAGAAAGGGAAGACTTCCGACGGTCCGGATCTTACGATCACGGCTCTCCTGGGATTCCATCAGGTACAAATGGGTCTGATCACCATTCAAACACAATTGGATTTTGTTTATCTGACGGTCCCTAACCAGGTGGTATTTACTCAAATGAGATTAGTCACCTCTTAACGTAAAGTCCTAGATGTTGGTACGACTCGATGTGCGTTCGAAGGGATTGTCCCTCTTCTATTAAGAAAGAAACTTTCTTACCCCTCCAATCCTTCCGACGTGATTCGTTTCACAGGTACCCTCTGACTCCGAAACTTCATACCACCGAGAAGTAAGTGACTCAAGACTGTTAGAGATAAACCGACTCGAGAATCGTGTGTTCTTCTCCTTCCGAAAGAAGAAGTACGACCCGAGACGACAGTACAGACTCTCGGGAGGGAAGACCGGAGGGTTGAGAAAGAATCACCTTCACAGAGAAATAATTAAAAATGGGAAGAGGGAAAACTGGTTTTAGAAAGAGACTTTCGTAGTGACTAGCTTTCAATCTAAAAAGGTCAAAGTCGTCGAAAGACGGTTGGGGACGGGTGGGAGGAAGGGGAGGATGGGGGTGCGGGGGGGGGCGTAGGACGGGTATGGGCGTACGGTGCTTGCTGGAGAGGACCCGAATCGTAGGGTACAATATCACTTTCGGTTCTTAAACCTTCGTATAACTTAAGTGAAATCTCATTCTTCCTCCCCGGTCTACCTCTGGAGAGTCCGTGAAAAAGAGATTTCAAGTACAAAAGTTCTAGTTTCTGTGACCTCTAGTGTACTTCGTAGTACGGGGGTAGTGTCAAAACCATCTGTTGGAAAGTTCTCTGTATGAGACTTATAGGACCCTTCCGACAGAATAGTCTATAGTACAGACGAAGGTGGAGTCTTTTGGAGTCTAGAGTCTAGTGATCCATGACACGTCCAGGGTAGTCCTCGCCACCAAAGAAATTCACACAGTACACTCAGGTTCACAGATAAGGGACGTCGAACCACCGAGTTCCCGAGCGATCGTCATAGACTATCCCCGGAAATGTCGTGCCATCTCCACTGAGGAAGACCTTCACAAAGACGGTCATCTACATTGCAGGGACAACGTTCCACACAACTTTATAGTCTCCTGGAGAGGAGAAGAGTCACCACCCAGTTTTCTCCCTTATCGGTTCACTGATAGGACACTGACGGCGTTTCCCATTCTCAAATACACAAGGTTTGTCTTACCTAGACACTAAGTCTTCCTGGTTTTCCGTTACGAAAACCGGTTTCATTAACCTCCCGGAGGTGTTTATATCGGTTGACTCAGAATTATTACAGTAAGTCAAGTCAAGTCAAGTCAAGTCAAGCACAGGTTGAGAAACTCTGGGGTACTTAGTGTCGTACGGTCCGGAGGGACAGGTAAGGCTAAGGGCCTCAAGCCAGTCTGAGTGCTGGTAACTCAGTCACTACGACAGGTCGGTAGAGTAGGAGACAGCAGGGGAAGAGGAGGACGGGGGATAGGGAGGGTCGTAGTCTCAGAAAAGATTACTCAGTTGACAAGAGTACTCCACCAGTTTCATGATCTCAAAGTCGAAGTCGTAGTAAGGGAGGTTTCTTTAGGGTCCCGACTAGAGGAAGTCTTACCTGACCAACCTAGAGGAACGTCAGGTTCCCTGAGAGTCCTCAGAAGAGGTTGTGGAGTCAAGTTTACGTAGTTGAGATACCGTCAGTCGAAAGAAGTGTCAGTTTGAGAGTGTAGGTATGTACTGGTGACCTTTTTGGTATCTCAACCGATCTCTCTGGAAACAACCGTTTCATTACAAAGACGAAAAGTTATACGATAGATCCAACCAGTATTGAAAAGAAGGCTCCTAATTCGCAGAAAATTAAAGTACCGACGTCAATGGTAGACGTCAGCAAAACCTCGGGGGTTTTTATTTCAGACTGTGACAAAGGTGACAAAGGGGTAAATTATTACAGAAATTTGGTCTGATTTGGTCTCCTCACTCCGACCAGTCGAGACACTTTCACAACATTTTGATCGGCTTACCACGTCTGAACACCTTCATTCACTGGTCATTTACCCCCCGGAGATAGTAAACCTTCAAACTCTCCTCAAGAGGTCTCTCCCTATTAGAAAAGGTTTTCCTGAAATCAGTGTCTTCTCAGTCATCGGAAAGACGTTCCTTTCCAAAGTCAGGTTACACTTTTGTATGACTGGTACTGAATTTGTGTAGGTGCTCCACCTCCTCCAACATTCCTTAGGATAAAGGTCACGGACTTACGAGGTGACTCCGGTAAATTTGACAGGTCCTCATGTTGACCAGAAGAGACCCCACATAAAACCTGTTCACCCAGTGCACCAAAGTTTCGACTATATGTCGATACTATCGATTCAACTGTGTTCGTACTATGTGTAGTATGTGGTATTCCCTCGATGTCTACTTTCTTGTTCTCTCGTGGTACGTGGACAACCATTTCTGGGACTACGACCCCTTCTAACTTCCGTTGTCCTTTTCTCCCGCTGTCTCCAACTCTACCCAGTTATCGTACTGACTGAGTCACTTGTCCTTTGACTCGTTCGAGGCCCTCTATCACTTCCTGTCCCTTCGGACCGTACGACGTCAGGTACCCCAGTGTTTCTCAGTCTGTACTAAATCACTGAGTCGTCGTTCTTGTGTATGGATAATCTTGACGAAGAAGGGAGGGGAGAGGGGTTTACGTTTGTGGTTTATGACCTCCGACCCTTTGTTGTGATTGAAATTGAGTAACGACTTTCTTAGGTAAACGACGGTGAGCTCTTACTCTAATAGCTATAAAAGACTTCGATTAGTCCGGAGTTTGGAACTCTAGGTAACTTCATCCGTGAAAAACCGGGGAACAATCACAAAGGGGTGGTTATCACTAAGTGTCTACCATAGTAAGGTAGTCAGCCATCATCAAATTACGTGCAATGTCACCGAGGTTCCCCCTTAAAATCAGAGGTCATTTCGACACGACGATAAACCAGACTGAACCTAGAAAGGGAAAAAATTTTTTAAAAATAAAAAGAAATAAAACGAAATGTTATGACATAACCAAAACGGTATGTAACTGTACTTAGTCGGTGCCCACATGTTCTCAAGGGTTAGGACTTGGGGGGGGAGGGTGGAGGGTGGGGTATAGTAGAGAGACCTAGTAGGGGTACGTGGTCGGGGTTCGTAGACCATAGGACATAGCTTATATCTGACCGCTAAACAAAGAATGGACTATCATATGTACAAAGTTACGGTAAACGGGTTTAGTAGTGTGGGAGAGGGAGAGGGTGTCTCAGATTTTCAGGTAAGATATGTAGACACAGAGAAAACGACAGAGCGTATCTCCCAGTAGTAATGGTAGAAAGATTTAAGGTATATATACACAATCATATGACATAACCACAAAAAGAAAGACCGAAGGAAGTGAGACATATTATCCGAGGTCAAAGTAGGTGGAGTAATCTTGACTAAGTTTACATAAGAAAAATCACCGACTCATTATGAGGTAACACATATACATGGTGTCAAAAGAATAGGTAAGTAGACGACTACCTGTAGATCCAACAAAGGTACAGGACCGATAATATTTGTCACGACGCTACTTGTAACACCATGTGCTCAGAGAAAGTTAAGACCAAAGGAGTCACACATACGGGTCGTCACCCTAACGACCCAGTATTCCGTCAAGATAGACGTTAAAAAAATTCCTTAGAGGTGTGACAAAAGGTATCACCGACATGATCAAACGTAAGGGTGGTTGTCACATCCTCCCAAAGGAAAAGAGGTGTGGGAGAGGTCGTAAATAACGAACATCTGAAAACCTAACGACGGTAAGACTGACCACACTTTACCATGAAGCAACACCAAAACTAGACGTAAAGAGACTATTACTCACTACAACTCGTAGAAAAGTACACAAACAATCGGTAGGCATACAGAAGAAACCTCTTTACAGACAAATCAAGAAACCGGGTGAAAAACTTACCCAGTAAATAAAAAGACCTTAACTCGACGTATTCAACGAACATATAAAAACTCTAATCAACGAACAGTCAACGAAGTAAACGATAATAAAAGAAGGTAAGTCTTCCGACAGAAAAGTGGAACGAATATCAAAGGAAACAACACGTCTTCGAAATTTAAAATTAATCTAGGGTAAACAAATAAAAACGAAAATAAAGGTTATAAGACCCTCTACCTAGTATCTCCTAGGACGACACTAAATACAGCTTCTCACAAAACGGATACAAGAGGAGATCCTCAAAATATCAAAGACGAGAATGCAAATCTAGAAATGAGGTAAAACTCAAATAAAAACAGATACCACAATCTTTCACTAGATCAAAGTAAGAAAATGTTCACCAACTGGTCAAAAGGGTCATGGTGAACAATTTCTCTAACAGAAATGAGGTAACATATAAGAACGGAGGAAACAGTTTCTATTCCACAGGTATCCACACACCTAAATAGAGACCCGAAAGATAAAACAAGGTGACTAGATATAAAAACAGAAACACGGTCATGGTACGAAAGAACTACTGACACAGAAACATCATCTCGGACTTCAGTCCGTCCAACTAAGGAGGTCAAGGCAAGAAGAAAGAGTTCTAACGAAACCGATAAGCTCAAGAAAACATAAAGGTATGTTTAACGCTTTAATAAACAAGATCGAGAAACTTTTATGGCTACCATCGAACTATCCCTAACGTAACTTGGACATCTAACCAAACCCGATATATGAGTAAAAGTCATATAACTAAGAAGGGTAGGTACTCGTACCATATAAAGAGGTAGATAATCACAGGAGGAACTAAAGAAAGTAGTCACAAAATATTAAAAGATATATATCCAGAAATCAAAGAAATCCATCCATATAAGGATTCATAAAATAAGAAAAACAACGTTACCACTTACCTTAATAAGGAATTAAAGAAAAAGATGAAAGAGTAATAATCATATATCCCAATGTTCCCTAAAGACACACAACTAAAATATAGGACGTTAAAATGATATAAGTAACTAATCGAGATCATTAAAAGAACACCTCAGAAATCCCAAAAGATACATCTCCTAGTACAGTAGAAGTTTGTCACTCTGAAAATGAAGAAGGAAATGTTAAACCTAAGGAAAATAAAGAAAAAGACGAGAGTAACGACACCGGTTTTGAAGGTCTTGATACAACTTATCATCGCCACTTTCACCTGTGGAAACAGAAGAATAAGGACTGAAATCCCCTTTACGAAAGTTAAAAAGTGGTAACTCCTATTGCAAACGACACCCAAACAGTATATATCGAAAATAATACAACTCCATACAAGGAAGATAAGGACGAAAGATCTCTCAAAAATAATAGTATTTACTTGCAACTTACAACAGTTTCAGGAAGAGACGTAGATAACTCTATTAGTATACCGAAAATGAAAAGTTGAACAATTACACCACTTAATGTAACTAACTAAACGTCTATAACTTCTTAGGAACGTAGGTACCCTATTTCGGGTGAACCAGTACCACATACTAGAAAAATTACACAACAACCTAAGACTAACGATCTTAAAACAACTCCTAAAAACGTAGATACAAGTAGTCACTATAACCGGACATCAAAAGAAAAACACACCGTAGAAACAGTCCAAAACTATAATCCCACTACCACCGGAGTATCTTACTCAAACGTTCAAATGGAAGGAAGGAGACGTTAAAAGACCTTCTCAAACTCATCCTATCCACAATCGAGAAGAGCTTTAAAAACCATCTTAAGTCGACACTTCGGCAGACCTGGACCTGAAAACAAACGACCTTCTAAAGACTAATGTCAAAGTTAAAGAGACGAACACTACCCAGACAATTCTAAAAGATAAAGAAGGACCAAATCAAACCCTTTCAACATGAAAAGATTCTTAAACAGGTAAAGAAGGTACAACAGGTAAAATAACCATATATTAACGACTATCATCAGAGAATACTAGGAAACATAAAGACACAACAGACAACACTAGAGAGGTAAAAGTAAAGATTAAAATAACTAAACTAAAAAGAGGGAAACAAAGAACTACTCAGACCGATTACCAAAGAGTTAAAATAAATAGAAAAGTTTCTTGGTCGAAAACCGAAACAACTAAAAACGATACCAGAGAAAACAAAGAAAACGTAAATAAAGACGGGATTAAAAATTCTAAAGAAAGGAGGATGATTGAGACCCCAAGAGGTAAAGAAGGAAAAGATCAACGAAATCCACATCTCAATCCAATAAATAAACTGAAAAAAGAACAAAGAACTCCATACGGACATAACGATACTTGAAAGGAGAATCGTGACGAAAATGTCACAGGGTGTCCAAAACCCAATAACACAAAAGTAAAAGTAAGCAAAGACACGTATAAAATTAAAGAAGACACTAAACAACCAATAAGTCTTCACACAACAAGTCGGAGGTATACTACCTTAAAAATTATCAAAAAGAGGAGATTAACTCTAGATTAGGATTACGTAATACTAGTCTTTTCTACGAACCTTACTAAAACTAAAAAAACTTAAATAGTTCCAATCTAAATACCGGGTCCTACACTAGATAGGACCTCTTCCAAGGTACTCGTGAACTCTTTTTCCACTTTAAGTAACAAAACCCCACTTTACAGGATATCTATAGTTAATCCAGATTGACCAGATAACATAGTAAATTTCAAACACAAAGAAACAATTAAAAGACAAATCAAGTAGACAGGTATCTACACTCACCCCATAATTTCAGAGGGTGATAATAACACAATAACAATTAAAGGGGAAAGTATGAACAATTGTAAACAGAATATATAACACCACGAGGATACAACCCACGTATATATAAATATTAACAATATAGAAGAAGAACCTAACTAGGAAAGTAGTAATACATCTCCGGAAGAAACAGAGAAAAGTGTCGAAAACAAAATTTCAGATAAAATAGCCTATACTCATAACGATGAGGACGAAAGAAAACCAGAGATAAACGAACCTTATAGAAAAAGGTGAGAAGTGAAAGTCAGACACACACAGGGAACAAAACTCCACCCAGAGAACATCCGTGGTATATATCCATAGAGCAAAAACATAGGTAAGTCGGTCAGAAACAGAAAACCAACCCCGTAAGTTGGGTACATACAAATTCCATTAATAACTATTCATACTAGGGCAACGGTAAATGAAACAACAAAACCCAAGTATAAATATACGGGAAAAACACAAAGGACAGATCTCTTCTAGTAAATCGTAAACAACCTCTCGACCAAACCACCACGACTTAGGAGAGTCGAAAACGATCAGACCTTTCAAAAACTAAAGAGGAAGTATAAACTTACTCTAGGAACGACCCATGTCAGTAGACCCGACATCCAATAGAAGAAAGTAGTGAAATTCATACAGAACGGTAAGGGAGGACCGGACTTCTCAAAGATAACTTTCTAGTCGACAATAGGAATACCCTTAGGGGAACACACAATAAACAACAAAAGGGGAACGACGAAAATTATAAACAAGAAACATAAACTAAAAACAATTTAACTAATTATACACAGAACCCCACAAAGCGGAACCCAAATAGAACGAACCTTGAGAGACCCAAAGAACCTGAACCCACTAATAAAGGGAGGGGTAAAATCCCTTGTAAAGTTGACAATAGAGGAGTTCATAAAAGAGTACCAGAAAGAAAAACAGAAGAAGAAGACCCTGAGGATATTAAGCTTACAACCTCACAAAGTATAACAGGACCTCCAGAGACTCTTACAAGAGTAAAGAAAATTAAGTAAAAAGAAAAAAGGAGAGACTAAGTAAATTAATATTGTAAGATAGAAGGCAAAGTGATTAGGATAGAAAACGGAGGCAATAAGATGATAAACAACGGAGGTCTCACAAAGACTAGAGTAAATAACGTAATAAATAATATATAACTGAGAAAAAATAAAGAAGATCCAGGAACAATTTGGAAAGAACGTAGAAGAGGTCCGATAAATAGACACTAAGGTAAAACTAAAGTTCTAAAACCTAGTATAAGTGATAGTAATAAACCTTAAAAAAATAGTCCATCTAAGGGATAGAGAAGGAGAAAACAAACCAAACCACCCGTAAAGAGGACAAGGAAATGGACGACCCGTAAGGAGACAGAGAAGTAGAACCAATATAACGACGTAAACCCCACCGGAAAGACATAAGACCCTTAAACACCTCAAGAGAAATAATACCTCGAAGGAATGACACCCACACCGACATAGTCACTGAACAGTTCCAAAGAACCAATCCCTTCGAACACAGTCTCAAGACCACCCACCTCGGCCTAAAGAAGAGAGACCCCACTTTACTTCACAGGTTATTACTAAATACTCTAGAGATACCAAAACCTCATTGAAACTCGACGGACATATAACTTCGAGACCCCACACAAGGACACAACGACCTCTTAAACGTACCATACAGAACGAGACCTTGAACAACCGGGAACCCACAACGAACCAAAGTCACATCCATACCTCCACAAACTACTCGAGGATAACTAATTACAAAGGACCTTAGTCCTCAAGAGACTACAAGAGTCCTAAACTTGAATTCAGAGGACGAAGACCAAAAGTCAAAATAAAAATGTCATCGGAGTTCTGAAGAGGTAGATAAGTCATGGCTAGTATTTTGTAGATCCAAGTTCTACTTTTTAAAGAGGTGTAACTCACTGTGGGTCTCTCCAAGTGACTCAATGTACCTCTTCTCTTCTCCGTCCCCCATCAATCTCCACTGACCTTACTCTACTCCACCCTAGTTTTCTCCTCTTCCGTTCGATCGGTCATTAGTGAAGGAATACACACGAGGTTTCAGACCTGGCGAGTCTCTACAAGTACCTCAATATGTCCCTTCTTCTCTCCCTCCTTCATCTGTCTCCACCGGTCCTCCTATTTTCTCCCTTTACTTTTCCTCTCTCTGTCCAGGTCCGTCATTGTTCAAGGGATTCACAAGAGGTGGTAGACCTTGTGTGTCTCTAAGTGTCTCAACCCATCTCTTCTCTTCCCCCTCCCTCCTCCGTCTCTGTTGGACCATCTCTTTTTCCTCTCAGGTTTCCTCCTCTCTCACCAGTTCGGTCATTAGAACGAGAGTCCATTTTAACCGATAACTTCTAACCCAAAATTTTACATGTTTAACTGTTGTTTATGGTTTTTCGTTTCTAATTTTTAGATTTCATCTCCAATCTAAAAGTTTTTATGTTATAATTTCTTTTCTTCTTCTTCTTCTTCTTCTTCTTCTTCTGTTTCAGTGATCTTAATAAACTTTTGTTGTCGTTGGTGATATATATATATATATATATATATATATATATATATATATATATGTATGTCGCAAACGAAATTTTTATCCCAGAAAAAAAATTTTCATTATCATTCAATATTTTTAATTTTAATTTCCTCTTTGTCTCCTGAATTTTAAAAATTTTTCAATTTTTTTTCTTCTTTTTTCTTTTTTGTTAGTTGTTATAGTTGTTGTTGTTTTTTCCTTTAACAGTATTTTTATCATTTCTATAAAGACATTGAAAGAGATCACAACACCCGTCACACTCCAGTGAAGGTTCCGTCAAGGGAGACAAATCGAAGAAGACATACGACCAGAGAAGTCACAGACTAAAGGCGGGACTGTGTTCCACCCGACACCACCTGTTAAAAAAAAAAAAAAAAAAAAAAAAAATCCGAGTGAACAAGTCAGTGAGACACCCCTCCCTCCCTACAACGTTTATTTATTGTGACCGCACATGATAGCCACAGAGTCGGTACGACCCGTACGGGGACGTGTACCGCGTGAGGTGAGTCCGAGATGCATCGAGACGGTCTACCATAGACAACTTCGAAGAGACAAAGTCAAAGTTTAAGTTAAGTAAACTCAGGAGAGGGAGAAAAGAAGTATTCAGATCGATTTCCAAATAATATAAAAAAAATAGAAGGGTTTCTTGGTCTACAAATTAAAGTAACCAGAAACGATAACCAAGGAAGTAAAGATAAAGTAAATAAATTCGAAAACAGTAATTATAAAAGAGGGAAAATGATGAAAACCCAAAACAAATAAGAAGAAGAAGAATAAAAAATCAACGAAAATCCATATTCCAATGCAATAAAAAATAAAAAGAAAAAACGACTCCATTTTAATATAACTTAAAAAAGGTCTCCATTTTAAAGGAGAATCTTGCAGCAGACTACGTAGGGTACCCAAAACCTAAAGACACGAAATTTAAAGGAAACAGAGATCCAAATTTTTTTAAAAAAAGACACTAAAAAAATCACTAGGTAACAAAAAAATCATCTTATAACAAATCGGAGGTACAAGAACTGAAAAAATGTAAATAAAAAACATCACTTAAAGATCAGAGTATCTTAACATATACCTTTTCTACGAACTAAACTAAAGTCAAAAGAATTCAAACGTTTCCGAACGTGACACCAGGTCGTACACGAGTCGGGACCTCTTACAAGGTATACGTGAACGACGATGACGACGATTCAGTGAAGTCAACACAGGCTGAGACACACTGGGGTATCTGCCGTCGGGTGGTCCGAGGGGGCAGGGACCCAACGATAAAGGAAGAGGTTACGTACTTTCACTTTTCACTTTCATTTCAGCGAGTCAGCACAGGTTGTGAGTCGCTGGGGTACCTGACGTCGGAAGGTCCGAGGAGGCGGGTACCCTAAAAGGTCCGTCCTCATGACCTCACCCCACTGTAACGGAAGAGACTATGTGTGAACTCATCTTATATATAAGACGACGAAAACCTAATTTACGAGATATTTACTCTTAATTCAAACACAGAACAGCAAATTCGGAACAAAAAGGAGTAACAGATACACCTACCAGAGGTAACAACATACACCCCACAACTTCTATGGGAGATAATAACACGATGACAACTAAAGAGAAGAATGCAGAGAATCACTAACAGATTATATAACTCACAAGACTACAACCTACGTATATATACGTGTTAACAATATAGAAGAAAACCTTAACTAAGGAAATAGTAATCCATCAAAGGAAGAACAGAGAAAATTGTCAAAAATAAAATTTCAGATAAAACAGAGTATACAATACGGTCGAAAGAAAATTAAAGGTGAACTTACCTTATAGATAAAGGTAGGAGAGTGAAAACCAGACATACACAGGGATATAGACTTCACAAAGAGGACATCTGTTGTATATATACCTAGAACAAAACGATAGATAAGTTGGTAGACACAGAAAACGAACCTTGTATATGAAATAAATGTCAATTCCATAAATAAGTAAAACAAACCCTGAGAGAGGAGAAGGGTCTGGACTCACAAAGGAAAGAGCACAATCGGATCAAAAACCGATATTATAGAAGTTTATAAAAAAGTCCACGAAAGAAAAAGAGAAGAGGAGTGTAGGGGTATTATACTTCCAACAAGGTAAATTACAACAGGGTCTCCAGTACCTCTGGCAGAAGTAAAAAAAGTAAGAAGGAAATAAGATAAGACACCGTCACAAAAGATGATGAGACAGAAGGTCAAGTGAATAAAAAAGAAGACCGAGTCATTAAGACGATAGTTAAGGAAGAACACTTAAAAGTAAAGTCGATGACATAACAAGTTGACAAACAAGAAATTTAGAAGATAGAGGGACAATTTGTAAAGTACATATAACAACTAGACACGGAGGCAAGAAGAAGACTATAAACCTAGTAGAAATGATTGTATGAAGCATAAGAAAAAGTCCATCTAACGTATAGAGTAGAAGTAAATCAACAAGAAAACCTAAACGTAGAAAAAGGAAAGAAAACGTTGTATAAAGAGACAGTAGAGTAAAATATTGAAAGGTACAAACACCAGAAGAAAGAGTTCGACGTCTTAGTGTCAAGAAGAACGAAAACCACAGACGGGGTACCACCTACATCAACCAGGTACCCAAAAACATCCGAAGGACTATCTTTCTTTACCATTTACAGGATACCACACATCTCGACCTAGAATAAGGAGACTCCCTATCCCAGGACAGTTCACCACACAAAACTGCACAAACACTCGAGTCATACTGAAATACGTCGGACAGAAGATTACCAACCACAACACAAGGATAGAAACAACAAACAGGACTCCGAAAGGTCGGATCTTGACGTCCAGCAACCCACCCCGGTTTAGACCCACGACTTTACGTCCGGAGACCCTTTTGAGCGAGACTAGTCATAAGGGACCCCGAAAATGATGGTCAAGGGAACGGGAATGTAACTCGATGTCAGTTTGAAACGGAAGGGTCTTCTGTAAAGTTCTGGGGTTCATCCAAATTGGACCCCAGGAAATCTTATGACAAAACAGGACCCAGGGTCACCTACACTCTAGAACACACGTGAGAGCTTCTTAACTCACACACAAAGGGGGTAGGAACACCTCGAGGGCGTGAGTACGAGACGACTAAAAGTTCCGATTTACGAGACACCCAAGAAGAAGGGTTACGTTCTGTAAGTACGATAGAACTTCCCTATGAAAATACCCCTTTCAGGGACATATCTGACACACCCTAAATATAAAAACCACACTCCCGACAAAAATCATATCTACAGACGGTGGAGAAAGGAGTCACATACGACCCTCAATAGGAGAACTATCTTGGACACTAACTATAACACCACTGATCTTGGAAGTGAGATATAACACTTCCCGTAGGAGAAAAGAGACACCAACAGTGACGGGACAGTCTCCAAACCAGACGAGGGATCAGCAACGTCATCCCGGGGGTCTAGACAAAGAGTCGACAAAGAGACTAAACACCACACTTCATCCACCCTAAAATCGTGGGGGATGAACGTCCCTTCGGTGACATAAGGAGGGTACCAAGCCAATAGACACCCACACAAGACAATACAGTAGAAATTGGACAACACGTTCGAGAGTCTAATGTCACAACAACCGTGACGAAAACCGGGGTCGAATTGACACCCAAACGACCGATAACCGGGACTACAAAGAGTCTACAACAAAAATGGTCCGGTAGTTGTGTCTAGGTGACTTCAGTCTAAGTTCTCAACGTCATTATACTTATACCTGGACGACACCCGTGATACACCCGTCGAATCTGAGACCGGACTGTGTTGAGAACGTACATACAATGGTGTTTCAGATGTTCACGATTTTGATCCGGGTAGAACCGATGTTCTCGTGAGTAATAGGCAAATCTACAAAACAGTCGAGACTCAAATGTTTGGGTCAACACCCCTACAGTTAAGTGTTCATCGACACTCTTCTATAAAGTCGAAAAGAAGGAATCAACGTATCGGGGACTCCGAGACGATATAAAAGTTGTAGTGGAGACGTACACCCACGGGTGTTCCCAGACGAAGACTCCGAAGGGGTTTCGTGTACTCAGGTGGAGTCACTCCTACCCTGTACCTCTGTCACCGTCGGCCTCAACGTTCTCACGGTTGGTACCGTCCCTTTCACAAGTCCCCTCTTCCACTACCAATCGTCCCAGTGTCTTTATGTACGACACCGGTCCTGTATCACACCTCCTCCTCCACCACAAGTAGTCGTAGTGTCCTCGGGGGTCAGCCTTACCGAAAACAACGTATCGGTCGGGACCACCCATGCCCACTGTACCCTTTCCACCACCTGTTCCCTCGTTTTCTCGACCGGGACCGTCCTCGGGAAAGAACAAGTAGGATAGGTTTTTCGACCCTAAACGAACACCTCTTTCTCCTTTTTACCGTAGTGGTAGATAACACGTAATGAGGTGTTACCGAGAAATGAAGATACCTTCAAGTTCAAAAGAGGTGTTCGTAAGGGTTAACACCTAAAAGAGTAAGGGTAGAGGAGCCTGACAGAGGAATGTAGAGGTCCTCAGGAGAAGATCGCAAACAAGAGGTCTGGAGTACAAAGTTGTAGGTCGGGGACAGACGTCGTCACCTGTGTGCAGAATCCTATCACGTACATCCCAACACCGTACTTGGTAGACACGTGTAGAGTAAGACAGGACGAACGGTGTCTGGTAAACGGTACGAGAGGAGGTTATCGGGGGTTTCGAGGAGAAGACAAGGTTTACTAGAGGGATGACCACTTCCACAAAGAGGTCTACACTCTTAGGACAGGAGAAGGAAAGGAGAAGAAAGAAAGTAGAATGGGTCAATATGTCCCTAAGAAAAATAGGAAAATCCATAGGTTCCAGGAGACAATCCCAATACGATCTCGAGACACCCTTAACGGGGTAAACATCTACACAAAAACTATGTAAACACCGTCTCTACTTGAGGTACAGGAGGATGAGGAGGTGGGAGAACTGATAGTTTATGTAAAATTTTTGGGACGTTGACGTGAGAGGAGGGGAGAACTAATAAAAACTATAGTATAAAATGTAGATTAACAAAACACATAGGGAATTGATGAATGACACTTATATCTAAGAACATGATGAAAACAGAAAATTGGAGGGATGATCGAAACATACAACTATTGAAGGATGGAAATGACATACAAACGGAAATGACTACTCGAAAAAGTAAAACATTAAAAGAACAAAGATCAACACCAGAAAGTGAAAGTGGATTTCTTGAAGGAAATTGTAAGCAATATTTCAGTCAAACCATCACGATTTGAGAAAATCAAAAACGAACAGACATTTCGAAATATAAAGAGGTATTTTAGAGTTGTTTTCCAAACGATCCATCTCATAACAACCAACATCCGAAAAGGTAAAGTAGTCAAATTTATATAGTACGTGAGAAAAGACCAAACGTCTCAAAGAGGACTGTATAGTCGACTTCAAGGAAAAAGACAAAATGGGAACGACAAAAATTATAAGAGAGAAATAGAAAGTAAAAAAGTAAAATTAATTTTACATAGAACCACACAAGGAGACTCAAGTTTGGAATACCCCGAGAGACTTGAACACCTGAACTCAATGAAGGGGGTAGGTGGGAGTCCAATCCCTTCACAAGTTTGTACGGGAGTTTATAAAAGAGTCCGGGAAAGAGAAAAGAAAGACCCTGGGGATATTACGCTTATAATCACTTGGACTGCGAAAAGGTTTTCAAAGAATTGTAAAGGAATTAGAAAAGTAAATAAAAAGAAAAGTTCACCTCACTAAAGGTGATGAGCCAGAATGTGAAGTGACTAGGTAAGGAAACAAAATAAATCAGATGATAACTAGGGAGTATCACATAAAAATTAAAGTCAATAACATAAGTACAGACAAACAAGAAACATAAAAGATAGAGAGACAATTTTTTGAAGAATTGAAAAACGAGACACATTGGTCAGAAGAGGAATCAAGAAACTAGTAGAAAGACTAGTGATGGGACATGTGAAAGGATCCATCTAACGGATAGAGGTGAAGGGAATCTAAGAGAAGACCCCAAAACAGATAAAGGAAGTACACCTTGTATCGTGAGACGGTGGAGAGAAACAGATTCAATGATAAACATAAAAATACATATAATCAATACAAAAAACTATTCATCTCATCGAACAAATTCTCTGTAGGATACGTAGGGTCGTCAAAAGAGGGGGTGAACAGTAAGTCGACATTTGAACTCCCTAAGGAGTATTCTCCCGACGTACCCAGGAAGACAACACCGTCCGACTGATAGACGTGTCAGACCATCTGAACCAACCGGGGATTGTACCAACCAACGGTCCGAAACGAAATACACCAACGACGGTCGATGACAAAGTCCCAGTCCAGTGTTCTTCCGACGGACGTCTTTGGATCCCCCTGGAACCAGATCACGACCTAGGGACTACACACCTAAGACCCAGAATTTTGAGGTCCCGATAACAGGAGGGTGACCACCCACTTCAGTCTAGGAACACAATCAATCACGACTTGTTGATCGTCTGTCTCTGTTAAGGACCGACGTTTCGGATCCTCAGGGTCTCGAACAAAGTCTCTCAACCAAATCCCCTACCAAGGATTGTCAATCCATACACAAGACTACACAGGGTTTCGGACGTAACCAGACGATTACCCGACCGGTCCCAGGGAGACCAGGATTTCATCCAAACTGAAGATATCCTCAGGACCCAAACGTCGAATGGTATATTACCAAAAGAACGTAGACCATAGACGGGGGACCGTCCACTTCGAGTACTTCTCAAAGACTCCCGTCCCGAGTACAGACGGGTGACCACCCATGTCGACCCATAATTATGAGAACACCTGTACCGATACCGATCCCTGTCCAGATCTCCGTCGACTTCCTAGTCTTTAGGAAATCGGTCGTACAGATGATTACCAACTTTGTCATAGGGACGGGAAAATCGACTTACCGGACTCTACAAGGTCGTGACTGTGAATATCCGAGAACCCACCCCGGTCCAAAACCACGATTCCTCGACCTCCCTACTGTGGTTTTACCTTCGAAGATCGTGGTCACAAATATACCATCTTACAGGGTTTTATACGGGCTGTGGTCACAGATACAGGGGTCCTATACGACGTCGATAGGGGGATGGTGGTGGAAAGACCCTCTGAGAGATTCGTGTTGTCCGTCTACACTGGGTCCGTGTATAATTTAATGACGAAAACGGTACTCAGAACCACGTAAACTCTAAGACATACGTAGAAAATCTGTTTCGACACCAGGATCACACTAATCTAACTGATCCAGAGACACTCATACCAAAATCACACAGACGGGAGACTACGGGAGAACGTTGTGGATAGTAGAATGAACCCAAAGAGAAGGGAACCCTCACCCTATAGGGAAGTACCGACGAGGTGGTTTCGCGTCTACGACGAGGAATGGAACCTGCTCCCCATAGGAGTGACGACGGAAAGGACTGGTAGTTTCACCCAGTACCACCTCTCCAAACTGTCTTACACCAGGTGACCTCTTCCCTTACCGTTCGGTGAAGTCATAAGAACGGAACTCTTGGGGCACATGTCATACTTTTCCGTTTTACTATTCTATGACTTTCTCCTTGAGGAGTCCAGTCATCCACGGGGTTTTACGATGACCTCTAGTCACCTCTTTATTGAGGTCTTTCTTACTTCCCTACCTCGGTTTCGTTTTTGTTGTGGGTCGACACCTACACTGACCACTATCTTCGTTCCAGGCTACGACATTTCTTGTTATAGCGTATCCTTGGACCTTACAGTCCAGGTACTTAGTTCCGTTTAACCTTCACCAGTTTGTCCTCTACCGTTCTCACTTGCAGCTGTAAGATTCTTAGTCGCTTGATTTTACCTGACTTTACCCACTTAAATTGAGTCTACTGGTAATATAGATGATGACGCCCGTCCTTAGGGAGTCTTCTTTACCTCATCGGTAGTACCAGTTGTTTTCTCAGATTTTACGTCATGTACCTACGTTAGAGTTTTTGCTGTCTTACTAGAGACAAGTAGAGGTTCCGTTTGGTAAGTTACAGTGTCAATAGGTTCAGATACGGGGTTGGTCATTACGACTTCTTCAACTTCAACTTGGTAAGATACTTCTGGATGTTCTGGAAAATCTTGATTGTGGGTTTTTTCTACAGGAAAAGTAATCTCCCCTGTGTTTACGTTTTCATCCTTCAGTTCTTTGTGGACCTCATTGTCCGTTTAAACCGGAACCTTACGCCTTACTTCGTCCCGTTTCTGATTTTCTCAAAACGGTTCTTGTTCGCGACCAGTATCGTTTGTGGGAGAAGATTGTTGTGTTCTCTTCTGAGATGTGTACCTGTAGTGGTCTACCAGTTGTGGTTTTAGTCTAACTAATATGAGAAACGTCAGTTTCTACGTATTCGAGATATGTCAACTGTTTTTGTTCTGGTCCTCGACTGACACCGAGTCTAGTACTTAAGGAATAATGGTTTAAGTCTGAATTTTACTTCTTTCATCCCTTTTGACGATCCGGTAATTTCATACTGGATTTATTTTAGGGAATACTAATACGTCACCTTCTCTCTTTATCCAAATTCCAAGATCTTGACTATCTAGCTCACGGACTACTTGATACCTTACTCCAAGTACTGTAACATGTCCTCTGTCCCTAGTTCTGGTAGGGGTACCTTTTCTTTACGTTTTTTCGTTTTACCGACAGACCCCTCCGGAATGTTTATCGACACTTTTCTCTCCACTTTTCGTGTCCTCTTTTCCTTTCTATATTTGTAGACTTAAGTCTCAAGGTCTCTTATCGTTCTTCTCAATTCTTTCGGAAGAAGTCACTAGTAACATTTCTTTATCTCCTTTTCTCGTCTTACCCTTTCTGATCTCTAGAGAAGTTCTTTTAATCTCTATGGTTCCCTTGTAAAGTACGTTACTACCCGAGCTATTTCCTGTCTTGACCAGGCCTGGATTGTCTTCGTCTTCTATAATTCTTCTCCACCGTTCTTATGTGTCTTTTTGACATGTTTTTTCTAGAAGTACTGGGTCTATTAGTACTACCACACTAGTGAGTAGATCTCGGTCTATAGGACCTTACACTTCAGTTCACCCGGAATCTTTCATAGTGATGCTTGTTTCGACCACCTCCACTACCTTAAGGTCAACTCGATAAAGTTTAGGACTTTCTACTACGATACTTTCACGACGTGAGTCATACGGTCGGTTAAACCTTTTGAGTCGTCACCGGTGTCCTGACCTTTTCCAGTCGAAAGGAAGGTTAGGGTTTCTTTCCGTTACGGTTTCGTACGAGTCTGATGACGTGTTAACGTGAGTAGAGTGTACGATCATTTCATTACGAGTTATAAGAGGTTCGGTCCGAAGTCGTTATCCACTTGACACTTGAAGGTCTACAAGTTCGACCAAAATCTTTTCCGTCTCCTTGGTCTCTAGTTTAACGGTTGTAGCGACCTAGTACTTTTTTCGTTCTCTCAAGGTCTTTTAGTAGAGAAAGACGAAATAACTGATACGGTTTCGGAAACTGAGACACCTAGTGTTATTTGACACCTTTTAAGACTCTCTCTACCCTTATGGTCTGGTGGACTGGACGGAGAACTCTTTAGACATACGTCCAACGGCCCCAGGTCGGGGTCACGGAGGTCCCACTAAACTTCCACCCTTACCTCAGCCACAGGAACCTTTTTATGTATAAATTAATGTCTCTATATCTCTCTAATCTTTACCTATCACATCATCCTTTTAATCACCTCATTTTCTCCGACTTATTGAACCAAATGCACCTTATCGTAGGTACGAAGTCTACCCTTAAGTCGGTCTTTTTGCCCCTCATTCTTTCTTGCTATACCCCCATAGTCAGAAAGGCCTTTGAATAGGCTAAAGAAATAAAAACCTAAACGAATATATGGAAAACAATGTGTATCCCTACTTATGTCTCAGTGCGCCCCCAGTCGTCAGGACTGGAAATAGTTTTAGTCCACGAAGTGTATTTTTCCAGAATCCCTAAAATGAAGTAGAAGACCGGTACTCTGGACGACTGTAAAATACTAGGAAAGAAAGACTATTGGTTTTTTGAATAAAGAAGGTTCACACAAAAAAGAATTTGTTCAGTGGTGGGAGGTTTATTTCAATATAAGGATATTCCACTCCCATATCACTCAATGTTAGTTCTTTCCTTAAATAAATTGGGTTTCAATTGTACTAATTAGAATTTCCAATTTTGTAAAGAGGATATACGATCAATATCAGTAACATTCCCGTCCATTGTACCTCTAAATCGTCGTTTGTAGTTGGGTTGTTTACTTTTAGGAAAGTGGTTACAAGGGGAATTCTAGATAAATCAGAATTCTATACTATTTCAATGTAAAAATGTATCGTTCCTGTGTCACTAAATATTGTTTCATGGCACTAGATAATGTTTTCTCTTTTAAGTAATTGAGTTTTTCAGATCATAACGATTGGAATTTTGATGATATAAAGGAAAAGATATAAGGTTTATGTAACTAATTATATAAGGGTCCACGGATTCCTATACCTCCGGACCGCCGTTAGTAACTGAGTTGTTGTTCTTTTTGGGATACGATTAATTCTGAGAGTTTTATGAGGTTTTGAGAGACACGACAAATACCAACTCTCCATCATTTGTTAGTACACGCATCACCGTCCTCATACCTATTAGGACAGTGTGTTCGATCGGACAGTCGTCTCTCCAAACTGGACTTTGTGGGAACAGTGTGGGTCCCGTCCCTTAATCGTCGTTAATAACCGTGTTGTTTACTTTTTGGGAAGTGGTTATATTAAGGATTGGTTGGGTGATATGCTTATTAAAGGTTGAGGGGGTTTCTTAAACGGAAATCATTCAGATTTTGTAGAACACGGAGAGTCTAACCCTCCGACATTTGTTAGTGTACACCGGACTACTTGGATATGTCCGTCCGATCTATTGGAAGTCTTCTCAGGCATTCGACTTTGTGAGAACAGTACGGGTCCTTAAAAATAACTGAACCTCGACGTGCAATTGAGGAAGAGGCTCTCTTTGTCAATACCCCCTCTCGGGGGGCCATTTCAGTCTCCACATCCACTCTCGTATTTTGTCTGAGACCAAAACCCCATCTACGAGACCTTGTGCCCCAAAGGACTCCGAACTAGTACGGAAGCGTATACGGTTCGGAGGAAGGAGTACTGGAAACGGTACCCACCTCAAGGAGTGCGACCGGGGACCGTCCAGTCCTTCGTTGTCAATCTTGACCTGTACCTTGTTGTCTGACCAAGGTTTATCCTTTTCCTCATGTAGTACCGACATATAACAGTGGGACGTATAAATTAAAAATACGTCTCATGTAGTACTCTTTGTGACCCGACCTTCTTTGTGTACGACCTTAGTTCTAACGGTCCTCTTTATAGTTATTGGAGTCTATACGTCTACTGTGGTGGGAATACCGTCTTTCACTTCTCCTTGATTTTTCGGAGAACTACTTTCACTTTCTCCTCTCACTTTTTCAACCGAATTTCGAGTTGTAAGTCTTTTGCTTCTAGTACCGTAGGTCAGGGTAGTGAAGTACCCTTTATCTACCCCTTTTTCACTTTAGTCACAGTCCGAAATAAAAAAACCCGAGGTTTTAGTGACGTACATGACTGACGTCGTTACTTTAATTGTCTGCGAATGACGAATCTTCCTTTCAATACTGGTTGGATCTATCGTATAAATTTTCGTCTCTGTAATGAAACGGCTGATTCCAGGTAGATCAGTTCCGATACAAAAAAGGACACCAGTACATACCTACACTCTCGACCTGACACTTCTTCCGACTCACGGTTTCTTAACTACCAAAACTTGACACCACAACCTCTTCTGAGAACTCTCAGGGAACCTGACGTTCCTCTAGGTTGGTCAGGTAAGACTTCCTCTAGTCTGGATCCTAAAGAAACCTTCCTTACTACGATTTCGACTTTGAGGTCATGAAACCGGTGGAGTACTCTTCTCAACTGAGTAACCTTTTCCGAGACTACGACCCTCCCTAACCCTCGTCCTCCTCTTCCCCTACTGTCTCCTACTCTACAGACCTACCGTAGTGACTGAGCTACCTACACTCAGACTCACTGGAGGTCCACAACCACTATCTGTCCCTCAGGACCGTACGACGCTAAGTACCCCAACGTTTCTCAACCTGTGCTGACTCACTGACTTGATTTTACTACGTGGAAAATTCGTATTTAAGAGATAAAGGGGGTAAGGACACTCTAAAGTTTTTAATTCGGGGTGACCTGAAATTTCGGTTTACGAGACACCCGAACAGAAGAGCCACGTCCCGGGGGTCTGACCCCTCTGAGTACACCCTAAGTCATTAGAGTGAGGATAACCTTTTAGAGACGTTACATTAATAAGGAGTGAAAAATCCAGTGGGTGTACCCCCATACCTTGAACTAATATCACACTCAGGTGGTGAGGATGGACAGAGGAAAACCAAAGAAGAAATACGAAAATGAACATCTAGAAAAGACCATTCAAGGTCAAGAAAAGTGATTACTAAAACTTTTATAGACACTAAAAAAAAAAACGAATACTCTCCTCCACTCGAGTCCTAGAAAGATGAGGTGGTAGAACGGACTAGGTAAGGTAAGTGAACGAGTCAACACAGACTGAGACACTGGGGTACTTAGTGTCGTGTGGTCCGGAGGGACAGGTAGTGGTCGAGGGTCTCAAATTGGATTAAGTACAAGTAACTCAGTAACTACGGTAGGTTGGTAGAGTAGGAGACAGGAGGGGAAAAGGAGGACGGAACTTAGAAAGGGTAGTAGTCCCAGAAAGTTTACTCAGTCGTGAAACGTAGTACACTGGTTTCATAACCACATAGTCGAAGTTATAGTCAAGAAGGTTACTTGTGTGTCCTGATTAGAGGAAATCCTACCTGACCAACCTAAAGGAACGTCAACTTCCCTGAGGGTTCTGAGAAGAGGTTGTCGTGTCAAGTTTTCGAAGTTAATAAGTCGCGAGTCGAAAGAAATATCAGGTTGACATTGTAGGTATGTACAGATGACCTTTTTGGTATCGGAACTGATCTGCTTTGAAACAACCGTTTCATTACAGAGACGAAAAATTATACGACAGGTCTAACCAGTATTGAAAGGTAGGTTCATCATTCACAGAAAATTAAAGTACCGATGTCAGTGGTAGACGTCACTAAAACCTCGGGGGACTTTATTTCAGTCGGTGACAAAGGTGACAAAGAGTAGATAAACGGTACTTCACTACCCTGACGATAGGGGTAGATTTATAAAAAATTTATCGACTAAATACGGAAATTCAGGTTAGCAACGGGAAGGAGTCCCTGTTACATACAAATAATGAGAAAATGAATAATACCATATATTAAAGAACAAAAGAAAAAAATGTACAAAACATAAAAACTCTTGACCTAAAAAAATTTTTTTAATAAATAAACAATTAACTTTCTATTAACGAAATATCATAAAACAACAAAAGACAGTTTGTGGTTGTACTTAGTCGGTACCCACACGTATACAGGGGAGGGAGAACTCGGAGGGAGGGTGTAGGGAGGGGTAGGGTGAGGAGATCCACCTATGTCTCGGGAACAAACTCAAGGAACTCTGTATGTCGTTTAAGGGTGACCGATACCTGAGTTTTTCCAGTCAAAAGTAAGGTGAGAGTTTCTTTCCGTTACAGTTAATTACAAGTTTGATGATATGTTAACACGAGTAGAGTGTCGAGTCAACCATTTCTTAGACGTTACGTCCTCTGGGGTCAAGCTAAGGACCCAGTCTTTCTAGGCAACCTCTTCCCAATACGATGGGTGGGGTCATAAGACCGACCCTCTTAAGGTTCCTGACATATCAAGTACCCCAACGTTTCTCAGATTGTGCTGACTCGTTGAAAGTGAAAGTGTACGATCGTTTCATTACGAGTTTTAGGAGGTTCGGTCCGAAGTTGTCATGTACTTGGTTCTTAAGTTCTAACAGTTCGACCTAAACCTTTTCCGTCTCTTTGGTCTCTAGTTTAACGGTTGTAGTCAACCTAGTATCTTTTTCGTTCTCTCAAGGTCTTTTTTGTGGAAGAAGACGAAATAACTGATACGATTTCGGAAACTGACACACCTAGTGTTGTTTGACACCTTTTAAGAAGTTCTCTGTCCTTATAATCTGGTGGAATGGACGGAGGACTCTTTAGACATATGTCCAGTACTTCGTTGTCAATCTTGACCTGTGTCTTGCTACCCGACCAAGGTTTAACCCTATCCTCATACAGTTCCGTTATATGACACTGGGACGAATAAATTAAATATACGTCTCATATAGTACACTTTATGACCCGACCTACTTCGTGTTCGACCTTCTGACAGTCCTCTTTATAGTTATTGGAGACTATACGTCTTCTGTGGTAGGAATACCGTCTTTCACTTCTCCTTGATATTTCACAGAGAACTACTTACACTTTCTCCTCTCACTTTTTCGACCGAATTTTGAGTCGCAAGTGTTTTGCTTCTAGTACCGTAGGTCAGGGTAGTGAAGTACCGTTTATCTACCCTTTTGTTACCTTTGTCATTCTTTGATATAAAAGAACCCGAGGTTTTAGTGACTTCTACCACTAAAGTTGGTACGTTAATTTTCTGTGAACGAGGAACCTTCTTTTCGATACTGGTTTGATCTGTCGTATAATTTTTATCTCTGTAAGGAAACGACTGTTTCCAGGTAGATCAATGTCGATACCAAAAAGGTCATCAGTACATACCTACACTTTAAACCTGGTATTTCTTTCGACTCACGACTTCTTAAATACGAAAGTTTGACACCACAACTTCTTCTAAGAACACTCAGGGAACCTGACATTCCTCTAGTTAAGTCAGTCAGGATTTCCTTTAGTCAGGACTTATAAGAGACCTCCCTGACTACGACTTCGACTTCCAGATTATAAAACCAGTGGACTACACTTCTCAGCTGAGTAAACTTTTCTAGGACTAAGACCCTGTCTAACTTCCGTCCTCCTCTTTCCCTGTTGTCTCCCACTCTACCAACCTACCGTAGTGACTGAGTTACCTGTACTCAAACTCGTTCGAGACCCTGAACCACTACCTGTCCCTTCACACCACACGACGTCAGGCACCCCGGTGTCTCAGTCTGGACTGACTCATTGAGATGACTTGACTAGATAAAATGTATACCATTACATTCAAAGGTACAGTGAAAGCGGTATGTAGAGTGGGAGAGGAGGGGTGAGGGGTACAGGTATTCAGATAAGAGATACAGACAAAGAGGTAAAGACGGAACGTTTATTTAAGTAGTCATTGTAGAAAGATCTAAGGTATATATACGTAATCATATGGTATAAATAGAAAGAGAGAGACTGAATGAAGTGAGACATATTATCCGAGATCCAAATAGGTGTAGTAATCTGGACTGAATTCGTCGAGTAGAGTTATGACCTTTTTGTTTTTCACCCTTTTTCTGAATTTTTCCGTAAAGAGGTTTCTTTTGTATGTTTACCGATTGTTTGTGTACTTTTCTACGAGTAATAATCTCTTTATGTCTGGTTTCGATGTCACTTTATAGTCAAGTGTGACCAGTCTTATCGGTATTAGTTTATCAGATGTTTGTTATTTACGACCTCTCCCACACCTCTTTCCCTAGGGAAAACATGACAACGACCCTTACATGTAACTATGTCGGTGATATCTTCTACCATACCTTTAAGGAATCTTTGATCCTTATTTTGGTGGTATACTGGGTCGTTAGGGTGAGGATCCGTATATGGGGTTCCTTTGGTTTTAACTTTTTCTGTGTACATGGGGATACAAGTGACGTCGTGATAAATGTTATCGATCTTGTATCTTCGTTGGATCTACAGGTGACTGTCTACTTACCTATTTCTTCAACACCATGTATGTGTGTCACCTTGTAATGAGTCGGTGTTCTTCCTTACGTAAACTCTTGACCTATAAATTATATTGTATTATACCGTTACAATCTTAAGAAAGAGGGGGTAGGATCCAGACAAAATAACAACAAACAAAATTATCAACAAACAAAGTACTGAAAAGACTCGATTAAGACATTAAAAGTACATACAGATAACTTCAAAGTTTAAGTTACTCGAAACATCAGTTGTTTATTAGACAGTCGTTTAAGGAATTAGTGAACAATATTTATTCAGAACGTCCGTGAAAAACATACAACTCCATACATCTTGGTACGTCAAATGGTGAGACAGAATAAAAAGTAAATGATAAAAGTCTCTCGGATTTGCAGGTGGTATTTTTACTCTCAAATCCCCTTATTACAGAAAAGACTAGTACGTGGTTCAGACTGTGTATTTCCACCCGGAAGGTATAGGGGTCCTTATACGGTCTCTAAAAGTTTCGGGGATCCCTATGAAGTAAAGAGTAAATAGAATTCAATAAAACGGATGACAAACGGAGTTTAAAAATAGGTAACAAAATCCGTCGATAGGACAATTTTTCAACTCGTTTACAATAAGGATAAGGGGATTTTCGATAATCATAACCCACTAAAACTCACTCCATCTTATTCTTGTTCATAAAACTGACTGTAGAAGTTACCATGGTGGTTTGTTCAGTTTAATACAGAAAAACCCCTTTCGAGGTCATCCCGAAGGGATCTCCGAGTCGACCATTTCTTGGACGGACGGTTACGTCTCCTACGTCCTCTACGTCCAAGTTAGGGATCGAGTCCTTTTAGGGGACCTCTTCCTTTACCGTTGGGTGAGGTCATAAGATCGGACCCTTTAGGGAGTCTGTCTCCTCGGACTACCCGATGTCGGGTACTCCAACGTTTCTCAACCTGTGTTGACTCAATGACTTGTTGTTATTGTAACGATTAAATGACATACTTAAACGGATAGATCTATAAGGAATACTTACTTTAATTATCATAAATCGGAAAAAGACAGACCGAAAAAAGTGAATCGTATCCAAAAATACCAAGTAATAGTAGTGTCATACATACTCTTGAAATAAGGGTAAAGAATAACTCATTATAATTATAAAGTAATATTGATATATAATAAGTAGAATCAGTTAAGTCCGAGGATATTGTTTTATGTTATTTCACAAGTAGTATATTTGTTGTAGTTGAAGAACATCAAGACAACCGACCTTCAGGTTCCTTGACTCGTACCTTGAGTCATACCAACCTAAGACCACTCCCAAGAAAAGATCCAGATAATAAAAGTAAGTATACACAGGATGATACAAAAATCATATACCAATTAAGATTTTTTTTTGACGTAACAGAACTTATAAAACCTTTAAAATAATTACAACTGATAGACGTTGTCCATATATAACGAAGAGAAACAATCACTAAGGTTAACCTATCAGTGGTTAGGGTCTCTGAATTAGAGTTTCCCCAGTAATGTAAACACCCCGGGATTTGTATCTCATACTGTGTCAAACAACCTGTTATAGGTATCGTCCTGTAACAAACCCCGGTGTAAATTTTTACCACTACACACTCATGGACTATATTTCTTGGTTTGTGTTATGGGTTCGTTAGTCAAAAGTTATAGGTTTCCTAGGTCAATCCATGACCCGGAGGAAAAACCACCCCTTCCCACTTTTTCTGTTAAAAAGAAACTGATAAACTTCTTGATTCATAATATTTACACCGAGTGTATCATGACTCTTTGTAATGAACCATACTTCTGAGAACTTTAAACAACCCCTAAAAATTGGTGAGACAGATCGAACCCGACACTTCTGATTCCGAAGATAGTTGGTAGTTCTATAGTACATAAATCTTTAAAAACTTTTAGTCTTACATCTTCGTGAACACTGTATGGGTTAAAAACCTTTACGATCACCTCAAATTCATTGGGACTTCCTCATGTTCTTTTTATATAACCTCTGGAAAAGTGGACTTACAGTTTTCTAGAACTAGAAGTCTACGGTCATCATACCCTTTCTACAACAGTTGTAGATTTTCACATAGTGTATGGTAATCGGACACATTACCTAAATTGATCTCAATGTTACAGACGTTGTCAAATCTCATATCCTCTTTATTCACTTAAACTTTTATCAGGGGAGATTCGAACTTCGAAAAAACGTGTACCGACAGGAATTTGAAGATTGATGTACACGAAGGAAGTTAAGGAATTTAGAACCGACACTTAAAAAAAGAGAACCCTACGTGGGTCTTCCCCTGTCCCTCCAACCACCCTTTTACTAAATACACGGAGTGGTTATGACGAGATACCGACTTAGAGTAAACCGGGGATCTCCCATCCCTTTATGTTCATAGACAAGGGTGATATATAAGAATAATTTCTATTATGGATCTGACGTGTCTTAACCGGGGTTTCAAAAGTGAGAGTTCCAGTATGACAGAAGAAAACGTGAAATTTGAATCAGGTTAAAAGTAATCGAGTAAAAAAATATAAAGAAGGTGTCCAAACCCATTTTGTCACTGAACTCACAGGTATAGATTGTCCAGGTGACTTCAGACTGAGAAAGGGAAGGGAGTTTAAAAAGTAGTATGAGTCTCTCCAGGTACACTTGAAACTGAGGTGACCCCTGTTCCGTGGAAGTCGAGAGTAGGACGTTGACGAAGGGACTAAGGTGGAGTAATTTTCTACCTCCTGATAAATACGTATCAAATAAACATGTAAGTGGTAGTAAACAGTATTTCATGGGAGTTTAAGGTAATTAACCGAGAACTCCAGGAGTAAGGAGGAGAACGTCTTTGGTACAAAGACAGTCATAAAATAGGAGTAATGAGATTAATAGTTCTCACTTCTAATACTTCAACTTTTTGTAGGTAAAGACGAAATAACTTATACGGTTTCGTAAACTCACACACCTAGTGTTATTTGACACCTTTTAAGACTTTCTCTACCCTTATGGTCTGGTGGACTGGACGGAGAACTCTTTAGACATACGTCCGGTCCTTCGTTGTCAATCTTGACCTGCATCTTCTTGTCTGACCAAGGTTTATCCTTTTCCTCATGCAGTTCCGACATATAACAGTGGGACGAATAAATTGAATATACGTCTCATGTAGTCCTCTTTGTGACCAGACCTACTTCGTGTTCGACCTCAGTTCTAACGACCCTCTTTATAGTTATTGGAGTCTACTCAGTAACATCTACTGTGGTTAGAATACCGTCTTTCACTTCTTGATTTCTCAGAGAACTATTTTCACTTTCTCCTCTCACTTTTTCAACCGAATTTCGAGTTGTAAGTCTTATGCTTCTAGTACTGTAGGTCAGGGTAGTGAAGTACCGTTTATCTACCCCTTTGTCACCTTTGTCACCGACTGAAATAAAGTCCCCCGAGGTTTTAGTGACGTCTACCACTGACGTCGGTACTTTAATTTTCTGCGAACGACGAACCTTCCTTTCAATACTGTTTGGATCTGTCGTATAATTTTTCGTCTTTGTAACGGTTGTTTCCAGACAGATCAGTTCCGATACCAAAAAGGTCATCAGAACATACCTACACTTTCAACCTGATATTTACTTCGACTCGTGGTTTCTTAACTACGAAAACTTGACACCACAACCTCTTCTGAGAACGCTCAGAGAACCTGATGTTCCTCTAGGTTGGTCAGGTAGGATTTCCTCTAGTCAAGACTTACAAGTAACCTTCCTGACTACAACTTCGACTTTGAGGTTATGAAACCGGTGGACTACACTTCTCGACTGAGTAAACTTTTCTGGGACTACGACCCTCCCTAACGACCGTCCTCTTCCCCTACTGTCTCCTACTCTACCAACCTACCGTAGTGACTGAGTTACCTGTACTCAAACTCATTTGAGGTCCTCAACCACAACCTGACCCTCCAAAGTGCACGACACCAGATACCCCAGTACTTCTCAGTATGTGCTGACTCACTCACTTGACTTCACTTAGGACAAACACTCGATTGTTCAATGGACAGTGTCAAAGAACCCACGGTCATCTTATGTACTCTAAAAACCAGTATCTGTTTCTTATCAAATAATGAGTGTAATTATTTTTATCAGACTCATAGTCACAAAAATGGGATATTCGGACTCAGGGTGAGGAATGTCCCACTACTTCTTACTGCACTGTGTATGTATATTTAATTCAACGTAATGTTTCCTCCTTTGGAGTCAAACCCTAGGAATTTGAAAATATTACCCGTCATTCTTAGGGAAAGGAAACAAGAATTCTCTGTAATAGAAGTAATATAACCTCATTCGTAAGGACGGGAAACAAGGTCTCCTTTAGTGATGGAAGGTTTCTGAGATACGTCAGGACGAAAAATGAAGTCTACCTCTAGGATAAGACAGAAACTTTTGACAAATGGTAAGTTTGTAGAGAGTTTTTTAACGAGTTTTGTTTCTTAACAGTCACAAAACGAATGGTTTATATGTCATTGTACACTCTGTGTACGTCTTAACAGAAAGTTGTTATATATTCTTACTTTGACGACCTTTACGTTGTAGAAGATAGATCCGATAGCGATCTATTACCGTCTAAAGAGAGACTGTTTGAGAGTGGATCTTACATACCTAGAGGGTGAAGAAATTGACCAGTTACTTATAAAAGTCTGAAGTGCACAACGACTAGACTACATACATTCTAGTACAATGAAAAAGTAAAAGGATCCAATGACTACTCTAAGTATATCAATCGTCTACAATTAATGTGTGAATGTCATACGGTCTGTGAGAAAATTCCTTCTTTTTAGTACGTGCAAGTCCCAAATGTAAGACCATCCCTTTGTTATTTACATAATTGATTCATTTGATATATAATACAATCGTCTACCGGATAATACCTGTTGTATGTTATTCAATTACCCCTTGACTAATTCCTTTACACATAAATAACTGACTAGATGAACACTAACGCATCAAACAGTTCAAAAGATATCCAACACTATAAAGGAGTTCTTATGTAAAAATAAATTAAGTAAAATTGATAGTGTCAAACATTGTATTAGAGAGGTTGAGGTGAAACTTATACTACTAAAACTATAATCCCCGTAGGTATAGAAGTTTACTAGTTTTCAAAGTTTGAAAAGGATGTGGTGAACACGTAAAAAACGTACATTTTATTTAGAAAGGGTAAAGATATCCTTTTTTTTTTTCTGACTTGTCAGTGAAGAATAAGATTTTCAAAATATTTATAATGGAAGATTTAAATTCATTATTGTAAATGTAGGTACTTCTTAAACACACATCCTACAATACTTCCCTAAATTCGAATAAAAAACAGTATACCTTTTGTCTAATTACGTCGTAGTAAATAACTTATTTTACAGAAAAGTAGTAAATAGACTTGATGGTGGAGATAATACTAAATTTAAAGGACAAACATTTACAAAAGTCCAACGAGAAGACAAAGTGATCATATACACTAGAGGGAAAAGGGTTTGAACTGGTGTTTGTCTAATGTGAGGTCTCAGAGGTCTTACGAGGACACTTTTTATATTTTGTTTAGTATGGGTCGGAGACGATCTTTATGATCTTACTGAGGGATGGTGCGAGTGACCTTTTCGGTTTAAGGTAAGATCCTTGAAGTTTTGAGATTCGATAGACAAAACCCTAGGGTAGTGGAGAAACTTTGGTGAAGGACTATAAGAGATGGAACGAGTAAGTCGAAGTCGGTGTGACCATTGGAGTCACAATAAACTTGTACTGTCAGGATGAGGACGGAACTCTCGAGTCGTAAACGACATGGAGACGGACCTTACGAGGAAGGGGTCTGTCGGTGTCCCGGTCAAGAGAATAACAGAAATCCGGAAATGAGTTTTCGATAGAAGATTCACTTCGGGAGAGAATGAAGTATTAGAGGGGTTGAAGTCGGAGGGATCCTGAAGGTATCGGGCAAGAAATAAAAAGATGAATTGTAATAGTAAAACTTTTATTAAATAGGAAAATAAAATTGAACTGATGAGAGAGGGTGTGATGTTACTTTCAAGGTACTCCCATTCTAATAAAATAAACAAAGAAAAGAAATAATGGTATCCAAGGAGGACACAGATCTTCTGACTGACCGACTCTCGGGTGGACTTCATCCGTTACCACTCTACTTCTATTTCGTTTATTTAATTTTTCGTTTCCGTCAGTCTCATTCGGTTTCTCCTCAAATCGTCAAAGGGGACCCAGATTGGGGTTTCACTGGTTAAGTTTACGAAGGTCTCCTGTAGACCTGTAAAATAATGTCACTTCGTCCGGTAGACCCCCGTACCGGGTGAACTCTCCAGTAAGACTCAAATTTTATCCGACTCGGAAAGGAGTCTCAGTTGACGAACACAGGAACAACCTTACACCCGGGATTGGGAACCAGATAACAAAACAAAAAATTCCATTCGGTCTTTACACCTAAAAACTTTACACTTTAGGGGGTTTACAGATATATCGATTAAAATTTTACCTCTTACTATTTTTGTACTTCTAGTTCGTTTTATACTGTCACCCGACTTTGACCAGGTACTCACCGGACGTCCACAAACGATCTGACTTAATACACTACTTACTTTCTTTTAGATAGGGACGAGACCACTCCACCCGAGCGGAACACATCAAGAACTCCGTTTGTCGAAGTCCAGTACAACCTACCTCTCTTATTTGACCTTAATGGTTGAAGAAAGGTGAGGCCCTTCGAGGGACGGAAGGGGAGACAGACGATACGGACCTCAATGACCCGTCTTCTCTCTATCGTCGTGACAAAGACACTCCCGTCACTTCTTATACCTCACCCTTTTGGTCTCTCTCAAAACTTCCCTTGTAGGCGTCGACCTGACCCCCTTCCTTTCCTTCTCTCCTGTTTCTGGGTACATAACCCTGTCGTATGAAGTCTCCCTTAAATAACCCTCAATGGTGTGGGAGAAGGGTGGTTACTGGGTACACCGTCATATGTCAGTTTCCTGAATCAATATGTTTCAGTGTTGAGGGGCGGGTTGACGGGTACGGTGGATAGAGTGGACTTTTATATTGACGTGTGTAAAGATCATGTCAAAGGGCACACGAACTTCACCCGTTCTGATCAGTCCTCCATGGACACTTCTCAGTCATCCACAAGAAAAACAACCCCATAAAGGTCTTACCCCAAAGACCTCCGTCGTCTGGAGGTAGACCACTTCGTGACCCCCTTCTATGGACACCAAAGTCCGTCGACGACGCTCTACGTACCTGTCAGTTCATAAGGGGGTACGGGACCTCTCTTCGTAATTCGAGTCAGGAGACATACCTCCGTTCCATATCAAGTCCTTCAACTTCTTGTCACTCTACTCATATCATAAACCCAACTCGTTCAAAGGAAAAGAAGACCTATTTTACGAAAGGTTTACGTTCCACCGTGTAGAGAATACAAGACTCTTGAGGTGACTGAGCAAGGGCTTCTTTATTAAATAAGTCACATCTCCTTCACTTGGTTCTTGAAGTCCAGACTCTAAATGACGGGGACCCAGGAGACCTTTTATGTTCCATTGACGGATGTCGGGGGATGATAGCTCGTGGTACGATCACACAAATCCGACTCCCGACCCGAGACGAGTCGTCCACACCGTACTTGAGGGACTATATTATTTTCGGAAAAAACGTATCTGAACCGAGGACGAATTGAGGACTCTGTAAGGACATTTTTAAAGGGAGATCTCTTCGAGGTTAGGTAGACCAACGAAACAACGGTATAAGAAACACGTGTCTCGATCCCTCCCGTTGAACCTATGACGGTCTTCACGATAAAAAGACCCCAGAAGGTTAGAGAGTACCTGGGGTGTGGAGTACGGGACAAAAGAGATGAAAGTGAGGGAGACACCTTCCTCCTCTTAAGAAGGAGTCACAAGGAGGGGAAGACCTCATAGGAAAATCGAAGAGGAGTCTAGAGACGGTTGAAATAGAAACAGAGGGAACGAGACTTGAAGAAGATTTACATAAACACAAGGTGAAATGAGTCAAATAGGACTAAAGGAGAATTGGGGTTCTAAAGTGAGAGACAGACAATAAGAAGTTGGGGGAGTCAACCGACGGAGGGGGAGAATCCAATAGGGAGGGGGATCTTCGGAGAGGTAAAGACTGGGGAAGGGTGGAGGAAAGAATTCGTCGGTAGAGAGAAGGAAAGGGGGGTTTAGGTAGAGATCAAGGAAGAGGAGAGGAAAGGAATCTGGTCTGGTCGATTCAGGACGAGGTAAAAATTTACTGACTAATACTATGATCGACTTAAAATAAGTGTCGGACTTAAATGTGAACAAGGAAGGAAAGTACAGGGGAGTTGGTTTGTGTGGGTTGGAAAAGTGGTACTGTTTAAGGAATGTGTGTCGTACAGTATCGATGTATCTGAATATAAAAAGTCTTGTTTTGTTGTCAAAACGACCGTTACTACTATCCAATAATCCCTGGGGATATGAAAGTCATGTGACTTTTCGTTGTAAAAATCACAAAGAGGTTTAGTATGTAAACGGATGTATGTGCACTATTACAAATGGGATTGGCAATACTGAAAAAGTGGTTTAGTATCTGTATCTATACCTTTAGTAGTAGTTTGAACTACTTCATGTGTCTTCCAAACCGAAATTGAACCACTTACTGAAACGGACAGGAAAACCTCGGTAGAAGAAACCATATAAGATGTACAAATGGATACTCCGGTAGATATTGAGGAAGACCGAGAGAAAGAAAACCTCTTCTGAATGAGCTGAGACCGTACTATACCTCCAGTGGAAGAAATATTAGTAGATTTTCGACCATGTACATGTTTTGTCCTAGAAAGAGTATCCATTATATTTTGGTCCGAAAGTACTACCCACGAACCCGATTCTGGTAGGGGGAGGTAGGTAGGAATCTTGGTACCAGTGGGAGTTTGTATACAAGGTGTCGAAATGGTTAATACCATAAACGTTCTACGTGTAGAGACTGACCTCTTTTACCGTGAAATAGTCCTTCCTAAAATTCGAAATTTTAGGAAAATAGAGACACTTCAAGGTCAGGTATCTGTGTCAGTTAAGGTAGTATAAAGTGGTCTATTTCTCTCCCTAAATATCCGTGGACTAGGTCTTGCCAAGGAAAGGTGACCCACTACCCGAGTAGCGGAAGGAAGGTAGGTACACTTTAAGACGTCGGGTGCTACAAGGACGCCCCGACCTTCCTTCCAGACGGGGAGACAAAGAAAACTCTTTAGAAAAAGAAGGAGTATGAACGTCTGTTCCACACCGGTAGTTGTTAAAGGGACCAAACGACGGAAGGTCAACGGAAAAACACTCCACAGAAGTATGGACGTTCCCCTCCTTTCTCCGATCCCTCTTTGTAAATCACATGACATCACACTTTAAAATAAAGAGACGTAACGTTTAAGGGACCCGTAGTCCATATACATAATGGTAGGTTCAATAACCTACAGGTCGTCTCTACGACGGATAATTTTATAGTAACATACAAACGGACGTCACAGGAGGGAGGTTTGAATAAACCGACACGACGTCCCAACCTTTCCACCATCAAACCCAAAAACTCGGGGGTCGTTCTCCTTCGTCCGAGGAAACCAATTATGGAGACAACGGTAGAATCTGAGGGGTATGGTTTATGTTTATAAGTAGTGAATAATCGAGAGTGAGTCAGAGAGGTAAATCTAATTGTATCATGGGAAAGGCGGACGAGTGACAGTAAACGAGAAGTAGACAGAACGGAGGGTAGGGGTAAGGAAGACGGACAACAAGTTGAGAGAAAGTATAGAGAAGGACCAGATGGGGTAAAACGGCGACCCACGGGTCTTGTTTAGAGAAAGAGAAAGACCCCGGTGGAAATATATGGTGGGTCCACGAGAAACCGAGAGGGAGGGGGGTGGGGGGGTAGGGGTTTAGTGGAAAGAGTCAGAGGGAGTAGAAGGTAAGGTCCTGTCTTGGGTCTAAAAGGGAGAACCGTGGGTGGTTGGGCGTAGGAGACTAAGAGATCAGGTCGCGGGTGGAGGGGTTCAGGCCCCTGGCGTCCAGAGTGCACAGGTTTAGCCTGTGGAGTGACGACGAAGGAGTGACGACGGAGGCGACACTTGGACACCACTTTCTCCTAGTCGTCCGCTGGTCAAGCCTCAAACGTTCTCGACCCTCCCTTCCTAGGAATCCGCTCCTCGCACAGATCCTTCTGTCGACCCGACTGGTTCTCCTACCGCCGGCACAGAGGTTGTAGCCCGAGCGCCCGGGAGGTGGAGGAACTGCCACTGCCGGAGAGACGGTGTAGCCCTAGGGTCTTCGGCGACGGCGTCGGCGTCAGAGGAGGGAGAATGGTAGCGCGTCGAAGGACTGTCCTCTCTCCGGCGGGGAAGGACGGTTTGTGACGGTAGGAGGGGCGGAGGAGGTGAGAGTCCGGGTAGAGACGGGACACGGACCCTCCGCAAAGATAGAGGGCCGGGGTGCGGAAAGGTTTTAGACCTCCGCGGAACGATTTGGGTGTTGCGGGGTGGGGTTGGTCGAAACGCAAGACAGAGGCCTAGTCCCCGGGGGTAAGTGGGGTGGGATGGGGATGGCGTCACGGGCACGGGGTAGACAAAAGGGTAAAAGGTTCTTAAAGGGAAGAGAAGGGGAGGACACGGGAAGGCTACAATCAGAGATATATGCCTTTTACCGCAAAGAACGGTATATTCTCCTATCCTGCTCTCTTTACTCGAATACGAATAAACGTAGAACTATGTTAGAGATCCCTTAAAAATGAGAGACCAGTAAAGGTCTGAAGAACTTTTTTTTTTTTTATATATATATATATATATATATATATATATATATATAAAGGAAAAGAAAAAGTGTCTAACTTTTCTTAACGTACATGATACACCTGAGACATTTTAAGTCTTCTAAGTGAACTTCTTTTATTAGATGGATTTTGGTGATATTTAGAGTAAGGGGTCACAAAGTTCGTTTTATACTTGGGAGAAAAAGAAAATAGAAAAAAAGATGAGAAAATCTCTAGATCCCAGTAAAACGTCTAAGTTAAGAATTTTTAAGAAACATTACAGTAAAACTTTTATGTCACATATATCGTTATAATGTTCATTATTCATGAGAGGTAATTTTAAAATGGACAAAAATAACTTCGTAAAATTTTAATTTTATCATAGTCATTTTACATTAAGAGAAAATAAGAGATTAGGACTAGGATAAGAGAATAAGGAGAGATTGCGATTTATAGTAGTAAGTTTAAAACGTACAAGATTGGTAGAAATACCTCTTCCGTTACCGTGGGGTAAGGTCATGAAAACGGACCTTTTAGGGTACTTACCTCCTCGGACCATAAGACGTCAGGTACCCCAGAGCTTCTCAGCCTGCTGACTCGCTGAAGAGAAAGTGAAAAGTGAAAGTACGTGACCTCTTCCTTTACCGTTGGGTGAGGTCACAAGAACGGACCTCTTAGGGTCCCTGGGCCCTCGGACCACCCGACGGCAGATACCCCAGCGTGTCTCAGCCTGTGCTGACTTCGCTGAATCGTCGTCGTCGTCGTTGGTAGAAATATAAGTATGGATATAATAAATGTTTGCCTATAATAAGTTTTGTTATAAATAACAAAAAGTATAAATAAAAATTTTACAGGTAATACTTCCTATTAATAAATGAGGTATGACACTCCCCTTCTCTGTAAGAGAAAGTCACCGGGTGTTCTGTAAAGACCCTTTACCGATACCCAAGAATACTGGGTCGATATATATACATGACACGTTGACTATTCTAATACTGTAGAGATGTCAAAAATTTTGATTGGTTAGTACATGAGTCAACTTGTTCGAATAAATCGTGAAGGAAATTTTTCATACACGTACATAGGTGAGAATGTCTATAAGTTCTTTTACAAAACCGAAAAAAAAAAAAAGAATTTTTTCGGAACAGTAGTTCGGACTTTGTCTTGAGACTATACAGATTATTAAATTAAAGGGACTTCAAATAAAACTTGTATTCAAATTAGTACTCATACAATAAAAAAACGTAGAACGAAAACAATGAGTTATAAAACAAAAATTTAAAGAGGGACAATATAGAGATTGTAAGGAATAATAGAAGTTGAGATAACGTCTCATATGCATATATTGTAAAAACAGTAGGTAACTTATTATATCAGTTCGTGGGTAAGAGAACTACTAGTAAATTAAGTAAAGTTGTAAAGTAATAATGTTTGTTACTATGTTACTTATCAAAGGACCTGAACAAGGTCTCAAAGACGTCACATATGTGACCTTTTTCTTTATGACTCAACATCCATATTCGTTAAGTTTTAAGGATTTACAACGGTTTAAGAACGTAATTAAGTGACTTGGTTTAATACCATATTAGTCACGACATCCATAAAGTAGAAGAGGTGTAAGATCAGTTGAGAACTATAAAAGTATAAAAATTACACACGGTTAATCACTCACTCCTAACCATCGAGTGACGAAATCAAATAATTAAAGACTAATCACTCAAAGTTGAATAAAAGGACACCCCAGAAAAACGGTGAGTCATCAGGATAACACACAAAGAGAAGCATAGAAAGAAAATTTAATAGAAAGATTTTAAATAAAAATATAAAAACTAATATTTTAATGGGTCAAAGTATATATAAAATATACATAAAAATAAATGTGTATTTTATAACCGTAGGTAAAGGGAAAATTTAGTAATCTGATAACGTTTATTTATAAATGTTGTAAGTATCAGTGACACCGAGATACATACGGGGTCTGACAATAGAGACAATACTTAAACGACTAAACGGAAGAGATGAACATATGAGTATCTTTTATATAAAACCTATAGTAAATTATATTGATGACAATTAAAACTCTTTTCAAACACATAGTAATTTTTTCTTTTACTGGTGTTAATTTGATATTATTCGACACTTTATTGTCTATATACCGTGTAAATCTCTACAATTTACACTTTTTATTTTTACATTTTTTCCCTTTTGTATTCCTTTCATTTACCTTTATCATTTACGATAAAAAAAGGAGGTGTTTATGCACTTTTAGAACCAGTACCTACTTTATACCATAATAACAACTTAAAAATTCGTATTTAATACGGTATAACAAATATAAAAGATCTTGAATACAAACGTAATTCGTTACACAAAATCCCAATATAGTGGTATTCTTGTACCAAAGTTAAAAAAGGGTAGAGTTTTTATGGGAGAAGACTAAAGTGAATGACAAAGTCGATGGTGGAGTATAAAGATGAGAGAAAACGTTGTTTTGAGGACTTCCACAAAAGATAGGTAACAGAAGTTATAAAGGGAGAGTAACAGAGATTTTGGATGAGGATGAGATCAGACCAAGGGGACAAGTGAGGGGGTGGTGAGGTACTTTCGACAAAAACAATTCTCAGTAGTCACTGGTGGTTAAAAGTAAATAATTAGAGGTAGAATGAAATGGTCCGAAGACACCACCGAGTCTGACATTCTCTTAGACGGACGTTACTCTAAGGGACCTCTTCCCTTACCGTTGGGTAAGGTCATAAGAACAGACCTTTTTTTGGGTACCTGTCTCTCGGACCACCCGATGTCAAGTACCTTTGTGTTTCTCAGACTGTGTTTACTCACTGAAAGTGAAAGTAAAATGTAGAATGAAATACCGAGTTTACCATTTTCGTAGACGAATGTTACGTCCTATGGGCCCAAGCTAGGGACCCAACCCTTCTAGGTGACCTCTTCCTTTACCGTTGGGTGAGGTCATAAGAACGGACCTTTTAGGGTACCTGTCTCCTCGGACCGTCCGATGTCAGGTACCCCAGCGTTTCTAGCCTGTGCTGATTCGCTGAAGTGAAGTGAAGTGAATAGATAGTAACCGGAAACTAGTAAGGTAGACGAAATGTTTTGATAAAAGATGTGATTCCTAGGGTATGAGGGGTCCAAAAAGACCATTTAGTGACTCATGGAGAATATTTAAGTGGAAACATTTATACAAGGAAGAATAGTCCGGGTAGAGAATTACAATAACAAAGGGTCGAGTTAGTCATCTATGGAAGAGATAGGTGTAAGAGAGGAAACCACTAGAGTAGGTCCCAATACCGAAATTTACGGTAGATCTTCAACTTTTCAGAGTTTAATTATATAAAACAGACTGGAGAGAAACGTGAGGTCTGAACATTTAGGTCAATGAATTATCTGTAAAAGTACCCTGACAAATTGTTTCAGTTATGTAAGTACGATTCTCAGTATAAAGGGGATTTTGGACGAAGTGGACGTCTACATAGTGGGGTAACGTCATTTACCGTTGAGGTAGAAAGGGATAAGTTTCCGATGATTGATTTGCAGTAAGAAAGAGTGTCGGGTATAAATTGAGTAGTACTAATACAACCGGCATGAAAGTTTTAAACAGATTTCAGAATGGTATAAATAGTGTAAGTGATGATGATAGAATTAAAATCGGTAGGAGTAAAGTACTGTTCGAATATCATCTGACCAACGAACACGAGAACAAGGAATTATCGGACTAGTGAATATAGTCAGTTTTGAATATTACTGAGGAGTAAAGTGAGTCTTCTTTTCATTTTGATGTTTCTCAAAGAATGTTCTGATATAAACTAGGTTAGAAAGGAGGGATCAGACAATATAGAGAAAGACTATAGAAGATGGTAAGGTTGAGTATTGTGACTTTTTATATTTTAAAGATACAAATATCCAACATTATCTAAATTAAGATTTACAAGTTGGATAGTGGATTGACACGAGGAAGGTGTGACCTTAGTAATCATGAGGAGCTTGTTTGTTTTACAAGAGGTTGTAAGTCCAAAAACACAAACGTAAGAGTAAATTACAAGAAAAAGTGATAGATATCAGTGTTACCCTCGGAGTAACTCCTGAATCAAATTTTAAGAACAGGTTTACGAGGGTCAGGAGAAATAGAAATAACTGATAAAGGGTATGATGAACATAATTAGTTATATACGAATGACGAAGATGTTTATGGTAGGTTTAGAATCATCACGTTACAATTTTTATTAAAAGTGTGTACTTTGTCATGTTACGTCCGTAAAGATCAGTCACCCGTCGAAAGGATCTTAACCATTAAGTTTCTTCTTTCATAGAATCCGAGTAGTATGAATATTAAAACAGAGAGTCTTGGTCTAGAAGAGATAGGTCGAAAGGTTCTTTGTTTCTTTTTCTCAAAAGATCTCGTCACGATTATGTTTATATTTGTATTCAGGTTACACGTTCCCTCGGTTTTTATGTGTTACCTCTTTTCTAGTAGAGAAGTTATTTACGACGTCCCTTTTAACCTATAGGTTTACGGTTTTTTACCCAAAGGGACCACCGAGTCGAACATTTCTCAGGTGAACATTACACTCTCTGGACCTAAGTAAGGGGTCCAACCCTTCTAAGGGACCTCTTCCCTTACCAATGGGTCAGGTCATAAGACCGGATCTCTTTAGGTACCTGTCTCCTTGGACTGTCCCATGTCAGGTACTCCAACGTTTCTCAGTCTGTACTGATTTACTGAAAGTGGAAGTCAAAGTACGGTTTCTTACTGTGACTTGGGGTCAGAATGTGAAAATTCTTTTTACTTGATTTTTACCTAATTACTGAATTTATACTCTGGACTATGGTATTTTAAGGATCTTCTTTTGAGTGTCTCTTTGAAGTAAAAAAAAATGATACTGTGGGTTTCGTCTTCGTTGTTTTCGTTTTCAGTGTACCTGATGTAATTTGACTTTTAGACGTGTCGTTTCCATTGTTAGTTAAGTTACTCTTCCGTTGGATGTATTACCCTTATTTATAAAAGTTCGGTGTATAGACTATTTCCCAATTAAAGTTTATATATGTTTCTTGAGTATGTTGAGTCATTGGTCGTTTCTTTGTGGTCTTATGATAAAGTTTTCAGTCGTTTTCTTAACTTGTCTGTTAAAAGGTTTCTTATAGAAGTTTACCGGTTATCCCTGTACTTTTTGACGAGTTGCAGTGATTAAAAGTCACTTTACGGCTAGTTTCGAGTACTTTATAGTGGAGTGTGGACAATCTAATCGATAATATTTTTTCTGTTCTCTATCCCGTCAGGGTTCTACCGTCTCTTTATCCTTCCCCTCTACTGTAAGAGTAGGTGTTTAAGTAGTTTTCTGGTAGACTTCCAACTTGTTGAAGGTGTTTTGTTGTTACGACCGTCTCCTGTGGTCCTTTGTTCTTTCCGTCGGGTTAGAGTAGTTTTCCTCAGAACTCCGATAACATTCTCTTCCTGACTTTCGATCTCCGTCCTCTGAATTGAGGTTTTGGTATCTTGTAAACTCTTGAGAACTGAGGTCTGTTGTAATTATCTGTCCTCGGGTGGGTTTTCAGAGGTGTGGATGTGACTTTGGTTCGAGGTGGGTTCTCGGTTGTTCAAGGTTACGTTCTGTGTGGTGTTATTAAGAGGTTCATTTGTCCTTGTGTTTGCACTTGTAATTTTCTGTACTTGGTTTCGGTATGATTTGGGTATCTGTGGGGGGAGTTTAAGTGGTGACCTGTGAAGTAACGTGACGTCTCCCTTCTCTAGGTCGGGGTGGGTGGTCTTGTATCTAGGTTCGAGGGGGTTGTTCCTTTGGAACTTTTCGGTGACCAGGTTGGGGTGGATGTCCCTCGTCTGAAGTGTTAGTTTTCCTTGGTACTTGAAGGTCGGACGTCTTTCCCGTGAGGTTTGTGTCTTTAGATTTGTTTTACTTTTCCGTCGCTTTATAAGTCGTCTACTTCCTTGTACTATTTTTGGGTGGTTTGATTCATTCTTTTCTCCTCTGTCTCTCAGATGGATTTTTTCTTAAGTCTTATTACTATCATTTATATTAGGTTTAGAACCCCCTTTTTTACATCAACGTCTATTTATCCGATCTGTTCCTAACCCTTCTACGTTCTTTACAAATTGTTCCTGGATCTTCTTTATTTCTTCTCAGTTAGTTATTACTCGTTACATTATTGTCTAATTTTCGTGAGTCCTCCCTTGGGTGTCATCTTATTGACTCCGTCTTATATCCTAGTCACTCCACCTTTTATCTTACCACCTTTATTTACTTCGTCTCTCCTCTTTTCTTTTGTTTCATTATTTTATTTACTCCTGTTGGAGTCTCTGTAGACCCTGTTACAATTTGTTGAGTTGTAAGTTTAGTGTCCACAGGGTCTTCTTCTTCTGTTTTACTTTCCCGTACTCTTTATGAACTCCTCTATTGTCAGTTTTGGAAGGGATTTTACCCTTTTCTTCATCGGTGGTTTAAGGTTCTTTGGGTCCCTCAGGGTTTGTCCTATTTAAGTTACGTTTTGTGGGGTTCTGTGTATACGTGTATTCGTGTTTGTATACCTCCGATTTCTTGTGTGAAGACTTATTGGTTATCTAGTGTCTTCTTTAGTTTTCCTTTATTTTTATAGTTAGATTTACATTCAACGAGTCACTACAGATTTAGAAATGTTCGGGTACCTGATATGTCGGGTACCTTAAAAGATCCCGTCTTATGACCTTACCCATCGACAAAGGAAGAGGTCCCTAGAAGGGGTGGGTCCCTATCTTAGGTCCAGAGACGTAACGTCCGTCTAAAAAATTGTCGACTCGGTGGAGTCGACGATTATTTTATTACGTCTCTTTGTTCACTTTTAATTTTGTGTCGTTGGGGTTTGGATACCCTAAATCATTTTCGACACGATTCTTCCTCCAAGTAACGTTATGTTCGGATTTAGATCTTTGTTCTTCTTATAGTTTATTTATTGGATTGAAATGTAGATTTCCTTGATCTTTTTCTTCTTGTCTTCTTTGAGTTTCACCCATCTTCCTTTCTTTAGAATCTTTAGTCTAGTCTTTATTTAATTTTTCTTACCTCTGATATCGTTTTTAGTCGTTTTGATTTTCGACCAAGAAACCCTTCTATTTATTTTATCTTTTTGACAATCAGTCTAAGTAGTTCTTTCCTCTTCTTAGTTTAGTTATTTTAATCTTCACTTTTACCTTTTTAGTGTTGTCTGTTGTGTCTTTATGTTTTCTAGTATTCTTTGATGACACTCGTTAATATACGGTTATTTTAACTGTTGAACCTTCTTTGTGTGTCTAAGAATCTTTTCATATTGGTAGGTATCGTCTTGATCCTTCTTAATCTTTTAGAATTGTCTGCGTAGTGTTTGTGCCTTTATCTTTGACATTATTTTTTAGAAGGTTGTTTGTTTTCGGGTCTTAGTCTTCCTAAGTGTCCACTTAAGATGGTTTTTAAATCTCTTCTCGATTGTGAATAAGATGAGTTTAAGGAGGTCTTTCAACGTCTCTTTCCATTTGAGGGTTCGAGTAGGATACTTCGGTAGTAATGGCATTACGGTTTTGGTTTGGTTCTACGGTGTGTGTGTATGTGTTTGTGTTTTGGATGTCCGGTTATAGTGACTACTTATATCTACGTTTTTTGAATTTTTTTTTTTCAGATCGTTTGTCTTAGGTTTCGTATAAATTTTCTTGTATGTAGTACTAGTTTACCCGAAATAGGTACCCTACATTCCTAAGAAGTTATAAGTATTTAGTTAGTTACACTATGTAGTATAATTTTTTAACTTTCTATCTTCGGTATACTAATGGAGTTCTCTTTCAGAAACTGTTTTAAGTTGTACGTAAATACTATTTTTGAGAGGTCTTTCGTCCGTATTTTCCTTGTATAGAGTTTTATTATTTTCGGTATATAATGTTTGTTTGTCGTCTGTAATAGGAGTTATCACTTTTTAAATTTCATAAAGAAGATTTTAGTCCTTGTTCTGTTCCCACGGAAGAAAGTGGTGATGATAACTTGCAGCCAAACCTTCAGGATCGGTGTCGTTATTCTCTTCCTTTTCTTTATTTTCCTTAGGTCTAACCTTTTCTTCTTCATTTTAAGAGAGACAAACGTCTACTGTACTAGGAGATGTATCTTTTGGGTTTCTATCGTGGTCTTTTGATAATCTCGATTCGTTGCTTACATCATTTCAACGTCCTATATTTCAATTATTTGTCTTTAGGGAAAATCAGGGTATGTGATTGTTACTTTCTTCTCTTTCTCTTTAATCCCTTTGTTAGGGTAAGTTGTGACGTTGTTTTTCTTATTTTATGAATCCTTAAGTCAAGACAAGTTAAGTCAGTGAGTCATCACAGACTGAGAAACTCTGGGGTACTTAACGTCGTGTAGTCCGGAGGGACAGGTAGTAGTTGAGGAGCTCAAGTGGGTTTGGGTACAGGTAGTTCAGCCGATACGGTATGTCGGTAGAGTAGGAAACAGTAGGGGAAGAGGAAGACGGGGGTTAGGGAGAGTCGTAGTCTTAGAAAAGGTTACTCAGTTGAGAAACGTAGTCCACCGGTTTCATAATCTCAAAGTCGAAATCGTAGTCAGGAAGGTTACTTGTGGGTCCTGACTAGAAATCTTACCTGACTAACCTAGAGGAATGTCAGGTTGCCTGAGAGTTCTCACAAGAGGTTGTGGTGTCAAGTTTTCGTAGTTAAGAAGTCGTGAGTCGGAAGAAGTGTCAGGTTGAGAGTGTAGGTATGTACTGATGACCTTTTTGATATCGGAACTGCTCTACCCGGAAACAAGCGTTTCATTACAGAGACGAAAAATTATACGACAGATCCAACCGGTATTGAAAGGAAGGTTCCTCATTCGCAGAAAATTAAAGTACCGACGTTAGTGGTTGACGTCACTAAAACTTCGGGTCTTTTTACTTCAGACTGTGACAAAGGTGACAAAGGGGTAGACAAAGGGTACTTCACTACCCTGGTCTACGGTACTAGAAACAAAAGACTTACAACTTGAAATTCGGTTGAAAAAGTGAGAGGAGAAAGTGAAAGTAGTTCTCCGAAAAATCAAGGAGAAGTGAAAGACGGTATTCCCACCACAGTAGACGTATAGACTCCAATACCTATAACGAGGGTCGTTAGAACTAAGGTCGAACACAAAGAAGGTCGGGTCGAAAAGAGTACTACATGAGATGTATATTCAATTTATTCGTCATTTAAATAGATTTCCTTTTTTTTTCTTCTGGACATAAATCTTTTGATATTTTGTGACTACTTTTGATAGTTTCTACTTTGTTTATCTACCTCTTTACGTGGTTAAAGAACCTAACCTTCTTACTTATGTCACTTTTACTCATTTTATGGGTTTCGTTAGATACCTAATTTACGTTAGGGATAATTTGATGGTTACCACCAAAAGTGTCTTGAGGTTGTTTATTAAAGTATTAAACATACCTTTGTGTTTTTTGGAGTTTATCGGTTTCGTTAGAACTCTTTCTTCTTACCTTGGTCTCCTTAGTGGGAAGGACTAAAGTCTGATATGATGTTTCAATGACAGTAGTTCTCTCATACTATGAACACGTTTCCTCTTTCTATCTATTTACCTTGTTTTATCTTTCGGGTCTCTTTTTAGGTGTGTGGACACCTGTGGAATAGAAACTGTTTCCACCATTTTTATATGTTACCTGTTATCTGTTAGAGAAATTGTTGGCCACGACCCTTTGACCAGTTGGTGGACATTTTCTGACCTCGATCTTGTGAAAGATTGTGTTTTTATTTGAGTTTTACCTAATTTTAAGATTTACAATTTGGTCTTTGATACTTTGAGAATCTCCTTTTGTATCCGTCTCGTGAGAGACTGTATTTAGTATCGGTCTAGGAGATATTGGTTGGAGGGTCTCATTACATTTACTTTCGTTTTTATAAGTTTACCCTGGGTTAATTTGAATTTTAGAAAACGTGTTAGCTCCTTTTACATTCGTTCGACTTTTCCGTCGGAAGTCTTACCCTCATTTATTATCGTTTTCTTCTGTAACCGTTTCTTAATTAGAGGTTTTATATGTTTGTCGAGTACGTCGAGTTATAATCTTTTTAATTGCTGGATTAGGTTTTCACCCGGTTTCTTGAATTACCTGTAAAGAGGTTTCTTCTGTGTGTCTACTGATTGTTTGCGTATTTTTCTACGAGTTGTAACGAGTAATAATCTTTTTACGTTTAGTTTTGGTGTTACGCCATAGTAGAGTGTGTCAAGTCTTACCGAAGGTAGTTTTTAGATGTTTCTCATTTACGACCTCTCCCACACCTCCTTTCGCTTGGGAGAATGTGATAACCACACATACATTTGATCATGTCGGTGATACCTCTTGTCACACCTCTAGGGAATTTTTTGACCTTTATCTTGACGGTATACTAGGTCCTTATGGTGACAACCCGTATGTGTGACTCCTTTGGTCTTAACTTTCTCTGTGTACATGGGGTTACAAGTAACGTCGTGATAAATGTTATCGATCCTGATCCTTCGTTGGACCTACAGGTAACCGTCTACTTACCTATTCCTTCAACACCATGTATATGTGTTACCTTATAATGAGGCGTAATTTATTCTTACGTAAACTCAGTCAACATTACTCAACCTACTTTGACCTTGGATAAAATGTCTCACTTTATTCATTCTTTCTCTTTGTGTTTATGACTTATAATCGCGTACATTTACCTTAAATCTTTCTGTCATCGTTACTGGGATGTACGTTTTGTCGTTTTCTCTGTGTATACGTTTCATGTCCGAAAACTTGATACAAACTCTTCCGTTCCTACCCTATTAAACTTTCTTATCGTAACTTTGTATATATAATGGTATACATTTTGTCTACTGGTCACGTTCAAGTTACGTACTTCGTCCCGTGAGTTTCGGTCACGAGACCCTTTTGGGTCTCCCTATCCCACCCTTCCTTCGACCCTCTCCACAAGTCCTATCCCGCTGTGTACACGTGGGTACCGACTAAGTACAATTACACACCCTTTTTGGTCGTGTTACAACATTTCATTAACCGAAGATTAATTTATTTTTTTTATGAAACTTTCTTTCTGTTCTCTATTGTTCACGACTGTTTTTACACCCTTTTCCCCCTATAAACATATGACAACTACCTTTACATTCAACAATATTGGTGGTAATGTAATACGATTCCTGTAATACAATTCACTTTAATTTCTTTCTGTTTATAACACACTAAGGTGAATATATACCTTGGATTCTTTGGGTATTTTTTGTCTCTTGACTAACCACCATCCAAACTCCCTACTCTACACTCATCTCCTTTACTGACTTCCACCAGTTTCCCATGTTTGAAGGTCAATTTTCTAATTATTCTAAACCCCTAAATTACATGTCGTACCATTCATCTCAACTTATACAACATGTACATAGACTTTCGACAACTTCATCTAAACTTTTCAAGAGTGGTGTATATATTTTTGTACTATTGATACACTCCAATACTTGCATAATTGTTTAAATAACGTACAATAAAACGTTATACATGTGTATATTCTTTAGTAGAATTGGATATGTTACTATATGCAGTTAACGTAGAGTCGTTTCGAACTTTTTTTTCTACTCAGTGTATAAAAAATCATAAATAGTTAATAGTGTAATTTTTCGTTTTCCTTTATCCATTTTCGATTAAAATCATTACGTGAATCGGGTTGTATGAAGCTTTTAATGTTGAAATTTTAAGTTAGTTATATTTGTAATAATTACTCTATAAATTTCTATAAAAAGTATGTTTCAAAAGTCTCAGATCACACATACAACGTGAGTATCATGTAGAGTTAAGTGGGATCGGTAAAAAGTTCACGAGTTGTCGGTATAAACCAATTTCCTTTAACATAACCTACTGTACAACAACAACAAGTCAACGATTCATTACAGGTCGAGAAGTACTGGGGTACCTGACGTCGTGAGGTCCGAGGAGAAAGGAGGCGATAGAGGGTCTTAAACGGTTTTAAGTATAGACAACTTAACCACTACTGTAAGTTGGTAGAGTAGGAGACAGTAGAAGAGAAAGACGGAAGTTAGAAAGGATCATAGTCCCAGAAAAGGCTACTCAACCGACAAGTGTAGTCCATCGACAAGTGTAATCATAAACTCGAAGTCGTAGTCAGGAAGGTTAATTATGACTCCCAACTAAAGGAAATCCTAACTGACCAAACTAGAGGAACGACAGACTCCCTGAGACTTCTCAAGCTTTCGTAGTTAAGAAAGTACGAAACGGAAGAAGTACCAGGTCCACAGTATAGATATGTACTGATGACCTTTCTGGTATCGGAACTTATATACCTGGAAACAGTTGTTCCACTACAGAAGTGAAAAAATTGTGTGACAGATCAAAACAGTATCGAAAAGAAGGTTCTTCGTTCTCAGAAGGTTAAATTACTCTCGTCAGTGACAGACAATACTAAAGGTTCGGGTTCTTCTCCTTTAGACAACGACGAAAGTGGAAAAGGGAAATATAAACGGTACTTCACTCCCTTGACCTACGGTACTAGTATATATATATAAAAAAAATTATAACTCGAAATTCGGTCGAAAAAGTGAGAGGAGAAAGTAAGAGTAGTTCTCCAAAAAATCAAGGAGAAACAAAAGACGGTACGCCCATAGTAGGTGTATAGACTCCAACAACTATAAAGAGGATCGTTAGAACTAAGGTCGAATATTCAGTAGGTCGGGTTATAAAGAGTACTACATGAGACGTACATTCAATTTATTTGTCCCACTGTTGTTTGTCGGAACGGTATGAGGAAAGAGTTAGAAGTTGGTCACTCAACAAGGTATGTTTTAAGGTAGAGAACCAAGATAAAACAAAAGTAAATTAACCTCCTATTAATTAAATATTATAACACTACCAAAAACGGTATGTAGTTGTACTTAGTCGGTGTCAACGTGTACGCGGGAGGATAAACTTGTGGAGAAGGTGGAGGGAGGGGATGGGTAGGGAGACCCAACAGGGTCTCGTGGCCGAAACACACGAGACGAAGTACGTAACTTGAATGTGACCAGTAGACAAAATGTATACTGTTACATGCACAAAGTTACGATAAGAGAGTTTAGTAGGGTGGGAGCGGAAGAGGGTGTCTCTGGTTTTCAGACAAGAACCGTAGATACAGAGAAAACGAGGGAATGCATATTCTAACAGTAATGACAGAAAGATTTAAGGTATATGTACGCAGTTATAGGTCATAACCACAAAGAAAAAGACTGAATGAAGTGAGATATTATTCGAGGTCAAAACAGACGGAGTAATCTTGACTGAGTTTACACAAGGAAAAATATCGACTCATTGCAAAGTAACACATATACATGGTGTTGAAGGAATAGGTAAGTAGACGACTACCCGTAGATCCAACGAAGGTACAGGATCGATGACATTTGTCACGACGTTACTTGTAACCCCATGTACACAGAGAAAGTTAAGACCAAAGGAGTCACACATACGGGTCGTCACCCTAACAACCTAGTGTACCGTTAAGATAAAGGTCAAAAATTTCCTTAAAGGTGTGACAAGAGGTATTGCCGACATGGCCAATCGTAAGGGTGGTTGTCACATTCTCTCAAGGGAAAAGATGTCTGGGAGAGGTCTTAAATAACAAACATCTGAAAAACTACCACTGATAAGACTGACCTCACTCTACTATGGAGTAACACCAAAACCAAACGTAAAGAGATTAATACTCACTATAACTCATAGAAAAGTACACATTAATAATCGGTAGTCAACACGACACCTCTCTCTCCCTGTGACGTCTACTTGGGACGACTGTAAACACCCGTCACGAACGTCACCTACATGGTGTGACACAAACGGTGTCAGGTTCCACCACACATGAAGGACCAAGGTGTGAGGAATACGAGGTCCTACGAGGTGTTACTGTAACAGGGTGCACCCGGAACGTAAAGTGAGTAAAGGGTCAAGATTCGGTGAGTCCAAGAACCCACGTGACGTTCCCGTGACTGGGTCTACCTGACATACAAAACACGAGAAGGGTCCAGGTTCGACAAGTCCGTTGACCCACGAACCCCTCGTGTGATAGGGTTCGCCCTAGAATACGTAGAATACGTAGAGGGGTAAGAACCGGTGAACCAAAGGGTCCACGTGGTAATCCCGTGTCAGGGTTCACACGATACACAGAGGAGACCCCTCGATTAGAGTCCGACACTGGGAGGATCGGTTACACTTGACAGGTCCTACGGTCCTTCTGTACCAATCGTTGACCTTTGGACACGTTTCAAACCGTCTTCGAAACCAGAGACCCCGGGTCTAACGTCACCGGGGAACAGAAGGTCGAAACCGAGAACATGTGGACGGAGAGACGGAGACCCCTCCCTCCCGGGATTTCCCGTCAACAGAACGAGAGGAAACCATAAAAGATCCCGTGTTAGGAAACAAGACACTCGTACAGTCCCAGAATCTTGGAAAGTACCGTTTCTAGGAAAATAGAAAAAAAAAAAAAAAAAAAAAAAATTATAGAGAGACCACTAGGATACAAAACCCAACGATACAGTGTAATCGGAGGAGTCTAAAAGGAGTCCCGTAAGTTCGGGTCAGGAATGGTATACCTGTCTGTTACGTCGGACACGGAGACGAGGGTCGGGGGTGACCGACGAGTGTCTGTAATCGTAAACACGGAGAAGAGACGACTATCAACGCCAATCCGTACATCAGACACTCCAAAGAAATAAAGAAAAAAAAACCCCCCCCACAATACAACGGGAGACTCCAAAGTTTCGAGGAGTAACTGTACGGACACTCTCCCAAAGGATAGCACACCTTTGAAGATAAGGAAGTACTGAGGGAGGGGTCCTGTCCATAGGTAGGGATTTATAAGGGATTTATAAAACAGACAAAAGTAGAATATATAAAACAGGATGGAGGAAAGTTTCTCTAACCCGACGGAAAGACCCAAAGACCACAGGAGACTATCGTAAGTCAAAACACCTTCAACGAGGTGTAAGTTTGCTAGAAAACTACTTTAACACCCTTTCACCAGAGACGTAGAATTAGGGGACAGTAGAACCCTGACGGGGGGTGGGGCTGACAACGAAAAATTGACCGTATGTCCAAAGAGTCCTCTGTCCATTCTATCAAACCATAAGGGTAAAGAAATTCTCAAAAGGTTTCAAAGAATACTAGGTGTGTCAGTTTCAGAAATCGTATCAGTTACTTAGTCTCCATCTACGAAAAAAGACCTCAAGGGAACGAAAAAGACGACGACGACGATTCAGTGAAGTCAGTACAGGCTGAGACACACTGGGGTATCTACCGTCGGGTGGTACGAGGGGGTAAGGACCCTAAGAGGGCTGTTCTTATGACCTCACCCAACGGTAAAGGAAGAGGTTACGTACTTTCACTTTTCACTTTCCATTCAGCGAGTCAGGACAGGCTGAGAATCTCTGGGGTACCTGACGTCGGAAGGTCCGAGGAGGCAGGTACCCTAAACGGTCCGTTCTCATGACCTCACCCCACGGTAACGGAACAAGATCGTTTACAACCGCTTAACTAGAGACCGAGGAGACGGAAAAGATTCGGGTCGAACTTAAAGAGACAAGTTTATTACGACTTCGGATCGTACGTTCTAAAACTCACATTGGAATGATCGTAGTTTCTAATCACGTTAACAGACCACCAAACTTGTAAGAAATCATGACGGGAAGAACCCTTGACTCTACACCTAAAAAAGGTCAGGACACCGGTGACGACCCAAAGGGTTTACATGGCTGTATGACTCACGTTGTAGTAGAAAATCCTAAAAATTTCTCGAAACGGTCTAAAGGTAGTGAAGGTGATAGAAATAACTGTCGTCACGAAGGATTCCGGGTGAACTTAAGTATGAGGTCCTATAGACCGAGACCTACTCACTGGTGTGGTAGTACCAATAGACTCCGTGATTCTATAAAATACATGTCAATAAGACACATAAGTAAAGTAGAGAAGAAGTAGAGAAGACAAAGATAATATAGAAATGTTAAAAACAGAAAATAACACGGTTAGAAACCTACTTTACAAGGAAACTAGAAATGTCAAAAGAACTTCTCTAGAGATAAGTAAAGGGAACACAACAAAAGGAGACAAAGAAACGTCACGAGTAACTTCTTCCGGAAGACAGAGAGGAACGACAAGAGACCTTGAGACTGATTTGATACTCGGTACGGCACATCCCGATGGGTTCCACCTACACAGTACCACCTCTCAAGACTGTTTTATACCAGGTGACCTCTTCTCTTACCTTTTGGTGAAGTCATAAGAACGGAACTCTTGGGGTACTTGTCACACTTTTCCGTTTTTATATCCTGTGACTTTCTACTTGAGGGGTCCAGTCATCCACGGATTATACGATGACCTCTAGTCACCTCTTTATTGAGGTCTTCTTACTTCTCTGACTCGGTTTCATTTTTGTTGTGGGTCAACACGATCACCGACCACTATCTTCGTTTCAGGGTACGGCATTTCTCATTATAACGTATTCCTGGACCTTTCAATCCAGGTACTTAGTTCCGTTTAACCTTCACCAGTTGGTCCTCTACTGTTCTCACTTGTAGTTGTAAAATCCTTAGTTACTCGATTTTACCTGACGCCACGTACTTAAATTGAGTCTACGGGTAATATATACGATAACACCCGTTCTTAGGGAATCTTCTTTACCTCATCGGCAATATCAATTGTTTTCTCAGACTTTACGTTATGAACCTACGTTAGAGTTTTTGTTGATTTACTAGAGACGAGTAAAGGTTCCGTTTGGTAAGTTATACTACCATTAGGTTCAGATACGGTACTGACCATTCCTACTTCTTCGACTTCTACTTGTCAAAATACTTCTGGATGTTCTGGAAGATCTTTATTGTAGGGGTTTTCTACGGGAAAAGTAATATCCCCTGACCTTAATTTTTATCCTTCAGTTCTTTGTGGACCTTATTGTCCGTTTAAACCGGAACCTCATGTCTTACTTCTTCCAGTTTCCGATTGTCTCAAAACGGTTCTCTTACGTGTCGTGTGTGGGAGAAAGTTGTCGTGTCCTCTTCTGAGATGTGTACCTGTAGTCGTTTACCAGTTATGGTTTTAGTCTAACTAATATAAGAAACATCGGTTTCTACCTCTTCAAGATATGTCAGTCATTTTTGTTCTGGTCCTCGAATGACATCGAGTCTAGTACTTGAGGAATAACGGTTTAAGTCTGAATTTAATTTCTTTCATCCCTGTGGGGGATTTGGTAAGTCCATACTAGATTTAGTTTAGGGAATGTTAATATGTCACCTTCTCTGTCTATCTAAGTGTCCTAATCTAGACTATCTCACGGACTACTTGATACCTACCTCTCAGTACTGTAACATGTCCTCTGTTCCTACTTATGGTGGGAGTTCTTTTTCTTCACGTTTTTTTCGTTTTACCGACAGACTCCTCCGGAATGTTTATTGACACTTTTCTTCTCTTCACTTTTCGTTTCCTCTTTTTCTTTCTATGTATAAACTTAAGTCTCCAGGTTTCTTATCGTTCCTCTCTATTCTTTCGGAAGGGGTCACTAGTCACGTTTCTTTATCTCCTTTTATTATCTTACCCTTTCTGATCTCTAGAGAAGTTCTTTTAATCTATATGGTTCCCTTGTAAAGTACGTTTCTACCCGAGTTATTTCCTGTCTTCACCATACCTGAATTGTCTTCGTCTTCTATAATTCTTCTCCACCGTTCTTATGTGTCTTCTTGATATGTTTTTTCTAGAAGTACTGGGTCTATTGGTGTTACCACACTAGTGAGTGGATCTCGGTCTGTAGGATCTTACACTTCAGTTCACCCGGAATCCTTCATACTGATACTTGTTTCGATCACCTCCACCCCGCCAGGATTCCACCGACTCCTTATCCTACCCCTCTAGTGAAAGAGGGGGTGTTTAAGTAGTTTTCTTGTAAACTTGTGACTTGTTTAAGGTGTTTTGTTGAAGACTTACGACAGTCTCCTGTAATCCGTGTGTCTTTCCGTCGGGTAACAGAAGTTTTACCCCAACCTTTTTTATATTTTCTATTTGTCTCTCTGTTTTCTCCATCCCTACCTCTAGGCAGGGTCCTTCACTCAGAATTTTCTCTCTTCAAAGGTTTGTGGTCCTTTCAGACACCACTAGGAACCTTGGAGTCTCCGGCTGTATTGTCCCTCCTTTTTATTTATTTATTTATTTTGGGTTTCTAATGTACGGATTTCCGTTGAGGGTCCCCTCTTCGTTGGTCCTACGAACGTAGGCGGTGATCGTTCGTCCCTGACCTGTCTATCCGAGCCCGACGTAACCCATTCCTAGACCAGACTTACGGGGCTACCGTTAGACTTCCGTGATTGATCTCTATCGTTGGGTCTGACACCCTGTCGATAGTACGTTTTTGGGGATTGGATTCTGTGGTGGTCCGGGCGAGTGTCCGGGCGAGTGTCTTGTTTCCTGACTCTTCTCGATCGTCCGATACCTGCCCGTGCAGGGGGCACCCTCTGTCCGTCCGCTCTCGTCGGTCTCGTCCTTCTCCCGTTAGTACCGGGGTCTCTTCGTAGTAAATGGTTTGACGTTCGTCCGAAGTAACGATTGGTTCTGAGGAACCCTAAGACCTGCCAACTGTAGGAGGTCCTCCCAGCGTCGGTCTCTAGTTGAGGGGTCCTCTCTGTGTGTCGTGTGGACTCTTCCGTGCGGCCAACATGTGTGTCTTATGGTTCGCCGACCTTGACCCTTCCACTACTCAGTGTCGCTAACGTGAGCGGTTCGTGGACCAGTGGACTCGACGAGTCTGACCCCTTCCCGTGTTTTACGTCCGGGTAAGTTCAGACGCGGAAACACCTCATGGGTTCTTGGACTTGGAGTTACCGAATCTAGACCCTTCATGTGAGTTTGATCCCAGGTGGAGTCTGTCAAGGACCGTCCCGTTGGATCTCGGACTCGTCACATCTGACCATTTCGTGTGTGTGGCACTCGTCCCGTTTGTGTCACACCGACTCTGTGACCCTCGTGAGGGGTGTCTACGATCACTATAAACAAACGTCACAAGGAGGAAGGGGTACTAACTTCTTCACTCGGATTTTTTCACTGGTGGTGGTGGTGGGAACACAGTCCCGTCTTTAATCTGTGAATTCTCCGGTCGTTTGTCTTCTTCGATTGTATTTGTCTACCTTGGTGAAACCTTCACTGTCCACGTTATATAATTTTGGACGTCAATCGTGGTTGATGCATCCTTCCCTGGATATCTAGAATTCTTCTCATTCGACCTAGTTCCTTGATAGACTTTTACTTGACTGGGGTGTGACAGGTGTTGTGGTGGTCTATTTCAGAATCTATATAAAAATGATAATAGTAAAAAATTAATTAAAAAATAAAAATTCAGTAAATAATGAGGAAATTAAAAGTAAAAATATTGGATGATAATGAAACGTTTTTTTCTGGGTTAAAAATTTCGTTTGANATATATATATATATATATATATATATTATGAAAAACACTGAACCAAAAAAGGAAAATATAACGTAAAAACTCTTAGATCGGAGATGAGATCTAAAGATAAGAAACGAAAAACCATAAACAATAGTTAAAACATGGAAATTCTGGGGTTAGAAGTCATGGGTAAAAATGATCCCTCGTTCTAATGACCAACCTAACTAGAGAGTGGGAAACCTGAGAGAAAAAAGAGGTGGTCCAACGGAAATAAAGGAGGGAGGGTGAAGAGAAGAGATGGGTTGAGACACTTATAAAAACGTACAAGGTCCGGTACCTCTTGTGCATCCCTTGACTAATGACCGACCTAGACAGAGAGATGAAAACTAAGGGGGGAAATACGAGGACCGGTGGAGACAGAGGAAGGAGAGAGAAGAGAAGAGACATATTGAGGCACTTGTAGAGACTCCCCAGGTCTGACACGTCTCGTGTATCCCTTCACTAATAACCGATCGAACGAGAGAGGCGAAAACTAAGTGGGAAAAGAGGAGGACCAGTGGAGATAGAGGGAGAAGGGACAGGAGAAGGGGTACATTGAGACACATGGAGAGGCCCACAGGGAGTGACACCTCTTTGAAAAATAGTAATTGGATCTACTAAATAGTAGTCACGACATATCTACCTCTTCAGAACTCCGATGACATTCTTATTCTGACTTTTGATGTCCGTCCTCCGAATTCAGGTTTAGGACTCTTGTGGTCTCTAGAGAACTGAGGTCAAGTCAATTCAAGTCAAGTCAGTGAGTCAACACAGGCTGAGATACACTGGGGTCCTTAGTGTCATGTGGCCCGGAGAACAGGTAGTGGTTGAGGGCCTCAAGTGAGTCTAAGTGCAGGTAGCTCAGTCGCTACGGTAGGTCGGTAGAATAGGAGACAACAGGGGAAGAGAGGGACGGGTGTTAGGGAGGGTCGTAGTTTCAGAAAAGGTTACTCAGTTGAGAAGGGTACTCCATCGGTTTCATGACCTCAAAGTCGAAATCGTTGTAAGGATGGTTTCATTAGGGTTCCGACTAGAGGAAATCTTATCTGACCAACCTAGAGGAACGTCAGGTTCCCTGAGAGTTCTCAGAAGAGGTTGTGGTGTCAAGTTTTCATAGTTAAAAAGCCACGAGTCTAAAGGAGTGTCAGGTTGAGAGTGTAGGTATGTACTGATGACCCTTTTGGTATCGGAACTGATCTGCCTGGAATCAGCCGTTTCATTACAGAGACGAAAACTTATACGATAGATCCAACTAGTATTGGAAAGAAGGTTCCTCATTCGCAGAAAGTTAAAGTACCGACGTTAGTGGTAGACGTCACTAAAACCTCGGGGGGTTTTATTTCAGACTGTGACAAAGATGACAAAGGGGTAAAAAACAGTACTTCACTACCCTGGTCTACGGTACTAGAAGCAAAAGACTTAACAACTCGAAATCCGGTTGAAAAAGTGAGAGGAGAAAGTGAAAGTAGTTCTCCGAAAAATCGAGGAGAAGTGAAAGACGGTATTCCGACCACAGTAGACGTATAGACTCCAATAACTATAAAGAGGGCCGTTAGAACTAAGGTCGAACACAAAGAAGGTCAGGTCGTAAAGAGTACTACATGGGACGTATCTTCAATTTATTCGTCCCACTGTTATATGTCGGAACTGCCATGAGGAAAAGGATAACCCTTGGTCAGACAACGAGGTACAGGTCAAGATTGACAACGAAGGACTGGACGTATGTCTAAAGAGTTCTCCGTCCAGTCCACCAGACCATAAGGGTAGAGAGAGTCTTACAAGGTGTCAAATAACACTAGGTGTGTCACTTTCCGAAACAGTATCAGTTATTTCGTCTTTATCTACACAAAGACCTTGAGTGAACGAAAAAGGTACTAGGTCACCTACAACAGTTAAACTAGAGACCAAGGAGACGGAAAAGATTTTGGTCGAACTTGTAGTCCTTCAAGCGCCAAGTGCATAACGACTTCGGACCGAATCTCTTAAAACTCGTAATGAAATGATCGTACACTCTACTCACGTTAACACGTCATCAAACTCGTAAGAAACCGTAACGGAAAGAAACCCTAACTTACTTTTGACCTGAAAAGGTCAGGACACCGGTGACGACTCAAAAGGTTCAAACGACCGTATAACTTTCGTCGTTAAAGTGTCGTAGTAGAAAGTCTTAAACTTTATCGAGTTGACCTTAAAGTAGTGGAGGTGGTCGAAACAAGCATCACTACCAAAGATTCCGGGTGAACTGAAGTGTAAGGTTCTACAGACCGAGATCTACTCACTAGTGTGGCAGTACTAATAGGCCCAGTACTTCTAGAAAAACATGTGAAGAAGACACATAAGAACGGTAGAGAAGAATTATAGAAGACGAAGACAATCCAGGTCTGGTCAAGACAGGAAATAGTTCGGGTAGAAACGTACTTTATAAGGGATCCATATAGATTAAAAGAATTTCTCTAGAGATCAGAAAGGATAAGACAAGAAAAGGAGATAAAGAGACGTGACTAGTGACTTCTTCCGACAGAATAGAGAAGAACGATAAGAAACCTTAAGACGTAAGTCTACGAGTATAGAAAGGAAAAGAGAAAACGAAAAGTGAAGAGAAGGAAAGTATCGATAAACATTCCGGAGGGGTCTCTCGGTAAAACGAAAAAACGTAAAGAAAAGGTACCCCTACCAGAACTAGGGACAGAGGACATGTTACAGTACTTGGAGTAAGGTGTCAAGTAGTCCGTGAGATAGATAGTCTAGATCCGGGAATTTAGATAACGAGTGAAGGTGACATAGTAGTATTCCCTAAACTAAATCCAGTATGGACTTACCAGATCGTCAAAAGGGATGAAAGAAGTTAAACTCAGATTTAACCATTATTCCTCAAGTACTAGACTCGGTATCAGTCGAGGACCAGAACAAAAACGACTGACATATCTCGAAGACGTAGAAACCGACATTTCTTATATTAGTGAGACTAAAACCACAACTGGTAGACCAATACAGGTACACATCTCAGAAGAGAACACAACAACCTTCTCCCACAAACGATAATGGTCACGTAAAAGAACCGTTTTGAGATAATCAGAAACGGGACGAAGTAAGACATAAGGTTCCGGTTTAAAAGGACAATAAGGTCCACAAAGATGTGAAGGATGAAAACGTAAGGTCAAGGAATATTACTTTTCCTGTGGAAAAAACCCACAATCAAGATTTTCCAGAAGTATCTTGGCAAGTTGAAGTCGAAGAAGACACAATAACAAACCCCGTATCTCAACCTAATAGCACTATAACTTACCAAACGGAACCTCTGTTTGTCTCTGGTAAGACAGTAAAAACTCTAACGTAGGTTCATGACGTAAAGTCTGAGAGAACAACTGGTACTACCGATGAGGTAAAAAGACTCCCTAAGGACGGGTGTCATCATCTATATTGCCGGTAGACTCAATTTAAGTGGGTAAGGTCAATTAAAATGAAGCGACTAAGGATCTTACAGCTGCAAGTGAGAACGGTAGAGAACAAACTGCTGAAGGTCAAACTGAAGTAAGTACCTGGACTGTAAGATCTAAGGATACATTATAACGAGAAATATCGTAACCTGGAACGAAGATAGTGGTCAGTGTAGGTGTCGAACCATAACAAAAACGAAACCGAGGTAGGGAAGTAAGAAAGACCTAGAGGTCATCGTATAACCCGTGGATGACTGGACCCCTCAAGGAGAAAGTCATAGGATAGTAAAAAGGAAAAATATGACAAGTACCTCAAGAGTTCCGTTCTTATGACTTCACTAAACGGTAAGGGAAGAGGTCACCTGGTGTAAGACAGTCTGGAAAAGTGGTACTGGGCGGGCAGAACCCAACGGGGCACTCGTACCGAATCAAAGTAACTCAATCTGTTCCGACACCAGGATCACACTAATCTAACTGATCAAAAGACACTCATACCAAAGTCACACAGACGGGAACCTACGGGAGAACGTTGAGGATGGTAGAATGAACCCAAAGAGAATGGAACCCGTGCCCCATAGAGAAGTGTTGACACGGTCGTTTCACGTCGGTGGCGAGGAATGGAACCTACTACCCATAGAGGAGTGACGTCGGGGAGGACTGTAAGTTGCACCCTACCGAGGAGATCCGGGAGGACGTGGGTACGTCAGTGGTGAGGAACCTGCACCCCAACGAGGAGGGTCGGCGACGGGAACCGGAGTCCACACCCCAACGAGGAGGGCCGGTAACGGGGACGGGAACCAACGACGGGGACCGGAACCTGCGTACCACGGAGGAGGGCCGGTGACAGGGACCGGACCCTGAGCTCCATCTAGGAGAACCGGTAGCGAGGACTGGAGCCTGCGCCCCATCGAGGAGAGCCGATAAGGACACGGTAGCATCTAGACTGAGGTCCCTTGTAATAACTATCCTTGAGTAGTTTACGGAGGTATGGAAGTGAATATGGTTCGTGTTAGGTTCCCGGTTGTTCAAGGTCTCTTTCTGTATGGTACGTTTAAGAGGTTGTTGTGTCCTTGTATCGGGACTCGAAGTTATATGTCCGACGGGTCTCAATGTGGTTTGGGTGACTGTAGAGTTTTGAGTAATGACCTGTGAAGTCACGTGAGGTCTCTCTTCTTTAGGTCGAGGTGGTTGGTCTAGTGGTTATTTTCGAAGGGATCGGTCCTTCGGAACTGTTCGGTGGGTAGGTTGGGGTGGGTGTCGTTCCTTGGAGGTGTTATTTCTCTTTGGTGTTTGACGGTCTTATACCTTTCCGATGGGGTTTGTGTCGTTATATTTGTTCTTGTTTTCCGTCTCTGTATGGATCTTCCATTTCCTTGTCCTATTTAGGGGTGGTTTGGTTTGTTTTCTCCTTCTCTATCCCTTAGATGGACTATTTCTTAAGGTCTATTATTATCACTTTTATTAGGGTTTTCAGTTTTTGTTTTACCTCAATGTATATTTATGGGACTCCTGTTCCTAGTTCTTCTACATTCTTTCCAAATTGTTGCTGGATCTTCTTTATTTTTTCTCAGTCATATATTACTTATTACGTTATTTACTCTATTTTTTTGAGACCTCCCTTGGTTGTCATCTTATAGCCTCTGTCTTCTACCGTAATCACTCCATCTTCTATCTTACCATCTTTATTTACTTTGTCCTTTTTTCTTTTTTTTTTCTTAATTTTGTTTACTCCTGTTGGAGTCTCTGGAAACCCTGTTACTATTTGTGGGGTTGTAAGCTTAGTGTCCTCAGGGTCTTCTTCTTCTGTTTTTCTTTCCGGTACTCTTTGAACTTATTTATTATCAAATTTTGAAAGGATTTTAACCCTTCCTTTATCAACGGTTCAGGTTCTTTGGGTCTCTCAGGGTTTATCTTATTTGGGTTCCGTTTTGTGGGGTTCTGTGCATAATTAGTTTAATTGTTTCCAGTTTGTGTTTCTTGATTATAATGTTCGTCATTCCCCTTTTTTGTTTGTTTGTTTGTTTGTTTATTGTGTGTTCCCCTAAGGGTATTCCTATTGTCGACCAGAAAGTTATCTTTGATAAGTCCGGTCTTTCCTTACCGTTCTGTATGATTTTTACTACTTTCTTTTATTGGATGTCGGGGCTAATGACATGGGTCGTTCCTAGAGTAAGTTTATACTTCCTCTTTAGTTTTCGAAATGTCTGTTCGTTTTCGACTCTCTTAAGTCGTGGTGTTTTGGTCGAGACGTTGTTTACGATTTCCTAGAAGAAATCTGTCCTTAGTGTCTTTCTCACATATTTGAGCGGGTTTTGTTATTTCATTTTTCGTTACCCTGGTATGAATAGTTATTAATGGTATTTACATTTACCCAACTTACGACGTTGGTTTTCTCTCTCTGACCGACTTACCTACGTTTATATTCTGGGGATATATACTACAGATGTTCTCTAGGTGAAACTTTGTTCCCTGTGTATCTCTGACTTTCACTTCCCGACCTTTTTCTATAAAGAGTGTTTATCTCTGGTTTTCTTTCGTCCTCATCGTTACGGGTATAGTCTATTTTATCTGAAATTGTGTTTCCGTCACTTTTCTCTATTTCTTCCTGTGATGTATTACTAGTTTCCTAGTTAGGTTCTTCTTCTATATTGTTAATATTTATATATACTTGGGTTGTATCCTCGTGGTGTTATACATTCTGTTTGCGATTGTTCATACTTTCCCCTTTAATTGTTATTGTGTTATTATCACCCTCTGAAATTATAGGGTGAGTGTGGATACCTATCTAGTTGATTTGTATTTTAATTGTTCCTTTGTTTTGAAATTTACTATATTATCTGGTTAATATGGATTAACTATAGATTTTCTGTAAAGTGGGGTTTTGTTACTTAAAGTGGAAAAAAAGTTCACGTGTGTTTTGGAAGAGGTCTATCTAGTGTAGGGCCCGGTATTTAGATCGGAACTATTAAAGTTTTGTTAACTTTAGTAAGGTTTGTAGAAAAGACTGGTGTTACGTCGTTTAAATCTACAACCTCTTTTCAATACTGGTTGGATCTATCGTATAAGTTTTCGTCTCTGTAATGAGACAGTTGATTCCAGGCAGATCAGTTCCGATACCAAAAAGGTCATCAGTACATACCTACACTCTCAACCTAACACTTCTTCCGACTCGTGACTTCTTAACTACGAAAACTTGACACCACAACCTCTTCTGAGAACTCTCAGGGAACCTGACGTTCCTCTAGGTTGGTCAGGTAAGACTTCCTCTAGTCGGGACCCTAATGAAACCTTCCTTACTACGATTTCGACTTTGAGGTCATGAAACCGCTGGAGTACGCTTCTCAACTGAGTGACCTTTTCTGAAACTACAACCCTCCCTAACCCCCGTCCACCTCTCCCCCTGCTGTCTCCTACTCTACCGACCTACCGTAGTGACTGAGCTACCTGCACTTAGACTCACTTGAGGTCCTCAACCACTACCTGTCCTTCCGGTACCCAAACGTTCCTCAGTCTGTGCTGACTCACTGACTTGACTTGACTTGCCTGTCCTCTTTTTGATAATTTTTAAGGTTTATACCTCCGACTTATAGTGCGACGACTTATTGGTTGTTTAGTTTCTTCTTTAGTTTTTTCTTTAGTTTTATACGTATCTTTACTTACTTTTACTTTTGTGTTGTTGGGTTTTGGATACCCTGTGACATTTTCGTCACGATTCCCCTTCAAAGTATCGTTAAGTCCGAATGGAGTTCTTTATTCTTTTTTCAGTTTATTTATTAGATTGAGATGTGGATTCCGTTGATCTTTTCCTTCTTTACTTCTTGGAGTCCAATCATCTTCCTTTCTTTAGAATTTTTTTAATCTCGTATTTATTTACGTTTCTTTATTTTCTCTGGTATCGTTTTTTTTCTGTTTCGGTTTTCGACCAAGAAACTCTTCCATTTATTTTAACCGTTTGGTAATCGGTCTGAGTAGTTCTTTGTTTCCCTCTTTTTAGTTTAGTTGTTTTAATCTTTACTTTTACCTCCCTAGTGTTGTCTGTTGTGTCTTTATGTTTCTTGACGAATTATGTCTTTATGTATTCTCTGATGATATTCGTCGGTGTACGGTTATTTTATCTGTTGAACCTTCTTTGCCTGTTTAAGAATCTTTTCGTGTTGAAAAGTTTTGACTTGGTCCTTCTTTACCTTTTAGAATTGTCTACGTAGTGTTCGTACCTTTAACTTTGACATTAGTCTTTAGAAGATCCTTTGTTTTCGGGTCCTGGTCTACCAAAGTGTCAACTTAAGATTGTTTTTACATCTCTTCTCTATTGTGGATATGATGAGTTTGAAAAGGTCTTTTAACGTCTCCTTCCATTTGACGGTTTGACTAAGATACTTCGGTGTTAGTGGGATTATGGTTTTGGACTGTTTCTACAGTGTTTTTTTCTTTTGATGTCCGGTTATAGTGACTACTTGTATCTACTTTTTTAGGAAATGTTTTAAGATCGTGTGTCTTAGGTTATTGTAAAATTTTTCTAGTTTGTAGTACTGGTTCACCCGAAATAGGGTCCGTACGTTCCTAAGAAGTTATAACAGTTTAGTTAGTTACATTATATGGTGTAATTGTTTAACTTTCCATTTTTGGTATACTAATAGAGTTATGTACGTCTCTTTCGGAAACTGTTTTAAGTTGTATGTAAATACTAATTTTTTTTTTTTGGGAGATATTTCGTCCTTATCTTCCTTGTATGGAGTTGTATTATTTTCGATATATACTGTTTGGGTGTCGTTCGTAATAGGACTTACCACTTTTTAACTTTCGTAATGGGGATTTCAATCATTGTTGTATTCCCACTGGTGAGAGTGATGATGATAAGTTGTATCAAAACCTTCAAAACCGGTGTCGTTAGTCTCTTCTTTTTATTTATTTTCCTTAGGTCTAAACTTTTCTTCTTGATTTTGAGAGTGACAAACGACTACTACACTAGGAGATGTATCTTTTGGGATTTCTGAGGTGGTCTTTTAATGATCTCGATTAGTTACTTATATCATTTCGACGTCTATATTTTAGTTGTGTGTCTTTAGGGAACGTAAGGATATGTGATTGTTACTCTTTTGTCTTTTTCTTTAATTCCTTTGTTAAGATAAGTAGTAACGTTGTTTTTCTTATTTTATGAATCCTTATATAAATGGATTTTTGTTTTCTGGATATACATCTTTTCATATTTTGTGACCACTTTCTTTAGGTTCTCCTGTGATTATCTACCTCTTTATATGGCACAAGTACCTAGACTTCTTAGTTATATCACTTTTACTCGTATGATGGGGTTCGTTAGATTTCTAAGTTACGTTAGGGATAGTTTGGAGGTTACCATGAAAAGTGTCTGGATCTTGTTTATTAAAGTGTTACACATACCTTTACGTTTTTTGGAGCTTATTGTTTCGTTATCGCTCTTTCTTCTTACCTTGACCTCTTCAGTTGGACGGACTGAAGTCCGAGATGATATTTCGGTGTCTGTAGTTCTTTCATACCATGACCGTGTTTCTGTCTTTATATCTAGTTACCTTGTTTGATCTTTTGGGTCTCTATTTAGGTACGTGAATACCTGTGGAATGGAAGTTGTTTCTCAGTTCTTATATGTCACCTCTTTTCTGTTAGAAAAATTGTTCACCACGACCCTTTTGACCAGTTGCTGAACATTTTTTTATTTTGATCTTGTGAAAGATTGTGATATGTATTTTTATGTGAGTTTTTACCTAATTTCTGGATTTACATTCCGGTCTTTAATATTTTGAGGATCTCCTTCTGTATCCGTTTTGTCAGAGGCTGTATTTAGTGTTGTCCTAGGAGATACTGAGTGGAGGGTCTTATGACCTTTATTTTCCTTTTTATTTGTTTACCCACCCTGGACTTATTTTAATTTTCGAAGACGTATTGTTTCTTTTGACATTCGTTCCACTTTTACGTAGGAAGTCTTAACCTCTTTTATTATCGTTTACTTTGTTATTCGTTTCTTAGTTAGAGTTTTTATATGTTCGTTAAGGACATCGAGTTAAGGTCTTTTTATTTACTGAGTTAGTTTTTTACCCGGTTTCTCGATTTGTCTGTAAAGAGGTTTCTTCTGTATGTCTACCGATTGTTTGTGTACTTTTCTACGAGTTGTAGTAAGTAATAATCTATTTACGTTTAGTTTTGGTGTTACTCCATGGTAAAGTGCGGTCAGTCTTATCGACGATAGGTTTTCAATTATTCGGTATTTATGACGTCTCCAACACCTCTTTTCCCTTGGGAGAATGTGACAACCACCCTTACGTTTGATCATGTCGGTGATACCTCTTGTCACACCTCTAAGGAATTTTTTGACCTTTATCTTGACGGTATACTGGGTCGTTAGGGTGAAGACCCGTATGTGTGGTTCCTTTGGTCTTAACTTTTTCTGTGCACATGGGGTCACAAGTAGTGTCGTGACAAATATTATCGGTCCTGTACCTTCGTTGGATCTACAAGTAGTCGTCTGCTTACCTATTCTTTCGACACCGTGTATATGTGTTATCTCATAATGAGTCTGTAATTTTTATTAGGTAAACTTAGTCAAGATCACTCCACCTACTTTGACCTCGGATAATATGTCTCACTTCATTCGGTCTTTCTTTTTGTGGTTATGACATATGATTGTGTATATATACCTTAAATCTTTCTACCAGTACTATTGGAACATACGTTATGTCGTTTTCTCTGTGTCTACATATCTTATCAGAAAACCTGAGACACCCTCTCCCACTCCCACCCTACCAAACCCTCTTACCGTAACTTTGAAAGTATAATAGTATACACTTTGTCTAACGATCAGGTCCAAGATACGTACTATATCCCACGAGTCCCGACCACGTGACCCTAGTAGGTCTCCCTACCCTACCCCTCCCTCCACCCTCCCCCCAAGTCTTACCCCTTGTGCACATTTGGGAACCGTCTAAGCACAGTTACATACTGTTTTGGTTATGTTATAACGTTTCATTAATCGAAAGTTTTTTATTAATTATTTTTTCGATCACCTCCACTACCTTAAGGTCAACTCGATAAAGTTTAGGATTTTCTACTACGGAACTTTTACAAAGTGAGTTATACGGTCGTTTAAACCTTTTGAGTCGTCACCGGTGTCCTGACCTTTTCCAGTGAAAAGTAAGGTTAGGGTTTCTTTCTGTTACGGTTTCTTACAACTTTGATGGCGTGTTAACGGGAGTAGAGTGTGCGATCATTTCATTACGAATTGTAAGAGGTTTGGTCCGAAGTTTTCATATACTTGGTACTTTAATGTCTACAAGTTCGACCAAAATGTTTTCCGTCTCCTAGGTCTCTAGTTTAACGGTCGTAGGCAACCTAGTAACTTTTTTTGTTCTATCAAGGTTTTTTTGTAGATAAAGAAGAAACAACCAATACGGTTTCGGAAAGTGACACACCTAGTGTTATTTGACCTTTTAAGAAGTTCTCTACCCTTATTATCTTGTGGAGTAGACGGAGAACTCTTTAGACATACATCCGGTCCTTCGTTGTCAATCTTGACCTGTACCTTGTTGTCTGACCAAGGTTTAGCCCTTTCCTCATGTAGTCCCAACATATAAAAGTGGGACAAATAAATTGAATATACGTCTTATGTAGTACTCTTTGTGGTCCGACCTACTTCGTGTTCGACCTTAGTTCTAACGACCCTCTTTATAGTTATTGGAGTCTATATGTCTACTGTGGTGGAAATACCGTTCCTTTTCTTCTTGATTTCTCGGAGAACTACTTTCACTTTCTCCTCTCACTTTTACAGCCGAATTTCGAGTTGTAAGTCTTTTGACTCTAGTGCCGTAGACCAGGATAGTGAAGTACTGCTCAGCTACCCCTTTGTCACGGTCTAAATTAAAACCCCCCCTCCACCACCCCCGAGGTTTTAGTGACGTCTAGCACTAACGTCGGTACTTTATTTTTTTTTTTTTTGTGAATGAGGAACCTTCTTTTCAATACTGGTTGGATCTGTCGTGTAATTTTTCGTTTCAGTAATGAAACGATTGTTTATAGGTAGATCAGTTCCGATACAAAAAAGGTCATCGGTAGATACCGACACTCTTAACCTTATATTTCTTTCAACTTACGACTTCTTAACTACGAAAACTTGACACCACAACCTCTTCTGAGAACTCTCAGGGAATCTGACGTTCCTCAGAGTTGCTCAGATAGGATTTTCTATAGTCAGGACTTATAAGTAACCTTCCTGGCTACAACTTCGACTTTGAGGTTACGAAACCGGTGGACTACACTTCTTGACTGAGTAAACTTTTCTGGGACTACTACCCTTTTAACTTCCGTCCGACTCTTCCCCTCCTTCCTCTACTCTACCAACCTATCGTAGTAGCTGAGTTACCTGTACTCAAACTCATTTGAGACCCTAAACCACTACCTAACCCTTCGGACCGTACGACACCAGGTACCCCAACGTTTCTCAACTTGTAGTGACTCACTGACTTAACTAGACGTGACTTAATGTAAATTAACCTATATGGAAAGGAAAAGAGGGAACCAAAAGTAAAGAAAAGAAACAAGTCGTTAAACAATTCGGAGGAGTCTGTTGGTGAAACGGAAGAACGCAGAGAAAAAGAAACCCTACCAAAACAAGTGACGGAGGACATGTTATAATACTTGGAGACAGGTATCAAGAAGTCCGTGAGACAAATGGTCTAGATTAGGGAATTTACCGAAGTAATAGAGGTCACATATAAGTATCCCCAAAACTAAATTCACCATTGAATGACCGGATCCACCGAAGGGGCGAAAGAACTTCGAACTTAAAACGATACTCTTCGACTATTAGACTCGGTGTTTGTTGAGGTCTAGAACAAAAACGACTGACGAAGAGATAGAAGTCGATGTTTCTTACATTAGTTAGACTGAAACCATAGACTGGTAAATCACTACAGGTACACATTTCATAAAACCATCTTTACTATCCATGTTAAAATACTCGATGGGGTATTTATTAACCTACCGTATAAACATCAGTAAATACCCCATCGGGAAATTTAACATGGATAGTAAGGATGATTTTAAGGTAAACTTACCTCGAGTATCAGGTTTAGAAGGACCTTCCCTAGATTCTTTAAGTATAATCGACTTGTGAGTTTCTTCTCTTTTTGGTCATAGCTACTCGTTTTGTCATAGACGGTGCGATGATTCTTCCCATTGTATGTCTGGGAAAGTACCAAGAACTGTCTCTACAGAAAATGAGAAGGTACATAAATGAATTTATAAATAATTTGGAGTCATACCTGAGTCTATAAATTACTTAAGAGACCCATTATTACCTTATGGTATAAATAAAATACTGTGTTTTAAAAGGGTAACACTGTTGACTCCTGTACAAGTCCAATGAAGAACACAAGAAAACTAGTGTCCCAAATAAGGAAAAATGGAGTAAACGAATAAACAGTGAAGGAATAGGTTGTCATTCTTTAGATGCGGGGTAATACACGTTATATAAATGTATAGTCAAGGTGGACAACCCATACATTTGATCGAAGTGTTAAAGATTAGATACGGGTACAATCGTCGTTTAAATGGTTTAAAGGTTAAATTTATGTTACGACCACAATCACATGTCAAGAAAAAATAGAGATAGAAGTGACAGTCTATTCTAACATAGAAGGTTTTAGTGAATTAATGTTTCAGTGAAAAGAAGGAGTGGGAAAAGTCACACGAAAAAGTGAAAGTACGTAACCTCTTCCTTTGTCGTTGGGTTAGGTCACAAGAACAGACCTCTTAGGCTCCCTGCCCCCTCGGACCACCCGACGGCAGAGACCCCAGTGTGTCTCAGTGTGTACTGACTTCGCTGAATCGTCGTCGTCGTTCTGTAAGTAAACCTTACATCAACCTAAGAAAACAGAGACATAGAAATCAAAAGGACTATAAGGTCAACTATCCAAAAAAATGAAACATATGTCATTTTAAAAGAAAAGAACCAAACGTCAAAATTCTCGAACTGTTTATACACTTTAATATACAGATAATAGTATAATAGTATGTCTTGTCGCGGTAGTTGAAATTTAAAAGAATTATAACAGGGAAATATTAGTTGTGTAAGAGAGTGAGGGTTAGTGACCGTGAGTAGAGAAGGAAGGGATATAAAAAATGAAAAAGGTCTTAAAGAGACATTTGTCTTAGTATATAAAACATCGTAACTCCCAGACCACAGAAAGTGAATCGTTTTGTATAAATCTACGTAAGTACTATATACACTTAGTCATCAAGGAAGGAAAATAAGGATTCGTATAAGGTAGTATACCTACGTAACGATAAACAAATAAGTAAATTTAGAATTATCCGTAAACTCAACAAAGGTCAACAACTGTAAATCTTTATTTCAACAATATTTGTAAACTCACGTCTCAAAAACATACACACTTATGTTCAAAATAAAAAATCGAACTCATTCATCTATCCTCACTTCAAGCACACAATTTACAATTTACATACATATAAATTGACACATTCTTTGTCTAATACTTCATAAGGTTTCATCGAAATAGTAAAACGTAGGGACCCAGTGGTAAACCATAACTATCTTTAAGAATTAAATCCATGCAAGTAAGTACACGTTACTGGTCGAAGGAACACTAGAATTGAACATAAAGGGATTTCTAATAATTATCACTTGCAGAAAAGTATTCAAATAAACAATAACCACATAAAAGAAACTATTTCACAGAATAGACTTATAAACAGAAAAATTTATGATACTCAAAAGAGTAACAACAAAACTCTCAAAAATAGAAGTACTAAACATTTCTAAAAAAGAGAGACATCGAACAGGAAAGTCAGAGAAAATGTCACAAGAAATTTCTCTTTTGCAAAAGTTAACATTTGTTCAGGTTAATAAATAAAAAAGAAAAGACCTAGCACAAAAATCAAAATATAGATTAAGAAATACAGAAGATCATAAAAGATTACTACAAGCAACAATACAACAAAATAGACAACCTAGAAGAAATGAGCAAGTTCTTGGAAAGGTACAAACTTTTTCTCAGACTGAACCAGGACGAAATAGAAAATAGAAACAGATCAATCACAATAGTGATTATGAAACTGGGATTTAAATATTTCAAACAAACAGAAGTCTAGAACCAGATGGCTTCACAAATAAATTCTCTCAAACATCTTAAGAAGAGTTATCACCATTACTTTGTAACTATTCCAAAGTATTGCAGAGAAAGGATCACATCGAGGCACATTGTATGAAGCCAACATCACCCTATTATCAAAACGATACAAATAAAAAGCCAAAAAGTAAATTGCAGACCAATATCACTGGGGAACATAGACACAGAAACCCTCCACAAAATATTAGGAATCCAAATCCAACAATACGTTAAAAGCATTATACACCATAATCAAATGGGGTTTATCTCAGGGAAGCAAGGATTCTTTATTATATGGAAATCAATCAATGTGCTGCACCATACTACCAAACTGAAGTATAAATTTCATATGATTATCCCAATAGATGCAGAAAAAGTTTTTAGTAAAATTGAACATTTATGATGCAAACTCCTGAGAATGTAGGCATCAGTTCAATTCAGTCGCTCAGTCATGTCCGACTCTTTGGGACCTCATGAATCGCAGCACGCCAGGCCTCCCTGTCCATCACCATCTCCCGGAGTTCACTCAGACTCACGTCCATCGAGTCCATGATGCCATCCAGCCATCTCACCCTCTGCCATCCCCTTCTCCTCCTGCCCCCAATCCCTCCCAGCATCAGAGTCTTTTCCAATGAGTCAACTCTTCGCGTGAGGTGTCCAAAGTACTGGAGCTTCAGCTTTAGCATCATTCCCTCCAAAGAAATCCCAGGGTTGATCTCCTTCAGAATGGACTGGTTCGATCTCCTTGCAGTCCAAGGGACCTTCAAGAGTCTTCTCCAACACCACAGTTCAAACGCATCAATTCTTCGGCACTCAGCCTTCTTCACAGTCCAACTCTCACATCCATACATGACCACAGGAAAAACCATAGCCTTGACTAGGTGGACCTTAGTCGGCAAAGTAATTCTCTGCTTTTGAATATGCTATCTAGGTTGGTCATAACTTTTCTTCCAAGAAGTAAGCGTCTTTTAATTTCATGGCTGCAGTCACCATCTGCAGTGATGTTGGAGCCCCCCAAAATAAAGTCTGACACTGTTTCCACTGTTTGCCCATCTATTTCCCATGAAGTGATGGGACCAGATGCCATGATCTTCGTTTTCTGAATGTTGAGCTTTAAGCCAACGTTTTCACTCTCCTCTTTCACTTTCATCAAGAGGCTTTTTAGCTCCTCTTCACTTTCTGCCATAACGGTGGTGTCATCTGCATATCTGAGGTTATTGATATTTCTCCCGGCAATCTTGATTCCAGCTTGTGTTTCTTCCAGTCCAGCGTTTCTCATGATGTACTCTGCATAGAAGTTAAATAAGCAGGGTGACAATATACAGCCTTGATGTACTCCTTTTCCTATTTGGAACCAGTCTGTTGTTCCATGTCCAGTTCTAACTGTTGCTTCCTGACCTACATACAGATTTCTCAAGAGGCAGGTTAGGTGGTCTGGTATACCCATCTCTTTCAGAATTTTCCACAGTTTATTGTGATCCACACAGTCAAAGGCGGTGGCATAGTCAATAAGGCAGAAATAGATGTGTTTCTGGAACTCTCTTGCTTTCTCCATGATCCAGCAGATGTTGGCAATTTGATCCCTGGTCCCTCTGCTTTTTCTAAAACCAGCTTGAACATCAGGGAGTTCACGTTCATGTATTGCTGAAGCCTGGCTTGGAGAATTTTGAACATTACTTTACTACCATGTGAGAAGAGTGCAATTGTGTGGTAGTCTGAGCATTCTTTGGCATTGCCTTTCTTTGGAATTGGAATGAAAACTGACATTTTCCAGTCCTGTGGCCACTGCTGAGTTTTCCAAACTTACTGGCATATTGAGTGCAGCACTTTCACAGCATCATCTTTCAGGATTTGAAATAGCTCAACTGGAATTCCATCACCTCCACTAGCTTTGTTCATAGTGATGCTTTCTAAGGCCCACTTGACTTCACTTTCCAAGATGCTTGGCTCTAGATTAGTGATCACATCATCATGATTATCTGGGCCGTGAAGATCTTTTTTGTACAGTTCTTATGTGTATTCTTGCAACCTCTTCTTCATATCTTCTGCTTCTGTTAGGTCCATACTATTTCTGCCTTTTATCGAGCCCAACTTTGCATGAAATGTTCCCTTGGTATCTCTAATTTTCTTGAAGAGATCTCTAGTCTTTCCCATTGTGTTCTTTTCCTCTATTTCTTTGCATTGATTGCTAAGGAAGGCTTTCTTATCTCTTCTTGCTATTCTTTGGAACTCTGCATTCAGATGCTTATATCTTTCCTTTTCTTTTTTGCTTTTCACCTCTCTTCTTTTCACAGCTATTTGTAAGGCCTCCCTAGACAGCCATTTTGCTTTTTTGCATTTCTTTTCCATGGGGATGGTCTCGATCCCTGTCTCCTATACAATGTCACGAACCTCATTCCATACTTCATCAGGCACTCTATCTATCAGTTCTAGACCCTTAAATCTATTTCTCACTTCCACTGTATCATCATAAGAGATTTGATTTAGGTCATACCTGAATGGTCTAGCGGTTTTCCCTACTTTCTTCAATTTGAGTCTGAATTTGTCAAAAAGGAGTTCATGATCTGAGCCACAGTCAGCTCCCGGTCTTGTTTTTGATGACTGTATAGAGCTTCTCCATCTTTGGCTGCAAAGAATATAATCAATCTGATTTTGGTGTTGACCATCTGGTGATGTCCATGTGTAGAGTCTTCTCTTGTGTTGTTGGAAGAGGGTGTTTGCTATGACCAGTGCATTTTCTTGGCAAAACTGTATTAGTCTTTGCCCTGCTTCATTCCGCATTCCAAGGGCAATTTGCCTGTTACTCCAGATGTTTCTTGACTTCCTACTTTTGCATTCCAGTCACCTATAATGAAAAGGACATCTCTTTTGGGTGTTAGTTTTAAAAGATCTTGTAGGTCTTCATATAACCGTTCGACTTCAGTTTCTTCAGCATTACTGGTTGGGGCATAGACTTGGATAACTGTGATATTGAATGGTTTGCCTTGGAGACGAACAGAGATCATTCTGTCGTTTTTGAGATTGCATCCAAGTACTGCATTTCGGACTCTTTTGTTGACCATGATGGCTACTCCATTTCTTCTGAGGGATTCCTGCCCGCAGTAGTAGATATAATGGTCATCTGAGTTAAATTCACCCATTCCAGTCCATTTGAGTTCGCTGATTCCTAGAATGCCGACGTTCACCCTTGCCATCTCTTGCTTGACCACTTCCAATTTGCCTTGATTCATGGACCTGACATTCCAGGTTCCAATGCAATATTGCTCTTTACAGCATCAGATCTTGCTTCTATCACCAGTCACATCCACAGCTGGATATTGTTTTTGCTTTGGCTCCATCCCTTCATTCTTTCTGGAGTTATTTCTCCACTGATGCATATTGGGCTCCTAATGACCTGGGGAGTTCCTCTTTTGGTATCCTACCATTTTGCTTTTTCCTACTGTTCATGGGGTTCTCAAGGCAAGAATACTGAAGTGGCTTGCCATTCCCTTCTCTAGTGGACCACATTCTGTCAGGCCTCTTCACCATGATCCACCCGTCTTGGGTTGCCCCACAGGCATGGCTTGGTTTCATTGAGTTAGACAAGGCTGTGGTCCTAGTGTGATTAGATTGACTAGTTTTCTGTGAGTATGGTTTCAGTGTGTCTGCCCTTGGATGCCCTCTTGCAACTCCTACCATCTTACTTGGGTTTCTCTTACCTTGGCGTGGGGTATCTCTTCACAGCTGCTCCAGCAAAGCACAGCCTCTCGGCTACCAGCCGACTCACTAAGCACAGGCGGCTGTGAGCTGGCTCACTAAACGCGGCTGAGAGGAGCTACCCCACATCTGAGGTCAGAGACAGTGGCCTAGAGTGACAGGCTGCGACAACGCAGGAATGGCCGAGAGGAGCTACCCGGCGTCCGAGGTCAGTGGTGCCTGGGAGGAGACACCCCCTGTCCGAGGTCAGGGCAGCAGCCAAGAGGAGCTACCCCACGTCCGAGGCCAGTGGTGGCCGGGAGGAGACACCCCACATCCTAGATCAGGGGCAGGCAGGAGAAGCCACCTCGTGCCCAAGGCCAGGGGAGCTGACCTTGAGGAGCCACCCCAAGCCCGAGGCCAGGGGCGGCAGCTGGGAGGAGCCACCCATGCCCGAGGCCAGGGCTGGTGGCTGGGAGGAGCAGCCCGAGGAGTGGTGGCTTGGAAGGCACAGGAGGGCCTAGAGGAGCTATCCCACATTGAAGGTCAGGAACGGCAGCGGTAAGGAAATACCCCTCGTCCAAGAATGTAGGCATAGAGAGAACATATCTCAACATAATAAAGACAATATATGACAAATCCACAGCAAATATCATTCTCAATGGTGAAAACCTAAAATTATTTTCTTTAGCATAAGGAAGAAGACAAAGATAACCACTACTGTCAGTTTTATTCAACATAGTTTTGAAAGTATTACCCACATCAATCAGAGAAGAAAAGGAAATAAAAGTAATCCACAATGGAAGAAAGAGGTAAAACTGTCACTGCAGCTGATACTTTACATATAAAATCCTAAAAATGCTATCACAAAGCTATTAGAGCTCATGAGTTAATTTTTTAATGTTGCGGGATACAGAATCAATGCTCAGAAGTAACTTTCATTCCTATACACTAAAAATAAAAAATCAGAAAGATAAATTAAGGAAAAATCCCTTTTGCCATCACGTGAAAAAGAATAAAATACCTAGGAACAAACCTACCTAAGGAGGCAAAAGTCATGTACTCAGAAAATTATAAGATATTAGTGAAGAATTCAAGGATGACATGAACAGGTGGAGAGGCATACCATGTTCTAATCAATTTTGTCAAAAGGACTGTACAACTCAAACTTATCTACAGATTCAATGAAATCCCTATCAAACTACCAATGGCATTTTTCATGGAATTAAAGCCAAAAAATTTTACAATTTGTATGGGAATGCAAAAGATTATGAACAGCCAAAGCAATCTTGAGAAGAAAAGGCAGACCTGGAGTGATCAGGCCCTCTGATTTAAAACTATACTACAAACCTACAGTAATCCAAACAGTATATGATAATGGCACCAGAACAGAAATACAGACCAATTGAACAGAATAGAAAGTCCAGAGATAAACCCACACCCATAAGGTCAACTAACATGACAAAGGAGCCAAGAATATATAATAGACAAAAGATAATCTCTTCAATGAGTGATGGTGGGAAAACTGGACAGATACATGTAAAAGAATGAAATTAGAACACTCTCTAAAACCATACACAAAAATAACTCATAATGAATTAGAGACTGAAATGTAGGGCTAGATACTATAAAACTCTTAGAAGAAAACATAGGTAGAACACACTCTGACATTGATTGCAGTGAAATCTTTTTTGTTTTACCTCTTAGAATAATGAAAGTAAAAACAAAAATTTTTAAAAAAGGATTTAATCAAACTTAAAATATGGGCAAAATAAATCATAAAACAGAAGGACAACCCACAGATGGAGAAAATATTTACAAATTAAGCAATCAACAAGGAATTAACCTCTGAAATTTACCAACAGTTCATGTGGCTCAAAATCAAACAAACAATACAATAAATAATGGGTAGAAAATTTAAACATTTCTGAAAAGAAGACATACAGATGACCAAGAATCACAAGGAAAGATGCTGTGCTCAGCATCACTAATCATTGTTTTGTTTTGTTCAGCCACTCAGTCATGTCCAACTCTTTGAGACTCCATGGACTGTAGCAACTCAGGCCTCCCTGTCCTTCACCATTTCCTGAAGTTTGCCCAAGTTCATGTCCATTGCAATGGTGATGCCATCCATCCATCTCATCTTATGCCCTCTTCCCCGTCTGCCATCAATCTATCCCAGCATCAGGGACATTTCCAGTGAGTCAGCTGTTTTCATCAGGTGACCAAAATATTGGGACATCAGCTTCAACATTAGTCCTTCCAATGAGTATTTTGGGTTGATTTCCCTTAAGATTGATTGGTTTGAGCTTCTTGCTGTCCAAGGAATTCTCAGGAGTCTTCTCCAGAACCATAGTTTAAAAGCATCAATTATTTTACACTCTGTCTTTTTTATGGTCCAGCTCAAAACCATAGGTGACCACTGGGAAGACCATAGCCTAGACTATACAGACTTTTGTCAGCAGAGTCATGTCTCTGCTTTTCAACACACCATCTAGGTTTGTCACAGCTTTTCTGCCAAGAAGTAATCTTCTGATTTTATGGCTGTGGTCACCATCTGCAGTGATTTTAGAGCCCAAGAAGAGGAAATTTGTCACTAATTATTACAGAAGTGCAAATAAAATTGCAATGAGGTATCACCTCACATCATTAAGAATGGCCATCATTAAAATATCTACAAACAATAACTGCTAGAGAGGGTGTGGAGAAAAGAAAACCCTCCTACACTGTGGTGGGAAAGTAAATTGGTACAGCCACTATGGATAACAATATGGAAGTTACTTAAAAAAACTAAAAACAGGGCTAACATATGATCTTGTAATCCTACTACTGGACATGTATCTGGGGAAAATCATAATTTGAAGAGATACACACACTCCAATATTCTTTTTTAAAAAAATCATTTTAGCTATTTTAATTGGAGGCTAATTACAATATTGTGGTGGTTTTTGCCATTCACTGACATGAATCAGCCACAGCTGTACCTGTGTCCCCCTGCCCGAAGTCCCCTCCTATCCCCACCCCCCCACTCCATCCCTCTGGGTTGTCCCAGTGCACCTGCTTTGAGTGCCCTGTTTCATGCATCAAACTTGAACTGGTCATCTATTTCACGTATGGTAATAGACATGTTTCAATGTTGTTCTATCAAATCATCTCACCCTGGCCTTCTCCCACAGAGCCCAAAAGTTTGTCCATTATCTCTGTGTCTCTTTTGCTGTCTCACATATAGGGTGGTCATTACCATCTTCCTAAATTTCATATATATGTGTGTTAATATACTGTATTGGTGTCTTTCTTTCTGACTTACTTCACTCTGTATAACAGGCTCCAGTTTCACCCACATCACTAGAACTGATTCAAGTGCATTCTTTTTAATAGCTGAGTAATATCCACTGTGTATATGTAGCAAAGCTTTCTTATCCATTCATCTGCCAATGGACATCTAGGTTGCTTCCATGTCCTAGTTACTGTAAACAGTACTGTGATGAACATTGGGGTATATGTGTCTCTTTCAATTCTTGTTTCCTCATGTCTATGCCCAGCAGTGGGATTGCTAAGTTGTATGACAGTTCTATTTCCAGTTTTTTAAGGAATCTCCACACTGTTCTCCATAGTGGTTGTACTAGTTTGCATTCCCACCAACAGTGTAAGAAGGTTCCCTTTTCTTCACATCCTCTCCATCATTTATTGTTTGTCGACTTTTGGATAGCAGCCATTCTGATCGACATGAGATGGTACCTCATTTTGGTTTTGATTTGCGTTTCTCTGATAATGAGTGATGTTGAGCATATTTTCATGTTTTTGTTAGCCATCTGTATGTCTTCTTTGGAAAAATGTCTGTTTAGTCCTTTGACCCACTTTTGGACTGAGTCGTTTATTTTTCTGGTGTTGAGCTGCATGACCTGCTTGTATATTTCAGAGATTAATTATTTGTCAGTTGCTTCATTTGCTATTATTTTCTGGTGGTGTCTTTAGGGTTTTCTATGTAGAGGATCATGTCATCTGCAAATAGTGAGAGCTTTACTTCTTTTTAACTCTGGATTCCTTTTATTTCTTTTTCTTCTCTGATCTATGGCTAAAACTTCCAAAACCATGTTGAATAGTGGTGCTGAGCGTGGACACCCTTGTTTTGTTCCTAACTTTAGGGGAGATGTTTTCAATTTTTCACCATTGAGGATCATGTTTGCTGTGGGCTTGTTATATATGATTTTTACTATGTTGAATTATGTTCCTTCTATGCCTCCTTCTGGAGAGTTTTTATCATAAATAGGTATTGAATTTTGTCAAAGGCTTTCTCTGAATCTATTAAGATAATCATATGTTTTTTATCTTTCAATTTGTTAATGTGGTGTATCACATTGATTGATTTGTGAATATTGAGGAATCCTTTCATCCCTGGGGTTAAAACCCATTTGGTCATGATGTATGATATTTTGTTGGATTCTGCTTGGTTTTTTTTTTTTTTTTGAGGTTTTCTGCATCTATGTTCATCAGTGATATTGGCCTGTAGCTTTCCCTTTTTGTGGGCTCTTCGTCTGATTTTGGTATTAGGGTGATGGTGGCCTCATAGAACGAATTTAGGAGTTTACTTTCCTCTGAAGTTTTCTGGAAGAGTTTGAGTAGTATAGGGGTTAGCTCTTCTCTAAATTTTTAGTAGAATTCATCTGTGAAGCCATCTGGTCCTGGGCTTCTGGTTGTTGAAAGATTTTTAATTGCAGTTTTGATTTCTGTGCTTGTGATGGTTCTGTTAAAATTTTCTAATTATTCCTCGTTTAGCTTTAAAAGGTTATACTTTCCTAAGAATTCGTCCATTTCTTCCAAGTTGTCCATTTTATTGGCATATGGTTGCTGATAGTAGTATCTTATGATCGTTTGTATTTCTGTGTTGTCTGTTGTGATTTCTCCATTTTCATTTCTAATCTTGTTGATTTGATTCTTCTGCCTTTTTTTTCATGAAACCATTAGTCTGGGTAATCTTCTCAAGGAACAAGCTTTTAGTTTTGTTGATTTTTGCTATAGTCTCCTTTGTTTCTTTTTCACTTATTTCTGCTTTAATTTTTATGATTTCTTTACTTCTACTAACACTAGTGTTCTTCATTTCCTTTTCTAATTGCTTTAGGTGTAAAGTTAGGCTGTTCATTTGATTTTTCTCTTGTTTCTTGAGGTAAGCTTGTATTGCTACAGGCCTTCTTCTTAGCACTGCTTTTACTGAATCCCTTAGGTTGTGCATTGTTGTGTTTTCATTTTCATTCATTTCTATGCATATTTTGATTTCCTTTTTTATTACTTCTGTGATTTGTTGGTAATTCAGAAGTGTGTTGTTTTGCCTCCATATGTTTGCATTTTTAATGGGTTTTTCCCTTTAGTGGACATCTAATCTTAGCACATTGTGATAGGAAAAGATGTTTGAAATGATTTTAAATTTTTTGAACTTACCAAGGCTATATTTATGGCCCAGGATGTGGTCTACCCTGGAGAAGGTTCCATGTGCACTTGAGAGAAAGGGGAAATTCATCGTCTTGGGGTGAAGTGTCTTATAGATATCAATTAGGTCTAATCAGTACATTGTATCATTTAAAATTTGTGTTTCCTTGCTAAATTTCTGTTTGGCTGATCTATCCATAGGTGTGAGTGGGGTATTAAAGTCTCCCACTATTATTGTGTTACTGTTAATTTCCCCTTTCATACTTGTTAGCATTTGCCTTACATATTGTGGTGCTCTTACGTTGGGTGCATATATATTTATAATTGTTATATCTTCTTCTTGGATTGATCCTTTGATCATTAGGTAATGTCCTTCTTTGTCTCATATAACTGACTTTATTTCAAAGTCTATTTTATCTGATATGAGTATTGCTACTCCTTCCTTTTTTTTTTTTTTTTGGTCTCTATTTGCATGAAATATCTATTTCCAACCCTTCACTTTCAGTCTGTATGGGTCCTTTGGTTTGTGTGGGTCTTTTGTAGACAGCGTAAATAGGAGTCTTGTTTTTGTATCCATTCAGCTAGTCTTTGTCTTTTTGTTGGTTCATTCAACCCATTTACATTTAAGGTAATTATTGATAAGTATGATCCTGTTGCCATTTACTTTATTTTTTTGGGTTTGAGTTTATAAACCTTTTCTGTGCTTCCTGTCTAGAGAAGATCCTTTCAGTTCAGTTCAGTTCAGTCGCTCAGTAGTGTCTGACTCTTTGCGATCCCATGAATCACAGCACGCCAGGCCTCTCTGTCCATCACCAACTCCTGGAGTTCACTCAGACTCACGTCCATTGAGTCAGTGATGCCATCCAGCCATCTCATCCTCGATCGTCCCCTTCTCCTCCTGCTCCCAATCCCTCCCAGCATCAGAGTCTTTTCCAATGAGTCAACTCTTCACATGAGGTGGCCAAAGTACTGAAGTTTCAGCTTTAGCATCATTCCTTCCAAAGAAATCCCAGGGTTGATCTCCTTCAGAATGGACTGGTTGGATCTCCTTGCAGTCCAAGGGACTCTCAAGAGTCTTCTCACCACAGTTCAAAAACATCAATTCTTCGGCACTCAGCCTTCTTCACAGTCCAACTCTCACATCCATACATGACTTTAGCATCTGTTAAAGAGCTAGTTTGGTGGTACAGAATTCTCTCAGTTTTTGCTTGTCTGTAAAGCTTTTGATTTCTCCTTCATATTTGAATGAGATCTTTGCTGGGTATAGTAATCTGAGTTATAGGTTTTTATCTTTCATCACTTTAAGTATGCCCTGCCATTCCCTTCTGGCCTGAAGAGTTTCTATTGAAAGATCAGCTGTTATTCTTATGGAAATATCCCTGTGTATCATTTGTTGCTTTTCCCTTGCTGCTTTTAATATTTGCTCATTATGTTTGATCTTCATTAGTTTTATTAATATGTCTCTTGGGTGTTTTGCCTTAGGTTTATGCTGTTTGGGACTCTCTGGGTTTCTTGGACTTTGGTGGCTATTTCCTTCCCCATTTAAGGGAAGTTTTCAACTATTATCTACTCATGCATTTTCTCAAGCCCTTTCTTTTTGTCTTCTTCTTCTGGAACTCCTATGATTTTAATGTTTGGGTGTTTAACATTGTCCCAGAGGTCTCTGAGGTTGTCTTCATTTCTTTTAATACTTGTTTTTTCTTTTTCCTGTCTACTTCATTTATTTCCACCATTCTATCTTCAATCTCAGTTATCCTAACTTCTGCCTTATTTATTTTATTTTATTTTATTTTTTATTATTTTTTATTTTTTAAATTTTAAAATCTTTAATTCTTACATGCGTTCCCAAACATGAACCCCCCTCCCACCTCCCTCCCCACAACATCTCTCTGGGTCATCCCCATGCACCAGCCCCAAGCATGCTGCACCCTACGTCAGACATGGACTGGCGATTCAATTCTTACATGACAGTATACATGTTAGAATTCCCATTCTCCCAAATCATCCCACCCTCTCCCTCTCCCTCTGAGTCCAAAAGTCCGTTATACACATCTGTGTCTTTTTTCCTGTCTTGCATACAGGGTCGTCATTGCCATCTTCCTAAATTCCATATATATGTGTTAGTATACTGTATTGGTGTTTTTCTTTCTGGCTTACTTCACTCTGTATAATTGGCTCCAGTTTCATCCATCTCATCAGAACTGATTCAAATGAATTCTTTTTAACGGCTGAGTAATACTCCATTGTGTATATGTACCACAGCTTTCTTATCCATTCATCTGCTGATGGACATCTAGGTTGTTTCCATGTCCTGGCTATTATAAACAGTGCTGCGATGAACATTGGGGTACATGTGTCTCTTTCAATTCTGGTTTCCTCAGTGTGTCTGCCCAGCAGTGGGATTGCTGGGTCATAAGGTAGTTCTATTTGCAATTTTTTGCCTTATTTATTTTACTGTTGGTTCCTTCCAGAGTGCTTTTGATCTCAGTTATTACATTATTCTTTATTGATTCACTCTTTTTTATTTTAGGTCCTTGTTAAACACTTCTTACATCTCAATCCTTGTCTCTAGGCTATTTATCTGTAACTCCATTTTGTTTTCAAGATTTTGGATCATCTTTTCTCTTATTATTCTGAATTCTTTTTCAGGTAGACTCTCTCACTCTCTCTCTTTTTTTTTTTTTTTTTTTTGTCTAGTGAGCATTTATCATGTTCCTTTACCTGCTGAACGTTTCTGCAAATTTTCTTTTTGTTTAGATTGCTGTGTTTCGGGTGCCCTTTCTGTGGGCAGGACGTTTGTGGTTCCTCCTTATTGTCCTCCCTGTGGGTGGAGTTGAACTAGTGGTTTGTCAAGGTTTCCTGGTTAGGGGAGCTTGCCTTTGTGTCCTGCTGGGTGGAAATGGTTCTCTTCTCTCTGAAGTGCCATGAAGTGTCCAGTAGTGAGTTTTGTGGTGTCTGTGGGTTTGGCATGGCTCTGGGCAGCCTGTCTTTTAATGCTCAGGGCTGTGTTCTTGCTTTGCTGGAGAATAAGTGTGGTATGTTTTGCTTTGGAACTTGTTGGCTCTTGGGTGAAGCTTTGTTTCAGTGTAGGAATGGAGGCTTTGGGGTGAGCTCTTGTCAATTAATGTTCCCTGGAATCAAGAGTTCTCTGATATTCCCAAGTTTTGGAGTTATTCCTGCTGCCTCTGGCTTTCAGTTTTATTCTCATAGTAGCCTCAAGACTTCTCCATCCATACAGCACAGATGATAAAACATCTAGGTTAATGGTGAAACAGTTCTCTGCAGCAAGGAACACCCAGAGAGGTTCAAAGAGTTACATATCGAAGAGAAGAGGGAGGAGGGAGATAGAGGTGACCAGGAGGAGAAAAGGGGGAGTCAAAGAGGGAGAGACCAATCTAGCCAGTAATCAGTTCCCTCAGTGTTCTCCACAGCCCAGAACACCCAGAGAGATTCACAGGGTTAAGTAGAGAAGATAAGGGGGATGGAGGAGATAGAGGTTACCTAGCGGAGAAAAGGGAGAGTCAAAAGAGGAGAGGGCAATCAAGCCAGTAATAAAACCCCTAAAGTGAAAATGGATACTGAATATTAGATTCTTAAAGGTAGAAAATTGATAACAAACACCAAAAAGCAAAGATAAAAAATTTAGAGTGGTTAGACTCTCAACAATACAATACTAAAAACAGAAAACAAAATCAATCACAAAAATTATAAAATATATATACATATATATGAAATTTGCTTTAAAAATAGGAAAATTAAAGGAGTAATAAAGAACTTAAACAAAATAATTAAGTGAGAAAAGTAAACATTTATCTAGGAATTTCTCTGGAGCTGTTGTGGGTACTGTGGGGTCAGTTTATTTTCAGATAGTCCCTTGTTCTAGCTTGTAGTTGTTCTCAAGGTCTATAGACCCCCTTCCAGTGCTTAGCTAATGTTAGCTATAGGGTTTTAATCTGTTGCACCTGTCAATTACAGAGCAGTTCCCTCTTCTTTATTTTGGCTTCCTCTGTTTGCAAGTCTCTTCAGTGTCTGATTTCTGCCCTGACACAAGGGGCCAAAGGTGGTCACTTTAGGCTCACATGTTCACTTGTATTATGGGGAGGGAGGGACACTGCAAACAAATATCGGTGGTGTGTGTGGAGAGTGCTCGCAGTGGATGGACCACACTGGGTTTGACCCAGCTCAAGGTGGTGTGTGCTTCCTGGGTCTTCACTGCTCAGGCTCCAGGGTGCTCTGCAGGAGCACTGTCCAAAGTGGGCCTACGTTTTATGCACTTCCCAGGTCTTAGTTATTCAGGTTCTCAAGTACTCCACAAAGGCACAGACTCAGTTGGGTGTGCATTTTGTGCCCTTCCCAGGTCCAAGCATCTCAGCTGACTAGGTGCTTGGTGTGTCCATTGTCCCAGGTGGGCCATGTGTCTTCATCACCTACCCAGTCCTGGCTGCTTGGTTTCCCAGGTGTGCCACAAAAACACTGTCTCAGCTGTGCCGTGTTTCTCCTCTGGGGAGCTGATCTCAGGCTGCAACCCTCCTGGAAGATGTCCACCATCCAGTATCCCAGGAAGACATGGTTAGCAACTGGGAGCCTGCTCACAGTTTGGTGGAGGATGCCAGTCTCTGTTACCAAGATTGCAGCAACCCCTTGCCTTCTGGCTCTGGCTGTCATGCACCTGCCTCTCTGCCTCCAACATAAAGGAGGGGCCTGTATACAGCTGGCTAGCTCTGCTTTGGTATTCGCTCAATCCTTTGTTCTCTCAGGGGCCAGGCTGCATGTTAAAGCCTTTCACTGGAAAGTTTTCTCTCTCTCTCTCTCTTTTTTTCCCCTCTCTGCCACAGTTTGGGTTGCTATCTCACCTTAGCTCCCTCAGTTTGTCCTCAGGGCATTCAGGCCCGGTCCTTACCCTAAGCACCGATTATGCAACCCACACCTCCCTATCCTGTCCCTGCTTGCTGGTGACTGATGTGAGCGTCTGGACTACTCCACTGGCAACTGTGGTTAGGAGCATATTTTGTAGGGGGTTTTGATTTTTTTTCCTCCCAGTTATGTTGCCCTCTGAGATTCCAAAACTCCCCACAGGCAGATGAGGTAGTCTGGCATTCCCATCTCTTTAAGAATTTTCCACAGTTTGTTGTGATCCACACAGTCAAAGGCTTTGATGTAGTCAATCAAGCAGAAGTAGATGTTTTTCTAGAATTCTGTGTTTTTTGTTTTTTGTTTTTATGGTCCAAGATGTTGGAAATTTGATCTCTGGTTCCTCTGCCTTTTCTAAATCCAGCTTGAACATCTGGATGGTCTCAGTTCATGTACCATTGAAGCCTGCATTGGAGCATTTTGAGCATTACTTTGATACCTTGTGCAATGAGTGCAATTTTGTGGTAGTTTGAACATTCTTTGGCACTGCCTTTCTTTGGGATTGGAATGAAAACTGACCTTTTCCAATCCTGTGGCCATGGCTGAGTTTTCCAAATTTTCTGGCATACTGAGTACAGCCCTTTAACAGCATCATCTTTTAGGATTTGAGATATCTCAGCTGGAATTCCTTCACCTCCACTAGCTTTGTTCTAAGTACACATCTAAATACACATACAGAATGAAAGTGGGGATGGTAAAAGATTTTGCATATCAATAGAAATCAGAAGAAAGCCACGCTATCAATGCTGCATCAGACAAAATGGGATTTAAAATAAAGACTATTCTCACTCGATCCCACACACTCGTTTAGTCATGTCCAACTATGTGCAACACTATGGACTATAGCTGCCAGAGATAGCTTATGGTGAACAATGTTGGATTTGTGATCTCTGAAGAAGAAGATTTAGCTTTGGGACCAGGGACCAGGCTTGATCACTCATGAGCTTTTATGTAGCAGAGTTTTATTAAAGTAGGAAAAGGGACAGAGAAAACTTCTGACATAGACATCAGAAGGGGAACAGAGAATGCCCCCTAGCTATTATTATCAACACCTTATATACTTTTTTCAGACCCACTCCAACAACATTCATCATAAATTAACAAGATTAGAACTAACAATAGAATGATCTTACCAGACCCACTAATCATAATATACATTTTAAGATGACAGGATTAGTCAGAAGTTTCTTGTTAAGGAGAAACCTGTCCTTGAGAAAGATACATTATTATATTGACTAAGACAAAGCAATGCAGAAAAGAACATTTGTCCTTTTCTCCTTGAGAGCCCCAGACCCCTTTTTCCTTCTCGCGGGCTCCAGACTCCTTTCTCCTCATCAGGAACCCTGGGCTTCTTATCAACCTACCTAGGAATTGACTCTCTCATTCCCCCCCTTTTCTTTTAGAAGAATTATGTTGCCAAGGGAAAGGGACATCATTTTATTCCATAACTATCTCCTGATGTTGAGGGGCATCATCCCTAAATTGTTGAGGCAACATATTCTCCCAACCCTCATATTGAGGGTCTCTGATCCAGGGGTCTCAAGTAATAGTTGGAGGAGGCTGTGACATTTATAATAGCCTGGACAACCATTTGTGATGTAAAAGCTTTCAGATGGTTAGAAATAAACCCCATTTTACAGTTACAGATGAAAGGCAAAATAGTCATTAAACCAAGTTAAAACCTAATCAAAATTAAAAGTCACATTATGTCCATAGTTAAGGTATAATATGTTATACCAGTCCATCTCAGGATTGCTAGATGTCAGCAGAGAGTTGAAGAAAGTCTTTTCCTTGAAGTGCAGAAACCCACCATGGGAAGTCTTCAATTGATGAGGTGGAAGAGTGCTCTGCAGACCCAGCAATTATGTCGATTGTGAAATGTGGCATAGGGATGAGTCTAGGACAGGAAGGCATTGTCTTGAGGGTCAAACCGCAGACTCAGGACTTTTGGAGTTAGTAGAAGCAAGCCCACTTAGATTCTCAGGCCCATCTCGGTTTCTGGCTCAAACAGCAGCTTGTTTGAGTGAAAGTCTGGGTCAGAAGTTAACCTCCCAATAATGTCTGTTGAAAAGCTAAAAGCTGAGTTACATATTTAATTTTAAGGCTTTGGGATCTATGACAATATCTGTGCACAAAAACAGGCTGTTATAGAGACAGTCCCTTCTTTGGTGGAAGGAAGCAGTTCGAGCCCCCATTAAAGCTATGGGTAGAACTGTAAACCAACTGTCTTGTGTTTCCTAAGTAAGCTTACATGGATGTCTTTTAATAATGTCATTAGCTTTTTCAATTTTTTCTGAAGATTGGGGTCTCCGGAAACAGTGTGATATTCTATTCCTAGAGCTTTTGATACCCCTTGAGTTACAGCACCTTTAAAGATGGAGCCATTGTCACTCTGAACTTTAGAGCTTAAGATACAACTTACATCATGAGAAGTCAGTACAGTAAAATTTTGCCCATTAGTAAACTTATGAGCTTTAGGCATTAGCAAAACAATAGTAACAATTAACCTTAAGCAATGTGGCCATAGCCTTTTTTCAGTAACAACATAAAGTCTTATCCTGTGGGCAAGATCAAAGTTGGAGCCTGTAAGGGAGCAGTTTGCAGAACCTTAAAAGCCTTTTGAGTCTCTGGGGACCAAACCAGCTTGTTGGTTTGGGCCTACTGAGTCTCAGTTATAAGTTTATATAAAGGCTGGGCAAGTTTCCCATAATCTGGGATCCAAATGTGCAATAGCCTGTAATGCCCAAGAATCCTCTCAATTGTCTTAAAGTCTATTTGGCTTGCTTAGGAATTTCAGACAATAAAGTATAAGGATTAGACACTTATTATTTGTATATCTTGAACAAGTTTCCATTTATCACTTGACTTTTTTACACCCAGAATAGGAGTGTTGTATGGACTGTTACAGGGAATTAATAGGTCCTGCTCCTTTAAATTCTCAATGATGGGTTTTAACCCTTCCTTAACACCTCAGGCTTTTATGGATACTGCTTTTGATGTGAAAATAGGTGAGGGTCTTTGAGCTTGATAAAGACAGGAACAGAATTTTGTGCTTGACCCACAGTTTTTCCATCAGCCCACACTCTAGGATTTATATTTTGTTCAATTAATGAGAGAGAAAGAGCAGGCTCCATATTCATGAAAACAGAGGCCTGGGCCTTGCTCAGTATATCCCTCCCCAGAAGGGATGAGAGAGACTCTAGCATGAATAAAAATTCGTGAGAAAATAGCACAGAGACCCAGTTGCAGCCCCAGTTAAAGGATGGCTGAAACAATAGTGTATGTCTTGTCCTGACAGCCCCATTACAGTAGTGGTGATCCAGAGGAAAGCAGATCAGGGGTTTTAGTGAGCAGAAAGCTGCCCCAGTGTCCAAAAGAAAATCAACTTATAGGCCCTCCACAGTTGTTAATACCCAGGGTTCCTCAGATGTTTTTAGGATCAGGGCTTGTGTGGGGATCCCTGGGCACCTTCAGTCCCATTTGCTTTCAGAATCCAACCCCTGGGGCCTATGCCTTGGAAAGCCATCTCTTCTCCACTGTGGTCCTTTACAAACAGACATGGAGCCAAGGGCAACTTGGATGCCTGAGGGCAATCCCACTTGAGATGCCCCTCCTTTCCACCATAATAACAAGCTCATCCCTTTCACCTAGGTCCCTCTGGGCATTTTTCCTCAAGCTGTTTCAGAGAAGGTCTAACAGCCATTGTTGAAGCTTCAGTCTGTTTTGGTTTTTTTGTTCTTGTTTTTTCGTTTGCCTCATATTTTCCTCCTCATATTCTCTGCCATTGGAGAAGGAAATGGCAACCCACTCCAGTGTTCTTGCCAGGAGAATCCCAGGGACAAGGGAGCCTGGTGGGCTGCCGTCTATGGGGTCTCACAGAGTCTGAAGCGACTTAGCAGCAGCAGCAGCATTCTCTACCATACTATACCATCTGAGCCAGCTGCAACAGTTTTTCTAAAGACTGATTTGGTCCAAACGCCTGTTTTCTTAACTCAGGGCAGATATCTGGAGCCAACTGAGTGAGAAATCTATCATTTAAGATCATTTCTCCCTCTGAACTTTCAAGATCAACGTCAGTAAACTTGTGGAGAGTATCCCATAGTCTATCTAGGAATTTACCAGGAGTTTCCTTCTCTACCTGTTCTGTGTCAGCCAACTTAAATTCTCAGTATGTGTGCTCACTTGAGTCCTTCAAGAATATATCTGACAAAGTGGCTCTGTTATTGAAACCACTTGGCTCCCAGTAGAGAGGAGGGCTATTTCATGCTCCCTCTTTCCTCTTGTCTCAAGTTCAAGCCAATCGTCTCCAAAAGTAGTAGCTTCCCCCAAAACTCAAGCTCTCAAGTCAGGAGTCAGTGTCTGTCCCAAGACATACATTGTATCTCTTCAAGTAAGCTCATAAAGTTAGTGCTGTAAAGGCTTCTATGTACTTTTTAGACAAGTACTTCTATGTACTTTTTAGACTATCTTCTAGATAGCCTAGACTGCAATTGGTACTGTTTGAAATTCTACTGAGACTGAGGCAGCCCCTCCTGGAAAGGTGCCCTAACTCTCAGCCTGTTCAGTTAGGAGCCCCAGATAAAGGGACAAAGTAAGAGAACAGGAGGGAGCTGAAGGTTTCACACCCAAATCTGCACCCTTAGGACATAAGTCTGGCATGTCTTGCAGGGAAGATAAAGAACAACACATAAGGTACTTATACTCATTTTCCTTATTTTCTACAGAACCAGTCTAGTTGTAAAATCGCAGTAATTGAGATGCTTCAACAGGTCAGCATGCCCCATATTCCAAAGAATACTGTGCCCATTCAGTATCACAGAAGAAGGCCAGGCATGTGTTTTTAAACTCTGGGGATCAAAATTGTCCCAGCTTGTTTTATAAAACATATTTTACAGGAGTGGTTTTGGAACTGCTAGCTTCCATCTGTAACAGAGGGGAAAAAAAAATGGCATTCACAGCCATGGCTTCTTTTTCCACCGGAATCATCCTTCTCTGCTCTAGATGGGGATGTAGACAGACTTTCCACCGAAACTTTTCTTCCCTGGTTGGACTTAGTCTGTCCCTTACCAACGCAGGCATCTTACTTGTCCCTCCAGGTTCTATTAATGAGGCAGGGTGGAGATGCACCAGGGGTAGACCTGATAGCATCTCAGATTGACGTCAAGTTCCTTACCGCCAAGACCTTTGTTTGATTTTTCCCTTTTCCTCTGATGCCACTCAGGGTGGAGCAGAGTAGTTTTCCCATAATGTTTTCCAAGCTAGGACTCCTAGGGGAAGCATCCATGTTCCATGTGCCTATGTACATTCCTGAGTACAGTCCTGACCATAATAGAAGTGGTGAGTCATAAAGAGATGAACAACAGCCAATATGTCCCTTCTGAGTGTCACCACGCTAGTATATGTGATAGCAAAATAAGTTTTGGAGGGTTGGCCAGCGAGGAAAAAGTGGTTTTTATCCTCAAGTTACTAGGGCCAATTCTTCCAGTTCATTTACACAGATTACACAAAAGAAATATCTAGGGAGTTGAGACAAAAGCCACCAGAGAGCCTCATCTGGTCCACTAAGAGCTAGCACTACCAAAAGAAGAAGCTGACTGTACTTCCAATCTGGGATTCTCGACCTATGTTCTTAGAAACCTCATGCTCACCAGCAATGCTTCTATCTGTATAGATAGGAGGCATAGCCATGACAAAGACTCACTTTTAGGTCGCTGGCCCCTGAGGCAGGCAACCAAGAGTAACCTCTAGCCTGAGAGACTTTCCTGGAGCTAGAGTTCCTAGTAACTCCTAGTAACTTTCTAGCAAGGCTTGCCTAGTCTAAAAAGGCTAAGGGCTTCCATACATGGGGTCTAAATAAAAGTACACAATAACAGCATGTATCACAAGTCCCTTGAAAGTCTATGATCCAACAGATTATGTTAGTAGTTCTAATCCCCACACAATTACAAAATGGTCAAAGAGACCAGGAAAAGGTGACTGAGACAGGAAAGTTCAGTCCACATGCTTCACACATCTCTGGCCACTCCCCTCACAGGGGGAGGGTGTCTGTTGGCATTGGCAGGTCGGTATAGAGGCATAACAAGGCTTCCCTTTGGGGGGCTGCCTTCAGTCATTCAGTAGCTGCCAAGAGAAGCTACCCCGTGCCTGAGATCAGGGGCGGTGACCGAGAGAAGCTACCCTGCATCCGAGGTAAGGAGCAGTGGCTGAGCTTTGCTGGAGCAGCTGTGAAGAGAGATCCCACGTCCAAGGTAAGTGAAACACCACCCAAGGTAAGTGAAACCCAAAGAAAAGGGTAGGCACTTAGAGAGGGGATCAGAGGGAAAACAGATGAAAACTACAATCACAAACACCTGGCCAATCTGATCACATGGACCACAGCCTTGTCTAACTCAAGGAGACTAAGCCATGCCATATGGGGCCACGCAAGATGTACAGGTCATGGTGGAGAGGTCTAACAGAATGTGGTCCACTGGGGAAGGGAATGGCAAACCACTTCAGTATTCTTGCCTTGAGAATCCCATCAACAGTATGAAAAGGCAAAAAGATAAGACACTAAAAGAGGAACTCCCCAGGTCGGCAGGTGCCCAATATGCTACTGGAAATTAGTGGAGAATTAACTCCAGAAAGAATGAAGAAATGGAACCAAAGCAAAAACAACACCCAATTGTGAATGAGACTGGTGATAGCAGAAAAGTCTGATGCTATAAAGAGCAATATTGCATAGGAACCTGGAATGTCAGGTCCATGAATCAAGGCAAATTGGAAGTGGTCAAACAGGAGATGACAAGAGTGAACATTGACATTCTAGGAATCAGTGAACTAAGATGGACTGGAATGGGTGAATTTAACTCACATAATCATTATATCGACTACTGTGGGTAGGAATCCCTTAGGAAAAATGGAGTAGCCATCAGAGTCAACAAAAGGGTCTAAAATGCAGTACTTGGATGCAGTCTCAAAAACGACAAAATGATCTCTGTTTCCAAGGCAAGCCATTCAATATCACGGTAATCCAAGTCTATGCCCCAACCACTAATGCTGAAGAAGCTGAGGTTGAATGGTTCTATGAAGACCTACAAGAACTTCTAGAACTAACAGCCAAAAAAGATATTCTTTTACATTATAGGGGACTGGAATGCAAAACTAGGAAGTCAAGAAACACCTGGAGTAAAAGGCAAATTTGGCCTTGGAGTACAGAATGATACAGGGCAAAGGCTAATAGAGTTCTGCCAAGAGAATGCACTGGTCATAGCAAACACCCTCTTCCAACAACATAAGAGAAGACTCTACACATGGACATCACCAGATGGTCGACACCGAAATCAGATTGATTATATTCTTTGCAGCCAAAGATGGAGAAGCTCTATACAGTCAGCAAAAACAAGACCAGGAGCTGACTGTGGCTCAGATAATGAACTCCTTATTGCTAAATTCAGACTGAAACTGAAGAAAGTGGAGAAAAACACTGGACTATTCAGGTATGACCTAAATAAAATCCCTTATGATTATACAGTGGAAGTGAGAAATAGATTTAAGGGCCTAGATCTGATAGATAGAGTGCCTGATGAACTATGGATGGAGCTTTGTGACATTGTACAGGAGACAGGAATCAAGACCATCCTCATGGAAAAGAAATGCAGAAAGGCAAAATAGCTATCTGAGGAGGGCTTACAAATAGCTGTGAAAAGAAGAGAAGTGAAAAGCAAAGGAGAAAAGGAAAGATATAAGCATCTAAATGCAGAGTTCCAAAGAATAGCAAGGAGAGAGAAGAAAGCCTTCCCCAGCAATCAATGCAAAGAAATAGAGGCAAACAACAGAATGGGAAAGACTAGAGATCTCTTCAAGAAAATTAGAGATACCAAGGGAACATGTCATACAAAGTTGGGCTCAATAAAGAACAGAAATGGTATGGACCTAACAGAAGCAGAAGATATTAAGAAGAGGTGGCAAGAATACACAGAAGAACTGTACAAAAAAAGAGCTTCACGACCCAGATAATCACGATGGTGTGATCACTCACGTGGAGCCAGACATCCTGGAATATGAAGCCAAGTGGGCCTTAGGAAGCATCACTACAAACAAAGTTAATTGAGGTGATGGAATTCCAGTTGAGCTATTTCAAATCCTGAAAGATGATGCTGTGAAAGTGCTGCACTCAATATGCCAGCAAGTTTGGAAAACTCAGCAGTGGCCACAGGACTGGAAAAGGTCAGCTTTCATTCCAATTCCAAAGAAAGGCAATGCCAAAGAATGCTCAAACTACCGCACAATTGCACTCATCTCACATGCTAGTAAAGTAATGCTTAAAATTCTCCAAGCCAGGCTTCGGCAATACATGAACTGTGAACTTCCAGATGTTCAAGTTCACTTTTGAAAAGGCAGAGGAATCAGAGATCGAATTGCCAACATCTGCTGGATCATCAAAAAAGCAAGAGAGTTACAGAAAATAATATCTATTTCTGCTTTATTGACTATGCCAAAGCCTTTGACTGTGTGGATCACAAAAAACTGTGGAAAACTCTGAAAGAGATGGGCATACCAGACCACCTGACATGCCTCTTAGAAACCTGTATGCAGGTCAGAAAACAACAGTTACAACTGGACATGGAAAAACAGACTGGTTCCAAACAGGAAAAGGAGAACATCAAGGTTGTATATTGTCACCCTGCTTATTTAACTTCTATGCAGAGTACATCATGAGAAACGCTGGGCTGGAAGAAGCACTAGCTGGAACAAGGATTCCCGGGAGAAATATCAATAACCTCAGATATGCAGATGATACCACCCTTATGGCAGAAAGTGAAGAGGAACTAAAGAGCCTCTTGATGAAAGTGAAAGAGGAGAGTGAAAAAGTTGGCTTAAAGCTCACCATTCAGAAAAGGAAGATCATGGCATCTGGTCCCATCAGTTCATGGGAAATAGATGTGGAAACAGTGTCTGATTTTATTTTTCTGGGCTCCAAAATCACTCCAGATGGTGACTGCAGCCATTAAATTAAAAGATGCTTAGTCCTTGGAAGGAAAGTTATGACCAACCTGGATAGCATAGTCAAAAGCAGAGACATTACTTTGCCAATAAAAGTCTGTCTAGTCAAGCCTATGGTTTTTCCATTGGTCATGTATGGATGTGAGATTTGGACTGTGAAGAAAGCTGAGTGCCAAAGAATTAATGCTTTTGAACTGTGGTGTTGTAGAAGACTCTTGAAAGTCCCCTGAACTGCACGGAGATCTAACCTCTAAAGGAGGTCAGTCCTGGGTGTTCATTGGAAGGACTGATGTTGAAGATGAAACTCCAATACTTTGGCCACCTGATGCAAAGAGGTGACTTATTTGAAAATACCCTGATATTAAGATTGAAGGCAGGAGGAGAAGGGGATGGCAGAGGATGAGATGATTGGATGCCATCACCGACTCGATGGACATGGGTTTTGGTGGACTCCGGGAGTTGGTGATGGACAGAGAGGCCTGGTGTGCTGCTGTTCATGGGGTCGCAAAGAGTCAGACATGACTGAACTGAATTGAACTGAATTTCAGAAATTAGGAGGCACTATAAAAGTGCAGAGCAAGGCTCAATGCTCACTTCACTCATGGTGTGTCTTCCATTCACACAAGCACATCTTAGCATTAGTAAAATAAATCAGAAAATGTGTATACTGAGAAAGCAAAGAGGCCACCACTCTGAGTGTTCTTACCTTGTCCTGAAGATCGCAAACAAGCCCCAAGATTATAGCTTACAGTGAATGATGTCAGATTCATGATCTCTGAAGAAGAAGATTTAGCTTCGGGACCAGGGACCAGGCTTGATCACCCAAGAGCTTATGTGTAGGAGAGTTTTATTAAAGTAGGGAAAGGGACAGAGAAAGCCTCTTACATAGAAATCAAAAGGGAACCATAGAATGCTCCCCTAGCTAGTCTTATCAAGGCTTTATTCACTTTTTTTCAGACCCACTCCCACAACATTCATCTTAAATTACAAGATTAGAACAAACAATAGAAAGAGCTTACCAGACCCACTAATCAAAATATACATAATCATAATATACTTTTTAATATGATAAGGTCAGTCAGAAAGTTCTTGTTAAGGAGAAACCTGTCCTTGAGTAAAATATATTGTTATATTGACTAAGACAAAGCAATGTAGAAAAGAACATTTGTTCTTTTCTCCTTGAGAGCCCCAGACCCCTTTCTCCTTCTCGAGTGCTCTGGACTACTTTCTCCTCATTAGGAACCCTGGACTTCTTATCAACCTATGTAGGAATTGACTCTTTCACTAGATTCCTCTTTCCATGGGATTCTCTAGGCAAGAATACTGGAGTGGGTTGCATGCCCTCCTCCAAGTGATCCTCTCATTCCAGGGATTGAACCCAAATCTTCTGCATTGCAAGCTGATTCTTTACCATGAGCCACCAGGGAAGCCCTAAGACTATTACAAGAGACAAATAAAGATACTACATAATGAGTAAGGGATGAATACAGGAATAAGATATAATAGTTGTAAATAAATATACAATCAACATAAAATAATCTAAATATATAAGGAAATATTAACACATTTAAAAGGAGAAATCAAGAGTAACACAATTGTAGAGGAATTCAACACCCCACTTACATCAGAAGCACAGATCGTTCACACAGAAAATCAATAAGGAAACAAAGGGTTAAATGACACATTAGAGTAAATGGACTTAATTGATATATGGAAAGCATTCCATCTGAAAGTCAAATACACATTCTTTTCAAGTTAACATGGAATATCCTCCAAAACAGATCACACATAACAAGGCCACAATACAAGTCTTGTTGTATTTAAGGAAATTGAAATCATTTCTAGCATCTTTCCAACCACAATACTAAAAACAAAAAATTATCTACAAGAAAACAATATAACAACAATAAAAGTCACAAACATGGAGGCTAAGCAATACGCTACTAAACTACTAATGGACTACTGGAGAAATTAAAGAGGAAAAATTAAAACCACCCAGAGACAAAGTAAAACATAAACACAACAATTCAAAGCCTATGAGATGGAGCAAAAGCAGTTCTATAAGTTTATACTGATATAAGCTTATCTTGTTAAACATGAAAAATTCCACATAAACCATGTAACCGTTCACCTAAAGCTACTAAAGAAAGAAAAAGAAACAAAACTCCAAGTTGACAGAAAGAAAGAAACTATAAATATCAGAGGTAAAATAAGTGAATTTAAATTCAATAGAAAACATCAATGAAATGAAAAGTTAGTTCTTTTAAAAGATAAACATTATTTATAAACTTTTACCTAGACTCATCATGAAAAAAGGAGAGCCCAAATCAGCATAATCAGAAACACAAAAAGAGAAGTTACCACTGACAACACAGAACTGCACAATATCATTAGAGACTACTATGGAAAACTATACACCAATGAAATGGACAGCATTGAAAAAATGGGCGAATTTTCAGAAAAGTACAATCTCTTAAATTGGAGCCAGGAAGAAACAAAAAGTAGGAGCACATAAATTACCAACAATGAAACTGAATCAGTAATTTTATAATTCCCAACAAACATCCAGAACCAGATGTCTTCACAGGCAAACTCTACCAAACAGTTAGAGAAGAGTTAAAACCTATTCTTCTGAAACTATTCCAAAAAAAATCTCAAAAAGAGGAACAATTTGAACTCACTCTATGAGGTCACCACCACCCAATACCAAAACCAGACAAAAATACAACAGAAAAATAAAATTACCAGCAATTATCACTGATGAAAATAGACGCAAAAAACAAATCTTGACAAAATACGAGTAAATCAAATTGAGCAACATATTAAAAGTATCATAAACCATGAATAAGGGGATTTCAAGGGTTGAGCATTCTTTGGCATTGTCTTTCTCTGGAATTGGAATGAAAACTGACCTTTTCCAGTCCTTTGGCCACTGCTGAATTTTCAAAAATTGCTGTCATATTGAGTGCAGCACTTTCACAGCATCATCTTTCAGGATTTGAAATAGTTCAACTGGAATTCCATCACCTCCACTAGCTTTGTTCGTAGTAATGCTTTCTAAGGCCCGCTGGACTTCGCTTTCCAAGATGTGTGGCTCTAGATTAGTGATCACATCATCATGATTATCTGGGTCATGAAGATCTTTTTTATACAGTTCTTCCGTGTATTCTTGCCACCTCTTCTTAATATCTTCTGCTTCTGTTAGGTCCAGACAATTTCTGTCCTTTATCGAGCCCATCTTTGCATGAAATGTTCCCTTGGTATCTCTAATTTTCTTGAAGAGATCTCTAGTCTTTCTCATTGTGTTCTTTAAGGCTTTCTTATCTCTTCTTGCTATTCTTTGGGACTCTGCATTCAGATGCTTATATCTTTCCTTTTCTCCTTTGCTTTTCACCTCTCTTCTTTTCACAGCTACTCGTAAGGCCTCCCCAGACAGCCATTTTTCTTTTTTGCATTTCTTTTCCATGGGGATGGTCTTCATCCCTGTCTCCTGTACAATGTCACGAACCTCATTCCATACTTCATCAGGCACTCTATCTATCAGATCTAGGCCCTTAAATCTATTGCTCACTTCCACTGTATAGTCATAAGGGATTTCAATTAGGTCATACCTGAATGGTCTAGCGGTTTTCCCTACTTTCTTCAATTTAAGTCTGAATTTGTCAATAAGGAGTTCATGATCTGAGCCACAGTCAGCTTCTGGTCTTGTTTTTGTTGACTGTATAGAGCTTCTCCATCTTTGGCTGCAAAGAACATAATCAATCTGATTTCAGTGTTGACCATCTGGTGATGTCCATGTGTAGAGTCTTCTCCTGTGTTGCTGGAAGAGGGTGTTTGCTATGACCAGTGCATTTTCTTGGCAAAACTCTATTAGTCTTTGCCCTGCTTCATTCTGCATTCCAAGGCCAAATTT